>JARKIE010000010.1:0-600000 GCA_029378255.1 Mycena rosella | reverse complement strand
GCCCAGGCTGAGCGTGTTCAGTGCCAGTTGCCACGCAACCTCCTCCATAACCAGTTTTTCGATCGCATTCATTTGCAGCTCCATTTTCCCGAGTGCCGGGAACATCGCCGCTGCGAGCATGCCGCGCGCCTCTGCGGACATCAGCTCCATGAACCCTATCTCGCTTTCTAGAAACGTCGTGGGATGCTGTGCTTGTCGAGCCCGCATAGAAGCCTGCGGCGACCTTGCAGGGAAATCTGCTGATCGGGTTTCAGCCTTCCAAAGCGACACGTCGAGCTGCTCTTTCGAAAGGCAGACCGCATCGAATCCAGGCAGGGCGCTTATTTCTGGCATCTGGCAATATAGTTAGAAGCGCTCCTACGTGGGATCTGGTCAAATTCTCAAGTACCGCGCGAAAATCCCGGCCGACGACGCGCGTGCGGATTTCATGGAACTTGAAGTATGCTAGGGTGGCCTGGATGATCTCGATTCCGGGGTGCAGGGCGAGGTCCTGATAGACGGCGTTCCGTTTCCGCTCGTGACACTGCAGCAACTGTTCCCGAACGAGTAAGTCTCGCTCTAATTGAAGGCGGGACGAAAAACTGCTGACCGGACCCACGGCGATGGAAATAGTGGTGGCGCGCGCTTCTGCGCAGACTGCCGCATGCATGAGGCTGGCGACAAGTATCAAGTTGGTGTGAATACCATGGTTCGCCTCGAGCTCCCGCGCGGCCGCCACGCCGGCCTCCGTCGCAGGAATCTGCAGCCAAGTCTTAAAATTGAATTCTGCCCGGGGCAACTAGCAGGGCGCACTTACGCTGATGACGATTTCCCTTTGGCTCATCCCGCGCGCGTGAAATAGCGTGACCAGCCGTCTGGCGCTCCTCACCATCGCCACAGCGTCGTCGTTTCTCCGCGGGTCCACGAAGGTCAGCTGCGGCCCCCCACTCCGCTCGTACATGGCGATTCCTACCTCCACCATCTGCACGCACGTCATCAGCCGGACACCTTGTTTAATTACGGATGGTCGGACGCACCAATCGCTCCATCGCGTCCCGAATCATCCTCTTGTCCAGCCGCCTACCGCCGCTGCGCCTGCATTCAGCACACGTATTCGAAAAGCAAAATCCAGTGTACTCACCTCTCATCGATCGCATGCCGCGCCGCCACCCACAAATGATAAAACACGTCGTCGTGGTCCGTCGCCTGCAGGCCCGCCAGGACAGCCGCCGGGCTCACCGCCGTGCCGTTGAGCTCGTGCACCGAGAGCGCTATATACCGCGTCAAGACGCGATCATTGGCATGGCTAAACCTGCTTACTCGAAAAATCCAAGGTATCCCCGATAATCGCGGTATCGGCGCGGTGCAGCGTGCACTGCACGGTGGCAACCTCGGGCGGGGGTCGGCGGTCGCGGTCGCGCTCCCGCTCCCGCTCCCGGGCCGCGTTCTCCTTCCACAGCCCGCGGGCACGCGTCGCCGTAAATTGCACGGACCTGGCCGCGGCGTGGGTGGCACTACTCGCGTGTTTATTTCCTGTCGGGTGCGGGCGGTGATACATCGTTGATGTGCGTTGCGTCGGCGTACAGTAGTTGGTATTCTTAGCTACAGCCAGCGCGGAGTCCGGTGAAATTGCAGCGTAGAACAGGAGAAATTGAGATCAGAAGAAGATGTCCGTCAACCCTGGTTGCCAGTGGCATGGGCATATGCATGGAACAAAGAACCTGTTGCGCCACCCATAATTGCGCCCATTGTTGGTTCATTCTGCAGTCGGCAAAACGGGCGCGATGTCAAAGCTCTTTGTTCGTACATTTGTAGGGGCGCATGACGCGTGAAAACCGCCTTCATTATTATTATTAATCACCGATCGAAATCGAGACCCTGCCGTGATAGCGTCTCGTAAAATAGCGTAAGATCGGCGACGCTGGATCTTGAACGCCAACGGCTTCTATCACGCAAAACAAACTTCTCATCTAGTGCATACAGTCGTAGGTCGAGCGGGGTGCATAGATGCTTGCATAAATGGACATTAATATGATCGGGTGCGAGTAAAGAAAGCAAAGCGAAAGCGGCTGCAACAGACGTGGACGGCGGACGATACAGACATATTCAGAACGTGGTGGGATCTACTGAGAACGTAAGGTACTTAAGTCTAGCGATGTAATGGCGCGCGTTCAGAGGAATACCCGTGCCAATTATCCATAGCATGATCGGGCATCGTCTGCGAGAAGGGCGGGAGGGTGTAGTGGCCGCTCGAGTGCGACGATGGGTGGTGGTTCGATTGGTGATGGTTAGAAGACTGCCAAGACGCGTCGGCGGACAGCGCGCACATGAGTAGGAGCTCGGGACTCACTGCATATTCGTCCTCGGCTTTTACCGACACGTTGTATTGACTGCCGTTCTGCGAATAACTTGAAAGACCGTGCGGAGTTGTGAGTGGGGGCCGATGGCTGACGGGGGACTGGGAGGGGTGCATTTGGGCGGGCTAAACGGGGGACAAACGGGGCAGGGTCACTAGGATCCATAGTAGGGTTCGCAGCACAGTACGCCTATATGGAAATAATACTCGCCGAAAATGGGGGGCTTGACGTCGAGCTCGAGCCGGACGGCGTATTTGGTATTGTGAAGGGCGGGCCATTGAGCGGGCCGTTGAGACTGAATATCGAAGGACCTGAATGGCTGGAGCTGGTATGGTTGGGAGGATGCGTCGACACATTATAGTGGTGAGGCAATGCTGACTGGGGGATCGTCAAAGGCGGAGGTCGGGCGAGGCCGTCGTTATGGGCCGAGCCCGGGGGGCTCTGCTGGGGGCCGGTAGGTGGAGCACGCGGGCACGAATGGGTGGGCGCTGCTCACAATGTAGACATCGTCCAGAGGGTCCACCATTTTTCGGCGCTTGTAGTCCCGATCGCACGGGCGCGCCTCATTGAAAGACGTCAACGAGTTGCGGCGTCCGACTTCCAGGGGAAGGGGTCTCCCGCCGGAGTCGGCGAGCATGCGATGCAGCTCATCATTTTCTTTGAGAAGACGCGCGTTTTCTTGCTCGAGCTCCCGAATTTTTGCGAGGGGAGGTGGGAGCGCCGCGACCTGCTCCGGAGTGAATCCGAGGGCGGTCTGGAGCTTGGTGACGGTCTGCTCGAGCTGCAGAGAGGCGCGTCAGACGCGGAAAAGCCGGGCAACGACGGGGGACCGACCTGCTCGATGTAAGCTTTTCTTTTTGCGCGATGCCTCGCTTGGGCCTTGGCGTTACGGCTGCGCTCAGGGCGCTCAGAGTGTGCCGTATGACCGCTTACAGACGACATCAGGATTAACGTAACTTGGGGAGAGGCAGTGGGATCAAGAGAGAGTATTGGGAGAAGGCGTATTATAGGGAGCGCAGAGCAGCGGGGCAGCGTTGTTGCTTTATGTTGTCGCTTCCGATCATGCGAAAACCCTGTGAAACTGGCAAATACCAATCCTTCGGTCCATTTGGAACAAGTCTTTTGCGCGGCCCCAGATCACAAAAATTCCCCGGCTTTTTAATCAACGCGATTCTAGATTTCATCTATGATCTGAGCTAGTTTGAGGGGCGGCTAGCTTTTGGACGGCGCGATAATCCTGGGATAGTCCAAAATATTGGGCCAATTTTTTCTTCGGCAGGCCGGCGGTTGCATCGCGCTGATCAAACAGAAGAATAACGGAAGTATTCCACTTGATCGCCCAGCTGGAATCGAGTTCCCCGATCAATTTGCCAATGTTAGAAAAACAGCACGCGTGCCTGGTTCTTCCTTCCTGACAATCCAAAAGGGCTAGTGGCGCCTAGCCTCGTCATACGCTCAACGAATTCAACACCACAACCCGAGGCCTCCATGGCTGTTCCAGTTGGGACGCAACCGATTTCCGCCGGCAAATATCACCTGCCTGCAGGGTCTCCAGATTTTTTCGCCGCATGTTTCCTGGAAATCCCGTCCTCTCGAACCCACACTTCTTGCAATTACGTCCCGCTTTTTACTTGCCGGCGGTGAATTCACATCCGCGGCTACGGGCACCCTCCGCGTCCGGCTGGGATTATCATTAATATCTCCGAAAAAGAAACGGAAGCAATTACGTAACGTCCGTCCTTTTCGGGATGCTCATCTGGCCAAATATACTTTCGAATTCTCCCCGCCTTTTCCACCAGAAAATGATATTAGCTCCAGGACTAAACTCTGATTATCCCCGGCCTATTTAATTTCCTCACACGTCGGCTGCGCGGTCGGAGAGTGGGCCTATCCCTTTGTTTTTCTGACAGAATGAACACCGTTAATGCGCCGTCCATCTTGCATCTGCGCCCTTGAACGATCAGCATGCCTGGCAACCACTCTTCGTCGGCCTGATACATTTATTCAGAGGAGAACAGACAGGAGGGCGCACGGAGGCATTAAAACCGAATGCCAGGCCCTCTGATATGATTTACCGTCCGGGAGACGTTTGCTGGAGTGCTGTATCAAGCCATTCTGAGCGCCCGGGCAGTTCGCACTGTAAACTCTGCCCTTGCCTGTTCGGCACGGAGAGGGCATGTCCAGGAAGCCTCCTACGTCTCCGATCGATGCGGTGTCGCCGCAGGTTCCTACACCCAAGCGGGGTGCCTGTCGTTGCATATACTTTCACTTCATGGCTAGGAAATGGCTAAGAGCTCCCGGAGCCATGGAACCGCCACAGTAAGCCCACTCGCAACGTCTTGAGGACGCGGCCAATTTTGCTTGACAGCCCACAAGTTGGCTCCCATCGGAGCATCGTGTCCGTCTACCGCATTCCAAATTGAAGTAGGCGACGTATTCACTCCAGCAGCATGACGCGCAAATGCTCAGTTTACCGCTATCCCCGTGCGTGTGCGGCGAACACAAGGAGGTAGCCCAAAAGGTGGCTTATATCGCCAAAGTATCCGCCGAAGGATGGTTTTAATCAGTTCTCCGCACATGCTGCACCAGTCTTCGACTCTTCGACAAGTAAGGTAGACCCACACACTTGTCTAATCTCCGCATCTATAATTTGCTAGCTTCTCATTGCTGTGCGCCTTTAACGAGGAATGCGAGAAATACAAGGAGAGAGATCAACGGCCGCAGAATGTGGAAACAACAGGCGTTCATCAACAACATGGCCTTAGCAACCACCCCAGATGCCAAACTCTAGATCGCCCCAGTCAGGATCGGCCACCAGGCCGCTGTCAGTCCTCATCGTCGGAGATGACGAGCCGGTTTGTTCTGCGCCGGCCTAGGGCCCCCATCGCGTCCTCGTCCGAGCTCTCCGCCTCGGCTTGGGCCGCGGACAACGCGTCCAGAATATCCTCGTCCATCTCGGATGACTTGGGCAGGGCTTCTGGCGACGAGGTACCCGCCTCCGATTTTTTGGGCTTGTGGCGCGCTTTTGGTTTAGGGCGCGGACGGGGGCGCGGCGCAGAGGCGGACTCCTCCGGCGCGCCCACAGGGCGCGATCCAAAGACGTCGAGGTCGAGGTCGGCGTCAACCTCTGCGTCCCCTTCGGCCGCCGAGTCGCCTTTGCGCTTCTTCTTGCGCTTAGCGGCGCCCTCGCCCAGCGGTGCGTCCTTCTTTCGCCGCTTCTTGGTCCCCGTCGGCTTCATCGTCGCAAGCTTGCCCGTCTCTGAACCCACAAGCGCCGCCCGCTCGCGCATCTCCTTCTCCTTCTCCAGGAACGCGTCAATGTCGCCGTACTCCTCGTCGCTGTCCTCAATGAACTGTGCCGACTTGTACTCCTGCTGCTTGGGCTTGGGGTGCTCCTTCTCCTGCTTCTTCCTGGGTTTCTTGGGTGCGCCACCGTCCGAATCCCCCCCGTCGCTCGGATCCCCATCGGAGTCTGGCGAGGGCGAGCGAGCGCGACGCGTCGGACGCGTCTTCGTGAGCAGGTCGGCCGCCTTCTTCCCCTCGAGGTTAATTGGCGCGGCCAGGAACTGGCCGATAACCTTCAGGGTGCGCTGCAGATCAGCGGGCGGTACGTCCGCACCGACCAGCCACTGCAGCTCCGACGCGTCCGGGTCTGCGGCATTAATTAGAGTCAATATTACACGCGTGCGCATAGAATAGACGCCACGCACCTTCGAGCGTAAATTTTGCGAGACGGAAGAGGAGCTTGAGCTGTGGGTTCCGCGTAGCGGCCAGCGCCAGCTCGTCGTTGGTGTAAGGAATCACTGTCCGCCGTGGGTCAGGGGCTGCCACCCAGCGAGCAAAAAAGACTCACCCCAATCGGACATCTTCGCACGCATCTCGTTCGACGGCGTCTCGAGCTTCTCCGCCATCCGCTTCGCCAGGACATCGGCGTCGTCCTCGTCGTCGGAGGGCCCATCCGGCTTCGCGGACGCCGCCAGCTCGTCCACGATTTTCCCCCACTGTTGGATCACTACCGTAAGGATCTGCGGCCGAGTGAGCGGGTCGGCAGAGAATACGCAGAAATCAGCGCTCACGTCTGTGGTCCAATTCACTAGCTCGAGCTGCCCTGCATCGACAAGAGCCGCGATGACGATGCCCAGCTGCTCGCTCCACGAGTACCCCCGCTTGACCTGGACCTCGCCCGCACCGGCTTTCTCCGCCCGGAGCGCACGCACGCCCTTCTCCGGCGGCTCCCAGCTCGAGAACGCCTTCCACTGGCCCCGGTTCTTCGGGAAGAATGCCTGAAGCAAGGTCAGCGCGCGAAGAGAACGAGAACGCAGAAGGAAGAGGAAAAGGAGACGTAAATCGTCCACAGCGAAAGGGAGAGAAAGGCACACACCTCGACGGCCAAGAAAGGCTCCTCCTCAAGCGCCTTGAAGAAGCGCCGGATCACGAAGGTGACGAGCGCGACAAGGTCGCGGTGCGGCTGGTCTCGCGGGAACGTCTTCTGCGCGGCTAAAATAGTCTGGAAAAGATAAAGGGTGGAGACCTGGATGTACGTTAGCACAGAGCGGAACGAAGGCTGAAACGTACCTTGAAAAACAATCCCTCCGCCTTGGCGCGTACGGCCACACGGTGAAGGAGACTCACGACGCGCCGCAGTGCGTCAGGGTCCGATTCAAGCTCGCGAAAACGCGCCAGCTGCAGTAAGAGTGCGCGCGTTATTTCAGCGGTCGCGAATTTCTAAAAGTACGTTAGCAGTGACGTACAGTGGCAGAATACGACATACCATCTCGAACGCGTCCAGCGAGAATGTCGTCTCCCGCGCCTCCTGCTTCTTCCTCCGTTCCTCATCAGCGTCGTCCTCCGCATCCTCTTCGCCTTTCTTACCCCTCTTGCGGACTCGACGCACGTACACGGCGTCGCCACCGTCGCCCCCACGCTCGAGCATGCGTACCACGGCGTACGCGAAGTGGACGGCGGCGTCCAGGAACGCCGGGCCACGACCGGTGGCCGTCGCGGCCGAGCAAGCCCGTAGACAGTCGAGTGCCAGATCTAACGGGGCGCCGGCATAAATGAGTTGTGTCGTGAGGGTCTGCGCTGCCTCGGCATCAGCGTCGTCAGGGCCGGAGGACGACGCCGAGATGGCGTCCAGGAGGAGCAGGACCTGCGTGAGGCAGCCCATGCCCGCGTAGAGCGTCGCCCAGCCCTTCGGCTAGAAAAGAGTTCCTCAGCACCGCAAAGTAGAAGTTTGAATGAACGCAATACCTTCTCCTCCGTAGCCTCGCGCATGCGCCGCAATACCCACGAGACGAACCCGCTCTCTGCTGCCGCGGCCACGCGCCCAAACTCGCGCTTCTTCCCCTTGCCCTCCTTCCCGTCCTTGTCCTGGCCGTCGATCAAAAAGAACGAGGTCATCCATCGCACAACGGCCAGCACCCACAGACCCACTCGGTCGCCCGTCGCCCACGAGCGCTCCATCCTGATGTCCTTCAGGAGCCCGCTGAGGAACCCGTTGAACGCGCCCTCCTTCAGCAGCGCTCGCGCAAAGTCGCGTAGCACTTTGCGGGCCTCTGGTGTGAGGTCATCTGCCAACGCTGCCTCGGTGGCAGGAGCGGCGCGGACGCGCACGGGTCGCTTTCCGGCGTCGAGCAAGAGGGGCGTGGGGGCCGTGGTGTGTACAAGTGCCTTGGAAGACGACGAGGCTCTAGCTGAGACGATGATGGTGGTACCGAAACGCGGATGACGACTGGTGGGGGCGGGCGCAGCGCGCGCCTCTGCCGCAAGAAGGCGTTGGAGGGCAGGCTAGATTCCGTTTTAGTTAGCATTCGCGGTTTCTGGTCAGAGGGAGACGTACTTTGGGCTGTTCTACAAGGACTAATGGCGGTGTCCCACGGAACAACAAGAAGAGAATCTCGAGCACCAAGGTGTTCCAGCTAGCGAGAAGGGGGTCGGAATCGGCGTTGGCAGCCGCAGTAAGCAGAAGCTCGGTGAGATGTGTCTCTTGGAGCGCACGCACGAGGCGCGACTGAAGCCCGTCAGAGTCGCGGATCGCGGCGAGGTTTCGTACGATATGGAGGACGAGAGCTGCGACCTGATTGTCGCGCAAAGTACGCTCTCGCGGAGCCTTGGCAAGAGGAGGGAGTAGGAGACCGAAGAGAGCAGACATGACTGCCGGCTGCAGGACAGCAGCCTTGTAATGCTGGTGGCTCTGACGCAACTGCGTAAAGTCTGCTCGCTCGCCAGGATCGAGCTCCGCTAGCTCTTCGGCCATATCTATGGGCCAGGTCATCGCAGAGATGAGGTCGGCGCACGAGATGGCGCGTTTATCCTCCACCTGGCCCGCGCCGGCGGTCAGCAGCAGTATCGGGATCAAGTCATTCGACAAGACGCGTTTTTCCCAAAAGATGCGAGCCACGGTACGTTCGTCATCCGTGTCATCCTTTCTCCAGAGTTTCTTCAAGTCTTTGAGGCAGCCACTGGCTTCGTCCCCCAACCGATAGGTGCCAGCCTCGTAGCCACCAAGCGCGTCGACGACGCGCCCGATAACAGGCTCGAAGAGTAGACGGCGAGGGTTGAGTGGTTTGAGAGTCTTGGGGTCGCGAGGGATCTCCTGCTCATCGTCGCTGCTGTTGTAGTGGTCCGAGTCTGACATGATGAGCGTGCGCCGAAAGGCGCGTCGACGGCCCGAGTTCCGAAGCGCGTTCGAAATATTATTTTAAAATAAATAAATAAACAAAACTTAACCTACTTAAGGTTGAGATTTCGGCAGGATTGATTAGATTGATTAGAACACAAAACGCTTTCCTGCTCCGACTCCGAGATGGAAATGGAGGGCGAGGGGAACTTGAAAATTTGCCCTCGTGTTCAGGCCAATTTAAACCATACATACGGATGCCGTTCCCATCGCGAGAAGAGTGGAGTTGTCTCCCTCAGCAAATTGCTGGTTAGAGTCGCTATTGGTCTACTATTTTGGATGTTGCGCCAGCTTAGGACCACGCCCCCGATATAGATTGGTGCTACAAACTTGATGCAGCTTGATGCTCGCACATCGGATATTGTACGCATTCCTGATCAAATAAGACTGAAGAGAGAAGGTGGCCCTTGCCGCGGGATAGATTTTCAATCCGGGGAGCGTTAGCCCGCTGAGTATTCTCAACAGGCACCATGTCCCTTGACAATATCGTGAACCGCGACGGTCGAAAATTCCGTGTCTCGGTGGTAAAAGGGACATGTCGACCAGGGGGAAATGGAGGTAACGCTTAGAAAGCGGAACGGAAGGAAAATGCGGGATGATAATACTGAAGTGCATCGACGCGACATCGGACGCGCCTGTCACCTGATGATCTCCCACAAAAACTCCCGAAATCTTCATTCTGCCATTTCGTAAGTGACCCGCCTGCGGTAACTATAAGGGGTTCTGAATATTAGCCTGAGAACTGAGAATCCGCCCGGAACCGAGAGTTCTCGGGTACTTACATTCGAGAACTAGTGCTGGGGGTACGGGTCGCTACGAAGTTCCGACATCACCATGATTCATCCGAACCACGATCGGAGTATTCCTCGCTGTCGGTATCCGACGATTCGTCGTAAAACACCTCCTCGATATCCGACGATTCGTCATAAAAGAGGGGTGGTTGATACGCTTTGGGCGATTCAACTCGATCTTTGAAATGGACGGGAAACTCGCGCGCCACATGGCGTCGGGCATGCTAGAGTCAGTGATGTACAGCTCTTGAAGGCTACACCCCGATCGCGCGATGAGGGAGAGAAGAGGGATAATGGGATCGTCTGAAAAGAATTCGGGGATCTGGAGTGTGCGGAGTGCCGGAAGAGTGAGCCTGTCGACAACGGCCAAAAGATGGACACAGTCCTAGTCGATGAAAATC
This sequence comes from Mycena rosella, assembly GCA_029378255.1. Taxonomy (NCBI): domain Eukaryota; kingdom Fungi; phylum Basidiomycota; class Agaricomycetes; order Agaricales; family Mycenaceae; genus Mycena; species Mycena rosella. The sequence goes on along the minus strand of JARKIE010000010.1, from coordinate 589,793 downwards.
AATGATTGTAGGTGCGGAAGAGACTGCGTGTCAATGCAGGTGACAGCAGTATTTCCAAAGAACGGTATAACATGCATTATGACAAGTGGCAATGCATGAGATTAGTGGTGCGATTCAGGACGCCCAAGCATTGGTGCGGATAAGTTGCGCCCATAGCGAGCGTTGTCAACTGGGACCAGGATACAGTGCGACAGAATGGGTGGCAAGAGTGACCTTGTGCAGCTGAGGCGCGTCAAGAAAAGGTACCGGACCGAAATGCTCTAATACCAAGCTCAACCGGACCTCCAGGCTACGGAGCAAAGGCATGCTATGGGTATTTCGCAGAGGCAGACGAAGGCGCGAATATTCCCAGCGTGCGCTGTGAGGCACGATCGCCTGGACGAATCGTTCCAGATCCGGTAGCATACGATGGTGTTCCCTCGAGCCTAATAGAAAGAGGCAAAGAACCGGAGCGGTTTAGCCAAGTTCCTAGGAGAGTTAGGTTGGATTCAAGTCTCTTTCGCTTGGCCAAATGCAGAGAGATCGCCCTCCAGAGAGCGGGCGTGGAGAAGGAAATCTCCCTCCATTTGTGGCACATCTGTCCTAAAGTTGTCGGAGAAAGAACACCGGTCGGTGGAGGGTGTCTAGGATAGAGCCGGAGGAAATGGATGAAAATCTCCCCCACGATTTCGTTGGGCCTGTTATTTTTTTTGGTGGGAAAAGCCTTAAGATGAGTACTGGATATACGTAAACGTCAAGCCGCTGTCTTAGCAGGTCTCTCTCGTCTTGTAAGCGACAAGGGGATTTGTTTCGCGTTGAAGTTTTGGCGTCGATGCCTGTGATGCGAGCACGATCTGCTGCGCGTTCGCTTGCTGTGGATATGTGAGTGGGGGATTCAGGTTCAAGTTGTTCAAGTTGCCGGCGTCTTGAAGCCATCCTTTTTGAAAGGGGCTAGATAAAGTTGTTAACTTCAAGCCAGTCAACATTGCTTGCACCTACCGGCTGCTCGGTCGCGCTTTGTCGACTCGATGTTAACGGTTTAGATCAAGTTTGCCGTTATCAAAGCAAGTCGCGTGCCGGCAAATGCCGAACTCTTCTTGTTTCAAACTTCCACAACGTTTTGCGTCCACTGTGCATTCTCATCCCGGCGGCCTGACCGACATATCAAAAATCATAGTCCATGCGCCAAATTGCGTAGAAGCCGTTGTTGGCAGGCGACGCAAACTTTTATTTTGTTTTGTGCAAAAGTATGGAGGGAATCTCTGAAAAAAAATTAAAGCAGCTGAGCATTTATAGATGTCGAGAATCGGATACTCCCACGTTGTGCATGTCGCAACTTGACCAAGTGACCGTTCTCTTCTTTTCCTCGTACTACGGTACATCGTCCATCGGTCTTATTTTAGAACGTGAAGACGTCCAGACCCAGCTCAGAATGGAAATTTACTCTCGACTCAATCCCGAGGCCAAGACTGAACGCTCCAGATTGGTTGCCGGGCGACTGTACTGAGACCTAGTTTGATTATGCCTGCGCGGTCCTGTCGGCATATCGACGATGATATGAATCCGCACCGCTACTGTCGGAGAAGTCCCACAGTTCCTATTTCTGTAATCGACGCCAGGCTGCCCATCTGTTCATAGGTTTAAAAAAATGCAGAGATGCCAGTGCTCTGCAGTTTTCCAACCGGAATGTCAAAAGAAAAAATGTTTGCATCCTCAAATTCCACGATCACGTACTTCAAACGAATTCAAGACCCGGCGGCGATCAGCCAATCGCTCATTTCCCCGCTTACTTCGGACACAGTCTTCGGCTCGTGTATCAGTTAGTAAACCTGCTCCGATCGCAGATAATACGATCTTGAAGACTCCCAACATCTATGGACACGACACGATCCGAGAATGCCTGTGGCACTGGGTCTGCACTCCCACCCACAACCGTCGACGGCAGCTCTTTCAGTCTCGACAAGGCGATTGTGTATCTTGAAAATCATGCAAACAGCCAATCCGATGCGACGGAAGGCGAAATCGACCAAGCCCGGCTCTTGCGAAAAATAGATCTTCACATTGTCCCCATTGCGCTGGCTGCGTATACACTCCAATTCCTTGACAAAGTGTGAGCACTGCTCCCTGTGTTCATGTTTGAAGTGTTTGAACTCTAGGCAGAGACCTCAACGTAAAGTGTTTTTACTTAGCATGCGGTCCCGCACTTACCATTTGTCGCAAGTACGCGGCCGTTATGGGGCTCAACCTAGATCTCGGCCTGGTCGGAAACAATTTTAATAACGTGGGCAGTGCCACATATATTGCGAATCTAGTCGCAGAGCTACCGACAGGTGCGATGCGACACTTGATTATTCCATCCCTTACGTATGTGCTCTTTCAAGGATACATCGTACAGAAGGTCCGTCCCGGCAAATGGCTGGGTATGAACATAATATTGTGGGGTGTTGTCACGGCGTGCACGGCAGCGGTGACGAACTACCGTGGTCTGCTCGTATGCCGCATCTTGCTGGGAATCTTGGAGGCGGCAACGCCGCCGTGCTTGATGCTAATAACTAGTAATTGCTCGGTTTTCGCCGGGGAATGATGACAAAATGGTCTCTTTAGGCATGTGGTACACTAAATCCGAAGCTATTTGGCGTTTTTCTATTTGGTATTGCGGACTGGGTATGTCGGTTTTCAATTCATGGTGACTCTTTTAATTTATGGCACGGCTGTAGGCATAGCCCAGATCCTCGGTAGTCTTATATCATGGGGTACGTTGTATTTCCTTCAACATCTTGAGTTAGCGGTCGTGACTTTGTTCAAGGTTTCCAGCAAGTGCCACACGAAGCGCTCTCGGGATGGCGAATCATGTTTGTGGTCCTTGGATGTGTGACTGCTGCTGCGGGGGTGTGGGCCCTCATATCTCTGCCCGATTCGCCCATGGAAGTGGCATGGCTCACGGAGAGTGAAAAACGCGTCGCCATTCAACGAGTTGCTGCGAATCAAACGGGAATAAAACACACGCACTTCAAATGGCAGCATCTTCAAGAACTCATCATGGACCCCCAGATGTGGTTTCTGACCGCGATGACAGTTCTTGTGCGTCTGATTGTTCTTTCTCAGCACCTTTATAATGACTTGAATAGCCTTCCATGTCATCCGGCGTAATCACCTTTTACTCGAGTACGCTCATTCGCAACTTCGGATTCTCCGCTCAGCGCAGTGCTCTCCTGAATATGCCTAGCGGAGCCGTTTCAATTTTAGCTAGTCTCACCTCCGCATATTTCGCATACAAGTCCGAGAATTGTGCGCTGGTCTTCGCCGTTTATTCCTGCATCGCCGCTGTTGGATCTGGCCTAATGTCTTTCCTGTCATCTTCAAACCGAGCGGGCCTTTTGGTCGGTATTTACCTTGTAAATATGGTGAGCTGCATCACATGAATCCAATGAGTTATTTTTATCATACTTGCAGGAAACCGTCACCTTGTTTCTCAACTTCTGGCTCACCACGAGCAATGTAGCGGGTCACACAAAACGGTATTTATTAATTCCAGCTTGCAAAATCATTCCTTGGTTTACCGGCACGACAGAGCTGCGTCAAATGCCCTTATAGCGGGCGCATTCGCCGTCGGCAATATAGTTGGCCCTCAGCTTTTCAAGCCCAAGGACGCCCCGCAGTTCATCCCTGCTAAAATCGTTCTCCTCAGCACACAATTAAGTGCTGCCGTTATATCCGTTGGACTCCGGGTATACTATGGATACAAGAATAAAACGAGAGATGCTGCAGAGCAGACGATGACGCAAAGCGGAGAGTTGAGAGAAACCAAGAAGATCGAATGGTTGAATAGTTCGTCATTTATTCAATCGGTAATGTTCCTTGTACCTGATTCCGGTCTGCTTTCAGTAACCGACACGGAGAACGCAACCTTCCGCTACAGGTACTGAGGATTTCAGATTTCAACTACAGTTGACGCGCCCAGTCCGCGATCAGGGCTTACTATTATTAATTAGCTACTCATTTTTTTTTTGACCGCACACCTTCATGATCCGCCCTAAAAAATTAAACAACCACATAGGATTCAAACGGCTCGTGGACGTGCATTATGATTATGTAAGCGAAACTTGCCTTACTAATGAGGGCATCAAACCAACCTGATCTGATGGCATCGAACTCGGCGTTCTCCGGCACAAGTTTTCCTCCATCCGCCCACTGCCCAGTCCACTTGGCTGTCCCTTTGGACCCGAACGTAACCAGCTACGTAACCCCGATCTGCGACAACTATGGCTGAGAAGTAAAACTCCGGCCACTCCGTCTGTTCATCCTCCGGAGCACAAGGCCAACGTAGCTTTTACGAACTGATCCGCGACCAAAACGGAAGCGCGACGAATGCTCTTTGCTCCCATGGCGCATTGCGCACGACCAGAACGCCAGGTACCCAATTGTATCCGTACACAACAAGCCATTGCACTGAATCTAGTTACCACTGCAACTGGGTATTTAATATACTAAAGCTTTCTCTCCTCGTCCCAGGAGTCCGTCTAAACCCGAAGTAACTTGTCCTCCGCGCTGCCTAATTTCTCTGCACCGAAAGCTCCTCTGCTTCTAGGCCCGGGAATCAGCTACGGGGATAACACGTCAGATTCTTCGGCCGACGGTATGCTCTTGTCTGTTTCCTCTGGAACGCGAGGCAACAACGACAAGGTCTCGTCTCGTCTGCAACCGCTCATCATTCAAACCAGAGTCCGCAAATTGGCAAGTGACATTTATCCTATCCCCGACATTCAATTACCAGCGCATAGCGGGCGACAAAGGTGTGCGGTCAAGACTGTCTGTTCCGTGCGCTTTGCTCCTTTAGTGCCAATGTTATATATTTACTGCCACCGCGAAAGCTTCTCAAAATACATATCCGGTACCCACCGTCTGCCAACTTCCGGTCCGGTGACATCATCCTCCGACATACCTCAACCAACCAGCCCTGTCTTTCAAGCTCCAGCTTGTGCCATAACTCTGACATCTAATCTGCAACGGCAAAGAACCTACCTGGCCCACCGTCCCAATTTTCCTGGGCCCCGTCAGTGGTAAACATCGCTTAGAGCCGACTATTCCGCCCCGCAAACGCCTCTGATCGAGAGCTATACGTCCGGCTATCAGGCCCCACAAAACCCGTTGATCTCTTATCTATCTATGGACCCAACTTTCCCATGAGATATAAAACGACAAAGGCCAGCGCTGCCAGCGGACAGCCCCCGGTCCCGCACTCATGAACTCGCCGGTTTCCTCTGAGAAGGAGCATGACCCCAATGGTGGCTCTGGGCTCGCGGCGCTCAAAACCGCGAACACCAGCTCCGCGAGTCTCGACAAGGCGATCGTGTATCTCGAGCAGCACGCGGACAGCAAATCCGACGAGGGCGAGGTAGACCACGCGCGGCTCGTCCGCAAGATCGACCGGCACATTGTCCCTATTGCGTTGGCAGCCTATACGCTGCAGTTCCTGGACAAATTGTGCGCACCTTCTATTGCTTCCATTGTAAAAGTCGCGCGCCTAATTATTTTGTCGATACAGGGATCTTAACGTAAATCTTTTTGGTCCTGTGCAGTCCAGCGCTCACTTCCTTGGTGCTAGTATGCCGCAGTTATGGGCTTGAACCAAGAGCTCGGGCTTGTGGGGAATGACTTTAACAACGCCGCCAGCGCAATGTATATCGCCAACCTCGTCGCCGAATTCCCTACGGGTGCGTTCAACTTTTTTCTTTGAAATAATACCCCGAGTAACGCGCTACCCTAGGCTACATCGTGCAAAAAGTGCGGCCTGGCAAGTGGGTGGGCTTCAATATAATCCTCTGGGGCGTCGTCACGGCCTGTACGGCAGCGGTCACCAACTATCGCGGGCTCGTCGCGACTCGCGTTATGATTGGCATCTTGGAAGCTGCGACAGCACCGTGTAAGCGCTTATTTCAACCCTGTAATTTTATTACCGACAACTTACGCAGGTTTGATGTTGATAACTGGTGCGGTCCGATTCTGCGTTTGGGGATATTGCCGACCGATTCGCAGGGATGTGGTACACCAAATCCGAGGCTATCATTCGTTTTGCCATTTGGTACTGCGGGCTAGGTGCGTCATCCGCGCTTGTTAGCGCTGTGTATTCACCCAAGAATAAATCAGGCATAGCTCAGATGCTCGGGAGCCTCATATCGTGGGGTACTCCATTTGTGTCCCCACGTCTGAAATATTGCTCAATGGCCGCGCAGGTTTCCTGCAGGTGAAGCACGAGGCGCTCTCGGGATGGCGGATCATGTTCCTCGTTCTTGGATGCGTGACGTTCGTCGCGGGGGTGTGGGCTCTGTTTTATCTGCCCGATTCGCCGATGGAGGCGTCCTGGCTCACGGAAGCGGAGAAACGCGTGGCGATCCAGCGGGTTGCTGTTAACCAGACAGGAATCAAGAACACGCACTTCAAATGGCAGCACCTGCGCGAACTCGTCTTGGATCCGCAAATATGGCTGTTGACCTCGCTGATCATTATTGTACGCCCAGGCGCATTTCATCTCGGGCCCATCGCGTTGGCTCAATTCCGCCGTTTAGACGTCGCTCACGAGCGGGATCATATCCTTCTACTCCAGCACGCTTATCCGCAACTTTGGCTTCACGCCTCTTCGGAGTGCGCTTTTGAACATGCCCAGCGGAGCCGTGTCGTTGCTGTCGTGCCTCAGTACAGCCTATCTAGGGCACAGGTACGACAGCCGCGCGTTATGCATGACGCTGTTCTGCCTGTTCTCTGGCGCGGGCGCAGGCCTGATGGCTTTCCTGCCGCCCTCGAATCGCGCAGGGCTCCTAGCGGGAGTGTACCTCGTGAACATGGTGAGCAGCTTCATGCATCACGTGGACCGTGGTTGAAAAAAAAAAAATGCAATTCACAGCAAACCGTGACACTTTTCTTAGTGTTCTGCCTTACGACGGCTAACGTCGCAGGGCAAACGAAGCGGTATGGCCCGTCCTGCTTTCATCCTTATGTACTGATTTGGGATTTCAGTGTCGCGGCCAACGCGCTCATTTCCGCCGCATTCTCGATCGGGAACATCATCGGCCCCCAGCTCTTCAAGCCCAAGGACGCGCCGCAATACATCCCCGCTAAAATCATCGCGCTCGTCACGGCGCTCGTAACGTCCGCGATCGCCGCCGCGCTGCGGATTTATTATGGCTGGCAGAACAAGATCAGAGACGACGCCGAGAGGAAGGAGCGGGCGGCGGGGGCGGAGAAGGAGGTGGTGAATATCGAGTGGTTGAATCGTACGTTGTGTATCTCACCTGGACGTGGTTGTCTGACGTTCCCTTGCGTGCAGTTACCGACCGAGAAAACAAGACGTTCCGGTATAAATATTGAGGACACGGATCAGTTGACGGCCGTTTTAAATGAAAAATGTAGTATACATAATTACGTAGGGAACGATTCGATTTTTTTGCCCAGCCGGACACTTCAGACTTGGGACTCCTGAGTAATATACAACTCCAACTCCAAGACAAAAACTCGCCCACCGAGATCAGCCGGAAATCCAGCGCATTGGAACCTCTGCAAAAATATCCCACCTGTCCTTCGTCGACCCGAGCAAATACATGCTCGCCCCCACAACAGCGAACAGCTCGAAAGTCTTCTTTGCCTCCGCAATGCGCTTGCGCAGCCCGAGCGCCGCACAGCCGGCGTGTGGCGGAAGTGAGTACACGTACAGCTCGGGCAGCTGGGCGTCCTCGGCGTGGAATGCGCAGAGGACCGCAGCAGCGTTCGGCTTGACGCTGCCCGGGACCTCGTAGATGTGGAACCAGGTTACGTTCCCGGGAAACGTCCCACTCCCGCTGGCATGCGGCGTAAACGTCCGCAAGGCGGGGTCGAACACGACGAAGGCGCGCGGTCCCAAGTGGGTCTGGCAAATCGTTAATGTACATGCATTAGAGCATGTGCCAGGGGCTTACTGTTTTGTCGTTGCCGACGGTCAGGAGGATCTTGCTGGCGTCTCCGGCGCGTATACTGGTGGCGTCGCAGTAAGGGCCGAGGGCGGGGACGTGCGGCGGATACGGTGCGTCCCGCACGTCCCACGTCCACTGCTGGTTCCGGAGGGTTGCGACACAATACGCCTCGGCCGGCCTGAACTCGCTGTTCTCGTACGTCCTGCCCCCGAAAATGAAGAGCTGGTCGTCGAGCACGACGAGTTGCGCCTCCACGCGTGCGGTAACCGGCCCGCCCGCGACGTCCACGACCCACCATTTCGCGGCGTCGAGGTCGACGGCTATGAGCTCGTTGGAGACGGCGCCGGGGAAGTGCTCATCCGTGCCGTCGATCTGTCCGCCGAATAGTAGGAGCATCCGCTGGCCGGACGGCTTCGCCTTGTAGAACGCCATCGCGCCTCCGAAGCGCGACGGAAGCTGCCGCTCCCGCTCGGGAGTGCCGAGCGGGCGCGAAAGATACTTGATCGATTTCTACAGGATCCGTTGAGAGGAATGGATAGATAAACAGAAAGTTCACCTACAGTTATCTTCGTCCACGTCGCGGTCTTCATGTCGCAACTGTAAATCTGCGACCCGTATTTTGCAGATTCGTCGTAGGTGTTGAAGAACAAGAGCTGGTTTTCGTCGTCTATCGCTTTGGCCGACGGGGGTTGTGCCGGGGGCGCGTCACCTTTTAGTTTTTTGACGGCCAACTTTGAGGACGCAGCGGGCACGGCGCTGTCTGCCCTTTCTGCTTTTACTTTGGCCGCATTCGCATGGCTTTCCCGAGTGGTACGGGATGGAGAGTTTTCTGCCACGGCTTGCGCCTTTGGGGTTTGCCCTCGGGCCATGTTTTCTGAAATGAATGCGAGGTTGAAAGCAGAAATCGAACCTCAACATGTCACGGGTCACTAACTGCATAGTTTGGGCGTGTTTGTACTGCACATCAGAAATTTGTCATCTGTCCACACAAGTCGATTTTCCGCCAGCTCTCCGCCTCCCCGACTGACTCGTTTGTAGGTTTAGTTTTCAAGAAAGTCAGTCGCGCCCCTAGGCCCTCTCCAGCCCCCCCGCTGACCCCGCTATCCGTGCAGCTCCGCAATGGCCCAACGCGTCACATTACGAAAACGCCAGCCGTACAACACCACCTCTAACCGCAGACGAGTGGTGAAGACCCCCGGCGGGAAGCTCGTCTACCACCACCTCAAAAAGATCGCCTCGTCGCCGAAATGTGGTGACTGCGGTGTCGGTCTCCCTGGCGTGCGTCTTGTGCATCTGTACCTCCCGTTTTGAATCTCACAGCGTCCTTTAGATCCCCGCCCTGCGTCCCCGCCAATACGCCACCATCTCCAAGCGCCAGAAGACCGTGCGCAGGGCATACGGTGGCTCCCGCTGCGGCGAATGCGTCAAGATGCGGTGAGTCGTGATCTTACTTTTCGGCGCCCGATTCTCATGCCGCACCGCCCACCCAGCATTCTGCGCGCGTTCCTGGTCGAGGAGGCTAAAATCGTGAAGAAGGTCATCAAGTCGCAGCAGAAGAAGTAATGAGCTCCTGCGTGTACTTCCGTTGTCGTCGATTCCATGCACCCTCGTCCATATCCATGAATGCATCTATGCGCATGCCTCGATTGTGCCATTGGTTAAGATGATACATTGCGCTTGACCATCTCTCGCACGCCCCGGTGCTACGTACACCTTCCTGTGTCTTAGCCTCGAATGAAAACCGTCTAGGCCAGTTCACACTCTGGACCCGAACATACTGCAGGGGCGCTTTCCAGCGTCGTCTTCTCCCAGCCGAAGACGGGGAAGATGCGGCTGCTCACGCCGTCCGGACTCATTGTGTAGTCGTTGGCTCGAGGTCGTCTGCAGCTGGCAATGAGCAAGGTGGCCGCATGCCCTGTGTATCGCGACGCTCTCGATATACTTCCTTTTCCCAGAAGGTGCGCAGAAACGGCTCTGGACGTGCTCCTCCGGCGCACGCAGCGCTGTAGATTGCCTATGTCCCATGCCTGAGCGTTACCACACCTCTTTAGTCGCCCCGCTCCTCGCTTTCATCCTGACCTCCTTCGTCCTCGCTCGTATTCTTTCGCCCACGGCGAGCGCCCGGAGGCTCGGGAAGAGTTCGCACGCGGGCTTGAGACGCGTGAGATCCATGGCCAGCGACACGACGCGCTGGTACTCCGCGATGTCCTGGAGGCCGCACACGAGGCGCCCGGCGCTGCGGGATGCCTCGCAGGACGGCTAGCCATACAGGGGCCGCGCGCGCGTAGAGCGCCAGCGGGGCACGGTGGGGCGAGCATCGCACCGTCCTAGGTACCTGTATTCCCAGAGAACGGTGAGCCAGAGCCCCTCCTGCTCGGAGTCGTCCGCCCGGAATACAATCGTCAATTTGCGCATATGTTGGAACGGACGAGCGGCCGGACGAAGGCGTCGTCGGTCTTGTCGTCCTGGCTTCGCCGCGCGGCAGTACCGACCACCTGCGCGTCGTTCTCCTGCGCTCAGGTCGATTTGGTGGGATACCGAACGGCTGGCCGGAATAGTGTCTAGAGTCTCAGCATATTGCTGTCGCGCATGCGCCCTGCGCAGGTTATTCAGGCGCCGGAACGCCGACGACGACCTCCTGCGCCAAGCGTACCGTCTCGTGGCCGCGAGATGCGGGGTGATGTCGATGTCGGCGCACGTTGGCAGGGCCGACGTGTGGCGCGAGGACGGCGCGCGTGAAGGAGTTAGAAGCTCACTGGGGCTCGCGGAACATCAGGCGCCGGGCGGGTGTGCGGAATGAGGCTGGTAACTGCTGGTTAGGGTGGGTCCGTGGCCGAGAGGTACGACAGGCTCTCCTTATACATCTCCAGCGACAGCACACCATCGTTCATGTCTCCGACTCGGACATGAACAGACAAAGGTACATGCCTTTCAAGGCCTTATAGTCAGATTCGAGCCATCCCGGTTATTATGATCATTGAACGTTGAGTGGAACAGGACAAGGCGGATAAGGGCAAGTGCGTATGCAGATAGGGGCTTTATATCCAATCTGCACCGCCTCTGATTAGATTAGATATCGGCAAGCGGTCCTTATCCGGCAAACCAACGTTCCGTTATTCACTCATGCAGCTGTACCCCGGCGCACCGACCGAGACGCGACCGAGCCTGTGAGTCTCCCTCCTTATACCGGATAGAACCCGACACCAAGTCCTGATCTCCCTAGCCTCCCGAAGCTCGCGGTCAAGCCCTGGATCGTGCCGTTGCCGGACGATCTCATTCTGACGAACGCGCGTGTCGTGCAGCCGTCGACGGGATCCCTCCTGAAGGGAACACAGACTATTACCATTAAGCAGGGCATGATCGTGTCCGTTCAATCCGCTTTCCAAGGCGACGACTCGGAAATCAAGACGGTGGATCTGAATGGTGCCTACGTGTGCCCGTAAGTTCGCGTCTTCCCAAACTTGATGCCGAGATTGAATTTCTCCAGCGGGTTGATTGACTGCCATGTGCATGTAACCGCGGTGCCCGGCGTCAAGGTGGCTCCACAATTGCTTCAACCAGCACCGCACTGATGGATGCGCAGAACATGAGCGAGTTCAGTCAAATTCTCGAGCAAGATATAAACCTGCGCACTGCGTATGTTCTGAAAGGCATTCGTCTATTATTGTCACAGCCCCGTACCCGTTTAACCAACGAGCAACGCAGAAATGCTCCTCCGAGGTTTCACGACTGTGCGCGACACAGGCGGTGCCTCGAAGCGCATTGCGATCGCGATCGAAGAAGGACTGATCCAGGGACCGCGCCTTGTGCAGTGCGGAAAGGCGCTTTCGCAGACAGGTTCGAAAAATGGATCCCAACTTGGTATTGCTCACTAACTGCGGATGCAAGGAGGCCACGGTGATTTTGGACCAGGGCTCTCTGGCGGATCTTCGACGGGATGCTGTGGCGGCCACTCCTCGGGGCTAGGTCGTGTGGCGGATGGCGTCCCCCAAGTTCTGAAGGCGACCCGAGAGGAACTCAAGGCCGGGGCGGACTGTGAGATTCTATAATCTTACCCGGAAACAGCTCATGCCCATTTCAGTCATAAAAATCATGGTCGGAGGCGGGGTCGCGTCAGAAACGGACGCGATCGAAACCGTCCAGTACACTGCGGAAGAAATCAGAGCAATCACCACGACGTGCAAGCAGATGGGCGGGAAGATGAGTAAGCGGTCCGCGCATGTTATCTCGTCCATCCCTCATATGACGGCAGCGACTGCTCATGCATATACAGTGGACGCCATTCGCCACGCCATAGATAACGGTGTCGCCGGCATAGAACATGGAAACCTGATTGATATGGCAACCGCGAAACTGTACGCCTGTGTACCGTGGTTGATTTAAATGTTGATTTCGAGGTCAACAGAATGGCGGCTAAAGGAATTTATGTATGTCCACCCTGGTTTCCCAGTGAGATCGCTTACATTGGCAAATTAGCTGACGCCCACCCTCTCATGCTACGGTCGGTCTTTCGCATTTACCCCCTTCCACAAGGTCTGAAGCTTGATGGATGAAGGCATAATGGTGCGGCCCCCGTTCGAGGACTTTCTTCCTCCGGACGGCAAGATCAAGAACGCCCAAGTGATGGAAAAAGGCCTCGAAGCTCTTCGAATCGCACACGAAGCTGGTGTGACCATCTGCTAGTCAGTCCGCCACCTCTTCAAATTTTAAACCATCCTGATGTAGAGTCGAGTGGATCTGACCTCCTGACCTCCCTGCACGCTCTCCAAACCGAAGAGTTCGCAGTGAGGGCCAGCGTCCTGCCTTCCAAAGTGATTTTGAAGCATGCGACGACCAATGCTGGTATGTTTCTACGTCGGGTCGATGGTACGATCTCTCATTCTCTGCAAGCGCAAATGCTGGGGAAGTCGTCCCTCCTTGGAACGATATCCGCCGGCGCGTACGCGGACCTGCTTGTTCTCAATGCGAACCCACTCGAAGACGTAACGGTGCTTGACCGGCCAGAGGACCATTTAACGGCAGTAATAAAAAATGGACGGGTCATTAGCAGCCGGGTGGAGGCGTTGGCGGTCCACTAGTAATTTCAACACAGAACCAAATGTATTTCATCCGACGGACAAAAGGAGCTGCATACGAATCGTCGCTCGGTTTAGTGGTGCAGGATCTTAGATATGTTCATGATGTACTGAATTTCATCTGCGAACTTGCTGAGAATAGTCGAGGCACAAGTGAGGGCAAGACCTACCGTTCCGATATGTATCTGGGATCATGGTAGTATTGGCTGCGTTCAATTGAATCAGGTTCTGCGATGCCATGAGCACAAAATCCGCACTACATAGCCTGTAACACACACCTGATTGTCGGGCGTGTACGCCGTCCACAAAGGACCTGCGAGATAAATGAGTTCCCTCCTGGCGCTAGACAAAAGGTAACAAACGCGGAGCGCCGAGGCCGTCATTCGGGTCCAGCGATGTCGCAAAAGAGACCTAACTTTCGTCAGTTATCATTCGCTCAGTACAAGAGGCAAATACCCAGTAGTCAATCATCGTTTTGCTAAGGTCCGAAGGGCCTACGCCGCCGTATACGAAGGGTACTTCGGAGCCATGACGGACCCCAAGCGACGGCGGTGTTTGAGGTTCAGTGAATAAGTAACAGAACACTGGTATTCCCTGTGCGGAGGCAGTCTGGGCCCATAGCCGTCGTTGAGACTGAAAGCTGATGTCTCCTTCTGAGATGCGCATCAACACCATTCAGGGCGGATTTCCTAGGAATGCCCGCATACCTATCGCGGCAGCGCGCTTGTGCTGGGGCGACAACCCAAACGTCTCGTTTCCTGTGTTGAATGGCGATCCAAGGGCAGTAACATTGGGATACAGTTGGACGATCATTTGAGCGGCAATCTGCAGATCCGAGGGAGAGGTAGATGGCGGGGAGAAATTTGAAACGATTATCTGGTCGATTATCATCCCGTCGAACGCATAGTTTGCCGTGAAGATGGTGCCTTGAGACAATTATATTACCCCACCGCGGCACGCAAACTAAAAAACGCTTACCTTCGTCCATGTTTGTCCCGGCGATGAACGGGAGCCGCGAAAAACTCCCACTTGCGAGCATTGCGGAAGGCAGGGCACGTACCAACCCAGCGGGTCCGTCCAACGTTGGTATCCACGGAAAAAGGTCTTGGGCCTGGGCCGCCGCAGCAGAGCAACCGGCCAAAATCTCGTCCGAATCCACGACTGTTTGCAAGCAATCCAAAGTGCGCGACACATTGCAGCTCGGCACTCCGCCCACGAAATTCTGCCAATCGCTCTCGCCTCTGGCTGCTTCGAACACCGCAGCAGACGCAGCAGACCCGGATTCGAAAATCTAGAAGGTACGTGAAGTTTGCTCGAATGTACTGAAATTAACATACCGCTGCTCTCGCGAAGCGCTCGATATTATTGCTACCCATGAACAGAAGAGCGGTCATGATAGCCCCAGAGCTCTGGCCGAACATAGTAACCTGCGACTTATCAACATTCATATCAAGAGTGCGAGAATGCCCTTCACCTTCGAAGGATCGCCGCCGAACGCTCCAATAAAAAGCTGTACCCATTCAAGACAAGCTAGTTGATCGCGGAGGGCCAAATTTAAGATACCACGCTGAGAGGCTTCGAAACCTTGTGGAAAGCCAAGCGGTCCAAGGCGGTAGTTAAAAGATACGTAGATTATCGGGGTTCCCTGCGGAGAACTGCTATCAGTTTTAATTCGTTTCGAGCGATATCCGTTCGCAGGATACACACTCTGGCGACACTTTGGGCTACAATGGCGCTTGCGTTGAATTGCGACGAGCCTCCGCTAGTAAATCCACCTCCGTATCTAATAAAAGCTTGCGTGCAGCTCTTGGTAAAGTTGGGGAATGAATGGACTTACGTCCAAAACAACTGCACAGTACCGCCAACAGATTAAGAAGGTATAAAATGATTGACATGTCACCGCGCTCACCACAGGCAAGGATGCGTTGAGAGGTAATCCAGCGGGGCGAAAAATATTCAGCGTCAAACAATCTTCAGATACGAGGTCGCGAGACAGCCCCTAGGCGACATTGCACGCATTTTAGCGCGTTCAATATGGAGGGGATGTGTCGACGCACCGGTTGCATGCAGAGCTTGCCAAAATTCGTGGCGTCCACTACACTTGGTAACAATGTTTTCAGTACGGTGGCGTTAAGCCGCAGAGGCCCAATGGGTGGTTCCGCAAATGGAATACCTGTTATCAGTCGGGATGAGTTTGCAACGCCAGGAAGGTCCGACGAACCACCAAAGAATTCCAAGTATAACTCAGATATGCTCCTCCCAATGACGGTGCTATTTCCAAGCTCGACTTGGGGCGTCGCCGCACTCAGTGATATGAAAATGAAGAGTGAGAATAGCATGTTGGCTGGGGAATCTAGATTTCGATGCCGATAATGAGCATCCAATCGGTCTTTAATACCAGCAAAAAAACGTTGCCGCAAGAAGTCGACGACGGAAGCCGTCGGTGGCGTTCAGGGGTTACGAAAACGCCTCTTTGGAAGTTGGTGCTGCGCTCTCCGGCGCAGAACGGCGCTTGTACGTAATTCGAACTATGAGCGTAAAAGCGGTTAAATGTTAAGAGACGTTTTAGGGCTCAAACTGCCTTCTGTGAAGGAAGAACTGTTCAGCATGCTATCAGCCTCCTAATGCGTTGTCTCTGGGAAGCTCAGAATATACGGGGCGCGTGATTCGGACGACGAATCCGTAGAAAAAGGCAATGCATAAAGGAAGTGAGGCAGAATTGACGCAGCACGGGCCTTCCGTAGTACTTTCCGAGCGGCATCCGACTCACTCGGGAAGAAGCAGGAAGTGGAGCGGCTTGAAGGGGAGGATATTGAGAATTTTCTAGTCCAGGGCAGAGAGGGCAGAGTGCTAGAATCGCGTCGTCGTGGTTTGAACGTGCCATCACGAATCACGAATCGCGACGGAGTCACATCTCGTCACATTCCTCTTTTGCTCTTATGCCTTTCGGAGAGATTGTCTGTGGCTCTCCCGGCAGCGGGAAATCGACGTATTGCTACGGAAAACACCAGTTGTTTACAGCTCTGAACCGGCCGATATCAGTCGTCAACCTCGATCCCGCAAATGAATCGATTACATATCCCTGCGCCATCGACATCTCTTCGCTCATAACTCTGCAGGATGTCATGGAGGAGCACGGACTAGGCCCGAACGGCGGGCTGCTGTACTGCATGGAGTACCTCGAGGCCAACTATGACTGGCTGGAGGAGCGGCTACAAGCGCTCGGCAAGGACGCCTACGTCCTCTTCGACCTCCCGGGGCAGGTCGAGCTTAGCACGAACCACGAGAGCCTGAAGAATATCGTCGAGAAGCTGACGAAGAGCGGATTCCGAGTGCGTTCTACCACCCTAGGCCGCCTTGTTGTTCATTACGAGCAGACCGGTAGTTGGCTGTCGTACACCTGTGCGACGCGCATTATGTCACAGACGCCTCGAAATATATATCCGTGCTCCTCCTTTCCCTTCGGACGATGCTGCATCTCGAACTCCCGCACATTAACGTGCTCTCTAAGGTCGACTTGATAGCCCAGTACGGCGATCTGGGTACCCATCGGCTCACTCCAGTCCCGCAATTCCCTTCTAATTAATTGCCGTTTAGATTTCAATCTCGACTTCTACACCGAGGTGCAGGACCTTTCTTATCTCGAGAACGCGCTGTCTATCGCCACCCCGCGGTTTGCGGCCTTGAACATGGCGATGATCTCCCTGATCGAGGACTACAGTCTGGTCGGCTTCGAGACGCTAGCAGTCGAGGTACGCGTCCGGCACTGAGATAATAGCCTTTCTTACACGGACTTTAGGACAAAAACTCGATGCTTCACCTCACGCGCGCCATCGACCGCGCGACGGGCTACGTGTTCGTCCCGCCACCGGACTCCAACGCGCCGCCCGGCACCGTCGATCCCGCCGACGCGTCGGCCGCTGCGCGGCCCAACTCGTATGCGTTGTTCTCCAGCGCGATCGGCCCTATGCGCGGCCCTGCGGACGACATCCGGGACGTCCAAGAGCGGTGGGTCGACGCCAAGGAGGAGTGGGATGCGTACGAGAAGGCGCAGTGGAGGCGGGAGGGCGAAATGGTCCGAGACGAGGCTGCGCGGACCGGTAATATACGAGAGCGTAAGCCCCCAGAGGATATAGAAATGGCCTGAAGTATTGTTGTTTGAAAGCGACATATTTACTAAACGACTGCAATGACGACTGATATACAACCACGGCCCAGTCCTAATTTCAAGAAATCTTAGACTAACTCCTCCAAGATGGAGCCCTCCCAACATCAGTCGAAAATTCACCGCCCCAGAATACAATTCAACTGGAACCACAACAGTGAATGTTAACAGCTCAAAATCCTCAACTTTGATGGACCATCACTGCGCCGTAAGACTACGAACGCTCGTCCAAAACCTGAGCAGCAGTCAGCGCTAGTCAGCCTTCACACAACTCAATACCCCAAAATCCAACTCACTCGCATCGCTCTAACAACGCTTCCGACGTCGGAGCCGTTCAAATCCAAGGCGCGCCGCCCTCCGTCCGGTTGAACACCATCTCCTGCGCCGTTGACTCAGACCATTTCGGCCATGCGGGCGTGATACTCCGAAGCAGCTTCGTGTTGGGGTCGAGGTGCGCTGCGAACGAGAGGAAGCCCTGGTCGAACGCGGTGCGAAATATGGTGTTGTTGAACTCGAGCAGGAGGCCCGGGAAAACGAACGAGGGGAAGTAATAGAAGACGTCGTCACTGTGCAGCGCGGGGGGCACCGCGTATTCGCCCTTATACGACGCGTTGGGGAAGGCGTCCAGGAGTCGGTACGTGGGGCACACGAAGATCGCTTGGGTCCAGTTAGCTGGATGCATATCGTGTGGAGCAAGGCACGGAACATTCTTTCATGATGGCGGTAACCTGCTCTAGGGGCGATCCCAGCGATTCGTAGATGGATGCGGCGGCCGCACTCTCCTCGGGGCTAAACAGCCGGAAGAGCTCCCCCACATACTGCGCGACGTCGTACTCCACGCTATGGTTCACAAAGATGACCCCCTCGTTTGTGTTCGTCATTGAGAGCAGGACATCCTGGGGAATGGTCGGAAAAGAAAATAAGTAATCGAAAATGAACCAGCGAGAAGGCTTACCCCGTTCACGCTGCCCTGCGCGAGGAGCTCCGTCGGGCTCTGCATGATGAACGATTCATCGATAACGGGGACAAACGTGAACGTGCCCTGGAAGCCAGCAATGATCACGTTGAGGTTGATCTCTTGCAGCTCGGCGCCGTCGATTCCACGTAGACACTCGAGGGCATCTGCGGCGGTGCATCTGAAATATAGGCATAAATAATGGCGAGACTTCTAGGGTATGAGGACGCACTCTGCCTGTGCCGCCACGTCGTTGAAGAATATCTGCAACACATCTCAGTACAACAAATTTAAACAAGGAATTAGGAAGGGCGATCTGAATCACCTGAGGGATTCTGGCGTTGTATTCATACTGCGAAGGCAGGAATGTTGAACTGGTGATCGCAGCTCTGAAGAGTTGCGGGTCCGTTTTCCCGCCGTGCGCGACTAGGTGCTGAATGACAGAGCCGGCGCCTACATATGAGAAATATTCGTGACGACTTCATTTAATTAGTGAATCGAGACCAGACCTGCACTTTGACCCCAAATCGTGACTTTGTCGGGATCACCGCTCGAGGCATCCTCAGAATAAGAACTTCATGAGCAGAGGCCTGAGCTCACCCGAAGCTCCGAATCTATAAAAATGTGAGTTCATTGTCTATCTTTCAAAGAGGAGCGGCCAACGTTTTTATTAACCCAACGCAGGGCAAAGTCTTGATCGACTATCCTTCGAGTCAGTCCGAGTTCCAATCCAGAAATAAGGGATACACACGCAACCCTGCATTGAGGGCACCGCCATCCTTCACCTGCTGTCCTGCCAGGAGTCCTAGACCCCGGATAAATACGACTCCGATCCTGCGAGCAAGAGTATTTACCGAATACCCCAAGCCGGTATTGAATCACGACGACAACGACCTCTCTGTTGGATTCTTGGACAAGCTCCGCACCGTTATATTCCCTGGCAGAACCGATCACATATCTGGTAGGCCATCAGTCGCTCCACGCTCAAGCCAAACCACGCACTTACCCCCCGCCGTGGATCCATACGATCGTCGGCAAGGGTTTGGTAGAATTTAGGGTAGGGGAATAGACACTGAGAAAGTCAGATTACGGATCCTAACGGAAATCGAGCTTACCTGAGAAATAAGCAATCCTCGGATTGCTCATCATCCCGTGCCGCTAAAGAGTTCATAAGAGACGCGCCGAACGTTCCCTGATAGCACTGTGGTGGATTGATATTCGCCAGCTGCACCCCGCTGACTGTGGACGGCGGGGAAGGCGCGCGCCAGCGTAGATTACCTGACCGCGCTCAATTAATAACTCGCGAGTCGGGGTTTTTGGGGTTAAACTTTACCTGTTGGAGCGGCAGCGTACCGGATACCGAGGAAACTGGTGATGTTCAGGGTCGCTTCAAAGAATCCCTGGTATTGTGCGTAACCGACATCGACGATTGGAGCACTAGTAGAGCAGAGTAGACGGCGCGCAGGGAGACGAGGAAAAAGAGGGAGGCGTGTAGGGTTTTGAGAGATGTGATAGCCATTGCAGAAGAAGTGAGTGAGAGCCTGGGGAGTACAAGAGGGTATATAAAGTGTTTGAATTTGGACCCGGGTTGAATGGATAGATGCGGGTCCGTTTTCCGGCTCTGACGGGATATAAGCAACGCCCATAGTATTACTGAGAAAGCTTTGCCATCAAACTGCAGAAAAATGAATAAGCTGAGTGGCAGTTGACTCAACCTGCGGATTTTAGCTATTTGTGGAACGAACATTTGAGCCCGGTTGAACGGCGATGAATGCGGCTCCGATTTACTGCTCTGACTGACCCGGACGCCAGATATTAGCGATCTAGCACCATTAGAAAGCAACCTGCAGAGAAATTAATAAGCAAGGTGTCAGCTGAATCAACCTGCGGAACGTGTACTGAGGGCGGCTGACCCGCACTAATAGAGTACGCGCACCCGAACGTGAGTACAGTACAAGGGAGATCCAGTTGGCCACGCCAGAAAAAATGCTGGACTGTGCTGAATAGTTCTGGTGAGATGGAGATGTCGTCGTTGCGTCAAGACTCAAGACAGCCCACTAGTGAGCGAGAGTGTAATCGCGAACCGTTCGCTTCCTGACGTTCGAGAACACAGGATGAAGGAGAACCAGGGATTTATGGAGGATCTGACCGCCGGATAAATTCTCCACAAGCCTCGATGTTTATAAATGCATGGATGAAGGTAAGTAAAGGCCAGGAAGGGTAAGGAGCATTCTAACCGTGATCCGATCATTATTGATGGTGATGTGAGCTCGTTTCGAGCCTGTTACAAGCCTGTTATCTCATTGCTCTGGAATGCGAGAAGTCCGAGGGCTTTCTGAAAATATGAAAAAGCGTTCAGAACGGACGGGAAAAATGCAAGTATCCCTCAAACACATATGTATGTACCAATATTTTCTCACGGTTTGAATGTCGGAGATTTAAGTAGCTACTGCGCCGTAAGACTACGAACGCTCTTCCAAAATCTATTAAGCAGCTATCAGCTTCCACCATCAGTCCACCAACATTAAAAACTCACTCGCATCGCTCTAAAAACGCCTCCGACGTCGGAGCCGTCGAAATCCAAGGCGCGCCGCCCTCCGTCCGGTTGAACACCATCTCCTGCGGCGCCGACTCGGACCATTTAGGCCACGCAGGCGTGATAGTCGGGAGCAGCTTCGCGTTGGGGTCGAGGTGCGCTGCGAACGAGAGGAAGCCCTGGTCGAACGCGGTCCGGAATATGGTGTTGTTGAACTGCAGCATGGAGCCAGAGAGAACAAAGGAGGGGAAGTAGTAGAAGACGTCGTCGCCGTGCAGCGCGGGAGGTACCGCGTATTCTCCCTTGTACGACGCGTTTGGGAAGGCGTCCAGGAGTCTGTACGTGGGGCACACGAAGATCGCTGCGGTCCAGTTAGCTGGCTGCATATTGTATCGAAGGATGATCGCGTTAACTTGATCCAGGGGCGACCCCAGTGATTCGTAGATAGATGCTACCGCCGCACTCTCTTGGGCGCCAAATAGCGGGAAGAGCTGCCCCACATATTGCGCGACATCGTACTCCACGCTCTGGTTCACGAAGATGACGCCCTCGTTGGTATTCGTCATTGATAGCAGGATATCCTGTAGAATGCATATGGTCGGGACAAAAGATCCAGGATGAACTTGCAGCAAGGACACGTACCCCGTTCACGCTGCCCTGCGCGAGGAGCTCCGTCGGGCTCTGCGTTATGAACGATTTATCGATAACGGGAACGAAGTTGATGACATTGAGGTTGATCTCTTGCAGCGCGGCGACGTCGATTCCGCGTAGACACTCCAGAGCATCCGGTTCAGCGGGAATGCATCTGAAATATTCGCATAAATGATGGCCGGGCTTCTACGGTAGGAGGACGCACCCGGCTTCGGCTGCCACATCATTGAACTGTGTCTGCAACGTCTCTCAGTACAGGTAACAGCAAACGAGCAAGCTTGAGAAGGGTACTCACCTGAGGAATTCTGTCATTGTATACATACTGCGAAGGCAGAAATGTCGAACTGGTGATCGCAGCCCTGAAGAGCTGGGGTTCCGTTTTTCCGCCGTGCGCGACTACGTGCTGGATAACAGAGCCGGCACCTATGATAAATACTCGTTGAGACTTTATTTATTGAGTGAGCCGAGGATCCAGACCTGCACTTTCTCCCCAAATCGTTACTTTCTCGGGATCCCCGCTCGATGCCCTCTCAGAATAATAACTTCATGAGCTGATACCTGAACTCACCCGAATTTTCGAATCTATAAAAACTTGAGTTCACTGTCTATCTTCCGAAAAGGAAGAGCAGCGACGAACATTTTTATTGACCCAACGCAGGGCGAAGTCCTGATCGACTGTCCTTCGAATCAGTTCGAATTTCAATTCAGAAACAAGGAGAATACATACGCAACCCGGCATTAAGCACACCGCCGTCCTGCACCTGCTCTCCTGCCAGGAATCCTGCGGAGGGATTAAGATAGTGTGATCGCAAAGCCCAAGGAATATATTGACCGAACAGCCCGAGCCGGTATTGAATTACCACGACGACGACCTCATTGTTGGATTCCTGGACGAGCTCGGCACCGTTATAGTCGCCGGCAGAACCGAGAACGTATCTGGCGGGGCATCAGTCGCTCCACGCTCAAGGCAAACCCACGACACTTACCCCCCGCCGTGGATCCACACGATAGTCGGCAGCAGTTTCGTAGAATTTATAGCGGGTGAATAGACGCTGGGAAAGTAACATTTAATGCGGATCCCATTTAAATCGAACATTAAAAACCTGAGGAACAAGCAATCCTCGGATTGCGAATCGTCCCGATTCGTAGGAGCCGCGCCGAGCGTATCCTGGTAGCACGGTGGCGGGCTGGTATCCACCAGCTGCACCCCGCTGACTGCGGACGGTAGGGAAGGTGCACGCCAGCGTAGATTGCCTGAGGATGATCAATTAATAACTGGCGAGTCGGACAGCCAAAAAAAATGGGTTAAACTTTACCTGTGGGGGCGGCAGCGTATCGGATGCCGAGGAAGCTGGTGATGTTGAGGGCCACGTCCAAGGCTCCCTGGTATTTTGCATAGCCGAGATCGACGATTGGAATAGTATGAGCAGAGTGGACGGTGCGCAGGGAGAGGAGGACAAAGAGGGAGGCGTGCAGAATTTTGAGAGATGCGAGAGCCATTGCAGAAGGGCTGAGCGAGGGCCTGGGGAGTACGAGAGGGTATATAAACGGTGTAAATTTGAACCCGGTCGAATGGATAAATCCGGTTCCGTTTTCCGGCTCTGACGGGATATAGCGCCCTTGTTGAAAAATGAATAAGCTGGGTGTCAGTTGACTCAACCACTCAACCCGCGGAATTTGTCACCTATTTACGGAACACCTATTGATGGCGGCCTCCAGAGCCCGCGCTATCTTCGTTACATACTAGAACGGAGTCCGGAGATTGGACTATTGGCAGTCGGAATGGCAAAGAATTATTGAACATGAGGCATTTGGGCCCAGTTGAACGGCGATGAATCCGGCTACGTTTCTTTTTCAATTTTTACCGTTCTGAGAACACTACATATTAGCATTCTAGCACCATTCAACCAGCAAATTGGGATGTTTCAGGGCGCCCTAGGCTCGAATCCAGCCTGTATATGGGAGCAAGTGTCGAGATACCGAGGACTCAGGCGGCCTGGCCCGCACTGATAATTACGTACCCAAGCCTGAGTACAAGGAGATCCGATTAGTAATGTCCGAATGAATGATTCTGGCAAGATGGAGAAACCGTCGTCAGTGGAAATTTGTTCAATGAACTGCAGCCCGGGCCAGGTAGGTGGCAAGTGCACACTGCGTGGTGTGGAAGCGTCCAGATAGCCAGATAGCCGGAGAGAGTGTACTCGAATCGCTCGCTTCCTTCCCTCTTTAACGGTCCAGAACCCATGATGAAAGCGAGACACAATGGCAGTCGCAAGGTTGAAGGGAGTAGCACAAGAAGGAATTGCATCCGGTGATCCGACGGTGATTATGATTGATCGTGGTCGTGATGCGAACCTAAGCGAGGTTTCGAACCTGGTCAAATTTTCTGTTTGTGGACTTGCGCTTGTTCTGTGGAATGCGACAATTCCCGAGGCGCTTGCTCCTAATTAATACAAGGAGTATATTGCAATCAAAATGGATGAAGAAATGCGACAAAAATACTAAAACGTAGCTATAATAATATTTTCTCACGGTTCGAATGTTATTAATAAAAGAAATCGAGTAACTACTGCCCCGTAAGACTATGAACACTCTTCCAGAACCTAACAGCGATCAGCTTGTACACAATTCAGTCCAACAACATTCAAAACTCACTCGCATCGATCCAACAAAGCCTCGTCCGTCAGCGCCCCCTCGACCAAGGGTGCGCCGGCCTCCGACCTGTTGAATACCATCTCCTGCGTCGCCGATTCAGACCATTTCGGCCATGCAGGCGTGATAGTCGGGAGCAGCTTCGCGTTGGGGTCGAGGTGCGCTGCGAACGAAAAGAAGCCCTGGTCGAACGCGGTGCGGAATATGGTGTTGTTGAACTGCAGCATGGAGCCCGCGAAGACGACCGAGGGGAAGTAGTAGAAGACATCGTCCCCGTGCAGCGCAGGAGGTACCGCGTATTCGCCCTTGTACGACGCATTGGGGAAGGCGTCCAGGAGTCTGTACGTGGGGCACACGAAGATCGCTGCGGTCCAGTTAGCTGGCTGCATATTGTATCGAAGGATGGACTAACATTCTTTCATGATCGCGTTAACTTGATCCAGGGGCGACCCCAGTGATTCGTAGATAGATGCTACCGCCGCACTCTCTTCGGTGCCAAATAGCGGGAAGAGCTGCCCCACATATTGCACCACGTCGTACTCCACACTCTGGTTCACAAAGATGACGCCCTCGTTTGTATTTGTCATCGATAGCAGGATATCCTGCGGAATGTTTATGGTCGGGACAACATATCCAAAATGATATTGCGGCAAGGGGGCGTACCCCGTTCACGCTGCCCTGCGCGAGGAGCTCCGTCGGGCTCTGCGTTATGAACGATTTATCTATAACGGGAACGAAGGTGACCGTGCCCTGGAAGCCGGCGAGAGTGAGGTTGAGGTTGATCTCCAGCAGCGCGGCGGCGTCGACTCCGCGGAGACACTCTAGGGCATCCGAGTCTGCGGCGGTGCATCTGCGAATGCGATAAATAACGGTCAGACTGACAGGGTAGAGGGACACACCCGGCCTGGGCTGCCACATCGTCGAACAGCGTCTGCAACGCGTTTCAGCACCAGCAAGAAAGGGGGAAACAATTAAGAAGGGTGATCACCTGAGGAATTTTGTCGTTGTATACATACTGCGAAGGCAGGAACGTCGAACTGGTAATCGCAGCCCTGAAGAGCTGGGGTTCCGTTTTTCCACCGTGTGCGACTACGTGCTGGATAACAGAGCCGGCACCTATGATAAATACTCGTTGAGACTTGCTTTATTGAGTGAGCCGAGGATCCAGACCTGCACTTTCTCCCCAAATCGTTACTTTCTCGGGATCCCCGCTCGATGCCCTCTCAGAATAATAACTCCATGAGCTGATACCTGAACTCACCCGAATTTTCGAATCTATAAAAACGTGAGTTCACTGTCTATCTTCCGAAAAGGAAGAGCAGCGACGAACATTTTTATTGACCCAACGCAGGGCGAAGTCCTGATCGACTGTCCTTCGAATCAGTCCGAATTTCAATCCAGAAATAAGGAGAATACATACGCAACCCAGCATTGAGCACACCGCCGTCCTGCACCTGCTCTCCCGCCAGGAATCCTGCGGAGGGATTAAGATAGTGTGATCGCAAAGCCCAAGAAATATATTGACCGAACAGCCCGAGCCGGTATTGAATTACCACGACGACGACCTCATTGTTGGATTCCTGGACGAGCTCGGCACCATTATAGTCGCCGGCAGAACCGAGAACGTACCTGGCGGGGCATCAGTCGCTCCACGCTCAAGGCAAACCCACGACACTTACCCCCCGCCGTGGATCCACACGATAGTCGGCAACAGTTTCGTAGAATTTATAGCGGGTGAATAGACGCTGGGAAAGTAACATTTAATGCGGATCCCATTAAATCGAACGTTAAAAACCTGAGGAACAAGCAATCCTCAGATTGCGCATTGTCCCGTGCAGTCAGGGGGTTCGTAGGAGCCCCGCCGAGCAAGCCCTGGTAGCACGGTGGTGGGTTGGTATCCACCAGCTGCACCCCGCTGACTGTGAATGGCGGGGAAGGCACGCGCCAGCGTAGATTGCCTGACGGCGCCCAATTAATGACTTGCGAGTCGGGGTTTTGGGATTAAACTTTACCTGTTGGGGCGGCGGCGTATCGTATGCCGAGGAAGCTGGTGATGTTAAGGGCTGCGTCAAAGACTCCCTGGTATTGTGCGTAGCCGAGATCGACGATTGGAGTACTAGCATGAGCAGAGTGGACGGCGCGCAGGGCGACGAGGAAAAAGAGGGAGGTGTGTAGGGTTTTGAGAGATGCGAGAGTCATTGCAGAAGCGGCGAGTGACTCAGTGAGGGCCTGAGGAGTACGAGAGGATATATAAAGGGTTTAAATTTGAACCCGGGTTGAATGGATAAATGCGGTTCCGTTTTCCGGCTCTGACGGGATATAAGTAGCGCCCATAGTATTACTGAGAAAGCTTTGCCATCAAACTGCAGAAAAATGAATAAGCTGAGTGGTAGTTGACTCACCCTGCGGATGTCAGCTTGCGGAACGCCTATTGATGGCGGCCTCCAGACTCCGCGCTACTTTCGTTACGTGCCAGAACGGAGTCTGGAGACTGGAGGAGTTGGCAGGGAATTATTAAACATTTGAACCCGGTTGAACGGCGATGAATACGGCTCCGATTTACTGCTGTGACTGACCCGGAACACCAGATATTAGCAATCTAGCGCCATTAGAAATCAACCTGCAGAGAAATGAATAAGTAAGGCGTCAGCTGAATCAACCCGCGGAACGCGTACCGAGGGCACACTGATACAGTACGCGGACTCGATACAGTACGTACCAAATACGTACCCAAACGTGAGTGCAGTACAGGGGGCCTAGGGAGACCCAGTGAGCAATGTAAAAAAACAATGCTGGACTCTTGCTGGATGGTTCTGGTGAGCTTTCTGGTGCAATGGAGATGTCGTTGTTGGAACAGCCGAGCGTCAAGACGGAGGCTCGTGTAATCGCGAACCGTTCGCTTCCTGGCGGTCGAGAACACAGGATGGAGGAGAATGAGGGATTTTCGCCGGATAAATCCTCCACAGGCTCGATGTTCATGCATACATGAATGAAGAGGAAGGATGAGGAGTCGCATTACAACCGTGATCCGATCATTATTGATCGTGATGTGAGCTCGTTTCAGACCTGTTAATACTTGTTGACTTTCGCTTGTTCTGGAATGCGAAAAGCCCGAGGGGTTTCTGAGAATATAACGGAGCGTTCAAAACGAACGGGAAAAATACGAGAAGGATTCCTCAAACACATATGTATGTAACACTATTTTCTCACGGTTTGAATATTAATGTTGGAGATTTAAGTAGCTACTGCGCCGTAAGACTCCGAACGCTCTTCCAAAACCTGCGCAGAAGTCAGCTTCCCCACCATTCAACACACCAAATAGCCAACTCACTCGCATCGCTCTAACAACGCCTCCGACGTCAGAGCCGTCGAAATCCAAGGCGCGCCGCCCTCCGTCCGGTTGAACACCATCTCCTGCGGCGCCGACTCGGACCATTTAGGCCACGCAGGCGTGATGCTCGGGAGCAGCTTCGTGTTGGGGCCGAGGTGCGCTGCGAACGAGAGGAAGCCCTGGTCGAACGCGGTCCGGAATATGGTGTTGTTGAACTGCAGCATGGAGCCAGGCTGAACGAAGGAAGGGAAGTAGTAGAAGACGTCGTCGCCGTGCAGTGCGGGGGGTACCGCGTATTCGCCCTTGTACGACGCATTGGGGAAGGCTTCCAGGAGTCGGTACGTCGGGCACACGAAGATCGCTGCGGTCCAGTTAGCTGACTGCATATTATATCGAAGGATGGACTAACATTCTTTCATGATCGCGTTAACCTGATCCAGGGGCGACCCCAGCGGTTCGTAGATGGACACCACCGCCGCACTCTCTTGGGCGCCAAATAGCGGGAAGAGCTGGTGCACATATTGCGCGGCATCGTACTCCACGCTCTGGTTCACAAAAAGGACACCCTCGTTGGTATTTGTCATTGAGAGCAAAATAACCTGCGGAATGTGTATGGTCGGGACAAAAGATCCAAGATGAAATTGGGGCAAGGAGGCGTACCCCGTTCACGCTGCCCTGCGCGAGAAGCTCCGTCGGGCTCTGCGTTATGAACGATTGATCGATAACGGGAACGAAGGTGACCGTGCCCTGGAAGCCGGGAGTGAGGTTGAGGTTGATCTCTTGCAGCGCGGCGGCGTCGACTCCGCGTAGACACTCCAGGGCATCTGCGGCGGTGCATCTGGATATGGTCGTAAATAATGGCCGGACTTCAAGGTAGGAAGATGTACCCAGCTTCGGTTGCCACGTTGTTAAAACGCGTCTACAAACGCGTCTCAGCACAGTAGCAAAACAATTGAGACGGGTAATCACCTGAGGAATCCTGTCGTTATACATATACTGCGAAGGCAGGAGTGTTGAACTGGTGATCGCCGCCCTGAAGAGCTGAGGTTCCGTTTTTCCGTCGTGCGCTACTACGTGCTGAAGAACAGAGCCGGCACCTATAAGGACTAAGAGTTAGTCCTTGGTTCCAGTAGTGAATGAGAATCCAGACCTGCACTTTCCCCCCAGATCGTGACTTTGTCGGGATCCCCGCTCAATTCCCTCTCAGAATAATAACTTCATGAGCTGATGCTTGAACTCACCCGAATTTTCGAATCTATAGAAACGTGAGTTCGTCGTCTATCTTCCGAAAAGGAAGAGCAGCGACGGACATTTTTATTGACCCAACGCAGGGCAAAGTCTTGATCGACTGTCCCTTCGAGTCAGTCCGAGTTCCAATCCAGAAATAAGGGATACACACGCAACCCGGCATTGAGGACACCGCCATCCTTCACCTGCTGCCCTGCCAGAAATCCTAGGCCCAGGATAAATGCGACTCCGATCCTGCGAGCAAGAGTATTTACCGAATACCCCAAGCCGGTATTGAATCACGACGACAACGACCTCTCTGTTGGATTCTTGGACAAGCTCCGCACCGTTATAGTCGCTGGCAGAACCGATAACATATCTGCTAGGTCATCAGTCACTACACGCTCAAGCCAAACCACGGCACTTACCCCCCGCCGTGGATCCACACGATCGTGGGCAACAGTTTCATAGCAGTTATAGCGGGAGAATAAACGCTGGGAAACCCAGATTTAATGCCGGTCCCCGTGGAAATCGAACGTTAAAGACCTGAGGAACAGGCAATCCTCGGTTTGTGCAGGAGCCGCGCTGAGCAAGCCCTGGTAGCACGGTGGCGGGTTTGTATCCATCAGCTGCACCCCGCTGACTGTGGACGGCGGGGAAGGCACGCGCCAGCGTAGATTACCTGACGGCGCCCAATTAATAACTCGCGAATCGGGGTTTCGGGATTAAACTTTACCTGTTGGGGCGGCAGCGTATCGGATGCCGAGGAAGCTGGTGATGTTGAGAGCTGCGTCAAAGACTCCCTGGTATTGTGCGTAGCCGAGATCGACGATTGGAGTACTAGCATGAGCAGAGTGGACGGCGCGCAGGGCGACGAGGAAAAAGAGGGAGGTGTGTAGGGTTTTGAGAGATGCGAGATTCATTGCAGAAGGGACGAGTGACTCGGTAAGGGCCTGGGGAGCAGCACGAGAGGATATATCAAGGGTTTAAATCCGAACCCGGGTTGAAAGGATGAATGCGGTTCCGTGAGTGGCCGTTGACTCAACCTGCAGGTGTCAGCTTGCAAAACGCCTATTGATGGCGGCCTCCAGACCCCGCGCTACTTTCGGTCCGTACCAGAACGGAGTCTGGAGACTGGAGGAGTTGGCAGGGAATTATTTAACATTTGAACCCGGTTGAACGGCGATGAATGCGGCTCCGATTTAAATACTGCTCTGACTGACCCGGAAATCAACCTGCAGAGAAATGAATAAGCAATGCGTCGTCAGCTGAATCAACCCGCCGGAACGTGTACCGAGGGCGGCTGACCCGCACTGATACAGTACGTACCCAGTACGTACCCGAACGTGAATACAGTACAAGGGAGATCCAATTGGCCATGTCAGACACAATTCTGTACTGTGCTGGATAGTTCTGGTGAGATGGAGATGTCGTCGTTGGAACAGCCGAGCGTCAAGACAGCCCACTGGTGAAGCCCCGGCCCCGTGAGGGAGAGTGCAATGGCGAACCGTTCGCTTCCTGACGTTCGAGAACACAAGATGAAGGAGAAGGAAGGATTTATGGAGGATCTGACCGCCGGATAAATCCTCCACAGCTTCGATGTTCAATGCATGGATGAAGGTAGAAGTGAGGAAGGGTGAATTTATGTCGAATTTCGAACCGGGCGTTTCCGTTCCTTGACGCGAGTGACTTCCCCCTGTGGGAGCCAGCACACGCTGTCTTGTGCAGCGCAGGTCGGCTGGGACATCTGTACAATGCACATATCCAGCGGACCAGGCCGCAGCGCCCGCAGCAGTCCTGTTGGATGTGTACCCTCGAATCTCGATGCACCGGTTCGCCACCTGCCGCGCCCGACAGCACCTGCAACAGAGTCTTTGCCTTGGACTTGCGAGAATCGAGAGGAGAAGGACGCGATACTCGTTTCCCGTTGCCCGTTTTGGCCATACATTCATCGATGCGCCATCATTTCGATCGCAGAAAAACACAAGAAAAAAAACGAATTGGTTCACAACTTTCGTGCAATGCGACGCGGAATAGCAGGAAGGCACGCAGCGAGCCGTGCATGTATCAACGGTCATCGAAGCGGTATCACTGGACGGTCATCGCAACATCGGACGGACGATTTGAAGGATGAGGGCAAGGCTGTGAGGATCGAAAACTGCCGCAGGGAGCCAGAACATGGCGAGTTTCAGCTTTTAGTGGACTACGCTGGACGCCGTGGACGAGCCCAGGGGGGGGGATTCCGATGGGCATTATTTCGGGTGCTTCCAGTTGTTAAAAAGCTCGTGGATCAGGCATAGCATATGATGTGGAGGGTTATGTATGCATGACATGGGACCGTACGAGAGAAAAAGACGGGCGACGAGATATCTACTCTGCGTCGACCACAACCGTTTGCAGGCCCTGCGCGCGCGTCAGCAGGCACAGAAAAAATCGGGGGCGTAGCACACACCTTGAATGAAGGGACCGAGACGTATGAGGCGTATGTGTACAGCTTCTCTTTTGCGTTCTCCTCGTCATTCCGCTTGCCTGCACGTAGCAAAATGAATGAGCAAGAGTATCTGCACACAGGGCACGGGAGACGCACGCTCCAGCTTTACGCGCAGACGATGGGGGACGCTCTTGATGCCACGGGCCCAGATCTCCTTGTTCAGGTCAGGGTCGATGCGGACGTCGGTGGTGCCCATCGTCTTTTGCGCAAAGTCGATGACGGACTTGACGGCCCACGGGGCACGCTTTTTGAAGGAGCGGCCGTGCACGCGCTTGTGCATGTGGATGGTGTATTCCCGGGTGACCACATCCTGGAGCGCAGAGCGAGTCTTACCGCCGGTCTGAGGACAAAAGGTTAGTCCAGGTCGAGCGATTGCAGCGAAGGTGGACCTTTTTTTTGGGTGCTGGGGCCTAGGGAGGAGAGTCAGAGCGAGCAGGAGCAGCGGGGTAGCGGACTGACCATGTCTTGCGGCTGTGGATGTCGATGAGCAAAACTTCGTGGAATGCTGTGCTAGAACTGACCAGTATAAACAGGGACAAACGAAGAGAGGGCACGTGACAACCCGACAGGGGCTTGCTAAGTTCAACAAAGTTGACAACGTTTCGGACGCACACTCTTAGAGGACTGCGGTTGTACAAGCGCACTCGAGAGTGACTCAATGTTGCAAATCCGGGCAAGCAGACGTCGTCGTATCAAACAGGTTCCAGTCATCGTCCATAGTGATGTTCAGGGCTCGGCTCGGCCCGGAAGCCCGGGCTTGGGCTCGGCTTGATGCGGCCTGGGCTCGAGATATCCCAGGCCCGAGCCCGAGCCCTCAGGTAGGGCTTCAGGCCCCGGGCTTAGGCTTTGGCCCGGGCTTGATCACTGGGCTGACTAAGCAGCTACATTCAGGGTTTTATGGTGTGGTGGGCTTCTAGATAGCCATGTGAGTACAGAACCGATTTATGTGAATGCTTACCGGCTTCATGCTGTACTTCCGAGCCGTCTCAACAGACAAATTTACATTCTCAGACTCAGGAGTTGAATTTTCGAACTGCGTTGTATTAGATCGAGTTTCGGTGAGCCAGCTCCAAAATCCTTCGGCTTGGATTTGAGCTGCTGAAAAAGCTTCCCTGGATAAAATTGAAGATGTTGATTGGTGGTGTAACCGGCCAAAACGCGAGGCACTCAAGCCGCGGCCTGAAGCCCGGGCTTGGGCTTGAAATATTTGAGGCCCAAGCCCTGGGCCCGCTCAAGCCCTGCGTCGGGCTCGGCCCGGCTCGGGCTTGGCCGGGCTCGGCCTGACGGGCCTACGGCTTGAAGCCGAGCCCTGTACATCACTAATCGTCCATTTCCATTTCCAAACGTTCATGTTCAGTTCAGCACGTTCGCATACGCAATTAGTGCGGGCCAGGCCGTCGGTAGTACGCGTTCCGTTCCGCAGGTTGATTCGCTGACGCCCTGCTTATTCATTTTCTGCAGGTTGATTTCTAATCGGTTGCTAGATTGTTAAGATGTACTACTAGCTGCCATTATGTAGCAGTCCTGAAACAACCAGAGCCTCGGTAAAACGGATTGCCATTCAATCGGCTCTAATTATAAATGCCTTATATACCTCCTCGTATTCCCCCGGCCCTCACTTCCACCTACAGCCATGGTTCTCACATCTCTCAAAGCCCTGCACGCCTCCCTCATTTTTCTAGCCTCCCTCCGCGCCGTCCACTCTGCCACCCCGAATACTCCGATCGTCGATCTGGGCTACGCGCGGTACCAGGGAATTTTCGACGCGGACCTCAACATCGCCAGCTTCCTCGGCATCCGATACGCCGCCGCCCCAACCGGTAAAATTTAACCCAATTTTCATTTCGACCGACTCTCGGGAATTAACCGACCCTTCAGGGCATTTACGGTTCCAAGCGCCTTACCCGCCCCCCAACGTCAGCGGCGTCCAGCTGGCGGATACCAACCCCGCGGAGTGCTACCAAGGAACGTTCGGCGCGTCGCCTACGAATCCCTTTACCCCCCGAGACGATGCGTAATCCGAAGACTGCTTATTCCTCAGGTTTGTAGCGTTCGATTTCCACAATGGAGATCCGGCATCTGAGTTTTTTCCCAGCGTCTACTCACCCGCGCTGAATTCTACCGAGCCCTTGCCGACGATCGTTTGGATCCACGGCGGGGGGTAAGTGCCGTTGGTTTAGTTTGCCAATTATGAGTCGCTGATGCCCGCCAGATATGTTCTCGGTTCTGGCAGCGCCTATAACGGTGCGGACCTCGTCCAGGGGTCCAACAGCCAGGTGGTGGTTGTAGTAATCCAATACCGGCTCGGGCTGTTCGGTAAATACCATCACTCTTCCTCGCAATATATTTATCCCCTGCAGGATTCCTGGCCGGACAGCAGGTGAAGGACGGTGGTGCGCTCAATGCCGGCTTGCGTATGTGTCCACCGCATGGTTCTCACTCAAAAATTGTGTTGTGCTGATTCGGAGGACAGTTGATCAAGACTTTGCGTTGCGTTGGGTCAACAAAAACGTGCGCCGCTCCTGTTCCTCTTGAAAAGATGGTCATTGAAACTCGCATTTCTGTAGATTCATAAATTCGGGTGAGTTTACGTGTAAACCCACAAAGTATCATCCTGACAGGGCCTCGAGCGGCGATCCCGACAAAGTCACGATTTGGGGAGAAAGTGCAGGTCAGGATTCTCGATTCACTTACTAAATGAAGCCTTAACTGGTACCTGCTTTCCGTAGGCGCCGGCTCTGTTCTCCAGCACGTAGTCGCGCACGGCGGGAAAACGGAACCGCAGCTCTTTAGGGCTGCGATTACCAGTTCGACGTTTCTGCCTTCGCAGTATGTATACAACGACAAGATTCCTCAGGTGATTACCCTTCTTAATTGTTTTCCCCCTTGCTTGCTGTGCTGAAACGCGTTGCAGGCGCTGTTCGACGATGTGGCAGCCCAGGCGGGGTGCGTCCTTCTACCCTGTCAGTCTGACCGTTATTTATCGCATTCTCAGATGCACCGCCGCAAACTCGGATGCCCTGGAGTGTCTCCGCGGAGTCGACGCCGCCTCGCTGCAGTCGATCAACTTCAACGTCATCCTCGCCGGCTTTCAGGGCACGTTCACATTTGTCCCTGTTATCGATAAATCTTTCATCACGCAAAGCCCGACGAGCCTCCTCGCGCGGGGCGCCGTGAACGGGGTAAGCTTCCTCGCTGGTTCATTTTTCACGTTCCCGACCATATACATTTCGCTAGGATATCCTGCTCTCTGTGACGAACAGTAACGAGGGTGTGCTGTTTGTGAACCAGAGCGCGGCGTACGACGTCGCGCAGTATGTGGGGGAGCTCTTCCCGTTGTTTGGCAGTGAGGAGAGTGCGGCCGCCGCGTCCATCTACGAATCGCTGGGGTCGCCCCTGGATCAGGTTAACGCGATCATGAAAGAATGTTAGTCCATCTTTCGCTGTGAGATCCAGCAAGCTAACCTATGCGGCAGCGATTTTCGTGTGCCCCACATACCGACTCCTGGACGCCTTCCCCAACGCGTCGCACAAGGGGGAATACGCTGTGCCCCCTGCGCTGCACGGCGACGACGTCTTCTACTATTTCCCCTCGTTCGTCTTCCCGGGCTCCATGCTCCAGTTCAACAACACCGTATTCCAGACTGCGTTTACGCAGGGCTTCTTCTCGTTTGCAGCACGCGGAGACCCGAACGCGAAGCTGCTTCCGAGCATCACGCCCGCGTGGCCGAAGTGGTCGGTGGCGCAGACGGAGATGGTGTTCAACCGGACGGAGGGGGGCGCGCCGTCGGTCGAGGGCAAGACGACGGACGAGGCGTTGTTGGATCGCTGCGAGTGAGTTGAATTTTGGTCTATTGAAGGTGTACTTGAAGCTGACCGCCGCGTAGTTTTTGGAAGAGCGTTCATAGTCTTACGGCGCAGTAGCTACTTGAGTCTTCGACGTTCAGAATCAAACCGTGAGAACATGCTGTTACGTCTACGCACTGCGGTGACCGATGCATTTTTGGAACCCAAAGTGGGGGTCCAAACATGTCTGCCGTTTCCCCACCGTTTTTGATGTGAAACTGAAAATAACTTATTTTTGCTCCTGATTTTCTCTTTCTCAACATCGACTGAAAATCATTTCTTTTTCATGGCAACACATGAAGTGAAAATTGACCATGTTTAAGGCTCATTGTGCGACCCACAAAGACATCATTTTTGACCATCGAAACAGAGGTTGAACAAAGGAATCCTTTATTCAATCGCTGTTTGCCGAGCTCAAAATGATTTCGGTAGGGGACGGAAAAATCTGTCCAAAAAGAGACCGTTTTTGAACCGCCTTTCTCACGGAAAGAGGGAAAATATTCGGTCCGCATTGGCCGGACAAACGAGTCCGGCAAAAATTCGGTCTTTTCAGTTCCGCGCTAAAAACGGAGCGAAACACCAGACATGTTGTGAAAGTATTGGTTTTGGGAAAACCGGAATCAAAACCGGAATCAATGACCGGATCCCGGTCTTGATCCCGGTCTTGATCCCGGTTTTCCCATTTCCCATTTATTCTCGACATGTTTGGACCCGCATTTGCGCCGCCAAAAATGGATGGGCCACCGGCGCAGTGACGTTCGAGGAATCCTTGTCGCATTTTCCCGTTCATTTTGAGCGCAATAGGCCCTAATAGGCCCTTATATCAGCAAGCCCTTCGGTGCATTCCAGAACAGGTTCGAAAATCTTCGTGTATAACGTAAGATACTAAGAATGCGTAAGTTCCCATCACGCGATCACGCGATCGGATCATGATCGGATCATCGGGTGCAATTCCGTATTGTGCCTAAAACGCGACTCCCATTGTGCGGCTCCCTCTGTTAGCCGTACGCGTGCGTTCTCGAACGTAGAAGCGGGAGGAAGCGAACGGTTCACGATTGACTGACTCTCTCAGGCTGTCCCCTTCCAAACGCACGCGCTCGAGACTTACCGACGGTACTCCGACGGTACCGACGCAACATGGCTGCTATCCTTGTCGCTCTATCTGCCACAGTCATCCCGCATTGTTCCAACTCAACTATCTTCAACATAACTGAACGCCATGTGGCATGAGCACCCCATTGTAAACGAATTCCAAAATCCGACTACAATGCCCCGTCAGTGATGGCCCATCAAACCATCCTCGACCCTGGTGAGCCTCCGGGAGTGCCTCCTGTTTTCCCTGACCTGGATCTTTCACTGATGAATGGATAACTACTCGAAGATGTCATGTCGAAGGAGACTGGAGCGAAACAGGGCAAGAAACCAAAAATTCGCACCCCAATCTAAATCAGGAAACAATGGAAGAGAAAAAAAAGGTGAGTTGAAGAATCTTCAGAGGGAAATTGGGTTAATCTGAACCTCGTAGTACGTTGTCCGAATGCCCTTGCATTGGCAATATCACAAGCGCCAAGGCCCCCGGCGGACTCACGCGCGAATTGCCTCCGGCGCGATCAGCGATTCTCGATGGAAATTGTGATGTCTCCCGGATTTGGACTCCCCTTTGTTAGCATCTAATATGCGCCCATTGTGGCCTCACTCTCACTTGCCATTCAGCTCAACGGCAATCATTTCCCCGATCGTCTTTGTGCTCAATCGGCGTCTCCCATTGTGTCTATCAGAACAATGGCGTGCCGCACAAAGACATCCCCCCGGCTGCCCGCGAATCAGATCTTGTGGCCACTGTTTTCGGGCGTATAAAGGAAGGCCGCCCAAACCACTAATCCTCAAGCAGCTCGACCCTTCGAGTTACTACCCACAGTCGTTGTCTTTTGCAACTCCCTTCGCCTTCTTTGTTGCAAATCCGCACCCTCTTTGCTACCACCATCCTCACAATGCGCTTCTCCGCCGCCATCGCTGTCTTCTCCCTTTTCGCCGCCTCCGCCTCGGCTAGCGTCACTCCCCTGCACCGTCGCCAGTTCCCTAGTAAGTTTTCTTTCTTTTTTCATTTTTTTTTCTGTATTCTGATCTCGGATCGTAGACTGCGCCAACGACTGCCTTGCTAACCCGAACCTCGGTGGATGCAAAGCCGGCGACGACACCTGTCTCTGCAACAACGACGTCTTCGTTTCCAGCACCTTCCAATGTATTGAGGCTGCCTGCAAAGGGCAGGACCTCGCCACTGCCATCGAGGGCGCCGCGGCCCTCTGCGCTGCCGTGGTGCGTCCATTTAGCCCTCCCAGCCCTTTCTTTGTGCTGACCTCCCGCTCCAGCACGTAACTCTCGTCTCGGCCGCTGGCGCAGAGTTCTCTGCGACCGCCGTTCTCCCGTCTAGCTCTGCACCGAGCGCACCGGCCGGTGCTCAAACCTCCGGCACTGCTGCATCGGACGTGACGTCCAACACCGACACCAGCAGCGCGCCCGCGCCCACCACCACCCCCAACACCGGCAGCGCGCGCTCCTCCGCCGCCAACACCGCGTTCGTCGGCCTCGCCGCCATCGGCGCCTTCGCGCTCGCACTCTGAGCCCGTCCTTTTGATACCCACCCGCTCAAAAGGCGGCCACAGTCTTTACCCGCGACGCCCTCAAATTCTCATCCACGCATGATCACCCCTTCACACATTGTTCCCCTTCACACGTCCATACTTGCTACTTACTTGCCTACGCCCAGCCGTAGTGGTCTTCATTTGCGCATGCATAATTCGCTATCTATCTACATCTGTCTGTACCTTATTGTGTCCTCTCTGCACTCCCCGCTATATTTTTAGGTATTAGATCCACGAATGAGAACGATGATTACACAGTTCATTAGAGTCTGTTCGGCCCGCTGAAATCAATGTAACCCGCTGGAGTTCTTGCGTCGAATCGGCGTTCCTGCGACGAATCGCACAGTGTAAATTACTTTCAAAAAATCCCGCGATCTCATTTGTCGCGGATGTCGACGCACATGGGCTTTCACTTCTCTTCTCATGAGGGGATCATTTGGGATCATGTCTGTCCTGTCGTGTCCGTGGGCGACTGTGGGCGCGCTCTGATTTTACCTAGCCGAATTCTGATTTCTAGCGAGCGTTTCGCGTGCAGCCGAGTTCCTCTACTCAGGACGACATACCGCGTCCCTTCCAGGCTCCCCCGCTCGCGCTTCAGCGTCGCCCTCGCCCACTCTGCCTTGCTGTGTACTTCTTCCTTACAACTGCAGAAGCTCGTATAAATCATTATTGTCATTGAATACCGCTGTATACTCGCAGTACACTTCACCGCCGGAGCCTCCTCCCAAGTAATTACCATACATCACAAACCCGCCCTACAATGTGGATATTATCGCCACGGAGAAGTCAGTAAAGAAGGCCGTCTGGTTGACTGGCGAGGCCCAGTCCGCCGTAGCGCTTCTGAAAAATGTTTGGAACTGAGAATAGCGGGTCGTCAGATTCGAATAAATCCCGACGAGGAAAAAAGCGCACCTGGATCCCTCGCATGCGTCCCTCGTCGCTATCGCGTATAATAATCCACGTGGCGCTAATAACGCTCTTCCCGCCAACGAACAGCTCCAGCTCGCCGTCCGCCTGCCCCGCAGTGTTGAGCTTCATCCGTTCGCTGACGGTGAGCCACTCGCCCGTCGGGAACGTGAACGCGCCACGCGAGATGGAAGCGCCGTATGTGGGATTGCACTGCGACTGTGGCATCGTGCAGAGCTTCTCGTTGGCCGCG
Organism: Mycena rosella; assembly: GCA_029378255.1. Taxonomy (NCBI): domain Eukaryota; kingdom Fungi; phylum Basidiomycota; class Agaricomycetes; order Agaricales; family Mycenaceae; genus Mycena; species Mycena rosella. The sequence continues at coordinate 551,141 of JARKIE010000010.1, read as the reverse complement.
TACTTGGGGTCGGAAGGGTCCGGGAGGTAGGTGTACAGCTCGCCGGCGCCCTGAGGCCGCCACATGAGCCGCGCGGAGAAGCACGTAGGGTCTCTGCGTCCCCCGGAACACGAAACCGCCATCTAGCACACAGAAAGCATCAGAAATACGCGGAAAACATCGATGGGCCCACTTACAGATGCCCGGAAGCTTCCCGCCCTTAACAAACTGAAAACCCTGGGGAAACATGATGGAATATCCAAACGTGAGCTCGCGCGCCGTCGTGAAGTCCACTGTGTCCGGTCCCGGCGCGTAAAACGAGGAGCCCCCGCGGGGTTCTTTGTACAACCCCTTGGGATAGATTGCCTCCATAGCCAGCTTCCCGTCCGGAGCAGCCACGTAGTCGTGCGTCGTCCCCGACATAACTTTGAACGGCTTTAACGTTGCATCAGAGAGAGTAAGGGCGCCTGGAGCGCCTGGGAGAGTCGTCCATTCGGCGACGGAGTTGGATACGGGGAAGAGAGCGGCGAGGCCGGTGGCACTTCCGCCCGAGGCCCCTCCGCCGGTGCTCGTGGTACGCCTTTAGTGGTGGAAGAGGCCAGATCGGACGAGATAGCAACAGCCGTCGATGTAGTATGGTGGCGAGCCACCCTGTACACTGGGATGGCCACAACTTCGGTTGTGGCCACCAAGGGGAAGAGCGCGAGACAAAGGTACTGGGTGGGGCTGCTGTGCATGGTGGATAATTAATGTGGGTAAGATGGGCCTTTAGAACGCGCAGCGCAGTACAGTAGGTTTGATGGGCACCGGGCAAGGTTGTGGATGCGTTCAGGTATGTCTTTATACTTGCTTCGATTCCCCGTCGCTATTCGTAGCCCGTCAATATTCTTCCCGAAATGGCCGCGAGTAACATGGGCTTTGAAAGCGTTCGAATCGTCTAGTAGGCTGAGATCCGCCTAGCTATAGGCCGGCGAACTTGAAGACTTGGAGACGGTTGCATCCCCGTCCAGTGTCCAGGCGGAAGACTCGTCATCACTTGCGACGTCGCTGCTGGCTGTACAACCCCGAGGTTTGGCATAGGATTCCCGAACAGAGGATAGAAAGCTGGAAAGAGCAACGGGGGTGCCGAGCGGACCAAGCGGTTTCCAGAGATGTCGCAGGGGTGTAACGTATAGTTGAACTGAGGCCTATGCCACAGGCGAGAGGACAAGCCGTTTACTGAACCTCGCGAAAGGCTGTCCAAGATGTAGCGCATTCTTCCATGCCTGTGGATCTTCAAGGTCTCGACGGGAGCCTAAAGTCACTTGTCGAGCATATTTCGGCCCCCGGCCGTTGCTACCAGAGCTAGCTAGCAGCGGGCGCCCAACGGTAGCATTGACTTCAAGGGAGTTCCGGCGATGCTCGGACTGGTACTGTAAACGGAACACAGGTCGCGACGTGGTCGTGGTTTGCGAGGAAGAGGTGATTACCAAATTGGGAATGTCCGCCGTAAAAGTCAGCGAGCTTTCCTCCATTCAACCCATGACCTCAGAACATCTGTGCCTCTGTACATGATAGTGATAAATACTAAGGTACATACGAGCCAACCAAGTGGCTGTAACGTCCCGAAAACACCCGAATTATATTAGTTTCTTTGAATCCGCAGCAAAACCGGGGTAAGCAGACAGTCAGCCCGAAGTGCTGCCCGAGCCTAAGTCTGTTGGCAGAGAGAGACGGCCAGAGAGCAAGGTGTAGAGTCGACTGCGAAGAACAGATATAAGGGAGGATTCGAGGACGAGAACGAGCAACACAAACGACCAACTCGACTGCAGTGAAACCATGACCGCTCCGATACAATCTTCGCACGTCATCCCCACTGCGCCCGACACAAAGCTCGAGGTCCTGACCTCGATTCCGGTGGCAGGGAGCATCAAGCCCACCCTCCTCTTCGTTCACTTCTGGGGCGGCTCCGCCCGCACCTTCGGCGCGCTCGCAGCGCTCCTCAGCCCTGACTTCCCGCTCGTCCGACCCTCCCTCCGCGGGTGGGGGGCGTCCACCGGACCCGCGGATCCAGATGCGTACGGGATCACCGACAGCGCGGACGATATCGCGGCGTTGGTCGCGCACCTCCGGGCGGACGCGGCGCTCGCCGCGGCCGGGTTCTTCCAGCACGGCCTCGTCATCGTCGGGCACTCCATGGGCGCGAAGATCGCACAGGTTCTCACGGCGCGCGGCGACCTCGGCGCGCTGCTCAAGGGGCTCGTCCTCATCGGCCCGGCGCCGCTGGGGCGGCTGGAACTTCCTGCGGAGATGCGGGAGCAGCAAATAGCAATGTCCTCGTCGCGCGAGTCGGTGGAGCTCGTGCTGAGGCATGTCGTGCTGGGATCGGACGTGGGTACCGACGAGCTGCGCCACCTTGTGAATGACTTCGTCGGCGGCCGCGAGCAGGCAAAGTTGGCTTGGCCCAAGTATGCTATGATGGAGGACTACGGGGGCTTGGCATCGAAAGAGGGTGTGGAGGGCTTGAAGATTCCGATCGCTGTTGTAGTCGGCGGGCTAGACAAGATCGAGACGGCTGAAGGAGTCGATGAGCGGGTCGTCCAGGTCTTGAAGAAAGCTGGGGCATCTGTGAAGATGACGGTACTGGACGGAGTTGGGCATTTGATGCCGGTAGAGGCGCCGAAGGAGCTTGAGAACATTATCAGGAACTTTGTGCATGCCAGCTCATAGATTTGTCTTTATGTTTTGGTTCAGACTTCAAACATTCAAAGCAGGTGGTCTTCTAATCCCATTGATCTTCTCCTTGCAAAATCCTCGGACAGTATACGGCAGTGAGAGACAGTCGGACCTTATTTGAGGCGAAAATTTCCCGCTCCAGGCCCCGAAAAAAACTGGCTTCACTAGAATCAGGTTTGAGCTCGAGTAGTAGAGTTCTCTCGCCCCAAGCGTAAATATATACGCTCTGAAACCCACCACGAAAGCGAAGGGCATTTGTGCTGTCTCTCCATTAGTGGTCCTCAGGCACAAGATAGAGATCGCTGCTAAGAAAAGAAGGGTCCAGGGTATCCGGAAAGAATGCCTCTGCTCCGCCTTATCAACGCTGAGCGGTGCTATAGTAGCAGATGGTACATAGTACACGTCAAAGTCAAGAGCAAGAGGCGAATAATATTGCCAAACTTTGTGGCATGCAACGGCGAACGAGAGGTCAGGCTCACATTGCCCCTCTTCTCTCCCGCGACCCCTCCTCGGGAATGGGCTCAGACAACGAGAAGGTCTCTCGCCTCAACCAGCGCAGCTTCGGCGTAACACACAGAATATGGCTTATCGTCGCGCTGTTTCTGTTTCTGCTGGGCTTCACTCATTACATCGTCCCAACGACCCCCACGCCAACTTATACCTTTTCTAATCTGGATCTCACCCCAAAAAACTACCTGAATGCGTCCGAGGCCGGTCCCAATCCATTTGCATTTTGTCCGGCTTATGGCCCTGGGGACGAGATAGGCACCAAGCATGGTGCAGTACCACTGGGAAAGACTCGGTTACATTTGGGAAGCGGGGCACGTATTCAGCGCGTTCTGAACAAGGCGTTGACTGGCCAGCCAGTAACTATCAGCATTTTGGGCGGATCCAGTACGTCCTTGTGTTTTCAAAGCCTGTATCTCGCTTATTTCTGCGCCAAGTCTCTTCGTGCCACGGTGCGGGCGACGACCCTATATCTCCCCACTGCTACCCCTCGCGCTTCTTCCAGTGGTGGAACACTGTCTTTCCCCACCCGGCCTCCGAGCTAACAAACGGTGCCATGCGGCGCACCAACTCCGAGTACTTTGCGTTCTGCAGCACTCACCACATCCCGGACGTGACGGACCTCGTCATCATCGAGCTCGACGTTGACGACCAAGCAGACGAGGAGACGCTCGAAAATTTCGAGGTCCTCATCCGCTCCATCCTCATCCGCCCCGACCAACCCGCCGTCCTCCTCGTCGGCCACTTCAGCCCCGAGATCCACACCGCGTACGGCTTCGCCGGCCCCGACCACTTCCACAACGTCGTCGCCCAGTTCTACGACGTGCCACACATCAGCATCAAGCCCATGGTCTACACTGACTACATGCGCGACCCCGACTCCATCTCCAAATTCTACGCCGACCCCGTGCTGGCGTCCCCGGCGGGGCACGAGCTCATATCCGAGGTGCTCATCGCGTACCTACAGTCCCAGATCTGCACAGCCTGGGCGGTCGCGACGGGCGCCGCGTTCGACGCCGTCCCGCTGCGCACGAGCTTCGACGCGCCCGCGGCGGACGCGCACGGGCTCTTCGGCGGCGTCGGCCAGCGCAAAGGCGTCCCCGAGCCCGGCAAGGAGGCCGACGACGCGGCGGCGCGCGACGCGGCGAAGCTCGCGGGGCTCCCGCCGACGTCGAACCTCTTCCACCCCGCGCTGCACATCCCCCGCGCGCGCATCGCGACGCGCCCGAACGCCGCGCGCCCCTTCGAGGAGGTCGCGCCGTTCTGCGTCTCCGCGAACGACCTCATCAACCCGCTGCCGCCGTCGCTCTTCTACGGCTCGGGCTGGCACGCGTTCCACCCGAGCACGGGCACGGGCTCGCTCAACACCAAGGCGCACTACTGGCACTCGTCGCTCCCGACGAGCAAGCTGCGCGTGCCGATCATGGTGGGCGCCGGGGACGTCGGCGTGTACTTCCTCAAGGAGCCGATCAAGTCCGTCGGCGAGGGCAGCGCGGTCGAGTGCTGGGTCGACGACAACTACGCGGGCGCGCGCACGATCGAGAATGCGGCGGACGTGGAGGAGCCGACAGCTGCGTGCGTGTTCCCTGCTCGATTTATATTCAAATTCTCACTCGTTCGCTCGCAGGCTGTATTACATCGACCACTTCGTCGCGCGGGGCTCACATTTCGTAGAGTGCCAACTGATGGGCGAAGAGGGGAAGGGCGTCTCCCTCTTCAAAATCATCGGCATCTTCGCTACCTGACTGCGACTACCTTAGACTATTGTACGCTATTAAATAACTTGAGCTCTTGGAATTTATTTACATTTGTAGTACGTGCGGCGATGACATTCCGCTTTGACCTGAGCGACCTCATCCAACGCCTACAACGCTTAACCTACGCACGAGGTTGTTGACCACAAAATGAAAAACCGCGACCTCGAATTGCTCGGAATTTATCTTCACAGCTTGGAATATATTTACCTCGTATTTGCTTGTAAACCGACCATTTGCGTCCGATCATTTTCGGCCGATTTTCGGCTGAAAAAGTCCGCTTTGACCGAAACCAGTATCGCATCTAAATCTTCAAAGATTCACGCCACATACTATGCTACCACAGAGGCTAAAACGCTAGACCAACATCCTTCGACTTGGGCGAGCGCAATTCCCTTTAAAAATGCCAATTTGGGCGATCTTGTCGGAGCGGCCGCCAATTGAATTCTTCAACCTGAACATTGTTGATCGTGGCCCGCCGATGCACTGCTTCAAGCTCTGACGCCCGGACTTGTCGCTCCGGCGTCCGCATAATATTAAACGAGGCATGTATGACTCGACTGCCGCACAATAGTGCCCCAGCAGACTGCAATGCCCAAAGGCAACCTCTACCCAAGAGGCCGCGGGTCATATGCGGCGCAGGCGTGCAGCATATGCCGCGCGAAGTAGGTGACCTTCGTACTTCCGCATCTTCCAGACTAGACCTGTTTCATAGGAAGATGAAATGCGACGGGATCAAGCCGGTGTGTGGGCCCTGTGGCGCGTCTGAGAGGGCTGCTGAGGTACGGCGCGCTTAGAGGCCATCGTCCGCGAAGCTCTGACCGGATATGCAGTGTTCGTGGGGGCGATATATCGCCGTACGCAAGCCCCGCACCGAGGCGCACTTCGAGGCGCTCCGGAAGCGCGCGGACGCGCTGCAGGCGTACGCGGCTCTCCTGGAGGGGATGCTGGCGAGATGTGTGTGCCAGGACGTGTCGGCGCACGCGCTGCAGCGGCCCGAGCGGGCGGGGGAGTACAACAGCAGTAGGGAGGAAAGCGAGTCCGACGCGGACACTTTGGACGACGAGATCACGCAGGAGCTGTGTGTTCCCGCACAAGCCCTCAAGGTGAGGTGCAGTGGCTCGGAGTGCATTGGCTGTCGTGGACTGATGATCGTTCAGCTGGACGATAAGTCGGGCGGGCTTTTACATCACGGCGCGACCGCGCCTATGCGATTTTTGACTAGGTCTACCAAGGAAGTCATGCCACTCATGGAAGTCGAGAATAAGGATGCATCTCAATCGTATGTGCTCCTCGTTGACGGGGTTGATACAGTGGGGCATGACTCTGATTTCGATTGGTCGCGACACCTGCCTCCTGAAGTCCCGCTCAGACGAAAAGAACATGACAAGTACGCTGTTTCATGTTCTAGTTGCTAGAGTCAAGGACCGACCTCCCCCCCCCTCCCCACAGAATCCTCGACCTCTCCTTCAAGTTCTTCACCATGTTTTGCCTCCGCCTCGTGCCCAGTCTTTTTTTGCGGGACATGCACCGCGCGTTGAGTGTTCGCCGGACAGAATGCCCCCCGAAGACGCCGTTCTATTCCCCCATGCTGCACAACGCCATCCTCAGCACCGCCGCCCTCTTCTCCGACGATCCGCGTATTCGGGACATGAACTCACGCCGCTATTTCATCACCGCCGCCAAAAAGTGTCTCGAGGCGGAGTGCGAGAAGCCGGAGCTCAGTTTAGTGCAGGCACTGGGGATGATTGGCACCTTCCATGGAGCCAACGGCGACCATATCGTCGCGGACCTGTATTTCGGCATGGGTGCTAGAGTCGGCCAAGCGCGTAAGCTTCGTCCGCTCCCATGACGTATACCTAATGTTTCCGGACTTAGTTGGCCTCGAGGTAGACTCCTCCGCCTGGGTGAAATCTGGGCTAATAACAAACGAAGAGCGGTTGGCAAGGAACTGGACGCACTGGACTATATTCTCCTTGGTAACTATTAACTGCGTTCCTGTGCGTTGTGGACGCGAGCTGATGTATTGACTAGGATCTCTGCTGGACGCTTTACGTCGGGCGAGACTTTTGCGCCCCGCCTCGGGACCGGCCGGTCATCCCATTGCCGTTCGTTGATGAAGAATGTGACCGGGTTCCTTGGTACCATCCGCCCGCCAATATACCCCCGCAGCCGAGTTTCCTGTCCCTCACGTTCGCGGCCTCCACGTCTCTCCTCCTCATCGGCCGCAAGATCGTCGACGTAGTGTGCGTCGCTCCACTGTCTCTCGCCTTCCTATTTTTATGTCCGTCCCATTAGGAACGGCTTGGGGAGAAGCACACGGGAAGATGGTGTACAGTACGATAACCTCATCACCGAGATCGAGTAGGTCCCGTCTGGCCCGCTTGATCCAGATATTGAATCGATCCAGTCTGGAACTCAACACCTGGAGAAGCCAGCTCCCGCCGGAACTTGATATCACTGTCTCCAGTCGGGCCAAATCCACGCCGCAGCGACTAATGCTGCACTGCATGTTCTGGTGCTGCTCCATCGTCCTTCACCGCCCGTTTTTCAATCGGCGAGCGCGGCCTGTCCCAGTCTCTGACAGAGCCATCGATCATGTCAAGGTGCGAGACGATCCCTGCCCCCAAAATGTACCTACTCATGGGCTCCGATCGTAGCTGTGCAAACGGGCGGCGGATAATATAATGGAGCTCCTAGAGACGTGGTCCTCCCTCTATACGCTCAGATACACACCCCCGACAATGCTGCAGGTATTACTTTTCTTTTCTGTTCGTTTATTTTACTGATGATGAAGTGAAGGTAGTATTTAGCGCGGGCACGGTGTTTTTGTTGCTCGCCATCCACGCGAACTCTGGCCACCGTATTGCGCATGGATCGCTGAAGACATCTCTAGCGCAGGCGGAGCTCTGCATTCAATATCTATCCGAGATCGGGAGGACTTGGGGCGCCGCCGCTCGTACGGGGGACATCTTGCGGAGCCTGCTCGAGGATAGGCTCAAGCCTATTCTCGCGCGCCGGTCCTCTCGTGAACCAGTCCTTCGTTCTGTAGTCGGCTCGGATTCGCCTGAGAACCATCCGGCGCCTCCCCTTGCCGCCCGTCGACGGGAGTCGGAGCGGGATCCGACGAAGTGTACTACAGCTCTACATCTGTCGAACGTCCCTGCACTGTCTGATGCTCCTCCGACCGCGGTATTGGAATGGAATCCCTCCCTGCATCCGTATATCCAAGCCCAACCACGCCATGTTGAGGCCGGGCGCTACCAGATGGCCTTTGACTCATCCGGTGACGCTGAGCAAGAAGCGGGTGTCTTCGACGCGTACACAGACCCAGGGTCGTCTTTCTCCAACACTGGAGAGGACGGCAGAGACTTGGACATGTGGGACTTCCTGCAACAGGCCCTGGACTCATTTGGCTCCTCGGATCTTTGCGAGGACGGCGCGTGGGGCTCAGGCGCGGCGACTTGAGCACAGGATCCATTTAGAATGTGGGTTACGGACTGCGGTTGAGATCAACGCATTTCAAGGGCCAGACGCGCAAGGCAGAGCATATTTGTGGTAACATGGAATATACTTCCGCCTTCCCATCGCATGTCCGAGACTTCGTGTGTCTAGAATCCGAAGAAGTACCCACAAGACTCCCGCTTTCTCGATCTCGCTCCATGTGTAGTATTGTACGTGGTATTCCAACGGCCTGGGAACTTGTTGATATGTACCGAGTCTGGCGCAACTGAATGTAATGCGAAGGATCATTTACGGCTCTGTGAAGGCAAGTAAGTATGTTTCTATGTTTCATGCAAGTGCAGTGAGATTCCGATTTAAATGATCGCACATGCTAGCCGCGGGGGGGGGGGGGGGGCTGGCCGCGTACCCTCGCGTATGTACCCCCGTATCCGCGCGCCTTTCGCGCCTGGGCCCACCCGTTCGGCTTTATCCACGACAAGATCATTCCTGCAATCAACTTACGTGGCAACGATTTTTGCGCCAATCGGGGGAAAATCGGGGTTTTATTTCAATGAGAGAAGCACTGCGGCGATTGCCGAATTTTACCCGAAGAAAAACGGCGGATTATACCCTTTCTAGGCCAGATTTTACTCCGGGAAAATCTACGGTAAAATATGGACTTCTTCTTTGACATTGTCCCCTGGGAAAAATCAATCTTTTACTGCAGCACAAACGAGGGTAAAAGCCGGGATTTTTCCACAGTCTTTTCCGCTAGAAAGAGGCAGGATTTTAACAAAGGCAAGTTTCGGCCCGAGTTCCGGACAGCACGGGGAAACCTCGGCCGAAATTTGCCTTTTGTTAAAATACTGGCTTTTTCAGGCGGAAAAGGCTGTGGAAAGAATCTGACTTTTACCCTGGTTTTCCCTCAGGTAAAATCTTGACTTTTTCCCGGGGATCAATGTGAAAGAAAGAGTCCATCTTTTACCATAGATTTTCTCGAGGTAAAATTTGGGCCTAGAAAGGGTATAACCCGATTCTAGGCCGTTTTTCCTCGGTTAAAATTCGGCAATCGCCGCAGTGAAGAAGAGGAGAGAGTTCTCAGGCCAGTCCTAGTTTGCTCAAATTGATCACCCGCGTTCGTTACGATACGTAAATACAGAACATCAGCCATTTAACAATCAGCTGGGAGCTTGTTTGGCCTTGTGACCTTGTGACAAGCTCACAAGGTCAAACGAGGTCAAATCGGAAGAAAAAACCTCTCGAAAATTTCAGCATAGAGTGGGAAAACCTTGTGAAATATCGGAGGATGCTTCTTACAAATTCTTATGGCCATACCATACCTAGTCATGGTGATTGGAACAATTCATTCCAGATTTATACCACTACACGGGGTCGAACGAGTGACCTTGTGATAATCGAGACATAGGTTTGTGAGCTTGTGAGCTTGCGTGCATTTTGGTGGGGCTTGGGACCTTGTCTGACCTTGTTTGACCTTGTACAAGCTCACAAGCTGAATGTCAAAAGTCTGATGAATGGGAAGGGAGGACGTCGTGTATTGACAATTGAAATGGAGGGTTAAATTTTGATCCAGAGCACGGGGAGAGCAAGCAGAGGGCAACTGAACAGGTTAACGAAGTCAAGAGGTGATTGATCTCTCAATATGATGTGGTCAGTGATCCGGCGGAACACTGGCAGTCATCGGCACCACAGCCACTTCCCTTTTTGGTTCGAGCCAGGCTCGCTGGCGAGCACACTTCCTTCCATTCCTCATCTCTTGTACTTCCCTCATGCTGTGGTTCAAGTATTCTGCTCTAATACTATACATGAAAAAATGCTGTAATGTGGCGAAGGAAGTTGATTATGTATACTATCGCCGACTGGGAAACCGGCCACACTAGGAAACCGGCCACCTGCCTCTTCTTGAGATAGAACCTCCTGGTGGATCTAAGCTTATGTTTTACCGGAGGAATGGGACCTCGAACGCTGCTGCATACCGAATTTCAACCAAAAGTGACGGTCAGATCAAAAGTTATGACACGTGCGGTGCCGGCCGAAGCTCTCCGATCACCGGTTTCCTGTTTCGGCACAACCGCCCTCATTCTATCTCTACCGATGCTCCGTCTTTCGGCGACTTCTTGGGCCCATTCTACTCGCAAGATTCCGGGCGTCAATCCCTGATGCCATTCTGCGTTTATTTGGGTCACGGACTCTCGCTATGAGCCCACTTCACCTTCGCTTCACTCCGGAGTGGCTCAGGCTGGTTATGTCCATAGTATGCAACCGATCCATGCTATGGGTCTGGATTTTTTCGAGAGCCTTTGGGATTAAGGAACCTCCACCGTTGTGTGTGCTCAACTTTTTCCTACACACAAGTCCCTTCTCATCATTGTCCTTCACCTCGGCCCACTGAAATTTGGTGCCCGAGATATTTGTATTTTTCTAGGAAGCTGGTGCCATCTCGGCAGGGAAATGAGTGGCCAAGTATGTCAAAATACTTTATATAAAACAATATATTGCTGAGTTTGGGCCGCCACAGCGGGTGGTCCTGACGAGCCGCCGGTGTAGCCGGGATCTGCGATTCCGCAGGTTACCACTGCCATTACACCCACCAAATTTGCCCAATCCCCTCCCTTGTAACACAGCGGACAATCAACTGTCACTTGTGGTCTGAGTTTCCATTGTCATGGGACGGACACCTGAACTGTCATCTGGTTATATCCGGCCACTTACCCGTTTAGTCAAGTGTCCGGATGTTTCCGTGGCCACGATGCAGCCACGCGTTTTCGGGAATGTCCGTGAAATAAATGATCCAGAACTGATGGTTCACCTCTCTTGAGTTCAATTTTTGCTCAAATATCTTCAGAGGTGGGTTGGATTAAACCTACAAACACAGAGTATCTGGCTATGCAAAATGATTGAGGGAAAACACTTGAAAACCAAGCCAGAACAAGTACTGAATGCAAGAATGTGCTTATGCAAGTGAAAAATTCAATGTTATATTTTATTAAAGCAACCAGTTCACATAAAATTTGGTATGTGGAATGAATTTGGCTATTCAATGATTCCAGATTTTTTTTCAGGGCAAAATTCAAGGCGGAATGGCTCCTGGGCTAGGGCATCAACATGAGTGTGACAGCTCAGAACTCCCCGGCGGCACCGGGCGGATTTTCAACTGTCACACTCCTCTTGATGTGCCTCGATAGCAGCCCTCCCGCCATGAATTTGGATCCAGTGAAAATAGGAAAATTATCTTATAGCTGGAATCAATACCCCCACCAGATTATATGTGGACCTGCTGGTTGAATAAAACAGAACATCGATTTTTTCACTCACATCAAGTGTTTTCCCTCAAACATTTTACATAATAATATACTCTATGCTTCCAGGTTTAATTTGAGCCATGCCCGACAATATTTGAGTCAGAATTGAGCTCAAGAGAGGTAAACTATCAGTTTTCGATCATTTATTTCACGGACATTCCCGAAAACGCGTGGCTGCATCGTGGCCACGGAAACATCCGGACACTTGACTAAACGGGTAAGTGGCCGGATATAACCAGATGACAGTTCAGGTGTCCGTCCCATGACAATGGAAACTCAGACTGCAAGTGACAGTTGATTGTCCGCCGTGTAAGTACACCCCAAGCATACCAGATACTATCTAGACCAACCCTGTACAATTAATGAATGAAAAGACAGCGAGTTTGTGCCCGTGGCACTTGATTGGCGGGTGGCCGGTTTCCTAGTATTTGCCCATGTTGGGGGTGTCAGCAGAAAAAAATTCACTGCTCCATCCACACTGCATTTAAATTCGAGAAAATTGTCCAGAACTGCTCATGGGATACCTGCCTTTGTTCCAATACATGGTGGCTTGTATAGAGCCAATGTAGCTTTCGAGAACCAGCCATAAATGCTAAAGTGGCTGGTTACCCGGTCGGCGATAGTATGTGCAGCATTTACAGTGCTAGGATTCCATACAGTTTACAGAGTGAGTTAGAAGTGAGCGCCGGTGGCCTTGGCGAGTGCCAGCAGCGGTGTTGAGAGCCTCTCTGAGGCGTCGAGAGTTGGGCACAATGGAAAATGATGGCCTGATCTGGCCAAAGCTCATCACTTCCTTTTCTGGGAGGGGGGGTCGTGGGACTTCTTGACTGATCCAGAGATCAATCACCTCTTGAACAAAGTCCCATAATGCTACTAGGTGTCAGCTGTGCCACCTGAAACCTCGCTTACCTGTTGGTGTTCCGTATTACCAACACTTTTCCGTTCACAAGTCGGAGCCAATGGGCTATCTAACATTAAAATTCTACTAGCATCGTACTCCGGTATGTACCATGTATGTGCTCGAAAGCCATGGACCCCATTTAGCATCTCCCACACCGCAAAGTCCCCCTCCATTCAATCCGGGCATCCAGCTACAATGACACAAGGGTCGGTGCAAATCGGAGGCTCTCGAGGTATCACAAGCCATCCAGCAGGGCAGGCGGCATTGCTGCATCATTCAGTGGAGTTTCAAATGCCCTGTCAGCCGTCCGTGCCGACATGCCGTGACTCTTCTTCCCCTGCTGCCCTCCAATTCTAGTGTGATTCACTGCGTTGAGGCCCCCCGTAGTCACAGGTTTGTCTATGTTCTGCTACCTGTGACTACATGAGATTACATGTGTCTACATGTGTTGATCCCTGTAGACACACCTTGGGTCCAATGTGTCATGATCCGGCTTTTCAAAAACCTTGAAAACCGGGCCCGCGATCACCAAATCCCTAAAGACGGACGACACGTGACCTTGATATCTTGACAACTCGCGATCCCATCCCAGTCGCCTATACATTCTCTGGCTAAACATCAGATCCCGACGTGCGATCACAATACTCCGACAACTCACGATCACATCCCTGTCGCTCGAACCCCTCTTCGGTTTCAACAATAGCCCTTTACGCCTCACATAGGGTATATTGAAACATAACACATAGGGTTGACACTATCGGACTCCTAGTTATATTAGTATATAAGCCCGAGGTAGAAACTCCTGTACTTTAGATTCTACCTCGTCTAATCTCAGGCTTTACCTTTGCTTGACTCTTGTTCCCTCGGGATTACGAGGAACGCTGGATTCTCACCTGTGGCACTACATACGGCGCTGCCTATGACCTCGCATCATCTTCCTCAGTGGATATCACTCTGTCTTTGGCTCCTACCAGTTCCCACCTGTACGACACTCGTGGCCTTACATCCCAGGACCGAACGAGGAAGCTGTTTGTCTCGTACTACTACTCGGCGACCGCACAGGTTACTAAATGGGTTGTTAAACCCCGGGCGGGATTACTATTTGGATGACTCAAGCCGACCTATAGGCCGTCGTTGACACAATGGATCGACGACCCCTGCGACTACATTCTGCTACATTAGACTACATGATGTAGCCACATTACGTCTACGTTCGGCTACGTTCAGCTACTTTCTGCTACGTCCAGTAGACACATGGTGCCCGAAGGCGCCTACCTCCCCATCTTGTAGCTGATGTCTGGGCTCGTGAGCGCCCCCCGAAGGACCATTCCGCTGGTGCTGCATGTCCTATACCTATGTTTGTGGCTGGCTTTACATGCCGCACCATGTTGTAACTCTAAATTACGCGGCTGGAGCTAATTTAAGCAGCATCATGAATAACCTTTTATCAGCCCTGCAAATCATTCAAGCCACGCAGGGTGGCTATGGGCGCCGCCTCGCTCTTCAGGCCTCCCACTCTGTTCATCGTGCGCTCCCGCCCTATCTACACTCGGCATCCTATGCAGCGGAACACTGGTCTTCGTTTTCTCGAGTGGTTCAATGAATCGGAGGATACAAAAATTGTGTCAAGAGCTCGAATTGATGATTGTTTGATCTGGCTGATGCCGACTGGGCCTTGCCAAACATGATCAATCAGAAATGATCTGGTGTCGCATCCGAGTCGTACGACATCGTACGTATTTGGTATGTACTCACTGGCTGAGTGGATTTTGGATTCTCGGCGGATTATGGCCAAGTTGCAGCTAGTATATGCATGTCTATGTATGTATACCTTGGTCTATGTGTGTGTACCTTGGTCTACGTGAGACTACATGTGGCTACTCAAGGTAGACACAGGTTGCAAGCATAGACATGGGTAGACACAGGTAGGCCAAGTGTGTCTACACAATGTAGTCATATGTAGTCATTGGGTAGACAGACATCTGTGGCTACCCCTCTGTCTACACCGGTAGACACACCCTGTGACTACAGGGGGCCTCAACACAGTGATTCAGCTACATTAATGCATCATTTCCTCTTTAAATCCATGGCTCTCCCTGCACCCTGCATACTGGGTGGCAGCACTGACCACATCCCGATTCATTGCGGCTGCCGATCACTCACACCTCTTGGAAGCTATCTGCTCCCCCTGACTTCAGACCCTATGAAATGTCATTTATTTGGTAAGATCCAGCTCCCAGGTTCCGAATATACTAGGAGTGGCCATCCGTACAACGAGTGGTGAATGCCATCAGCTTGGTGGATTTGCGATCAGTCGGCACGCGCGGCGGGGCTTCAATCATTTTTATCTGCTGATGGCCGAGCTCCTGTCGGCTCGGAGCTTTGTTTTTTGCAGGCTCTTGAGTACTGTACTATTCAGACCAAGTGTTCATGTAACACGTAATACAATCCTGTGAACTGAACACTTTTGGTACCCATAACCATAACACTGGGCAAATGAACACCTAATTTTTTGAAGTCCTAAATAGGCTTAAAAACACTTTAAAAAACACTAAAAATTTTGCGCTAGATGTGGTGAATCACCGCGACTGTAATCTAATGTAATCTAATGCTCCTCCCAAAGTGAGCCTTGGTAGCGCGTCACCACCGTCTTGTTATGCTGGCCTTACCCAACTCAGTCAGATATTTTGAAGGGAGTTTTTTGGCTCATTGGAAGTGCCAGTAAAATGAGGTGGGGCGAAGAGAGATTTTCAAATCAAGGATATTTGTTTGCGTATCCTACGTAAAAAAGCTTAAAAGACAGTGCACACCACCACGGTGCGCACGTCTTACCAGTTCTTGGCCTGGTCGCCGCTGAGTTAAATCATGTCGGCTGCTCAGCGAACCCAACAATTTCTGTCATAAGCAACTATTAAAGTCACTCATCCTCCGCCGTGGAGGTCCCTGCTGTTCTGAGCGGCCATAGTTGACCCGCCAATAAATTGTGTTGTAACCATCACCTTTCCCTCCGTATAGGTGTTGGGAACAAAATGAACACTTTTGGAGACCATTACAGCTCAGGTGGCTATCTGAACACCTGAGAAAGTGAACAGTTGGCGTAACACATAACATGGTGTGAACACTTGGTCTGAATAGTACAGTATCAACCAATGGCCTCCTATGTTGTTGTGTCTTATTTACATTTCGCATGTTTTGGTCCTCGGAAGCATATTTAAAGAGGTGGGGGACCTCTAAAGCAAGGTGACGAACAGGCGACATACCGTAATTGTCTGCGGGACGTACGGTTCAATTCAGCATCACTGCCATCAGCGCGTGCGACGGGACCCCAGTGATTAACGACTCCGGGAGCCGCAGACAAACCAGATCCGCGTAATGAGTAAATATATGCGATCTTCGGTTTGATGGTGTTGCCCAATCGGGATGTTGCGCCGAGCTTAGAAACAAATGCCTCTATGTAATGTAAGGCCTCTCGCCGTAGGTATTTAGTCTCGGACCATACTCTCATGACATCCCAATTTGGGAACCCTGTCATGAGAGTCTGGATCACAACCAACGACTTAACCGTACCATTGCGCTATCAAAATTGATCTCATTTTCCCATGCTCGGCTAAGTTCGGAACCATCGGAGCTGTCTCGGAACTTCCGGAGACAGCCCAATAAGATCAAATCAGGCATCAGATTAAGCTCGGATAATTCTCTATGTCTCTTGCACTCGCGTTCTGCTCCATCCCAACGTGTCTATAGGTCTGTAAAGTGAGCCAAATCATACATTAGGATACTGATATACTTCCCTTGACTTGTGAAGTCAAAAATGGATCTCGATTCCCCGATGTAGCCAGATAACCATCGGTTTAATTTTTGATTGATGCATGTGAACAGCTCCTGCAAAGAAGCCTTCAAGGAGAATCTAGAGAATTCCTCCTTCATGAATACTGCAAGAGTTTTCTCTGTGTCTGTGAATTTCCGAGCCTGAGAATTGCTGCCATAGGTAAGATCTCCCTCTTCATCCTTAAGGTCAAGGGAAGTATATCAGTATCCTAATGTACAATTTGGCTCACTTTACAGACCTATAGACACGTCGGGATGGAGCAGAACGCGAGTGCAAGAGACATAGAGAATTATCCGAGCTTAATCTGATGCCTGATTTGATCTTATTGGGCTGTCTCCGGAAGTTCCGAGACAGCTCCGATGGTTCCGAACTTAGCCGAGCATGGGAAAATGAGATCAATTTTGATAGCGCAATGGTACGGTCAAGTCGTTGGTTGTGATCCAGACTCTCATGACAGGGTTCCCAAATTGGGATGTCATGAGAGTATGGTCCGAGACTAGTAGGTATTGGGATGCAGGAGCAGACCCGCAGCTAAGAAGGTTCCATCTGGTAGCTGAGCGCTGAAGACTGAGGTTTGGGCCCCTCGGTCTTACGGATGACACTGTTTAGTATGTTTAGTATGTTTAGTGGTGTCAACGGACCGTTTAGTAGATTTAGTGATGTCAACTTTAGTAGGTTTAGTGGTGTCAACGGACCGTTGACACCACTAAACCTACTAAACGGTGTCATCAGTGGCTGGCAAATCATTCCTCCGATCGACAACACCCGCTGTACGAAATACATCGGATAGTAACCCCATCGGAGTCTGTCAATGCTCTCAAGTTGCTCCATGAGGCAAGTACAGATGTTGCTTTGCCGAGAACAGTATCGGAACTAGGAGGCGAAAAGAGAGGAAAACGCCCCAAGGAATTTTGGGCAACACAGAATTGAATGTGGGCGAATGGGAAACCCACATGTGGGCCAGTTATAATATGCCCACTATCGCGGTCGTAGACGAAGGCTCGGTCCTGAAGATGCCATGGAGAGTTGCAGAATTAATTAAAAACAATTGCAAGCGCAAGTGCCAATTATAATTGGGAACCTAACATCCTTACCGTGGCCTTGGTTTCTTTCTGTGATATGTTGTCGCTTCTTGGCTTCAACGTTGATGCCTGAACAAAACCGACACTGCAGTGCCCACGTTGAAGGCGGGATGCGGGAGAACCACCGGAATCGCAAGCGGTCTATAGGCTGGCGGCGCTGGGGCTCCGACTTGGAGGGGGCATCAGGGAGGAGGGCGCTTACTGTCAGCAACGTCACCTTGAGCAGATGATGCCATCTGAAGATTGCAAAGATCCTGGGTATAAAAATAAAGAACGGGGATGGGACGGAGAAGAATACGCACGCTACTAGCCGTGTTCTAAGAATTAGCTTCACACGTTCTATCTGCCTCGAAAAAAATGTCCGAGTCGTGGGTAGTGTGGGACGTCGCTTTGAAAAATCCGTTTCCTCGCAGGTAAGTACGAGATTTCATTGGGAAATCGCTCAGCTTATCTGCGTCAACTCTTGCCCGTACAAAGTCTTGACATCTCCATGAACCGACGGCTATGGTGCGACATGGATCAAAATCAGGCAACTTACGAAGGGGCCGTAAGACAGCAGAGACGTCCCGTATGGGATTTGAGAAAAGCCTTCAAAAAGATAAGATTGTCTCTGGGCGCAGTGTTACCGCAGGATCCAAGCAGGATCCTAGCAGCTCTGCATTGATCCGCGTTACAGATCGATCGTAGCCAGACGACCCCATTTGACTTTAACGATTGTCGCGTTGGGTTTCGTTATAAGTAGCATCAATACACTCGTCGTATTTCTGATTTTCGGGCTTGGAGCTAATCGTTGCGGTGACCTCCTCCTAGAAACCGAGTAGATGACATTTAAATGTTGATGGGTTCCTAAGCCTATTAAAAGTTTCAGCAGTTTCTTCAAAGTTTCTCGACGATCCAAGGAGAAAGTATCCGAGTCTTGAGTTGGATGAACGCAGCAAGTTGGGTAGCAGAGGGTAGCAGCAACACATATATTCCTGCCAAGCGGGCCACAACGTAAGAGCTGCGGTGAACGAGTGGGACGGAAGAGGACGGAACTTCACGGGAGCATGGTGGTTCGTACTAAGCTCAGCTGACCGCTATGACTCATGAGATCAAAATTAAAAGAGAAAGCCACGCGTGCAACTATTTTTACGTACGCGTCCTTCGTCGGTATATATAGTTTCCGAGATCCTAACCTTGATCCAGATCCTTCAACTTTTGGATACTGGGACGTTCTCCGGGAGAGCGGGTAGCGGCTGAGCACAAATGCGCGCCGTAATTCTGGTTGCAACATTCAATTCGGTCAATACATTGCAATCATGGCGCCAATTCTGGGGTCTTTAAAATAACGAACTTGTCGAAGGAGACACCACACATTCTCCAAGCTATTTGGATGCCCAAAGACAACACGTTTAACGCCAGAAGTCGCGGGTCGTATGCTTCTCACGCCTGCAATATATGCCGCTCGAAGTATGTGACCACGCCAACGACGCACAACCCCTAGACCTCCTTCGTAGGAAGATAAAATGCGACAGTATCAAGCCAGTTTGCGGGTCCTGTGGCGCCTCTGGGAGGGATGCTGAGGTAATCTAGCGTTTTTTTTTTTTCGTTCATTAACACCGTTTGAATGGATATGTAGTGTTCGTGGGGGCGGGATGTCGCGGTTCGTAAACCCCGCACCGAGGCGCACTTCGAGTCACTCCGAAAGCATGCGGACGCGCTCAAGGCATACGCGGAGCTCCTGGAGGGGATGCTGGCCAAGTGCGTGTGCCAGGACGCATCAACACACGCCCTGCAGCGGCCCGAGCAGGCGAGGGAGCACAGCAGCAGGGACGGAAGCGAATCCGACGGGGACACATTGGATTCGGACGAAGAGATCACGCAAGAGCTGTGTATGCCTACTCAGTCTCTCAAGGTGAGATCGAGTGATTCGGGAATGCATTCCATGTGTACTGACGCCAAGCGGTCAGTTGGATGATAGATCCGGGGGCCTGTTGCACCACGGCGCGACCGCGCCTATGCGATTTTTGACCAGGTCTACGAAGGAAGTGATGCCGCGTCCGGACGTCGAGGATAAGGATGCATGGGGATCATACGTACTCCTCGTCGACGGGGTCGATGCACTTGGATATGACCCCAATTTCGATTGGGCGCGACATCTCCCTCCAGAAGTCCCGCTCACGCGACACGAACATGACAAGTGCGCGGTTCCCATTATATTTTAAACAATATGAGGCCGATCTTTTTTATAGGATCCTCGACTTGTCATTCAAATTCTGCAACATATTCTGCCTCCGCCTGATACCCCGTCTTTTCCTCCGCGACATGCATCGCGCACTGAGCGTCCCTCGGGCACACCCTCCTCCGAAGACGCCGTACTATTCCCCCACGCTGCACAACGCCCTTCTCGGCATCTCCGCCATCTTCTCCGACAACCCGTGCATCCGGGACACAAGCTCCCGCCGCTGCTTCGTCACCACCGCGAAGCGCTATCTCGAGGCGGAGTGCCAGAAGCCGGAGCTCAGTTTGGTGCATGCGCTGGGGATAATTGGCACCTTCCACGGGAACGAAGGCGACCATATAGTGGCGGATCTGTATTTTGGGATGAGTGCCAGGGTCGGCCAAGCGCGTACGCTTCGTCCCATCTGCTCGATCCTCGTCGTACTCATTCAGGTTCTAGTTGGCCTTGAAGTCGATTCATCCGTCTGGGTGAAGTCTGGCCTGATAACACCCGAAGAGCGGGTGGCCCGGAACTGGGCGCACTGGAGTACATTCTCCTCGGTAAGCTTACTGCGCCCCCGTTCGTTGGTTCCCCCAACTGACCTCTTCCCCAGGATCTCTGCTGGGCGCTTTACGTCGGACGAGACTTCTGTGCCCCGCCTTTGAATCGCCCGGCCATCCCCCTGCCGTGCATTCCAGTCGAGTTCGACCAAGTTCCGTGGTACCACGCGCCCGCCAACATCCCTGCACAGCCGAATTTCCAGTCCTGCACCTTTGCCGCCTCCGCTTCTCTCCTCCTGATCGGCCGCAAGATCATTGACGTAGTGTGCGTTCCGCTGCTATTTTCGTTCTTTTGATTTTTACATCCGAACAGGAATGGCTTGGGACGGAACACTCGAGAAGAGGGCGTACAAAACAAAAACGATTATCTCATCACCGAGATTGAGTGCGTTCATTGTTTCCCTTGTTTGCGCTGCCCTTCTCACCTTTCAATTACAGCTTGGAGCTCAACAACTGGAAAGACCAGCTTCCCCCGGAGCTCGACATCACCATCTCGAATCGAGCGAAATCCACTCCGCAACGATTGATGCTGCACTGCGTGTACTGGTGGTACTCCATCGTTCTCCATCGCCCGTTTTTCAACCGGCGGGCGCGTCCTGTCCAAAGCTCTGACCGAGCCGTCGATCATGTCAAGGTGGAGAAACAATGCATCTTCGCTTCAAAAATCTACTAACAGGCTCCGACATTAGCTGTGCAAACGGGCGGCGGACAATATAATCGAGCTGCTCGAGACGTGGGCCTCCCTCTATACACTCCGGTACACCCCTGACACGATGCTCCAGGTGTTTATTTTCTTCTTCTTCTCCCTTTCCTTCGCTAACAGCAGTGTAGGTCATCTTCAGCGCAGGCACCATATTCCTGCTGCTGGCCCTCCAGGCAACTTCAAGCCTACGCATCGCACAGGGCTCACTGAAAACGTCCCTTTCGTATACCGAGCTCTGCATCCAATATCTCCACGAGATGGGCATGTCCTGGGGATCGGCCGCGCGCACGGGCGACATCCTGCGCAGCCTGCTGGAGGACCGGCTGAAGCCGGCCATATCGCGCCACCTCGCGAACGACCTCCCTGCGTACCTCCCCTCCGAACGCGCGTCATCGGGCTCGCATTTGCCCGAGAACCACTCGCCGCCTCCGTACGCTGCCGGGCGTGACTCCGGGCGGGACAACTGGTTCATACCGCTGTCCGACCCCCGCATGGCGTCGGAGGCTGCGGCCCCGGGGTCAGAGTGGAACGAGCCCGACTCGCTGCACTCGTATATCCAGATCCAGGCGGATCACGTCGCCGGGGCCGGGAGTTATCAGATGGCGGGGATCCTGGACCCGCATGCCCGGTCGCGGTCGTCGTCGTGCTCTGGGCGCTCGTCTCGCGGAGGGGGAGGGGACGGTCGAGACTTGGACATGTCGGGGTTCTTACAACAGACATTGGATTCGTTTGGCTCCTCGGATATTTGGGCGGACGGCGTGTGGGGGGTTAAGCGCGGCGACCTGGGCACAGGATACAATTAGATAGAGTCGATATTAATATTGATAAACGACTACTCTGCGACTCAGATTAATTCATGATAGGGGTTTGGTCCGAGTTCCACGGCTGATACGAGCAAATTTTAAAATACAGGTATAAACCCCATCTCTTTGGAGTTTCCAGCTCCCACTCTCTTTGCGTAAGGGCTATGCTGACTATGTCCCCTTCGATGTCCTACTGCGGTGTACCGTACTTGAAGGTATCGGTGCTGTGGGGTTGTGCGGGTCGATGGAAGGGTTTTCTTGGCAATCCTGCCGTCCGAGCGTGAGGGCCTGGTGGTGGTCGTCACCTTTTCTGCAGATAGAAAGACGGAAAGATGGTCATTTTTTGAAAAAACGGGTGCGCTTTCGATGGCCGCGCAGTCGGAGAGGGGTGGAAGAGCTACACATGTACGCGCCTGTCAGATGGAATCCACAATATGGAACAAAGAACGCACCGCCCGGAAGAAAAACGCGGCGACGATGGGGTCGTCCCGGTCCAAGGAGGGGTCCAACCGGATGTCTAGAGGGTACACTGGGAGGAGCGTGTCCGCATCGACCTCATGCGGCAACTAGAGAGAGCCGCGAATAAAGAAACCGGCTTCTTGACGCTGAACCGGACACATCTTACCTTGCCAAGGAAGATCCACTGGTAAATCGTGACCCCCATCGACCAGAAATCCACCCCGTACGAGTAATCCTCCGCCCCATTGACCTCCGGTGCCATGAAACCAGGGGTGCCGACTTGGTACCGGGCGAGGTGAGGAGACGCGCCGGCCCAGAGCGGAGGAAAATTGTCGGCACCGGCGACCCGATTACGGTCCCATACTTTCGCGAGGTGTCCGATCACCGGCCCCGAGAAAATCGCTGCGAGGCCGAAGTCGGCGACTTGGAGGTGGCCATCCGTGTCGAGCAGCAAGTTGTCCGGCTTGACATCCCGGTGAATAACCTGGCTTTGGTGGAGCGCGTGGAGGGCCAGCAGCTAATTAATCCGAGCATTAGCATCGAGAAACACGCTTCCAATTCGCTGGCACTTACCACTTCCGCAGCATAGAATACCACCTGAGACGGACCGAGGTTAGCTCCGAAGACTGACGCGAACGAGGTGTCTGCGCAATCCTGAACACAAATGACTCGACTGCGGTTTTCCAAGTTCACAAGTGGGCTCACCATCGCGAGGATGTAATGCCGTCGGTCCTCCCATAGCCCGCGCAGAGTGGGGAACGCCGAGTTGCCCTCCAACGCCCGGTGCACGAAGATCTCTCCCTGCGCGCTGACCTGGGTAGTTGGGTTCGCTTTGGCGATCTTCTTGACGGCGAGATGGCGGCCCGACTCATCCACGACTTTGACCACTTGCCCGAAAGTTCCGTGGCCTAGCGAACAGACTCAAGAGAACAAGTTGGGATTGACGCCCGGAAGCACCTCGTAGTTGTCGGGAGCAGGCGGGTCGATTTCTGTCCAGTACGCCACGTTCTTGAGGCCGGTCGGGTCGGGTGTGGGGAGGCCACTTTGCGTCCGCGTCGCCGGTGCGCCTTGTTGACGTGGGCGGCCCACTTGGTTTTGAATTTACTGCGAGCACCTTGGCGGGCCTTCTGGGCCGCGATCCGCACTCGATTCTTGGCGGAGTTGACCTCGAACACCACGACGCTAAATGGCGAGGGCAGGGGCTTGAAGAAGCCGGAATCCGAGGAGACTGAGGGGGCGGGGAGGAGCGGGGTCATGAGGCGGGGGGGTGCACTGTGGCGGGGTTTGCGAGGGGCAGCCTTCTTGCCGTCGACACTTGGAGTCGCACGGTAGATGAGGTATGCGCCAATGAATCCAGCGACGATGACGATGAACAAAACCATGCCAAGAGGAGAGAGAGGGGGGGTGTTGAGCTGGTCGGCGGTCGATGTGGTCGTAGAGCCTGACGAGGCGGACGAGGGAGGTCGAAATAACTGCAATCATCGTAGGGGCGAAGAAAGAGTCAATGTGGCTGGCCGGCCGGACGCCGTCAACTCTCTGGAAAACAAACGATCGGGCAAACCCTGGCAAACGTCAGCCTCCACGTGAGCGTATTCCCCGATCGCAGTCGGCGGGAAATTGGCGCAGGCTACATAACTCGCCGTGCCCAAACCCCTTCTGTGCTTCGGTAGGTCCGACACAACAAACGGCACGAGCAGAAACTCGACTTCAGTTCCCAAAGCGTGACGGAGAGATAGTACAGTCAGGTCAGTCCAATGTCTATATTATAGTACAGCCTCTCGCCTCATATAAACGTATCGTCTTCCGAGCCAGCAGAGAGACGGAACACTTGGTATATACTGGGGTCGGCGATGCGCGCCACGCTGAAGCTCGGCGGCCCGGGCGACAGGGACGCGACGGGCGCGACGGCCACCCCTGCGGCGGTCTGGTACGAGCGCGGCAACACCGTCGTGCGCCGCTTCGGCTGCACGCGCGTATTTTGCGGCGAGCGGAGCGGATTGTACGGCGCGGCCTCGCCGCGCGCCTCCAGCCGGATCGCAGAGCCGCGCGCGGTGAGGCTCGCGGAGTGCGCTACGTCGAGCGTCTGGCAGAAGTAGATGTACGCCACGGCGCAGTAGACGGCGCTCGGGAGGAGGTAGAAGACGAAGGCGTCGACGACTTGCGAGATCAACTCGGCGCTCCATGCGTCGAGACAGTCTGGAGCCGCAGGTAAATTTACAGGAAATAAGGGGGCTGGGAGGAACGCACGAGTCAGGGCCTCATCGGAGGAGAGTGCGGGGGCTGGCCAGGGGTCGGTTCGCTGGAACTGGGTTAATGTGGGGAGGTACAAGGAGGCGAGGGGCCTACGAAGAGGGATTTGGAGTCTCGTTGGCCCGCGGTGGTCAGCGCAACGCATTCCTGCACTAGTTCGTCCTGTAGCTCCCGTTAATACCGGGCATTGTGAGTGACGGGCGCGACGGACCGCAAATGTAAAGTAGGCAGCAATCGAGACGACGCCGGCCCCGGTGACGAGGGTTGCGGAGAGGAATGCGAGATACGCGTAGGTGCGGATGAAGGCAGGGCTTTTCTGTTGGAGGGTTAGGATGGATCATACGCTTAAATGGCAAGTCGTACGAGAAGTGCACTCAGGGCGCCGAAGAGCTCGATGCCGCACGAGACAATATATAGTACCGCTAGTGCTTGCGAGCTGGAGGTTGTTTTCTGTGTTTCATCAGTCGTATGTACGGTAGAGGACTGATTTGCTTCGACTCACGAGCGTTGTCGACTTTCAGGTCACCCAAAGCTTCGGTCTGCATGGCCTCCGCATGAATACAAATTCACAGGCGAAATGTGAGACGTACAGCACTACAGAGTTGTGAATGTCCGCAGGCGACCCACGACTCGGGAACGATAACTTACGACAGAAAAGAACGTAGCACATCCATTGAGGCAACTGAATAAATATCAGGGTCCTCTCCGTGACTTTCAATTCATGGACGAAACCTACTGCATATTACAAGTATTCGCCAATTGCTTTGATACATTTTGTTCATCAGCGATTTAACTTGCGTTCGGGGGTGCACTGAAAGACAAGTGAGTTCAGGAAAGATGAACAAGAAGATGGAAACTATACCTATGCCAGGAAACATGTTGTCAACTGAGGAGCAGACAGGATGTTAGTTGTTACAACTTGGAGTTGTAGGGGAGGTGGGCGCGGTATATTGAGAAGTGTGGAAAGTTTGAAGGCAAGCCCCAGCATAAGAAGGACGGGCATTGACTGCTGGAACTTGGATACCCATCACCGTTGACGGTTTTTGCCCGCCAGCGGCAACCAACAGCGAACACCGACAGATACCATCAAGGACGTTCGCTACGTCTCTCTGAGATTCGCGGCAAGAATAAGAATCCGGAAGCAGTCAAGGCAGTGTTGCTGCGCGTCGACGCAGGAGCTCGGACTACTCGGGCGGTGGCTCCTCTTGAATTTTTTTTTTTTGAAGTCGCAAAATCGCTCAAATTTATGCCCAGGCCTGCCCAGATCGAAGAAAAATATGGAGCAGGCTAGGAGTTGCTCCACTGGCCTACCGGACATTTAACGGTCCTGTTGAGGTTGTCAAGCTGTAAAAAGAACCGACGCGCGATGCTGCGGAAGGGAACAATTGGCAAGTGGCAGGTAGTAAACAAGCGACACCACACCGCCTCGACATTACTTTCTTCTTTCTCCTTCCTCTCACTTGCGTACTCTAAACTGCAGGCTTTGTGCATCTTTTATAATGGATACAAGACCTCCTCCCCCGCAAGGTATGTGCACTGCGAGAGCTCGCGGTATCCATGCAAATTCCTAACCGTTTCTGTAGGCAAGTGATTTCTGCCAATGGCAACAGCAATATGGGCGGCGAGCTTATGTGTTCTACAGGCCGATTCGCGTTCAACCGGGTGTATAGAACGAATCTGAGGCCTGTTATCATTGGTGGTAAGAGGCCCTTGCGTTGCCCACTTAGATTTCAAAATAACTTTACGTGCAGTCGGGATTCTGAGTGCGCTTTGGTCGCTGTTCTCGTGCGTGTCCCCTCGAAGCAGTCCATTCCCCATTAACCTCTTCTTTCAGAGGTGTACGCGCATTCCTCCTAGATTTTTGTCTCACTGCACAGTGCATTGACCTTTGTGCGCACATTAGATCGGATTTTTCAGGAGCATCAACACCGACAAACAGCGTATGCCCTCGTTCTGTGCATATAACGCTCTACTGACTGTTCAAAAGAGGGCGTGCCCAAGCTGGCGACATTTGCGATTGTCATTGGAGCGGTGTATATGGTGTTGTTCGCGATCGAGGTGAGGCCCTCCAAATCTCTCATGCGGCAAAGGCTCACTTTCCGCTAGGCATTCGGTGTTATAGCTGCTACCCTGGTCAGTATCCACTGCTCGATTCTCGACTGAATAAAATGCTGATTTCTGTGCTTAGCAACGTCTGGCCCTGGCCCGGCTGTATGCTCTGTTGTCCTTCGCGGCAATCGCTCTTACCACGGGTGGTGGAATATTCCAAGTCGTAGTGCACTTTACGTCGAAGGTTCGTTGTCTCCGATGCTCTCGTGTGCAGCTTGGAACTGATATCTAAACTAGTCTGACATCCTCAACGAGTGTTCAAACCTGACAAACGGCGCGGCTATCTACCCTTTCAGTCTCTTTGGCCCCTCGTCGTCCCACGACACCCTGACCGCCGATGAAGCGCGTGAATGTATGCTTTTCTTCCCTTCGACTTCTTCATATGTACTAACCACACGCAGGGTGTTCTAACGCATACGACCGTGCCTCGTGGCAGGACATCGTCTCCCTTCTCATCACAATCCGTGCGTCCACCCCCTTCCTCATTCATTTACTCATAGTCACGCGCGCCCAGTCCTTTCCTGCTCCTTCTCCTTCCTCGCGTGGGGCTACTACCGCCAACTCCTCGACCCAACTAGTGTCCTCAACCGCGGCGCGCCCTCGCACCGCATGGAGCTGTACCCCTCACACTACAACCCGCCGTACAACGCGTCCGTGCCGAACCTCGGGTACAACGCCCCCAACCTCGGGTACGGCGCGCCAACGCAGGCGTACGCGCCCCCGCCGGGCGCCCCGCCCGCGCCCCGCGTTGCCTCAGAGACCAAACCGCCTGGATACGCAGGGGGCGACGGCGCCGTGGGGTACGGCCAGGACGACAAGGAGAATCCGTTTGCGGACTTTGACGAGAGGACGGAGCGGGATGTGACGAGCCGGCCTGCGCCCGGTGGGCGCGATACGTTCCGTTAAGCGGGGCGCGTTCCGTTGAGCGTTCCGTTGAGCCTAAGTAGACTGCCTCGGACTCGGACTCGTAAACGAACCTATGTTACTATTAGCAATTTTTGTATTATTCGAGTGTGTTTTAGATACGGTGTAGGTTGGATCTAGCTGTAGTTGTGCATAGGTCGCTTGCAGCAATGTCTGTTTCTTATGCTGAGAGTTCAACGGGATTCCGCTGCGGCGCGCGGAGCGGCGCAGACCTTTTAGAGTATATACAAGAAGAGTGGGAGTGTCCTTTTAAGCGAGTCCCACTGTTGATGGGCGGGCCGTGGATTGCATCAGAACAAATTGATCGGCCATCAGTCTGCATCTGCGCTGGGGGAAGGCTCCCCCAAACCCTACCTTTTCGCTAGCGCTGCCTTGTCCGCTGGCGCGGGGCCCTTTCGCTTGCGCGAGGCCTTCTCGCTGGCGCTGGCCTTTTCCGCTAGGCGCGGGGCCCTTTATTAATATGTTCTCGATTTTTTAACGGTTAATTGCGAGTTTTTGATGAATATCTTACGCGGGGGAGACCCCCGCGGACCCCCCTTGCCGCTCGCCGCGGGGGCCCACTGCGTGGAGCTTTTCGCTCGTCGCTGGGCCCACTGCATGGTGCTGTCGCTCGCCAAAGGGCCCACTGCGGGGTGCAGGCTACTTATTGTCCACCGGCATGCCATCAACAATATCTGATGCGGTGATCTCCGAGTCCCACTCTTGGCGCCGAGTCCCACTGAGTCCCACTGTTGATGCACCGCTTAGCGCTAAGCGAGCATTAGCCGAGTCCCAGTCCCACTCGTTTCGCCGGTACCCTTTTATGAGCTCATGATGCTTCCGCGGATCAATCAGAACTTGATCAGAACTACCACCTCACTGTGTCTCCTATGTATGGGTCTCCGCATTTTTCTGACTTGTGATTACTCTTCCTGGTCTCACAAGACAATTTATGTATGCGTCGTTCAAGCCTCGTTAGCCTCCTTGAAATTCGAGACTGCATAAAGCTCGCGCGCGCTCGGTCCAGGTCCTCGCAGTAATCCAAACCCAACCCTTCAAGTCCCCACATGGCGGGCAGTTCTTGCGCTCATGGTTGGCTCTGAACTTATGGCTCTCTGCGCTTAGTGTTCCCTGCTTCTCATCCGTAAATGGGGATTCTGAACTCTGTGATTTGCCCACCACGTCGACTCCCGCTTGCATTTAGGTAGCCATGCGCGGGGCGTAGGAATTCATCAAAGCGCTCTAGAATTTTCGCGCTGGACCGCACTGCAGCCGTACGAAGCTGGGACCCGTCGGCACTTGAAGGACGATAACATGCAAAGTTTCCTGCCGTTCATTAAAATTCAAAACTAAATTAAATCCCCGCCTCTCCACAGCCAAAAAGCTCCCTGCTCCGTTATCGTTCGTCCTTTGTTGTTCATCAGACGTTAGCGCTTGGGAGTAGCATGGGTAAGTGGGCCACTCACGCGGGCAGAGATCGGATCTCTTTCTACATGGTGTGCTTGCTTGAGCTCGCGCTCGACTTGGGTTTCGCGACCGAGCTCGCGTTTGACTTGCAATTTGTGGCTGAGCTCGCGCTGACTGCTCGCGCTCGGTCCGGGTTTAAACTTCACGGCTGACAAGTTGGAGGCCGTCGATTTCGATTTCGTCTTGGACGCAGCTTTAGGTGTTAGGTGGAACTTCAGCTGGTTGCGCGGCCAGCAGGACAGACTACGGACCTGGGGCCTTCGATTTCACGGCTGTTGGAATCAGTCGCTCGCATCAGTTGCCTTATCAACCCCCCTATTCGTAATCATATCTACCGTGTTTGTACTTCGTATCAGTAGCTTTCTGTACCTCCCGCGCTCGTGTCCTCGCGCTTCGAATACAGTTCCCAGCGACTCACCTTGTCCTGTGACTTCAGTTCAACAGGATGAGTCCTCGGCGATTTAGGAAATAAGATGAATATAAAGGGCAGATGCACGCGAACTAATTCGGCTACTAACGGCATTAATATTATTTCAACGGCCGATCATTCTGCGATTGTGGGTGCGTCTACTCACCTCATCGAGGCACTATGGCTGATGGTAATATCGACTACTCAGCCTATGTGGATTCATCTCAGGCTTCATTATATATTTGCCTTATTTCTATCGCTGCAAGTCCACTAGCATGGAACGTGATTGGACGAAATGGCGCAGTTGCTCGTTGAACGACTGATGCTGGATTGTTCTAACCAACTTTCAGAATACAAACATCACACTTTAATGAAGCTTATAGGAGCGCGGGTGGCTTGCACAATCTTGGGTGTAGTGATCTTCCTTGCCGGTTTGCTTCGCGACGTCCTGTGTGTATTTTGTATGTTTATCGAGTGTGGCAACAATGTGGCATTCTAACTTCAACATCTGCTCTGGGTAACTCATTGCACTTCACGACCAACCGCGATATCTGCTGCTTTTCGAATTCAAACCGTTCTAGCGTGGTTCGTCTTTGACGCTGGGAATTTTTTGGTTGCGATATCGTACTATGCTTTGGCATTTTACGGGACCTTCGTTGGCGACTATTTCGGAATTCTTCAAGAAAAGCGGGTCACAAGTTTCGCGTTCAACATCCTGGACAATCCAATGTATTTTGGTGCAACCCTGTGTTTCGTAGGGGGCAGCGCTGTGGTGCGCTCACATGCTGATCTTTTAAATCCATTATTGATCGTTCAAACTTAAAGGTATAAGCGTCCGGCCGGGCTGTTGGTTGCTCTTTACGTTCACTTGACCTATGCCGTTGCGCTTCGCTTCGAGGGGTATGTTCTGTGCGCTTTTGCGAGAAAAAGTGTTTTTAGCATTGCAGACCGTTCACAGAGATCTATTCGAATCCGAGTCGTGGTCCGTGCGGCAAGAAGCGCAACTAAAATGCTTAGTAACCATTGGCAACTTCGCCCCCTGAATTTCTTTACATGTCGAGCAGGATTGTTGCGGTCAACTTAGAATTACTGACTCCCTAACTTCGTTACCTTCAACTGCGCTCTTTTTTTCTTTCTTGTGGATTCTAGCATGCATACCATGCTTCATACTGGCTGCAGCAAACATAAACGTGCCAAACTAGTCTACAGTCTCCACCCATCGATCTATCCTCTCACATCGCTCCTTTACCACCCGGCTTTTCTATTTATTTGCTTTTCGCTGACACATATCATGTATTCGGTGTTGAAATAGCATACCACCATGCAGTCTCGGCGTCGGTAGGTTATTCCAAGTGTGCTGGCGTCGGGCTTGGGGGTCTCGGGCATCGAACGTGCTCAGTGCCGGACAGTCAGAACAGCGCCGCCGGTGAAATCGTATTCCTTTTCATTTCCCTCGTGGTATAAAGGTCGCAATAATTACTCCAACACTCAGACATTGTCTTACCGCTCTCGCATGCAACGGCTGAGCTACTGTGTTATCTAGTACCCAGCTTCCTTGCCGATTTAACACTCGGCAATTCGAACAGGTACTCCTCCCATCCGTAGATCAACTAAGCGTCTGGGATATTCTGAACGACAGAGCACGCAGGAGAGTATATAAGAAAACCAATAATTTGAACATTTTCCCACGGTTGGAATCAAGTTTGAACCGCTTCTCACGTGACGCAGTTCAAGTTGAATGAATCCGACTCCCTGTTGACAGGGCTCACCTGCTACCTATTTCATGAGAAGATCATGCTTCAACTTATTTCTTACCCAACATCGATCAAGTTTTCCTCCGACGTCGTTCTATAATAAACCTGATTCTACATCATCGAGTTTAAGTTCAACTTGAACAAGTGAAATTGTAGGAACATCTGACCGATCTTGTGTCTCTCCCTTGGGACTCTTGTTTCCTGTAGCTCCGTCCAGAACCCCTCAACCTGCTCATCATTTCGTTTTCAACACTAGGCCAATTTCTGTTTAGCACATTCACTTCTACGTTTCCGGAACCAAGCCTATCCGAGGCCTGTTAGTTACTCATGTATGAAATCAGACATTATAGTATATACCCATACCACGAGTCAGGTCGACCTAATGCCGCAGTGATTCCTCCGACCAATCGTATTCGATTCCGGAATCCGCGCTGAACGTTGAAGCCGAAAGAAGCCGCAAGTGCACCCATACGAAAAGAAATAGTCGTTTGTGGCCGGAAATCAAAATTAACGCGCGGGGTCAAGACTTCCTCGGAAGTTTGCGGTAAATCCTCACCGAGCTCGGCACTGGAAGAACACTGAAATTCCCAATGATTGCCAAGAGTAAGCTGAGCTCAAAGATACCCCAAGCGCCTGCCATCGATAACGATGGTATTGTGTCTGAAGATCGGGTTGGGCATGGCTTTGCGAGTTCGAGGGTTGCAACGTCGAAGCGCTGCTGTTGCCCTTGTAGTCGGCGCAAAGTCGGCGGTCGTATGACAACGTCTATATTCGTGGTGGCTCATTTTTACTTTTATTTGAACTGGATGCACACGCGTGAATGTTGACTGCTATCGAAACATAATCACCGACGGGCAAAACGATCCCTGGCCCGCTGTCCTCGTCGAACATCTTCTTCTTACAACTTCCTGTTCAGTGCATCCCACAGCTTTTGTGCGTATTTTTCGCCGTCCTAAGTAACATTAGAATCCCCGGCAAAGAATTAAATAAAAGAACGTACAGTAACGAAGTCTCGTATCTGATCTGATTCCAATTCGCCAGACCCAAGTGTGCGCATAGCCTGCAGTTTCGGAGACGAAGCCGGCGGGAACGAGAATACAAGGAGGAGCCGCAGCGGCGTCGCTGCCTCCTCCTGAGGTATCGCATCGAGATAATGCACCAGAGGCATCTTTGAGCCCGCGATATTCAAAGTCACGGACACCGGCCACCGCTCCCGCCCGTCCAGCACGGCGCCTTCATCCCAGTAGTCCGGCAGCTCAAAATCCACAGCGCGCGCGATGGAGCGTGTGTCGAACCCGCTTTGCTGTGCCTCCGTGTCGCGGTCGACGTCCATTTCCCCGCTCTCGGCGACCTTCGTCCCGGGCGCGGCGGCGGCCTTGTACTCCACCCCACACATCCGCGGGACTTTGCAGTCCCACAGCGCCGCGCGCGCGGCCATGAAGAGCGCATCGTACGCGTTGCCCGCGTCGGCGAGCACGACGCAATTGAGATTCAGCAGCCATGCCTTCTTCTCGGCGAGGATCCCGAGGTTCACTGGGTGCAGCGAGGGATGCGCGAGCGTCTGGTGCAGGAGCGTCGACATGTCGTGCTGCAGGTCATCAAGAGCAGGCGCGGAGAGATGCGGGTATGTGGAAGGAGAGCTGGCTTGTTTTGAGTTGGTTTAGTTATGCACAATATAAGTACAGTGACAAACCCCCTAACAAAACGCTCAACGAAGGCGGCCGTTTTCTGGGCGATAGATCTACAGGTTGGCTGTAGTTTTTCTATAGGATTGTAGAGCGGCCTCCGTGCTGCCATTTTACACAAAGAATAGTGTGATTCCGTCTTGATTTGGTGGAGAATGAGGCCGATTAATCTGGAAGGCCAGATTTGGCCAAATCACGGGAGAGCGAAACACTACAAAATAATCGATTGGGCATCATCCATGCAACTTGAGCCTCCCGGATGTTGATATTCTTACTCAGGGTCATAGAAAACCCCCCTCCCCGACTCATTGCGGAGGCAACGGGTCGGTTACAGCCGTTTTCAGAAAAGAATGCCCTTTTGATCAAATGCTCCACGTATAGGTGTCCTGCCCGGACTAAATTAATGATCTTGTCTCACGACAGTCAATCTCATTTAGCCGCCCAAAATATCTCGTTTTCAACCGTGATTATCGTGCACACGGTTCAAAAAGCAAAGGTTCCCAGACGGGATCTTAAACACGGGAGACACCTACAATAGTAAGATGTGCCTCCCTGAAAACAAAATCGCCCAAAATGAAATCAAGGTTGCCGAGAATGAAATTAAGATGGCCGAGAATGAAATCAAGATGGCCGAGAATGAAATCAAGATGGCCGAGAATGAAATCAAAATCAATCAAAACGAAAACGAGATCACAATTTTCTGATTTGGATTTCGTTCTCCATCATTTCAATCTTGTTTTGGTGATCAAAATTCTTGTTTTCCGTTCTCGCATTAAGCCATCTCGTTTTCATTCAGCAGCCGTACCACTCTCAATGTAGCCTACTTTCTCCTTTCAACCTTGGTCTTTTTGATCCTGGTTCTCCACCGTGGGCCATCAACATATTCCCATCACTGCTGCCCCAAGACAGTCTCTGCTGTTGCTCATGGACGACCAAGAGCTTGTGCCTTTGCCTCTAGAAACTATTCATATTGCATTCTCTCTACCCTCTCATTTCCTA
Source organism: Mycena rosella (assembly GCA_029378255.1). Lineage (NCBI taxonomy): Eukaryota > Fungi > Basidiomycota > Agaricomycetes > Agaricales > Mycenaceae > Mycena > Mycena rosella. The sequence goes on along the minus strand of JARKIE010000010.1, from coordinate 517,309 downwards.
CGATAAATCCCCTCTCATGACGTGTTCTACACAAACACGTCACACAAACACGTCGCGCTCATTCTGGAGTTGTCACTCCAGAGTGACCGCCCACCCGTTTCGTCACACCGTGTCCCCCCTCCAGAGGGTGAATCCATACAGCCACTCACTTACATCAGCACCCACGGACCTTTTTTGACCTCTTCGCTTATTTTTGCTTGTACTGCCAATGTGAAATGGTTTTACAGGCATTTGGAATGAGAAGTGTTGCTAGGAAATCAAGAACAGAGCATCTGAAATTAAAAGAGCAGCAGCAAGATTGAAAGTTGGCTAGGTGAGATTAAGATTGGGAAAAGCCAAATCAAGACCGGCGAACTCCGAAACAGTAATTGAGAAAAGCAAATCAAGATCTGCGAAAGTGTAAATGAGATTTCTACGTGTTTGTTCTCATTTTTGCCAAAGTTTTAAAGCTTTCTTGCTGTAGCTCATTAATGTTTGGTATACAGGTTTTAGATCTTGAAAAGAGAGGGCAAAAGACATTTCCAGCTGTGTTCACGATGAATCATCGTGTTCACTGTTCAAGAACAAGATCACATCAAATGAGATGGTCCGGAAACGGCCGGACCAAACCGGTTTATTTTAGTCCGAGGAGGACACCCATACCACGCTCGATTTTGCTTACCCTTGTTTGACCGTGCGTCCATCCCGTAACGCCTTCAGCTCCACCCGGAGTATAGGCCCCAGCGGCAGGTGGCGGAGCGAGGACCGTCCACCCGTCTTGTTCCCGGGTGTGATCCCGGTAGTGACATGCGTTCGAAACTTCTTTTGTGAGACATCCTTAGATCGTAGAGAGAGAGAAAGTGAGAATGGGGGATTTAATTCAACCTGAGTGCCTAAATATGTGGGAGCTTGATTTGGAGTCACACCACCGCGTATCGCTTCCATGACGCAAAGGTGGAGCAAAACGGGCCACGAGATGGACGCAGGGTCAAACAAAGGTAAGTAAAATCGAGCGTGGAGCATTTGATCAAAAGGGCATTCTTTTCTGAAAACGGCTGTATGGTAGACCGGGCAGTTTGGATCAAAAATTGTGGCAAATAGCGGTGCAAACAAAATTCAATTGTGAGCGCGCCACGGGGGCCTTTCACTCAATTCCTTTTGCGGATGGGAGTTTTATAACGGGGACATTCACCTCACAAAAATTCGGAGCGGTCGGTGATCACTAAGTACCTAAACAAGCTAGTGTTTCGCTCGCTGATGACATTTCGTTAGGGGGTTTGTTACTGTAGTGCAAACGGTGCGTACCAAGAAACGGTGCACACGATTCGGCCGCCGTCGACGCCCTCACCTTGCCCAAGATCTACCTTCTCCACCTTGAGCTTGGCCGCCGCAAGAATCTCCGTGCCGCCTCCGCCGTCGTGCGGGTTTTGACCAATGTTTAGGTGCGCAGAGCCGTTTGCGAGTGGTGCAATGCCGGTCTAGAGGCTTATGGTCCGAAAATCATGTAGGGCGCGTCCATCGGCGCGTAGTGGAGGACTAGATAGTAGCCCGGATTGGATGTATGAGATTTCGGCTTTGCTGGTCGATATCGAAGTCATTGCAGAATTTCAAAGAAGGAAATGAGGGGAAATTGTTCGCTGTTCCACAAAGGCCCAAAATCTGTGAATGGAAGAGGGGAACACGGGAACACGATGGAGACAAATATGGATTATCGGGAAATGCGGGCGAAATTGGGGTTAGGGTTCGGGTCGGGCTGCCTTCGGCTCTCATCAACCGGCCCTGGAACTTGCTCTCGAATTCAAGGAGATCTCGCTGCCATGGAATCCAGTCATCTCCAAGTCATCTCACGAATTCGCGTCCGGAACGTCAAATATTAGCATGGCGACTTATGACATTGGGATCCGAATGACTCGACAATATGATTCCGAGCGCGATATTTCAGAAATGTCGTAGAAAACTCACCAGTTTTCTTGCGATACCCTCGAACACAACCTCATGGTACATCTGATCCATTGAAAATTTTCAAGAATGCGTATCGCTGCCGTTGGCTGCTCGCACGGTGGGTTCGACGACATATACAAGGCCATCCACCGCATGGATTCCGAGTCGAAGAGACGCGGTCAGCTTCCAGTGGAGCTTTTAATTTGTTGTGGTGACTTCCAGGTACTTTTTCTTTTTCTTTTTTGTCCGCTCTTGTCCTAAGCGGCGCCTCTCCAAGGCTATACGTTGCAATGCGGACTTATACACTATGAAGGCGCCACCGAAGTTCCGCCTCCTCCGCGATTTCCATAATTACTATGCGGGCCGCAAGAAGGCGCCCATCCTTACCCTTGTAATTGGAGGTAATCATGAGGCGATGTCCTACATGTGGGAAAGGTCAGTCTGTCTAAATAATTGCGTACTTTCTGAGTCTCCATTTGACTGTTTTCCAGCTATCATGGTGGGTGGCTGGCCCCCAACATCTACTTCCTCGGGTACGCGGGGTGCGTGCTCGTAGATGGGTGGCTCCGCATTGCTGGCTGCAGCGGAATATACAAGGCTGAGGATTGGAGAAAAGGTACTTTCCCTTAGATCCTTTCCCTGACGCGGCTATTGACACAGTCTTCCGCAGGCCATTTCGAACGCATTCCATTCACTCCGTCTACTTTGGTATCTGGCTATCATACGCGCCAGTATGATGTTGCACGTCTCATGCAGGTCCGCTTCTGCTGTCATTTAGTTTCCAGCTTAGCTGACCACGCGCGAGTAGCTGCAAAATAACGGTCCCAAGGTCGACATCTTCATGTCCCACGATTGGCCCCGTGCAATCGAGAGACAAGGAGATACCCAAGCGCTTCTCCGTGAAATGCCACGGTTTCAGATAGATAGCAACACCCTCGGCTCCCCCGCGCACGAAATCCTCCTCAAGACCCTCAAGCCGGCACGTTGGTGCGCCGGCCACATGCATGTCCGCTTCACGGCCGAGATCCGCCACGACAAGCTCCAGCCGCCTCAGTCTCAGACGACCAAATTCCTCGCGCTGGACAAACCCGGCGAGGGGCGGGACTTCCTCGAGGTATTACTCACTTTTATGTACCCGCATCTTGCCAGACCTCTCAATCGCCCGCAGGTGATAGACGTACCGACGCCCGAGGCGCACCTGCCGCCCAAGGACACGCGCCACCACACCCCGACGCTCTTCTTCGACCCACACTGGCTCGCGATCGTCCGCGCCTTCGCGCCGTTCCTGCCCCTCACGGAGAAGGCGGTGGGATTGCCCCCGGCCGAACAGCACCCCCACCTGATCGCGGACGCGCTGGCGTGGGTGCAGGAGAACGTCGGCGTCAAGGCCGTCGATGACGTGCAGGTCTTCGCGCAGACTGCGCCCCCGACGCGCAGCTCCGGAGGCGAGGAGGACACGGGCATAATGCGTGCGTATCTGCGCTTCTACCGACCGTTTCGTCCTCTGATGACGAGGCCACTCCAGCACGGCCGTACTCGAATCCGCAGACGCAGGCGTTCTGTGACATGCTTGGGATCCCAAACCAGATCGATTATGCGAACCCTTCACCTGGCTGAAGAACATATCTATGGGTCTAACAAGTGGCCAACCCTGCTTTCTAGAAAATAAATCTCGAGCTAATTCAGCCCTTGCCTTACTAATGGATGACGGGTTGTGGACATCTTTTGTCCAATAATATAACCGTACACCGACCTGTATTGCTGTATACTCTACTCTTGAAATATTTGTACATACTACTCTGTAAGGTTCCAGGCTGAAGAGGGCAAGGACGAAGCGCGTTCGATTGTCTGGATGCCCAAGCGTCCAGCGAGCTTCGCCAGTCCGCCAATCTCATAATACGCGCCGTGGCAAAAGGTAGTCTACTTGTGTGTTCGGGGCGAAGGAGAGCGACGTCGCGGAGATCCAGTGCAGATCCACATTGGTTCGATGACATTGCAGCTGAACGTATGTCATTGCGACTGAACCAGCAGAACTGGGCCTAGATTGTTTCGCAACTTCTACAGGGCGGGCGTCTTGGCTCAAGCATGAGGGGTAGAAGTCGAGGAGAGATGGAGCTCTTCACTGCACCTGGCCATCCAGTACGATCTCTATCTTTTGTTTCCCGGAACGGATCGGCATAGATAGCGTCCAGTGTGAATGCCAAGGGTCCGAAACAAAACGCGGTCGTCGGTCGGCGATGTTCCACCTCTGCTCTCGATCGGATTGTTGGGACGTCCGGATTAAATTCCTCGCCTGGATTGAGGCGATCTTCCTGGCCTGCGACCGCTACGAGAATCTCAAGGACTGTGGGCAGCGTTGAGTGGAATTCGGGGAACGAAATTGAAGGTCAAGCCAAAAGGACAGAGTCGAGAGAGTTGCGTACTTTTCGCCCCACGACTTTGCCTCCACGTGATCCTGCCGCTCGGCACGCGACGGCACCTGCGAAGGTTTTTTCTACTCCGCTAATAAACGACTCCGAGATGTCGCTCAGTGAGGCCTTTGGAGGCGCAGTGGCAATTCTGGCAGGTGGCAAACAGAGATTCGAAATGAGGATGAAATTGGGATGAATTCTGTCGCAATACTAGTACATGTGGAATAGTAGTAATGAAGATGAGAGGTCGACGCGATGTCGACGCGATTTTGACGCGATTTAACGTGTCAGAGGGAACGGAAAGAGTGCATGACCCTCGAATCACGTTACATGGTCCCACATTCCACAGGGAATACATATTCGGCCGAAGGCATCCTATCGGACTGGCACGATGGGTGTTAGTAGATGGCGGGGGCGACTACGATCTGTCATGAGCCCGTGCGCATCAATGAAATGTGAAAGGTGCAAAGGGGAGATTGTGCGGCGGGTGGGGCAGAAGCGGCGGACGGACGTGGGAGGCTGCGTCACGGTCGGCAATTGTCGGGGGATGACTGGGCAACAGCACGATGGAGCGGGCGGAAAATGTCGAGGAGGGGCATGGTGGTGATACAGAGGAAAGAGTGCTAGTGGCAAAACATCGGAGCTTCAAAATGAATTGATCCCGGCGACAAGCCGCTCACATGTCTCTTAAAGTCGTGGGGCGAAAAGTCAAAAACTAGTCGAGACTGAGGGTGATTGATGGCATCAAAGTGACCTCTTCTCATTGAATTGAGAAGAACATTGCGAGCTGACGCGCTGACGAGCCATACTGATCAATAAAGCGGGTAAGGCCGACAAGCGGCACAGCCCGCTACCAGCAGGCTCATTTCGTGTAGATTTCAGACTGAATTTGTGTGAGCAGATTGTCCTTGCCTTGAATAAGATTGAGTGTATGAAAAATGGGCGGTCCAAAGTTCGCTCGGTCAATGTCGCGGGCGTCCCGCGATGTCGACCAGCTTACATTGGACCGCGGTAAATCGATCTGGCTCATGGGCTAGTTTTTATTTCATGAGGAAAGAGATTTCTTAGTCGAGTTCGACTTTCCCTCCATATGTTGAGAAATCGGAGTCAGCATGGTTACGAGTGCAGCTGCGGCAATCAGCGGCAAACCGCCCGGCCAACGACAAGCCGGAGGATTTTGGCGGGGAGGATACGTGCTTACGAGAAAACAGCTGACGAAAATGTGATGGTCCACCAAAACATGGGCTGATAGGGCGCTATATAAGAACCCGTACCTAAAGGTAGCGGGAATCCCTCTTTCCAGTCTCACTCATGAAGACTCTGCCGTTACGGCTTCTTCAAGTCCAAGCAGTCCGGAGCAAGTCCGGAGTGAGCCGGACTATCAAGACTAAAGATCCAATTCAAGCACCGTTTTGCACCGGAAAATATCGCCCGAAGATCCCGTCTTGTCTTTAGTTCAATCTTCAAAGTTCAAGCTATGTATCTGTAGAATTGTGCGCGCCATTTTCAACACAATATCTGCTGGTTCCGCAACGGTTATCTTGCGGGTTTTGCAGAGTTCTTGACTTCTCGTTCACGACCCGATTTACTCAATACTAGTCCTGCCCGCAAGATGATACCCCTCCGTCCCTGTCTGTCTTCGCCAGCGGCTGACGCTCAGAGAATCGAACTCTATTCCAGACAGACATGTTCGCAAGTGGCTGATGGTTAGGCCAAACAAACACTCTCCCTTCTTGCCTCCCGCCACCACAGTCGTCTCATATCATACACACGCTCGTTTCTCGCCCTTGGGCACCAATCTCATCGCCCACGGGCCTCACTCTCCAGCCTTCGGGCTCCGCTCTTTCCCACCGCCTTCGATGACGCCCTCGTGCAGTGAGTACTATCGCCTCTCGCCGTTGTCAGCCACAGCAGTCCTTACCTCGTCTTTCAGTGATGCAGCACTCTACTCTCCGCCGTCTGCGCCCGTCCATATCTTCCCCTCGTCCCCCGGCAAACGTATGAAGACATGCAGTGAGTACTATCGTTTCCATCGTTGTCAGCCACTTTACCTCGCCTTGTCAGTAGAATGTGCTATTGCTCCCGAGCGTCGTATCGCATTACCTCCTGCCAGTCTCGCTCTGTTCTCGATGCCGCCCTTCGTCAAGACTACGACAATCATGACTCGCCAACCCCCACTCTCTTCTCGATGCCGCCATCCGTCGAAACACCACGAGACAACGCCTACCCCACCTTCCTCTTGACACCGTCCTCCATCGAGCCTGCTACATCGACCCGCCTATTCCCCCTTCCTCTCGACGCCGCCCTCCGTTGAGACTGCGACGCCTCCAGTCGACTGCGTTCGTCGGGCTCCAGCTGCGGCAAGTCGAGTCGCCACTGAAGATGAATAGACGTGGATCCGCGGGCCTAGGACATACCAGTCTCCTCCCGCCAATGCCCCGTCGCCCCCGCATCTAGAGGTTGCCACCCGTTCTGAGTCGCCAGTCGAGAGGACTGCACGGGTTCTAGCCGCGCACGGAAGGACGCGTCGCGCGTAGTAGATGGATAGACGGTGGATCCGCGGGACCAGGACGTACCAGTCTCCCTCCTGCCGATGCCTGGTCGCCCCCGCGTCTCTTCGCCGACCCTCCGTCTTGCCGCCGCTCCCCGCGCACTACTCAGCCGAGGACACCACGCGAAGACGTCGAGACGGCAGCTGCCTGCAGGATGGATGTGCCGTGTCAGGGATAGATAGGCGTGGATCTGGTTCTCCCGATGCCTCGTCGCTCCGGCATCCCTCGCCCCGGTACCTGCCCTGCCTGCTGGAGACGACGACGACGAGAACTACACCTCGCCCACCATCACCACCGCCTCCGCTCCCGAGAGGACCACGACGTGAAGACCAAGATGTGCGGCAGACTAGGGATGCCTGGACCTCTCGCACGCCGCGGTATGTGGTCGATCCGACTCAGCTCGACGCAGGTCCACGGGCGGACGCGCTTCGACGCGGGAAGCGTTCGACTAGCAGCTCTCGGATTGGAGTTGGTTTTGGTGCGAAGGGTGATATCGTGGTCAGTTCTCTTCTTCTCTTCTCGATGCTTATCCGCCTTTTTCAGGTCTCGTCTAGTCGTCCGCCCGTCTCGTCGTCTTTTCCTCGGCGCTGACCGTTGCCCCACGCCGACAAGGCACTCGACGCTCACCGGCACATCGTCCGCATTCAGTATCTGTACACCCCCACGCCGGCAAGGCACCACTTCATCTCCACGCTCCTTTTTTCATTCCTTTCATACCACTGCGACTCGCACCCACCCACGCCGTCGAAGCGCCCGAGCCCCGACCCCTGTCCTCGTACTTGTTTTCGTACTCCCGCGGCCGCGATACCCGCCACACCTCCCCATCCACAGCGTCGTTCCCAGCTCCGCCCCGGCGCTCGTTCCCTCAACCGCCGCCCCAACGGGATACTCACTTTATTTTTAGGAGTTGGATGCGTATCACCACTATTAGGGGCTCAGATTAGCGTCAGGCTTGGTGGCTTGTAATTCATTTTATTTATTTCCCAGCTGGCTGGGTTTGTTCATTCATAACTTTTGCACCTCCAAGCTTGATTGTTGAGGGCAGTTTCCGGCGGGTCAGTCCGAGCGAGACCTAGTCTCTCTTGACAAACTCCATCTCTCGTGCCCACTGCCTTGTTCTAGATCTGAAGTCTGTTAGTTACCACGGTCTGATTACTGTACCCCCGTTATGCTGACGTAACTTTTGACTCAGCGACGGTAACGGAGCTTAACGGAGACGCGGTAACTAACAGACTACTGACCCGAGATTTGCGCGCTCACCATGGTGCCGTTGCCGTACAGTTTTCTCGCGCGCCTCAATGCCAAAGGGAGCTGCAAACTCGAGGAGTCGTGGACCATATGCAGCGCAGGCATGCACAATTTGTCGAGCAAGGTAAGTTGACCACGGCTTGAGAACGAATATACCGATGCCCATTCCATTCGCTGAAGGAAATCCAAATGTGATGGTGTAAAGCCCGTCTGTGGCTCTTGCGGAGCCTCTGGTCGAGATGACGAGGTGAACTATTCGATGTAGTGAGATGTAGGAGAAGAAGTGTACTTACCATGGAATGTCTAGTGTTCCTGGGCACGGGACACGGCGCCGCCGCGAAGGCTTCGGACCCAGGCACATTTTGAGGCGCTAGAAAGGCGCGCCGAATCATTGCAAACCTACGCGGATCTGCTCGAAGGAATACTGGCGAAGTGTGTGTGCCAAGATGTGGCTTCTCATCTCCAATTGCGTCCACGGCAGCTCGAAGAGCCACATGAACAGGACGACGGGGACCTCTCCGACACCGACGTACTCGATTCGGACGAAGAGATTACACATGAACTCACCATACCTGCGCAGTGTCTGAAGGTGATTGTTCTTCATATGCACGCAGTCCTATGCTGATAATATATATTCAGCTGGACGATAACTTCGGGGGACCCTTGGTTCACGGGATGACCTTCCGGTTCCGTGGCAGGCCTCCGAACGAAGTTTCCAGAATTACATGTATCGACGCCTTCGAAGAACCAAATGCTTGCTATGTGTTGCTGGTAGACGGCGCGGATGTCTCTGGCCCCAGTCAAGACGTAGACTGGTCAAGAAACTTGCCCCTGGAAATGAGATTGGAAAGAAAAGAACATGACAGGTGTGTTTATTCTCTCATCGCACACATGACGTTTCACAGTCATTTTCAGAGCCCTCGACTTGTCTTTCAAGTTCTTCAGCAACTTTGGCATGCGTATTGTGCCGCCACTTTTTCTTAGAGACATGCATCGTGCTTTGAGTGTTCCTCGGTCGCAGCGCCCTCCCAGAACACCACACTACTCCCCCATGCTGCACAATGCTCTTCTATCCGTGTCCCTCATCTTTTCCGACGACCCGTACGCACGCGACCCGAAAACGCGACAAATATTTGCCGAAGCAGCTAGAGCATGTCTGGAGACAGAGTGCCGGAAACCTGACACCAGCCTCGTGCAGGCGCTAGCATGGTTGGGCACATATTACACAGAGCTTGACGATCGAATTCTGGGCGACATGTACTTTGGCGAGCAGATCTGTCTCTATATATGCACGCAATATTCATCTAGTTTCATAGGCATGAGTAGCAGAATGAGCGCATCTCGTAAGCCATAGTTGCTCCCTTTCCACAAATTCCTCATGGCATCCTTGAAGTTGGTCTAGGCGTCGATTCTAAGGCATGGGTCAAGTCGGGTCTGATCGCCCCCGAGGAAATGCTCTCTAGAAACTGGGCCCACTGGTCTACATTTTGCATGGTACGTGGTACTCGTCTTTGTTTTACTTTCTCGAGGGGCTGGACATTCATCCAGGAGGTCTGTTGGGCGCTTTACTTTGGGCGTGATTTCTACGGCGGCCCGCTGTCCGAACGGCGAACCCCACTGCCGTTTGTGGATTCACAATTCGACGAGATTCTGTGGGACTATGCTCCGGCAAACATACCCCCTCAGCCAAGTTACATTTCCCTTACGTTCCTCGAGTCCACGTCCCTTTTCGTGATAGCTCGCAAGATTATTGATCTTGTGTGCGTACCCATACTTTATTCTGATTGTGCAAATCTTTTTAACCATGGAGCTGTAGCAACGGTCAGCGAGACGGTACACGCGAAGAGATGATCAAGGTCGATGAAAACATCATCAAGATTGAGTGCGTGCTTTTTATCCCAGCCAACTTTCTCATCGTCTCACTGGTGTGCTAGTCTCGAGCTAAATAATTGGAGAAGTCATCTTCCGCCTCAGCTCGATATCACACCGGCGAACCGGGGACTGTCTACACCGGACCGTCTCATGCTGCACTTCCAGTATTGGTGGTGCCTCATCGTTCTCCACCGGCCCTTCTTCAGCCACCGGCCCCACTCGATCCAACACTCTGAGCGCGAGATCGACCATGTCAAGGTAAATCCCAAAATAAATATAGGGCAACTCACCAACCAACCACTGCATTACTAGCTGTGTAAGCGAGCAGCGGAGAATATACTAGAGCTGGCCGAAACGTGGTCGTCCCTCTACACCCTGCGCCTCACGCCAGTGTCACTCGTGCAGGTCGGGCACCACAGTCGCTTCCTGCGCTTCCAGCATGCTAAAACTTCGTCGTCATCAGGTCCTGTTCGGAGCGGGAACAGTCTACATGCTGCTCGCGCTGCAAGCGACGGCGCGGTTCCGCATCGCGCACGCGGCGCTCGAGACGGCGCTCGCACAGGTGGAGCGGTGCGTGCGCTATTTGCACGAGATGGGTGGGTCGTGGCAGGGCGGGACGCGGACGGGGGACAACCTCGCGACGGTGCTGCGCGATAGGCTGAAGCCGGTTCTGGCGCGCCGGCTTGCACAACACGGGGGCGGGCCGGCCTCATCTGCAGGGATCTCGGCGGCTTGCGCGCCGGACGAAACACGTTTCCCGTGTCCGGACCCCGCGACAGCGTACACCGCCGACTGGAACCCACAGAGTGAATTAGACGCGCCGTGGTCCGAGCCGTCAATTTTCACCAGGCCTCGGTCGCAGATCGTCGATCTATCTGCTGGGTTCCCGCTCACCGGAGAGAACGTGCTTCCCCAGTTGGACATGGGCGGGTTCCTCCTCCCGACCGTTGACATTTTTTGCCCCCCCGAGCTGTGGGGCCTCTTCAACGCTGAGAGTAATACCGGTAACGAGCTACCGCTGTTTTGAGAATAGTGTACTTGTACTACGATTGTTTGCGTCCCACAATGTTCATTGACGTCCGGGCTCTGAGACCACATCTCGCGGACTACAGAGACCCACTTCCCCCCGACGTAATAAATTAACTGTTCTGTACACATGTTACATTCTAGCTCGAAGAAGATGCAATAAGGGATTAAATACGATAAGTGCTGCAGACATGGTCCAGATAAGCGAGCCTCGAGCGGCGGTTCGCGCTCGCGACGACTAGAGCGTGAAAGCTCGAACTCGTCTCGCGTGAAACCTAACTCGCCTCCCTCCCGTAAAACCTCGACTCGCCTCCCTCCCGTGAAACCCCCACTCGCCTCCCTCGCCAAAACTCGACGCGCGTCGCCCGCGTCCGCCATCAGCTCAAGGCAGACTGCGGTTGTGCTTGACAACGACGGCGTCCGCGCGCATCGACTTGTTCGACATGCGCTCCCAAATCGGATCGACGTCGGGGCCCTCGAGATCGCCCGCGCCATCCCAGCCCCAGCACCACAGTGCGCAATCAAGGTCAGCGCGACTGCCCAGCAAGGAAAGCGAAAGCTAAAGAGGCGCGCACCATGCTCCGGGCCCGCGACGAACTCGAGCGGCTGGCCCTCCTCCTCCGTGAACAGGCGGTCGTGCGGGCCGAACCACGAGCGGTCGTGCGGGTCGGTGCGCGGGTCGTCCGGGAGGCCGCCCATGCGCACGTACCCGCGGATCGCGGAAAGGTTGCGCCGTTGCGGGTGGATGATGTCGAAGCAGCATTAGCGACGCGTGCGTTCAGGACTGCACAGGGACACGCACCCGGTCGTACGCGAGCTTGACGCGCGGGACCATTAGGATGCGGCCGTAGCCCACGTCCCAGTAGTTGTTGCAGATGAACGAGCACTCGCTCGCGCTGCGCTCGCAGGTGATCTTGGCCATGCGGAAGCGGACGTGCGGGGGCGAGTAGAATGGCGCGGGGGAGGACGTCGTTCATGAAGACGATCGTGTCGAAGAACTCGCTCTCCGCGTCGCGCAGCTCGTGCAGCGGGACGAAGGCAGCGTTGCGCACCTCGACGAGGTACTCGATGCGGTGGTTGAACGCGCCGCGCGTGCGGGTGGACGTGCGGATGGTGATACGCATGCCCACGTTGCGCGTGAGCGCGTCGAGTACCTCGCTTGTAAAGTCTGCGCCTGCATGATAGCGGCCTGCGTTATTATATAAGCATGGCGATGCACGCATGTATTTCTTTATTTCACGCGTCTTCGTCTCATTTGGCCCATTCGACGTGGCTTTCAGGGTTAGTTGAGGTTAGAAAGCAACAAAGTACTTTTAGGTCACGTCCTATCATTTTCTCTATTGGATTTTATTATGCGGTCCCCTCATCGCCGTCCCCCTCCAGTCATTTAAAGTACTCGCACCCCGCCGTGTCGAAAAACACGACGGGCGTCCCTAACACCTCCTTCTCGTCGTCCGGCGAATCGGCGTGCGTCTCTCGCGCGGTGCACCCCAACCTCCTGCGCAAGGCAGATTCCTATTCCGATCAGCGTCCAGCCACTCGAGGAATGTCACCGCCAGCTGGAGAGTGCGTTAAACGGAGTCCCGAGGAATGGAAGGAATTACTCACACAGGCAAGCGGTACTTATCGGTCATACACCCGACCCTCCGGGTTTCTTGGCAGTTTGAGCCGATCCAACTTCATTCTCATTGGCCAGATACCTGTATGTATCGATTTAAACAAGCGTTTTTTGCTTCTTCAGAATCATCTGTCTGTGTGCGCGTGTGTGACATCGCAGGATCTCCGGTCTTACTAGTAGAGCCTTCAGCCAGTCGCTCTGACCCTCTCCACCGAGCAGTGGGAGGAGATTTCACTGTACCTCGCGCAGAAAGAGGTTGGGCTTGATTTCTCTCGCGTTTGATCTTTGATTGATCTACCCTAACCAACTCGAGACTGAGATGGCAATACTTTCGACTCATGTCTTTAACCTGACGATGACTTCACAGGACTCTTATCCATCCGGCGGCTGAAATGTCCCATCGACCAGTCAAGTTCCCTCGGAGGCTAGAAGTTCATCTCCTGAATCCTCTCCGCATGCATCTCGAGAAATCCAGCATACTATTTAAATTCTGCGAGCTTTGACAGTGTTCAAAATCACCGTGCAGTGCAACGACGGGTCCTCAATCTTCTTACATCTCGTTCGAGCTTTTACGTAACATTTTCCAAGTCAGCGTCAGCATTCACAACGAGCCCCAAACCTGTTCCACAAAGTCTTCCACGTCTTTCAACAACACCTCCGGGACTTCCATCGCCGCGAAATGACCTCCTGATTTCGCTTGACGATAGAAGACGAGGTTTCCATCTTGCTTGACCAACGATTCCGGGAGAGGAATGATTTCGCTGAGGGGTAGAAAAAGGGTTAGCGACGGAAGGAAAAAAACATACAAGGCAAGGCACCGAGGGAACCAAGTGTAGCCGACGGGCTTTTCGTGGTACTTGTAGTAACCAGGTCCACGTGTGATAAACTGATTTAGAGGTAAATAATATTAGCTTCGAAGGCTCTGCCAGAGGGAAAGAAGGAGGGACGCAGGGCACGAACCTTCCTGTAAGGATAGAAGGACGTGGAAATCGAGTTCGTAAACCAGTAGATCGACACGTTTGTCAGGATCTCATCCATAGATGGATCCTCATCTGACCACTCCAGAATCTTCTCCCCGATCCTAAAATTCATCGCCAACGCCGTCAGCAGGCGGAAGTTGAATGAAGTGACATCAGAGAGAAGCAACGAACCAGGCGAGAAGAGCCAACGGGCTTGACGACAAGGCAAATCCAAGAGTGTTTGGACGAGTGCCTTGCTCAATAGCGTAGGCCAAACCGGTTTGGAGGAAGACCGCACCACGGTCAAGGGCTTCGCGCTCGGCTTGCGAGAGGATTGAACGGTCGTCGTTCTGGGGAGGAGCAGCAGTACTGAGCATGTTTAGGTGAATAGCTTGTGGGAGAGATACATCAGTTTGGCTCAATGTAGGCTAGGATAGAGAAGAAATGAACCTTTGCAGTTATCGTGGTTCATTGTCAAGAGTCGGGCAACACCAGAGCCGACATCACCTCCCTACGTGCAAATTAACGGTCAGCCTGGCAAGGAAGCTCTTGAATCACAGACCTGAGCAATGTATTTATCGAACCCCAGTCCAAGCATGAGATCATTGAAGATCTTCGCGACATCCGCCGTTTTGAATTCCGTCGATTGAGGACCAGAGCTGAAGCCGTAACCCGGGAGAGAAGGAACCACTACATGGTAAGGAAGGGTTTCGGGCGTGTACTTTTTGGAGAGAATTCCCAGGATAGGAATGAACTCAATGAAGCTCCCTGCAAGTAGCTTTGGCCTTTTTTAATCGAGTGGAAGGAGAGACGGACCTGGCCAGCCGTGGAGCATGATCAAAGGGACCGCATCCTTCTTCTTGCTGAACAAAGCCACGAAATGGATGTCATGGATATACTCTTTTCCTTGGATTTGTACCGGAACTTTGGTCATAAACTGAGGGAAAGAATTCATCGTTTTCTCCTGAGCTCGCCTAGTACGTCCGGCAACTTGGATATCAGTCGCGTCTCGTAAGCGCCCGGGATCTCTTGCTAACTCACCAGTCGAAGCTCGTCTCCCATGCTTGCTTAGCAGTCTTCAACCAGTCCATGGACACACCTAAAGAGTGGTCGGAAGGGTTGCTGTTGGTGGGTGTGGATGGACCGAGGCGTGAAGCCTTGAGGAGCGACTTGAGCTCTGCAATGTCGGCGTCGGGGATGGCGACGGTGAAGGGCTTGACATCCAGCTTGGGAGGGTTGGGAAAGGTGCTGAAATGCGACATCCTAATAGTTTCGATAATTCACAAACAGAAACTGTAGTTTCTGATTGTGCTCAAGGTACCCTAAATGTCGCGATTTTGGCTTATACAATCTTTCGTAATTTTGCTTACTAGGTGTCGGCTGCGCCGCCGCCGCCGGCAACCTCGCTTACCCGTTGGTGTTCTGTATTACCAACACTTTTCCATTCACAACTCCAACGGGCTATCTAACATTAAAATTCTACTAGCATCATACTCCGGTATGTGCAAGGTATGTGCTCGAAAGCCGTGGACCCCATTTAGTATCTCCCACACCACAATGTCCCCCTCCATCCGGGCATCCAGCGATAATGACACAAGGGTCGGCGTAAATCGGAGGCTCTCGAGGTATCACAAGCTGTCCGGCAGGGCAGGCGGCATTGCTGCGGCATTCAGCGGAGTTTCGAATGCCCTTTCAGCCGTCTGTGCCAACACGCTGCGACTCTTCTGCCCCTGCTGCCCTCCAATTCTAGTGTAATTCAGCTACATTAATGCATCATCTCCTCCAATACATGGCTCTTCCCACACCCTGCATACTGGGTGGCAGCACTGACTGCATCCCGATTCATTGTGGCTTTGTTGCGGCTCGCACCTCTTGGAAGCTATCTGCTCCCCCCGACACTATGAAATGACATTTATTTGGTGAGATTCAGGTTCCAAATATATTAGGAGTGGCCATCCGTACAACGAGTGGTAAATGCCATCAGCTTGGTGGATTTATGATCAGTCGACACGCACATGGCGGAGCTTCAATCATTTTTATCTGCTGATGGCCGAGCTCCCGTCGGCTCGGAGCTTTGGTTTTATTGGTTTTTTGCAGGCTCTCGAGTATCAACCAGCGGCCTCCCTATGTTGTTGTGTCTTATTTACATTTTGCATGTTTCGGAAGCATATTTAAAGAGGTGGGGGACCCCTAAAGCGAGGTGATGCACTGCCAATTCATAAGGCCCTCCGGGCAGTCCTGCAACCTCAACCTTGCCTGATCGCTGGTATCAAAATTGCTGATGTCCTCCACCCTACTATATGCTGCTCTTTTCCCATTAGCCAGGAGCAGCTGTGTTTGGATATGCAGCACACTGTACATATGCTGGAACATGTGAATAAAATTTCAAGAAAGTAAAGAATTGACCCCCAGAGAATATATTAGGCTATTAGGGAGCTTCGAAGGTTCTAAACATAGAATTCACTGGCAAGGGACAGAATGCCTTGAGGTTGCCAGTTGGATGGGAGGGCTTGAGGGTTGCTTGAGGGCCTCGGGAGTTGCCTTCATAAACAGTAGAGAAGGTCTAGACCTGGGGTCTCAGGAGTTGCTGTCATGCTGCTGGGCATTTATTGCTAGGATAGGCCTAGACCATTTTTCGGCTGTTGCTGCTGCGGATCATATTTCAATTTTCTATTATGCAGTGGCAGTGTAGGCTTTCGGCTGTTGCCACTTTGCATCAAAGTTCAGGAATTAACAGATATCAGATTATAAGGACTCTCAGCAAATACCGTCATGATAGGGAAATCAAGAATTTCCAGATCCAGACCTGTTTCCCGGATCAAGCCGAACATTTGAACCTTTATCGTTCAACACTTCGACAATAGACTTGTAACCAGTCTGCCTGACAAATGTGGCAAGCACTGCTGCTGTAGGCAGACTTGTACTTCTTGTTTTGGCCAATTTAGTGGGGCCTGAGTTTGAAAACTTTGGATTGTGTCACTGATCACGGCATAACCAGAAAACTGCAATGGGACTTCACTGAACAGTAGTCTGTAGCTTGGATGACCTTAAAGCTAATGTAGCCAACAAGAACTTTTTCTATTAAAGCAAATAATTTATTAGGTCAACTTAAGTTCTGGCCGAAAGTATCCCCCCCGCACTCATGAGCTCCATGCAACTTAAGTTCATTTACTGTACTCTACCTACTACCCTACCTGTATTCTACATAGAATCCAGAACTTAAGTTCTCGAATCTGGTCTTAAGTTCATGCAAGACTTAAGATTTGAAGGAAGTCAAGATTGCATAGGGTCTAAAAAAATACATAATCAAATACTTGAATCAGTCATGAAAGTCCCGTTGAACTCAAGTTCACCACCAAACTGAAGACTTTGCCCAGGACTGAACTCCAGCCCCATCTTAAGTTCTCCGGTGCACTTGAGTTTGCGCTGAGCTTCAGTTCGTGTATTTTTGCGCACAACTTCAGTTCTTTTTACTGCTACACCGAACTTCAGTTTCATATATCAAGCGCTTAAAACTTGCAATTTCATACCGTTTTCCTGCCTTGGGTTTCTCCGGACTCTTGGCAACATATTCATAGCTGATAGTTGTTAGTGTCATTGATGTGTAGATGAAGACGGGAAATTTACCAGTCTGTAGCTGGTCGTTTGACAGCTTTGGCTGCTGCCACCTTCCCTTCACATTCTGTTTTAGCCTCCTGTAAATAAAATAGCATTTAGTCGTGCAACTCAGACGTCAGTGCCATAGCTTACCACAGGTGTCTTGCACTTTCTCGTGGGGCAGCCAGACTGTTCTGGCGTTGCATCATCCTCTGGCATGAGCTGATCAGCTGCCTTGCATTTTTTCCATTTTGTTTCTTGGTGCTGCCCCCATTCCTCCTGCCATGAGGCGGCGGTGGTGGCGGAGGCGGGGACAAAGGGCATAGGGGTGGCAAAGGAGAACACAGTAGAGGCAGAGGTGGCAGAGGCAGGGATGAAGGGCGTGGGGGCAGCGAGGGAGAACACGGTGGAGGCAGAGGTGGAAGCAGGGACAAAGGGTGTGGGGGTGGCAAAGGAGAACATGGCAGAGGTGGTGGAGGTGGAGGCAGCAGAGGCAGAGGTGGTGGAGGGAGGCAGCAGAGGTGGAGGCAGTGGAGGTGGGGACGAAGGGTGTGGGGGCAGCAAAAGAGAATGCGGCGGAAGCGGAGGCAGAGTTGAAGGATGCTGTGAGCTATCACATTGTGATTGCTCTGGAGTACGGTAAAAGAAGCATGAAAGGCGCATACCGAGCACCGTGGCTATGAATATAATATCAAGGAAAAATAGGACAACATGCTATTTATGCTGCTGACAAGGAAAATGGCGAAAGTGCTAAACAACTATGACATGAATTGAACTCGACTCAGTAATTCTGCCATGTGAGCTCGGCAGGAAAAAAAGATGAAGAAGACACATTGCAAACCCATGGCTCGAATCGAGCGCACGAACCTTGGTTATGTAATATATCCGCAGGACGACATACCAGTTATGCCACGCAGGTGACAAGAAGTCTCAAGAGGACAAAATGAGGCATGTTCCAAGCACAAATATGTTAAACTTACAAGTGGACCAAGCACCCTTCACTGAACACTGAGGCTGTGCTGACCTATCAGAGGAGATAAAACACGCTGAGACAAGGAGAAGAGACACTGAGTAAGGAGGATGTATACTGAACCGAGTTATTGAGGCACTGAGCAACGGGAAGACCCTCCGAGCACACAAATCCAGACACCGAGGGGGGGAAATGTGTACTGAGCACAGGGAACGGGTCACCAAGTGGGAAGAAGGAGCATTTGGGGAAAGACTGACCGGATATTGCGAAGGTTGGATGAGTAGGCACTGAGTGGAGAAGGAGCCGAGCAAGGAGAGCTGTGGAAGGGCATAGGGGGAGGAGTAGCGCAAGGACGGGTGATGTTATCCGGGTGGGCAGGAGAGGAGAGCCGGCTGTGGAATATGGGGAGTATCTGATAGAAAATCATCTCAGTTTTGGGACCCACATCTTCTTAAGCTGTAAAAGGCTCTAAATTACCTCAGTCTCACCCAAAAACAAACTGTTATCACCAGAAAACACTCTCTCGCTCCTCAGAGACACATTCCTTCCTAAACCGAGCTGTCTATCAGCGAAGTCAGGTTATTCTCGAAACCCAGCTCTACACTTCCCTATCTGATCCAACTCTCTTTCTCACTAAAAGAGGGTACAGTCGGATTTGTCATAATGCATTAGGTCGGAATGCATAATGCTCATAATGCATAGGGTTTCAATGTCCACCGAGTTGGTAGGCGGGGATTTTATGCATTTTGGTGATAATGTATAATGCATAAGCTTTCCAGGTCCATTATGCATTTTTTGAACTTCCTAAGAGGGCAATACAGTGCTCTGCGGTACTAGAAGTGCTCTTTTTTGGAGCCCAAACAGATTTCAACACACTGGAAACCTGACCACGCTCTCATAGTCGTGTTCAAGGCCGTGGGAACATACTTTCGGCGATCAATGTACGAGGAAACACACCGACTTCTTTCAACTTCTTCTTTGACCACATCTTCCATAGCTCCGGAAGAAAAGACTGGTGTGCAAACTAACTGAATCTCGGCAATAAATGCTGTATTTACTGTACAAACTATTTTCCCTCTCGAAAGTGACGGTTATGTCATGGTGTCACTACGAGTCACACAGTGTGACAAGATCTCGCAATGCATATGGCTCATAATGCATAAGGTTTTGGGGTCCACCGACGGTATGCATTATGACAAATCCGACTGTAGTTGAAAAACCCTCACACAAAGCGATGCAGCCAAGCTCGGCATGTAGCCGCTAGCCTTGATCAGATTATTTTGCCCTTGGCAGGCAGATAGGAGAAGAGGAAAAGGGAGACGATTGGTTGTGACATATAATATGAAGAGGTTAAAAGAAGGGAGCACTCGGCCGAGTAACCGAGCTTGTTAAAAACAACCTCTGCACCAGCTAAACGACCTACACACCGAATACCTTCGGAGTCAGACTACACGACCGAGGAGGCCCTCTAAAACACATATTTGACCTCAGCGTCCTCAAATTGGAGCCAGCATCATGC
The DNA here is from genome assembly GCA_029378255.1 of Mycena rosella. Taxonomy (NCBI): domain Eukaryota; kingdom Fungi; phylum Basidiomycota; class Agaricomycetes; order Agaricales; family Mycenaceae; genus Mycena; species Mycena rosella. The sequence continues at coordinate 497,617 of JARKIE010000010.1, read as the reverse complement.
TCAATCATCCCTTCTCGACAGGCTGTAGAGCTCGGTCCGACAGTGCATGCTGAGAAGACTGTTCTATTGCATCAAAATGCGGCAACCAGTTGTAAAAATACTCCTTCTTTACTGAAGAACCACACACCTACATAAAATCCACACTCCGAATTAAATGAATCTAGCATCAAGGTACACTGTTCACAGCGACAGAAATATTCCCCCTAGAGGACATACAATTCCAAACTAGTCCAGGTTACCACCTCACTCAGCAGTTTATGAAACCGCAGTCCGCATCACAACGCGACATGGGTCCCTCAGCAGCAGGGGCCTTACAGAAGAATCCTGAGGTCCTGATGCCCGCTACTGCTGCCAGTGTGTTGCCCAAATCATACAACTGATTCCATATCAACTCATCGAGCCCAGTTGAAGCGAACGCCAAGGGGAACTGAGCAGCATCGTAAAACTTGTCTGGCTTGCTGCAACAATATACAGTTCAACCAAAGTAAGATTTACATGCTGCCCGTGAGGGCGGGTTGATACAAGCTTGTAAGGTTACTGGATGTTTTCTACCGTATTTATACTGTTCATCATGGTCCGTGCGAGTCATAATCCACAGTATTCCGCCCGTCTCCGCCTTGGTCTTACCAAGCTCTCCAGTTGCCCGAGGCATCCCCGAGCCTCGGTCATGTGCCCGAGTGCTCTAACTCCAATAACATGACCATAAGTGAAGAAGAACTTGCCACTCAAATTTGATGTGCCTGTCCTTGTCCAGCCAGCCCATTACCATCATTGTAATGAAAGGGTGGAACTTGAGGCTGCCATGGAGATTCTCCATCATGTTTTTGAAGCCCTTGGGCACCAGCTGTTGGTGTCTGAAGCCGTGTAAGTGGTGCAACAGAGGGTAGGCAACATACTTACTGCACCCAGTCAATGTTCTCCTTGACTACCGCTGCCTCCTCCCATGATGCTTGATCCTCTTTCACCCATAGTATCCCCTCAGCTTTGCAAAACTTGCCACCAGCATTCTTGCATGGCAGCGTCATGGACAGTTTGTAGATGACATTGTGGCGATCATCACGAAACCTGTTGCAGCCGGTATAGGCAGCGAGGCCGAGCAGCTTCAACAAGGCAGGGGCATCAGCTGCAGATTTTTTGGTGGGTGGAGATGTGTCTGTAGACCCACCAGTGTTGACCTGCGGGCCCTTGCGCTTCCTGATATCTGCTGGCCACTTGTTGCTGATAACCTTCTTAATGGCCTGTGTTTTTGCAATGTTAGAGCACATTTCAAATGGACTAAAGAAGTACTTACAAATCACCAACCTGCCTTACTATATCCACACACAAGAGCTACGCATCCACCATCATCGGCCTCCCTGTCGCTTGCATCACCGTTGTCTGCGGCAGCCGAGGTTTCTTTCTTGTGCTTTTGCTTCCAGGCCACAATGAGTGCGGCCAGGCAAGCTTCTTCCACCCAGTTGCCAGGCTGCACCTTGTGCTTGAATGCCTTAGCCTCAAAGGCATTGTTCTTCACTTGGTCGTACACTGCATTGGCAGCCTTGCCACTCACCAGGTTCGGAAGGTTGAGGTGGTGGATCCCCACGTCGAGAATCCAGCTGTGTTGGTGCTCATTGAGAAGCTCAGTATGCTTGACACAAACAAGCTGGAGCTGATGGCAATCCAGCTCCTGTTGTATCGCATGAAGCATGGGCAGCAGACAACAACTGATGCCACCGACCTCAACTTGCAGCTGTGCCAGGCCGAAATCAAATTACAGTGCAGCGAGGTGGACAGCAGTATTTTGCTGTCTGTTTGGCCTGTTTGGCACTCTCTGCTATCAGGAAGGCCTGGGAGCAGAATTATCATGGCCAGGCTGGAGTCACACATTCGCAGCGCAACATCCAGAAGGCGGAGCTCATGAAATTCTTTGAGATGAACATGTACAACTGGGCGTGGGCGTCTTTGATCCATTTAGGCCACATGCTGAAGGATGCTACAGAGCCCTACCCGCCACTGACACTCTGGGATACAGGCAGGAAGGAAACACACTTACACTGGGTGAAGGGCAACTCATGGTTATTCAATGGGACAGCCTGGTATCTGCAAAGTGGCGAGACCCTCCACAGCGGAGGTGTCCCTTCAGCTCTGTCACCAGTTAAGAGGCGGCCTGAGGGCAAGGCCCGGCCACAGTTGTTGGCAGGAACTCAGACACTGAAGCGTGCAGGTAAGCAGCATCTGTTTGATGACACACTTACTTGGATTGACAAATCTGCAGGTGGCACGGTGAAGTCTCCATGAGTGCCAAAGCATCTCAAGGACATCATCCCAGACGATGTAGTCATGGCCTCCCCATTGTCTGCTGAGGCAGCAACTTGGAGATGTCGCCTTCGAAATCAGGGAAGCTCGGACCGTAGCGGGCAGGGAAGGGGAAGGGGAAGAAGAAGGGAGACGGCTAGATATGGCTGGAAAATGTGACGAGGGGACAAAAGCTAGGTGAGGGTAAATTGGCAGAGTATAAGATGGAAAGTGGGTGGATTCATGATTGATTGCTGGTGCCCCAGATCCGAATGCTGTACTAGGTGATCGTGTGCAGTGATTCCGTGCCAAGGCTGAGATGTACCACTGGCTGGAGGCTTACAAGCGCTCACATGCCAAACTCTTCCATGTCATCATGAGGTTCCACTGCAATAATGTGGTGTGGATGGGTCATGCAGATCATGACCAGATGGAGAGCAGGGGCCTTACTGGCACAGAGTGTTTCACTCGGAAGCAGGGGGCCATGTACCAGCACCTGTAGCATAATGCGGATGCAATTTTCAAGAGTCCTGAATTGGGTGCACATCACGATTGGGTTACAGCGGAGACCTAGTGGTGAAGGTGGCCATGTGGTGCAATGGGGTCTTCATGTGGATGGATGACATGGTATGTCGCACGGGTTATAACATTTTACTTATTACTGACGATGGATCAGGGCATACATTGGGCGTACAAGGACTTTTAGAGTCTTCCAAATAGGGATGCACTTCCTTATCTGAACAGTAGCAGTTGTTCGTTTCAGCAGCTGTAGCCATACACGATCACCCCCACATCTGTTGCCCTCTGCGTTCTTCCATCCACCACACAGCAGACCAACACCAGCATGTTTCTGAGCAGCAACCATGTCGGTAGTGCTGGGGTACCGCACTTAAGTGCGGCTCTGTACTTGTAGGACTTCAGTTGTAGCATGGGACTTGAGACTTGCTTATGAACTTGAGTTGTGTGTGGGACTTCAGTCGTACATAGGACTTAAGTTATGGTACTGTCCAGTGTCATGTTAAAAACTAACAGATATCTTCTGGCATGTGGAACTCAAGTGTGTGGGACTTAAGTTCAGGGGTGAGGGGGGAGGGAATCACAGGTACAGGTGCATTATACACTGGTGGGAAGCTGGGAGAAACTTAAGTTCCATGGAACTCATGAGTGTGGAGGGGAATACATTTGGTTGTGACTTAAGTTCGGGTCCTCTTATTTCATATTAAAGAATTTACACAACAGACATGTTTTATAAACAACTCTCCATGTTAAGATACTGAGAACACAAGGCCTATTGACTTGCAAAGCTTTGGCGATAGTCTAGGCAAAGTCAAGCACGAATGAGCTGCAGACCTGTGCATTCTTGATGGTCTTTTATACTACTTTTCAAACACATGACAGGACAGATATGAATAAACAAAAATAAGAGGAAATGAGTAAAATGCAGTCCAGAACAGAAAAGGAAGAGTATCTTTGGCTTGGCCATATGCAAGATCAGCAGGTCCATATGGATGGATGCCAGGCCAACCTGCTTTTGGGTGTGATTGAGTTTGCGAACAGGTTCTCGCACCTTGATCGGGTATATTTGAATAACCCAGAGCATTCTTGAACTCTCAGCTTGGGCTGCCTGGTTAGTAAGTCCTTTTTATGTGTCTTGTCTCCTCTCATAAGAGCGGGATAGGGTGTTCCTCTCAGCTGGAGCCTACGTGTCTTGAGTTTGAACTCCCAGGAGTTGTCAGCCATCATGTCATGATTCAGCTTTTCAAATCCTGAAGCTGGATCAGACCATGATCATGGGAACCCATTAACCCGCTGTGATGCAGACCGTGGTGCTACAATGTGAAATAAATGGTATTCACTTTGCAGCTTGTTCGGCCACTAGGGGGTTAATATGAGATGGACACCAGTGGCGTAGGTGGCTGTTGTGCAGATGTGACGTGTTCCGGGAGGGGGAGTGTGTGTGATTTGTTTTGCAAGAGACGAGAAGATGGTCAGTAAACGGTACGGTCAACGAGAGTGGATACCTTAGCGAGGGAGAATGTGTCTGGGCAGGGTGCACCACAGTGAAAGGTACAAGGGCAAGCAGTGTCATGATTCGGCTTTTCAAATCCCGAAGCTGGATCAGACCATGATCATGGGAACCATTAACCTGTGATCACATATCTACGTAACTACAACTCTTTCAAATCCCGAAAGACAGGACAGCACGTGACCACAATATTCTGACTGCTTGCAATTGTATCCCTGTTGCATAGTCTGACACTCTTGGCAGCTTCAACTACATTCCTCCCCATTACATATTAAACCACGGTTGCAAGGCACCAACAACCCGCAATTGTGCCCTATCTGTCATCTTGACAGTTTCAACTGCACTCCTCTGGATTACAGACAGGGTGAGTTACAATTGAACTCCTATGTCGGAAAAACCCTAAATCGGTTGCAACGGATTGGCACGGATTGTAGGCTTGTGTGGAATTTCAACTGGTTTGAAGCCATTGGCGCGTGGCTTGTAGCCGGTCCCAAGATGTTGACAGCAGCTCGAGGTATTTGCACGCTTGAGACGGCTTCGCAGCGCTTAGCCGAGCCGTGTGGAGCAGAGTGGAGCACAGTGGAGCGCGAACCCGGTGGCTGGAGGAAGGTACATAACTCTGTTCATGCCTTCTGAAAATAACCTGTAGGCATATGTGCGCGTTGAATGCTTAGTTAGACCACTTGTTGTAACCTAAGTAAATTACTGTTACTATCACTAATCTTCTCAGACTACTACTCCTGACTTCTCAAAAGTGCCTTATTAAGAATAACACCCCTCCTGAAGACAACAAGGAGTAGCAGAGCCTTTTATTTAAAGAAAATTTGCACCGTATTTTGAACGGCTTGAGACCCAGAGGTTGGCTTGGCACCGGTTAAATGAACTTCACTATGTGTTGCAAGCCACTTAAAAATTAAGACCTTAAAACGGCTTCCAGCCGGTTGAGAGACATTTCAACTGATCTGGGATTTTTCCGACATAGTTACAAGTAATATATAAAGCCTAGGTAGAATCTCCTGTACCTTAGATTCTACCTTGTCTAATCTCAGGCTTTACTTCTGCTTGACTCTTGTTCCCTCAGGATTACAAGGAACCCTGGACTCTCACCTGTGGCATCACATACAGCACTGCCTACAGCCTTTTATCATCTTCCTCAGTGAATATCACTCTGTCTTTGGCTCCTATTGGTTCCCACCTGCATGACGCTTGTGGCCTTACCTCCCAGGACCAAACGAGGAAGCTGTTCGTCTTGTATTACTACTCGGCGACCGCATAGGTTACTAGATGGGTTGCTAAACATGGTGGTGGTGGTAAACCGAGTGTATTGGTGGGAGAAATACACAGGTCAACTACTGACTAAAGATCCAAGACCCTCATCCTTTTATACCTTTGCTGCCTGTACAGCCTCTGGTGTCCGGTACCACGTGCTCCCTCTGCAAAGGGAAGCTAGGCTCACTGGAATCAGGGAAATCATGTGATTCTGAGGTCCAGAAGGGTGATTTTAGGGCTCCAAGGTCGAAATATCGAGCAATTTTATAGAGGACTTGCTCCCTTGTTTTAGGCCGGGCCCAAATGGAGGCAGAATGTCCTGTGGTGTTTTGGCAGCCTCGTGTCTGGGGTCCATATGGAAGGCAACAGACAGGCAAAAATGCCTGCACTCCAAAACAGGTGTCCAAGGCTAGGAAATCGAGTGATTTTACAGGCACGACTGCCAGAGCTGCCTATTGTATGGTGAAAATCAGGTGATTTCTGGTGACCAGGGGGCTCCTCACTGTGGTATCAAGCGGGTACTGAGCGAGGCACGCTACTGGAGCACTGCAGCGTTTGGTGGCATCAAAAGTCTTGGCCAGCTTCCAAAAGTGGGCAGGAAATCATGTGATTTTTTGGACCAAGAGTTGAATGGAGAGACCTGGTGAGGCTCGGATAGGGGTGCCTATAGTGTTTTATGGGTCCTAGGTTATGTCCCTGTCAGCACCTGAGGTCGAGGAGTGCGTTTGGGAGATGTCTGAATGTGGTTTCCAGGTGTGTCCCAATTTGGCGATCTAGCTGACTGTGCTTCTTCATCCCCGTTGTGCCAATGATGCTACATGAGGGCATATGCAGAGCATATACAGCCCTCACAGCGACCACACTGAGCATGATCTCCGCGAGGCTCGGTCGGAGGCGGACGCGACAGCCTACGACCTCATATCATCTTCCTCAGCAGATATCACTCTGTCTTTGGCTCCTATCAGTTCCCACCTGCACAATGCTCATGGCCTTACCTCCCAGGACTGAATGAGGAAGCTGTTCATCCCATATTGCTACTCAGCGACTGCACAGGTTAACTAGACGGGTTGCTAAAGCCCAGGTGGGATTACCCTTTTTGGATGACTCAAGTCAACCCATAGGCCGTTGTCAGCCTCCCTTCGAAACGGGAGGCAGAACATTACAAAAACAATACTTTTCAATATCTGATTTTTCCCTCGGAACAACCTGGTCGGATCACACGATCACTGATCCGCGATCAGCCGCTGATCGGCATGTCCGGCATCTATCGGCAGCGACGGCAAGTATTATTACACCATTTTAGAAGTGTGCAGGACCTATACTACCAAAGGAAACACCCGGGCAGCTATGTACAGCCTACGTTATACTTGATACAGACCAGGAGTTCCGCGAAAACAACAGCTGAACCCGAATAGGCAACGCCTGATCAAATATTGATGCTGATGAAACCGCGGCAAGCGTAGGCCATCACAAGAAGGCTATCAAAGAAGTTCGAGTCATAAGAAGTCAGACGTGAGTCAGAAAAATGAAGGCAGTGTTGAAACATGGAAGTCCCGTAAGAGTCAGAGAGAATATGACTCGACATTGGAGTGGGAAAATAGCTCGATTAGGAAATCTAGAATAGTATATAAGGACGATGTTTTTCGATAGTAAAGACACTTTTCCCCCTTCAAATTTCTCTGCCAATAACAACTTTTGTTGTTCTAAGCACCTAAGTTCTGCTCAAAGTCACCGGCCGACCCGTCGCCACTACGAATTAAGAGTGATCTGTCAGAAAACATAAGTACAGAGCTCGCCAGAACACGACGCACATCTGATCGTTTCGTAATCACGCCGAATTTGGGTACTGAAGCCCATCTCGGACCATCCGAAACACGCCATCTGGGGTACCGATACCCATCTGAACCAAAACACGCACACGGTTGCCTGTTCTCATCTGTAAAGTCAAGTGTCGCCTGTCAGAAAACATAAAGCACAGAACGCAACAGGACAAGAAGTCCATTGGAAGTCACATCTGCAAATTACACACACCATCAGGGGTACCGAAACCCGTCTGAAACAAAACACGCACACAGTTGCCTGTTCTCATCCGTAACATCAAAGCACCGCCTGTCAGAAAACATAAAGCACAGAACGCAACAGGACAAGAAGTCCTTTGGAAGTCACAACTGCAAATTACGCACGCCATCTGGGGTAACGATACCCATCTGACTGAAACACCGATCAAGAAGACTGGTAAGCCAAGCTTCTCCATCTGGGGGAAGATATCTGATATTACTAACCACTCTCTGATAGAACTGCGGCCCGAGACCCTCTCCCAAATAAGCTTAAGACTACCCCGAGCTCATATATTTTGGGTATAAACTCTACGTGTATACCACCTTTGACAAATACGAACCACCCAGGGAAATACTTGGATAACAATATTCCAGTTTAAATTTTCGTTCTACAAAACCTTTGTAGCTGACACTGTCGTTGACACAACTCCTTGATCTTGGACTCCTCAGAGCATTCAGACAGCCCAAGAGATGTACAGATGGATATAGATTTGGGGAATGCTGTCAATATTGCCATGCTGGATTACAATGAAATGGATGATGGTGGTTCTCCAGGCTTGGCTGAGCTGTCTGACTCAGATTCAGAGTCAGAGGATGGTTTCTTTGCAGGGGAGAATGCAGAAGATGATGGATGGGAATCAGACGAGGATGAGGACTGGAACAAAGGGGAGGAGCCATGGCAAGAGGGATTGAGCCAAGGGGATCACTTGGGAGGCATTTTTGAGGCTGAAGCGGCTCAGGCTAGTGTGTGTACAGTGATTTCAAGATGACCAGAAGCTAACTTTACCATTATCTAAGCACAAAACCTTTCTGCCGAGGACTTGAACGACATGTGGGCCTTCAATTTCAAGGCTGATACACAAATCACAGACACTGCTTATGATAAGCTATCGCTGGCCTTCTCCCAGCTGGCTGGCCTTTTCTCGCTTTATGTCCTGCAGTAGCAGATGGCTTTTCTTTCTGGAGTCAAACCGGTCAAGTATGATTGTTATATCAACTCCTGCATGTGTTACACTGGGAGGTACATGGCACTTCAACGTTGCCCTTTCTGCCATGAGGCCAGATTCGACAGCAAGAATAAACCCCAGCATGGATTTCACTACATCCCCATTATCCCTCGTCTCGTCACCCTCTATACCAACAAGGAACACTCCAAGGTCCTACAGACATATCATGCTGATTTTGTATTGAAACCGGACAAGTTCAAGGATGTCTTTGACAGGACCCACTATAAAGGGCTGTTGCAAAAGCTTGTTACTCTGCACAGCAAAAAATTGGCTCGCAAATTCTTCTCAGACATGCGTGACATTGCACTTGGCATTTCTTTCCACAGCTTCACCCTGTTTAAACACTGGAAGTACAGCTCCTGGCCAATCATCATCTTCCTCTACAATCTGCTGCCCAAAGTCCAGTTTCCCCTTCAAAACATGTTCTGTATCAGCCAGATTCCAGGTTCACCAAAGGATTCTGATTCCTTCATTTACCCATTTCTCAAGATGTGGAAGGCGGCGGAGGGCATCCAAACATATGATATGCTCTCACCAAATTTTCAGCCTGCATTTATATCTCATCCTCGGATTTGGAGATATCCCTGCCGTCACAAAATTACTGAAGATGAAGGGCCACAACAGTCAGTGCCCCTGTCACATGTGCGCTATCATTGGAATTAAGGCTCCTAGTGTGTTATTTTCCTCCATCTCCTTTGTTGCAACATTTCTGACCGAGTTTATGAGATAACCACCTTTATGTCCCCTTGCATTGTCCTACTGGCACCCAATATGATCCCCTCAACCTCCCATTATGCCAACACAATATGCTGATGGCCCAAGCCCACCTAGTCAAAAATGCAACAAATGATGCCGAGGAGAAACAATGTTCCCAGGAATACAGAATCAAAGGTGTTCCCCTGCTCTCTACCCTCTCCTTGCTTTCCATTCCCCATTCATTCCCTTACAATTTCATGCACTTGATTTGGGAGAATGTCATCAAAACCCTGATCCTGCTTTGGGCAGGCGAGCACAAGGGAATCGATGAAGGCACTGGAGATTATCATCTGGGTCTAACTGTTCTCGAAGCCATTAGGGCTGCTGGAAAAGTGTCAGGTGACACCATTCCTTCATGTTTTGGGCCTCAAATCCCCGGCATTGTCAAGGAACGGTATTATTTCATTGCTGATATGCGGTCTGGGTGGAGCCATAGCCCTAATATCTAGTCTAATGCCCATGGCTCTAGCCATGGGAGGCGTAATCTAAAGACACTAGCCATCTGATGGCTGCGTGCATGGCTTTAGACTATGTGTTCCCCTCACATTCAATACCAAAAGGAATGGCTGGCACGGGACTTGAACCCAGGACCAATTATATGCAGAAGATTTAAACAGTGAGGAGAAGAACCAACTGTGCGAATGGACCGTAAAAACCTGGTTTGTGTTCCCACTTAGGGTAAGGTGCCCTTACCCTAAGTGGGAACTGCTGATACCCAGACCTAGGGCAGGCAAGCTGCCCTAGGTCTTCGAAATTGTACTATACTGCTTAATATGTGTATTGATGAGGTTTCCAACCCTAACCCAGCCTAACCAACCCTAACCAACCTAACCATCAAAAACTTACTAATCATCTTCAACAGCCTTTTACAATATCCCTGGAGCCTAAACACTAACCACTAACCCTAACCACTAACCACTAACTCTAACCACTAACCTGGCCCCTAAGGCGGGGCCTTATGGCTATAAAATAAGCTTCTTATGTGCTTCAGCATCTACCCTCAATCCACCCATATTCCATACTAACTTGTTCCCTGCTGGCTCAGTTGGTTATGCTGCCTGTGCTGTAATTTCGGGGTCAAGAGAAGGTTTTAGGTTCGATCCCCCCTGGTAGTCTTTTATTATTTTGCCTTGTCCCTGAGACTCTTGCCTTGGCCGTAGCCATGCATGGCTAGTGTCGGGGCGGTAGATAGCGTATCCCCTGGCTAGCTTCATGGCGCGAGACTAAATACCAGGGCTATGGGTGCTGTCTGGGTCATGGCTCTTGGTCCTATTCTCTTGCATCAGCAGTTCAAGAACCTGGTTTACTATATTCATTTTGTTTTGCTGGTTCAGTTGCTCCACTTGTGCCTCCAGTTTGAAATTTCGACTGCAGACATCAACACGATCGAAACAGGAATGGCTTCGTGGGTGCAAGAGTTTGAGAAGTGCATCCTGTTATTAATTAATTCAAGAATTCTGACTGAATTACTTATATCTAGACTGTACTATCAGTACAAGTTGGACTGCCTCCTGGTTTGCATACTTCCAATACATGGTCTGCTTCACATTGCGGCCAGTATTCAGATAGTTGGCCCAAGTTGGTGCTACTGGGCATATCCCATGGAACAATTCTGTAGCTCCCTCCTTCCCGTAATCAAAAGCTGTCACTATCTGTGGGTTAGCATTGATTGTTGAATTCTGGAATTGGCACAACTTTTTCAGCTAAAGGCAGTCTATTTGCTGACAACCTGTGCCATCGTAGAAAACTTGAGAAGTCTGGAATGTTGTTGGCAGCATGTGGGTATTTTTGTCCCCATTTGAAATGGCTATTAAAAATTCCTCAGATCCCTGTTGTGTCCTGCTCCATCCACGTGAGGTTTGCCCCATTTCCAGTACTTTATACAAACAAATTTTGAAATATCTTGTATCATTATACAGTGCAATAATCCAAGAAATTCTGCCATTGATTGCATCTTCACTCGAGCATTGGGGTAAGATTCAATGGCTCGAAGGTGGAGCAGTTTAAGCATCATGAATAGCATCATGAAATTCAAGACCCAAGTCATAACAGAACATTGTGAAACTTGAAATTCACAAGAATCATTGTGAAATTCAAAACAAATTCTTCTCACAGTGTCTTCTCATCTCTTGCGAGACAAATCACACACACACACTTCCATGGAACATACAACGTCTGTATGACAGCCATCTATGCCACCAGTGAAATGCTGACTATTGAACCACAGGTGAAATAAAGCGTGAAAGCTGAGCACAAAAGTGAACAACTAACAACACCAACAACACACAACAACTCAAACTATCAAACGCACAAGTTCGGGGTTCCTACCAGGTATTAGGCAGTGGCAATTTGGGACTTTACAACGCAAAAGCAGTTTTTAGCTTAAGGTGACTTTTGGGACAACCAGACCGTTCTAGGCGGTTAACACGACCTCAGAGGGTAAGGCAAGTAGAATTGGGGCAACAGGGGTTTGGAATTACTTCCAAGGTGATCTTAAGATCAATAGGTTTTTGTCTGGCAACTTATATTCTGGTAACTGGCTTGATAACTATGGCAAAGTAACGACGAAGGTTACAGCTCCACAAAAATCTGATGTTCAACTTGTTCGCACGTACTGGTAACTTGTAACTTGCACTTGATTAGTCCTTTCAAACTTCTCAACTTTTCTCGTGTTCAAATATCAATTGAAATCAAATTTATTCCCACAATGTAAGCTAACTAAAAGAACTAAAAGTTCCTAGAGTTATGCTGAATAGAGTCTAGACGTTTCCACACCAGACCTAGCTGGTAGCCTTGATCTCTGGGTGAAAAAGGGTAGAATCCACTGGCTTCCTCCTAGAGAACTACGAGTATTTATACAAATGAGAGATCTAAATAAGGAAATCACAATATCTGGTCACAAAATAATACAAATGGGTATTCAGAACTCGTGGAATAAACACTCCAAGCTCATTTAGCTATGAAACTGGTCCTGTTGAAAGTCAGTTCACGAGAAAATAGTATATTTATTATTTTAATGGCGGCTGAGACCTCTGTTCTCTGTCACACCAGGAACAAACTGCATGGCTCGCTCCACTCTGACTCAAGTCCGCAGCTGCTGCGCTGAAGATCCCATGTGTTTAATGACAGCTCCACATGGTTTCTGGGCTTTAGATAAAGCAAGTGCCTAGACCCGGATGATCTCTATGTAGCCGCATGTATCTGTCATTCCGCTGGCCCGATCATCAGTCCGGTTAAACTGTTGACACTTCCTGTCAAAAGCCTGATCGGCTTTATCGGGAAGTGTCGGACTTGTCACCGCACAAGGTCGCTTTGACCGCCGTGACATTGTGCAAACTCTAATCATGTCCCCAGTGTATTGCCCATTGTCTAGATGGCGTGCCATAACTATATCCTTGGTAGGAACATGCAGGCAGGTCCCAGTTCCTCACAGAATGGATGGATGACCTTTCGCTAAAGGTAGTATAGCTGCTTGGGAATCTGGCCCATAGTGGTACCGTCATCACAACTGAGCGCCTACAGGTAGCACACATAGTATATCCTTAGCTAGATGTTTGGACCTCACACTAGCTCTCTGGAGTGTGATCTATTGGCTTATATGGCCCTAGTGAGTAACAACAGATGCAAAATTGAAAGATTTCACACCTGGTCACAGGGCCAGCCTATCACCGGTGTCCATCTTGTATTAACCCCCTAGTGGCTGAATGAGCTACAAAGTGAATACCATTTATTTCACATTATAGCATCACAGTCTGCATCATACCATCTGTGTTCTCAAACTTCTGTAGAACTTGTAAAAATGTGTGATTCCACAGCTGGTACAATACCTGCTATATCAGTGGACAGACGAGCACACCGCACTGTATCGTGGATAAGGTTTGTGTGTGAGTTGGTGAGCTGCATCGAAAAGACTCTTGCGGCAGGGTGGTGCATGAGAAGCATCTGCAGTGGTGCACTGCAGTGATTGCAGGTGGCGTGAGGCGGGACATTCAGCAATTGCAAGTGCAGCAAGGATGGAAATGCAGAGAAGCTCCAGAGAGGCGCAGAGACATGTGGGGGAATCTACAGGGGAATGCATATGAGTGAGGCATTGAAAAAATAGTGCAGAGAATGTACCAATTGACCAGTAATTGCTGCATGCACACTTGATCTGTGTCTGCAGCTCTCATTTGTGCATGGTGGGACCACTTGAGTGGAAATGGGTAAAGGTGGGAGTAGTTGTTGCTTGGCAGCACCATTGGCAAAGCCAGCAAGAGGGAGAGTGAGGAGGACTTATAAGGAGCTTGAAGGAGAACAATGATATCAGTTCAGGCCGGATGAGCGGTAGGTACCGCAGACTAACACCCACAAACAAACCCAAACTTGGACAGTCGAGCTCATCGTCCTCAATGGCATTGAACATCATTGAACACCGCCTGTCACGTTGTCGAGACCCCACCGACATGTGCCGAACCTCCCAAGCACTGCCATTGTTGGAGTTCAGCAAGTCACATGTAGGTGCGGAGCAAGGATATATACACGGAAACGGTATGGGGTACAGGTTTGATGGGGGATAAAGCTAGCATTGTATATGGAGTCCAAGGCAATATATGAGGTGATCGAGAATGCGCAGTAATTACGACAGAGAGGGGAGAGAACCAAAACAATGTGCGACAAGCCTATTTCAACAGGCATCACCAACCTGATCCTAATATTTTGGGAACATCCAAGGAACATCCGCCAAAAATATTTTTTAGGTGGAATTTTATTTTTTGGAGATCAAAAAGGAAACAAGGGCCAGAGATCAATCAAGCACGTGCATCAAAACAGACAACAAATAACAACAACATGAGGAAGAAACTGCTGAAAGTGCCCAAAATTTTAGCGGCACAGCTGCCCCATAGAACGAGCCTACATTTAGGACTCATTTCATTTCATTATCAATTATAGTGCGTGTGGGCCCATGTGGCACTTGTACATAAGACATGGAAGTAGCTGGCATGGAGGGAGATCAAGGAGGGATGCAAATGCGAGGGGATGAGTACGAGAGCGAAGAAGCCACGAGTATGTTAATAAGTTTGGGTGGTGGCGGGTGTATTGTATCAAGCTAAGTAATGAGTAAAGTAAGGAAGTAAAATAAAATTTCAGACGAGTTTGAGCCCAGGTGAGCGGATCATTGATCTGGCATACAAATGATGCCACGTGGCAAAGACACTTGCCTTCCATTTTGAGAGTTATCGCCGAGCACTGACGACTCCAGGAGCTGGCTTGGAGGTACGAAAGAGGCAGATGGTAATTCAAAGGAAGAGTTATTTCCAAGATACAGTGTGGGTCTCCATTGGTATGTGTATCGACAGGACTACAGACAGAATATACAGAATTCGGCTGTTCTCGGCTCAAGGTGGACTGGACTGCGAAGTTTGAGGTCTAGTGGATCCAGAGAGCTCATGGGTATATGTAGCCACAGGTGTAAATGCTACCCCTTACTGTGAATGCTTTGCAGCTGTAAGCTCATCCAGCACGTCGTCGCAGGTCGTCGTGTTGAGTGGCGGAATTGATCAGTTGTTGATCAACCATCCCGATTTGGGGGGGGGGGTCCTCATGTGTCGTCAAGAGGTAGCAGATCGTGGAATCGGGCACACTGATCATCACACGTAAGGGACCCTCCCCCCCCCAAATGCGGAAGTCCCATCATTCGCGCGCCTCAACAGAGCCGCGCGTTCCTCGACTCTTCGACCGCAGTAGAGCCTCTAGCAGCCCTACCATTGTGTCAGAGACTCCTCCCAAGCTCAATGAGCCCTTACTTTCGCCACCTTTGAACACTTGCACTGTGCAAATGACAATATCTGCTGACGCAGATACCAAATGAGGCGAAACACGTGACTTTGTTACGTATGTTGATCAGTGTGCGGAATTCAAGGATCTGCTCTTGGGCGAAAGTAAGGGCTCGTTGAGCTTGGGAGGAGTCTCTGACACGACGGTAGGGCTGCTAGAGGCTCTACTGCGGTCGAAGAGTCGAGGAACGCGCGGCTCTGTTGAGACGCGCGAATGATGGGACTTCCGCATTTGGGGGGGGGGAGGGTCCCTTACGTGTGATGATCAGTGTGCCCGATTCCACGATCTGCTACCTCTTGTGTGTCGTTGTCTGTATGCCAGATCAATGATCCGCTCACCTCTTGCCGGGGGCTAGAGTGTGCAGCGGGGGAGACGACCAGTTTCGCGTACAAAGTCCAGGACGGGCTTGGCGTCGGCCTTCGCGGAGAGATCAGGAGTTTGGGACTCGTAACGGGTGCTTATATAATAACGGAGGCCTCGTGGTGACTAACAGACTACATAGCTCACCATGGTGCCGTTGCCGTACAGTCTTCTCGCGCCACAATGCCAAAGGGAGCTGCAAACTCGAGGAGTCGCGGACCATATGCAGCGCAAGCATGCACAATTTGTCGAGCAAGGTAAGTCGACCACGGCTTGAGAACGAATATACCGATGCATTCCATTCGCTGAAGGAAATCCAAATGTGATGGTGTAAAGCCCGTCTGTGGCTCTTGCGGAGCCTCTGGTCGAGATGACGAGGTGAATTATTCGATGTAGTGAGATGTAGGAGAAGAAGTGTACTTACCATGGAATGTCTAGTGTTCCTGGGCACGCGACACGGCGCCGCCGCGAAGGCTTCGGACCCAGGCACATTTTGAGGCGCTAGAAAGGCGCGCCGAATCATTGCAAACCTACGCGGATCTGCTCGAAGGAATACTGGCGAAGTGTGTTTGCCAAGATGTGGCTTCTCATCTCCAATTGCGTCCACGGCAGCTCGAAGAGCCACATGAACAGGACGACGGGGACCTCTCCGACACCGACGTACTCGATTCGGACGAAGAGATTACACATGAACTCACCATACCTGCGCAGTGTCTGAAGGTGATTGTTCTTCATATGCACGCAGTCCTATGCTGATAATATATATTCAGCTGGACGATAACTTCGGGGGACCCTTGGTTCACGGGATGACCTTCCGGTTCCGTGGCAGGCCTCCGAACGAAGTTTCCAAAATTACATGTATCGACGCCTTCGAAGAACCAAATGCTTGCTATGTATTGCTGGTAGACGGCGCGGATGTCTCTGGCCCCAGTCAAGACGTAGACTGGTCAAGAAACTTGCCCCTAGAAATGAGACTGGAAAGAAAAGAACATGACAGGTGTGTTTATTCTCTCATCCCACACATGACGTTCCAGTCATTTTCAGAGCCCTCGACTTGTCTTTCAAGTTCTTCAGCAACTTTGGCATGCGTATTGTGCCGCCACTTTTTCTTAGAGACATGCATCGTGCTTTGAGTGTTCCTCGGTCGCAGCGCCCTCCCAGAACACCACACTACTCCCCCATGCTGCACAATGCTCTTCTATCCGTGTCCCTCATCTTTTCCGACGACCCGTACGCACGCGACCCGAAAACGCGACAAATATTTGCCGAAGCAGCTAGAGCATGTCTGGAGACAGAGTGCCGGAAACCTGACACCAGCCTCGTGCAGGCGCTAGCATGGTTAGGCACATATTATACAGAGCTCGACGATCGAATTCTGGGCGAAATGTACTTTGGCGAGTGAATCTGTCTCAATGTATGCATGCAATATTCATCTAGTTTCATAGGCATGAGTAGCAGAATGAGCGCATCTCGTAAGCCATAGTTGCTCCCTTTCCACATTTTCTTCATGGCATCCTTGAAGTTGGTCTAGGCGTCGATTCCAAGGCATGGGTCAAGTCGGGTCTGATCGCCCCTGAGGAAATGCTCTCCAGAAACTGGGCCCACTGGTCTACATTTTGCATGGTACGTGGTACTCGTCTTTGTTTTACTTTCTCGAGGGGCTGGACATTCATCCAGGAGGTCTGTTGGGCGCTTTACTTTGGGCGTGATTTCTGCGGCGGCCCGCTGTCCGAACGGCGAACCCCACTGCCGTTTGTGGATTCACAATTCGACGAGATTCTGTGGGACTATGCTCCAGCAAACATACCCCCTCAGCCAAGTTACATTTCCCTTACGTTCCTCGAGTCTACGTCCCTTTTCGTGATAGCTCGCAAGATTATTGATCTTGTGTGCGTACCCATACTTTATTCTGATTGTGCAAATCTTTTTAACCATGGAGCTGTAGCAACGGTCAGCGAGACGGTACACGCGAAGAGATGATCAAGGTCGATGAAAACATCACCAAGATTGAGTGCGTGCTTTTTATCCCAGCCAACTTTCTCATCTTCTCACTGGTGTGCTAGTCTCGAGCTAAATAATTGGAGAAGCCATCTTCCGCCCCAGCTCGATATCACACCGGCGAACCAGGGACTGTCTACACCGGACCGTCTCATGCTGCACTTCCAGTATTGGTGGTGCCTCATCGTTCTCCACCGGCCCTTCTTCAGCCACCAGCCCCACTCGATCCAACACGCCGAACACGAGATCGACCACGTCAAGGTGACTAAATCACCCGAGAATCGAATACATAGCAACTCACCAACCGCATCACTAGCTGTGTAAGCGAGCGGCGGATAGTATACTAGAGCTGGCCGAAACATGGTCGTCCCTCTACACTCTGCGCCTCGCGCCAGCGACCCTCTTGCAGGTCGGGCCCAGTCGCTTCCTGCGCTTCCAGCATGCTAAAATTTCGTCGTCATCAGGTCCTGTTCGGAGCGGGAACAGTTTACATGCTGCTCGCGTTACAGGCGACGGCGCGGTTCCGCATCGCGCACGCGGCGCTCGAGAAGGCGCTCGCACAGGTGGAGCGGTGCGTGCGCTATCTTTATGAGGTCGGCCAGTCGTGGCGGTGCGCGAGGCGAACGGCGGACAGCCTCGCAGCAGTGCTACGCGATAAGTTGAAGCCGGTTTTGGCACGCCGGCTTGCACAAAAAGGCGCGCCCATCACAGCGGACGCGCCGGCCTCGTCTGCAGGGACCTCGGCGGCTTGCGAGCCGGACGCAGCACGTTTCCCGTGTCCGGACCCCGCGACAGCGTACACCACCGACTGGAACCCACAGATTGAATTGGACGCTGCCTGGTCCGAGCCGTCAATTTTCACCAGGCCTCAGTCGCACGTCGATCTATCTGCTGGGTTCCCGCTCACCGGAGAGAACGTGTTTCCCGAGCTAGACATGGGCGGGATCCTCCTCCCGACCGTTGACTTTTTTGGCGCCCCCGAGTTGTGGGGCCTCTTCAACGCCGATAGTAATACGGGTAACGAGCCACCGCTGTTTTGAGAATAGTGCACTGTAACTTGTAATACGATTATTTGCGCCCACAATGTTCATTGACGTCTGGGTTCTGAGACCACATCTCGCGGACTACAGAGACCCGCTTCCCCCCCACGTAAATTATCTGTTCCATGAACATGTTACATTCTAGCTCCAAGAAGATGCAATAAGGGATTAAATACGATAAGTGCTGCAGGCATGGTCCAAATGAGCGAGCCTCGAGCGGCGGCTCGCGCTCGCGACGACTAGGGCGCGACTCGGAGTGGTTCGCGTGAAAGCTCGAGCTCGTCTCACGTGAAACCTAACTCGCCTCCCTCCCGTGAAACCTCCACTCGCCTCCCTCGCCGAAACTCGACGCGCGTCCCCTGCGTCCGCCATCAGCTCAAGGCAGACTGCGGTTGTGCTTGACAACGACGGCGTCCGCGCGCGTCGACTTGTTCGACATGCGCTCCCAAATCGGGTCGACGTCGGGGCCCTCGAGATCGCCCGCGCCGTCCCAGCCCCAGCACCACACTGCGCAATCAAGGTCAGCGCGACTGCCCAGCGAGGAACGCGAAAGCGAAAAAAGCGCGCACCATGATCCGGCCCCGCGACAAACTCGAGCGGCTCGCCTTCCTCCTCCGTGAACAGGCGGTCGTGCGGGCCGAACCACGAGCGGTCCTGCGGGTCGGTGCGCGGGTCATCCGGGAGGCCGCCCATGCGCACGTACCCGCGGATCGCGCTGAGGTTGCGCCGCTGCGGGTGGATGATGTCGAATACCCTCTGCAGTGGTGTCAGCGCCGCGTCCGAAACTGGAGAGACGCAAAAACACACCCGGTCGTACGCGAGCTTGACGCGCGGGACCATCAGGATACGGCCGTAACCCGCGTCCCAGTAGTCGTTGCAGATGAGCGAGCACTCGCTCGCGCTGCACTCGCCGTCGGTGATTTTGGCCATGCGGAAGCGGACGTGCGGGGGCGAGTAGAACGGCGCGGGGTCGAGCACGGCGATGCCGTTCCAGCAGCTCTGCACCTGGATGGGGAGGTGCTTCTGGAAGCGGTCGTTGGAGGCGGGGTGGTGGAAGATGGACTCGAACGGCGCGTTCTCGAGCGCGGTGCCGTTGATGTCGCGCGCGACCCAGTTGTCGTAGAAGACGGGGGAGCCGATCTCGTCGTGGTACATGTAGTCCGCGGCGCAGGTGATGCCGGCGTTGTTGTTGCGCGACTGCCAGATGAGCTCGAGCAGGTCGTCGACACAGGGGAGGATGTCGTTCATGAAGACGATCGTGTCGAAGAACTCGCTCTCCGCGTCGCGCAGCTCGTGCAGCGGGACGAAGGCGGCGTTGCGCACCTCGGCGAGGTACTCGATGCGGTGGTTGAACGCGCCGCGCGTGCGGGTGGACGTGCGGATGGTGATGCGCATGCCGACGCTGCGCGTGAGCGCGTCAAATATGCGGAGGAGCGCCTTGGTCTGGTCCGTCGAGCCGTTCTCGTATATGGAGACATAGACGTTGTGGTACCCGAGGACGGCCGCGACGCGGAAGAGGGTGGCGAAGAGGTCCGGGATGACATCGAACGAGTTGTAGAGGTTGATTCCGAAAAAGTACTTGTGCTCGGACGAGACGAGGTCCTTGCGGCCGGTCTGGTAGTCGGGCTCGATGCTGCCGCCCAGTCCGAATCCCCCGAGCCAGGAGCTGCGCGACGGGGACTTGTGGCCGATGAGCGAGGCATAGCGCTCCCTCGCCTGCTTTTGGTAGAGGGGCTGGGTATTCCGTGTGCACTCCTTGGTGTAGTGGGGCGAAAGGGACGTGAGCAGATGGAATATGCGCTGCCGCTGCTCGAGCGAGGGCAGCTGTATGGGCTGGCGGCTCTGCTGGCGCGATTTTGCGGCAATATTGTACCCCCTCCACGTCGCCGACGAAACATTCGCCCAAGGCAGCAGGCGAGAAACCAAAAGGCCAAAGAGGACGCCGATGAGGAGGGCCACGGGGGTGGGCAGCCGCCGCAGCTGGCCTCCGAGGCCGGTGTTCCTCGACTTGCTGTTCATCGGTGCACTAAGAGTGCCTGGATCACTTAGGGGACCACTTTTTCGGCCTAGTATTTGCTCCCGTTTACACTCATATGTATGTTTTTAGTGCTTTTATTTTTATATGATGTACTCTATGCGCGCTATCTCCCCTCTCGTGCCTATCATTCAGCCACGTCAGTCAGAATCCAGCCACGGCGCATGGAACGAAGAAATAAATATCTCCGTTTTCGCGCAAGCAGCAGCCGAGAGGAAGTGCCGGCGTCCCAGCTAAACGTAGAGCAAACACCGCGTTCTCCAGAAGGACCCGAATTTCAGCCGACCGGACGACCAACAGGAGCCCTCGAAGCGAACAGACCGGGTGCATTCAAGATGACACCAAAATCACCTCGCGCCGCACCTGGCGTATCCGCGGCCCGCTTTCCAAAACGGCCCAGTGCGGAAAGTCCAGCCCAGCATTCCGGCACGCGCGCAGGCGCGCCAGCTGCTCCGCGTCGACCGCGCGGCCCAGCACGACGTCCACAGGCGCACACCATGTCGGCGAACCCCACGCAGCTGTGGAACGCGATGTGCTGCAGGCGGGGGAGCAGGCGGCCGGCGGCGAGCGCGGCGAGGAGCGCGTCGGAGAGGTGGAACGCGGTGAATGCGCTGCAGGGCGCGGCGAAGGACCCGCTGGGGAGGATCGAGAGCGCGCGCAGGCGCGGGAGGTGCGGGAGGGCGGCGAGGAGGAACGCGGCCTCGCCCGAGTCGTCGACGTAGGTGTCGCACAGCGCCAGCGATTGCAGGGCGTCGCCGGAGCGCGCGAAGAATGCGACCAGCTGGGCGGTCTGAGTAGGATTGAGGCGGTAGAAGCCCATGTTACACGGGAGACGCTCTAGTTTTGGGAGCGTGAGGGACCGGAGGAACACATACCCGCCGTCTGGGGCGTGGAAGTCGAGTGTACGCAGCCCTGGGTGGGTGTACGACCACGGCGTAGTCTCCTGGTCGCGCACCTTGACGTACAGCTCAACCAGAGACTCGCACAGTGAAAGAAGATGTTGGCATCGCCGCGAAGGGATAACCGACTCGGTCATTCGCAAGTGGGTCAACTGTAGCCTGAGCCGAGGTAGAAATGGGAGGATATCCAACGGCGACTTCCATATCACAGTGGTTAGATTTGGAGACTGGGGGGAGAAGTGGAGATTTTAGCTTCCGAGCGTACCACAAGCGTCTCAAGTGAGAGAAAGGGGCCCTCCGCGCTAACGACGGGTCGAACAGATCAAGGTCGAGAACACGCCAGCGCCGAAGCAGGGCGAAAATTGGGTCGAAAAAGCTAGGGTCGTCGCCGTCGACCATGTGCAGGCCCATGTCCAGGGGACCTAATCCACAGGCCTGGATCCACAGCGCGAGAGGTGCTGTACCGGGAAGGACTGACGAGGATTGATGTCCACAGCTCCGTGGTCGACATGGCTATCTCGCGCCAGGAACGACATACACGGACGAGGAGCAGAGGGGGCTCATCGGGAGACAGAGGAGCCAGTGCATCGGTAGAAGTTGCACGACGAAGCTGCAAGTTCAAGTTGGTCGAAGCCCGCAACAGGGGTCGCAGATCGTTGGATCATGTTGGGATCATGCAAACTGATCAACTTTCGTAATGAATCACGTGTAGCCGCTCCTCGTCAGCAGAAATTGTCATCCGGGTCGGTGGTTTGCTCCTGTGAAGGTTATAGAGTACCAGAAACTGTAGTAGGGGTAGAATGGACTATATTGAAAGACTTGGTAAAGAGCCACGACGCGCGCCGATTTACTATATGGCGCGAAACGACAGAATGATGGCTTTCCGCATTTGGGGGGAGGGTCCCTTACGTTAGTTGATGCGTGTGTACGATAACACGATTTGTCACCTCTGGTGACGTGACAACTTGAAGAGCGCGACTATAGGCCAACGATTCACCTTCACAGTTCACTTTCAACTCCAGGCGCGGGTTCATGAGTGTCCAAAATTACTCATCTGCTCCTCCCCAGAATGAACACCAGTGGCGTGACCGGCAACGCGCCTGCCTGGCCGAAACCAGGGCGAAAATTCGAGACTGCAAGACGCTTCTCGAAACACTTGACGCGGAACGCGAACATCTCGAAGACCTCCTCGACACCTTCACTTATCCCGTTATCACCACCCCCGTCGAGATAATTTCACTTATCTTCCTCCAATGTCTACCTGCCAACGGCCGTGTCCAGCCTTCGAAACGCGGAGCGCCTTTGCTGTTGGCCCAGATTTGCCAACACTGGAGAGATATCGCACTCTCCATTCCTCAGCTGTGGAGCTCAGTTGACTTCACATTTATCGCGAACTCCTATGGGCCGAGACGCGACTGGATCCTTCGAGTCTCCCAAAACTACGACGGCGCGTCCGCCCTCTTGCGGGCATGGTTCCAGCGGACCCAGGGACTTCCGCTCTCGATTACACTTCGTTGTGCAGAGGAGCGCGATGGGATGCCCCCCGGTATTCTCCCGGCCATCGCTGAATTTTCCCATCAATGGGGCCGCCTGGAAATCCGTCTTCCACTCCACGATTTACCCGCCCTCGATAGAATACGCGGGCCGTTCCCCCTTCTCAATACCCTTGCTATCGAGCTGTCGGGGATGGATGGCGCCGTCGACGACGTCCCGCGACTGACAGCTTATCGAGATGCACCTCAGTTGCGGGAGGTTCGCCTCCTGAACGGTATGATAACGGCATGGGCTGATCTTCCTGCGACCCTTACATCGCTCGAGGTGGAGCGCAGGATAGGTATATTCGAATGGACCTCTATATTCAAGCGTTTCCCGTGTCTCCTCCACCTATCGACAGCCTCCAATGTTTACCAGCGTAGCCCGGGCCCCGAAATTATGGCTCCGGCTCCCCTCAAGTCGTTGATTGTACGGCATGGGGACATGCTTCCCCTGCTGACGCTGCCCCATCTTCTCCGTCTGAAATGCCGGCCTGCTGGCTTTCTACCGTTCTTATCCCGATCATTATGCGAGTTGAAGCACCTCACCCTCGTCATCAACCAAAGCACAGATGAACGATCCCTGTTGGATTGTCTGCGCTCCGTCCCCTCCCTCGAGCAACTTGACATACACCGCCAAAGAAACAGCCACAGTTTCTACGAGCACCTGCATTCCTCCGAGCTCCTCCCAAACCTCCGCGACCTTTCCGTCCTGGATCCTGGGTACTACTACAGATATCAACCAGTAATCGATATGTTGCGCGCCAGACGTGATCCGCATCCCGAGCGCGCCCAGCTGCGTTCATTCGAGCTGGCGCTTAATGTACGAGGCAACGATTGGGCCGACGACACGTCGAGCCCCAGTGGTGCAGACGCGCTGCAGCTCCAGCGGCTAGCTGCTGGCGGTCTCCAATTCCGTGTCCACACTCAAATAAATAACTGGCCTGCCGGATTTGACGGCAAGTGGTTCCACTTTTCCGACGGCCTCGCTGACCGTCGTCTAGTAGGTGACGAAAGAGGGTTCCCTTTGAAGACCTATACTGTTCCATATCCGAATTAGAATGGACGTCCCAGTGGACGTGCATATTCTTCCCATAACAATTTCGCCACCGCTGAGAGATGGTTCTGCTAGAGGGAAAAGTGATCGTGCATGGACCGGACCGCTCAAGTTCAACAAAATGTACCATACCTTCTTGATATTTTTTGACCTTTGCTACATACACCGCCAAGGTTTTTCGGATCTAGGAATGCTGTTCCGACCCTGAGGCGCTCTTAAGACTCTCGTCGGAAGTTAAGTAATTGATTATCGAGAAGGCCTAGGCAAACAAGGGACATCAATTCGCGTCGGCTTTGCCCTACACGATTAATATGGACGTCGATATTCCTGAAGACAATGGGCAGAGCAGCACGCACTACATCCGGCGGCCGCAGCTGGTCCTCGTCGACGATCTCCACCCTTTCGACTTGGACGGTTACATCTCAAACTACACAGGTAACTTGCCACAGGCGCCCACGCGTCGAGTCAATACTAGTATTCTCAATTCTTTCACTTTCAAGGGCGCACAGCGGTCGACCGTCTCATCCACATAATTTCTACATGCCCCGCCCTCGCGCCGGAAGCGTTCCAGCTCGCGGTGCAGAGCATCCACCAGTCGCGCGACCCATCGCTGTACCAGCAGGTCATGTCCGCATACGACCAGGTCAGCGGGCTCGCGGACCCGCCACTCCCCAGCGCGTTAGACCTTGCCTCGCTCGACACGAGATGGGCGGACGAGACGATGGCGAAGAATCAAGCGGAACGCTCCAAGCTCGAGGTGGAATTGAAGACATATTCAAACAACATGATCAAAGAGAGCATCCGCGTACGCTGCTTCTCTCACATGCGCGCGCTCTGCGTTTAATTGATCCTTCGTTAAGATGGGACACCGCGATCTCGGCGACTTTTATCGTTCCGTCGGGGAGTATCCAACCGCGCTAAAACACTACACGAAATCGCGCGAGTTTTGCACCACGAGCCAGCATGTTCTTGAGATGTGCCTCTCTGTCCTCGAGGTACGTGCATCTTTCTGTGCGGATTCTGCTCGCCACCTCACCGCGGCACAGCTTCTTGTCGAACAACGAAATTACTCTCATCTGCCTACATACGTCTTCAAAGCCGACGCGGCACTCGACGCGGCGTCCACGGCAGCTGTGAACGCCAAGGAAGGCGACGCCGCTGCCCCCACCGCCGTCCCGCTTTTGACCAAACGGAAAGCCATCTCGGAGGACCGCGAGCGCGTGCAATCCAAGCTCGACTTCGCCACGGCGCTCTCCAGCCTCGCGTCCGGAAACTACCAAAAGGCCGCGTACTCGTTTCTCAAGTTGGGGCCCGCGAAAGACTTTGGCGACTGGATGGGCAAGGTCCTTCCTCCGTTACTTGCGTCTAGACCACTTCTGACTTTTGTGTCGCCGCCGCAGCTCATCGCGCCAGGCGACATCGCGATCTACGGTGTGCTCTGCGCGCTCGCGACGCTCCCGCGGTCGGCGCTCAAGACGCAGATCCTTGAAAACTCGACGTTCGGCGTGTACATTGAGCAGGAGCCGTACGTCCGCGAGCTCGTCGAGGCGTATCTGAGCAGCAACTTCAAGACCGTGCTCGAGCTGCTGAACCGCTATTCCGTGCGTCCCCTCCCCCGTTCTTTATTTTATTTTATTTATTTGGTATTCGCTGCAGACGCGCCACGCGCTTGACATCTACCTCGCGCACCACGTCGTCGAGCTGACGAACCTGATCCGCAACTGGGCGGTGGTGCTGTACTTCCAGCCCTTCGCGTCGATCAAGCTCGACCGCATGAGCGGCGCGTTTGGGTGGACTGTCGAGGAGGTCGAGGAGCAGGTCGTCGCGCTCATTCAGTCCGGGTCCATCCACGGGCGCGTGGACAGCCAGAATAAGGTCCGCGATCCTGCCTTCCTTCCCGAATGCGCGTAAATCGGAATATTGACTGTGAGTAGATCCTGTACGCGAAGCAGACGGACTACCGCGCGGAGCTGTTCGCGCGTGCGATCAAGGCCGGGCGCGACATCCAGTCAACGAACCGCAAGGTGCTGCTACGTATGCGTCTGTACGTCGCTCTCTTCCTTTCCTCCGCTTTCCATTTATGGTGTGTTCTAGGCAACAGGCGGAGCTGACGATCAAGGCGCCCAAGGGGTACAACGCGTCCATCGCGGACTTGCTTCAGGGAGACTAACTAGACGCGGGCGACGTTTTTTCTTTGTTGTAGCCTATACTTTTCGTCCTGTTTTTTTTTTTTGAACCCGCTGAATTTGAAATGATTGATCAGACCCGAGGTGTGGCATTGAATTTGATGTACGGCCCCCTGATCATGAACTTGTCCCTTCTCCGCCACGACGATGGCCACGCCTCAAAAGCTGCCATCGAAGTCCTTACTCTTGCCAGGCATCGCCCCCCACCTCTTCTCCTCGCAGCGGAGACGCCCCCGCCGCAGACCAGTGTTGAACTCTAGTCAGTTGCATCTCGATGATAATATACCCCACGAATCTGACCGAGCGAATCTGGATTCGCTCCATCCAGGCGCGCACACGAAAATAGGATCCAACGATTCGGGTGCAAGCATCATTCGGAGCACTAGTGAGTATTTACTCTGCCCACATACCAAATGCCGAATCTGACCAAGAGACTTTAGGCTCCCACTCATCCTCAGGCTCGTCGCGCACAACCGAGTCGATACATCGTACATAAACTCTCTGCCCGCATACCAAATACCGCATCTGACCAAGTGAATTTAGCCTCGAGCGACGAGAGCGCAGGTGAGTACTTGTTCTGCCCCTATCTGGTTAGATGATCTGAAGATGGCAACAGGAACGGGAAACCGCCGCATCCTCGAGGCGCGCGTCGCGGAGGCCGAGAGGCGCGCCGCGGATGCCGAGAGGCGCGCCGCGGATGCCGAGGCGCGCGCCGCGGACGCCGAGCATCTCGCCAATGCCGAGGCGCGCTTAGTGCATTGTCGGGCGCGCGTCGCAGCAGCGCAGGGCGAGCTAGAAGAGCTCAAAGGACAGGAGGGTGAGTTCCCGCTTTGCCCCCATCCAGTTAGATGATCTGAAGACAGCAACAGATGCGTTGGAAATTTGTCTCGCTAGGGTACGCCTTGAGGCGGTACTCGGTGATCGTATCACGGCCATGGAGGATGCAGGGGCGCTTGTAACTTTGCTCCAATACCAGATGGAGCGCTGAGCGATGTATTTTATTTGATATAAAAATATTTCTTGGGCAACTGAAATCATGAATTAATGCAGTTTTTCAGGCCATGGCTCATCACAACAGGCCCGACGCCTCCCGCGGTTGGCGCCCAAGACGCGGATCCCCCGTTCGGCGTGCACATCGAACAGGAGCCGTACAGTCGAGGCATATCTAAGCAGCAACCTCAAAACCGTGCTCGAGCTGCTCAACCGCTATTCCGCGCGCCCCTCCCCCGTTTTTTATTTTTGTTTATTTGGTATCCGCTGCAGACGCGCCACGCGCTTGACGTCGTCGAGCTGACGAACTTGATCCGCAACTGGGGGCGGTGGTGCTGTACTTCCGGCCCTTCGCGTCGATCAAGCTCGAGCGCATGAGCGGCGCGTTTGGGCGGAGCGTCGAGGACGTCGAGGACCAGGTCGTCGCGCTCATTCAGTCCGGGTCCATCCACGGGCGCGTGGACAGCTAGAATAAGATCTTTCCCAAGTTCCCGCGAATCAGCTGTGTGAGTAGATCCTGTACGCGAAGCAGACGGACTACCGCGCGGAGCTGTTCGCGCGCGCGATCGAGGCCGGGCGCGACATCCAGTCAACGAACCGCAAGGTGCTGCTGCGCATGCGTTTGTACGTCGCTCTCTTCCTTTCCTTCGCTTTCCATTCATGGTGTGTTCTAAGCAACAGGCGGAGCTGCCGATCAAGGCGCCCAAGGGGTACAACGCGTCCATCGCGGACTTGCTTCCCATCGAAGCCCTTGCTCCTGCCAGGCATCGCTCCCCACCTCTTTTCCTCTACGCAGCGGAGACGCCCCCGGCGCAGACCACTGTCGAACTCGGGTCAATTGCGTCTCGATGATAGCATACATCTGACCGAGCGAACCTAGGTGCCCCCGCTAAATCTGCTTCGGAGCAGTCGTCTGCGAGTGGACGGCGCACGAGTGAGTATCATACTTGCTCTGCCCCTATCTCCAGTTAGATGATCTGAAGACGGCAACAGGGACGTTGGCCCGGCTCGTCCTCGAAGCCCGCCTCGCGGACGCCGAAGCGCTCGTACTACGTCTCCAGATGCTCGTAGGAGAGATACGGCAGGAGTTGATGGAGGGGAGTGACGGTGAGTTCCTGCTTTGCCCCATATCCAGTTAGATGATCTGGAGACAGCAATAGAGGCCCGTGTTGCCCATGATCTGTACCTCGAGGAGTTGCATATTGCCGAGGCGCGTGTCACGACGCTGCGCCAGGAGTTGGAGGGGGCGGGACGCTGATGCACCATGTATTGAAATTCTTGAGAAACTGATTGAAAGCTTGAGACGAATTCGCGAATTAATGCAGTATTCACGCCATGGTTCATCACACCGCGCGTACTCGCGACGCCTCCCAAGACGCCGATCCCCCGTTCGGCGTGCACATCGAACAGAAGTCGTACCGTCGACGCGTTTGTGAACAGCAACTTCTTCACGACCGCCTCAATCGCTATTCCCGAACAAGCGGAACCCGATTTCAACGTCGTGCCGCAGTCGAAGCTCGACATCACCACCTCGCGTCCAAGGCCGCGGAGGACTTTGGGGACTGGATCGGCAAGGTCCTTGTTTCGCCACCTGCGTCTGTGCCGTTTGTAACGTGCTGAATTCTTTTGGTCGCCGCCGCGCCGAAGACGCAGCGCAGAGCCCCCCGGGCCGTTCGGCGGGTGATATAGACGCGCGTACGTCGAAGGTGTATCAGACTGGATTCTGGGGCACCTTCGATTTGTTCCCGTCGCTGCTAAGTATGTATTCCGATCCCGATTCCGATCCCGATTCCTATTCCTGTTGCGGGCGTGGTAGATACCTCGCGGGCTGGCGTGGGCGGGGGTGCGGCACTTCCTTCCAGGCGACCGCGTAGGTAGTGGGTCGGGCGCGTTGATAGTGGGTCGGATAGGGGGCGTGCCTCGGGGGCGTGCCTCGGATGGATGGCGCCCGCGCGGGAAATCTAAATCTATATACGTGGTATTTTAACTTTTAGGCGGCGCTGAGGTACGAGGAAGGCGTACAAGGAAGGAAAGAAGGAAGGACTTGGTCCAGAGACGAACAGAACCAGAACGCAGGTGGGGGATGGGGAGGACGATGAAACCCATGCGCAGATCTCCGACGACGTCAGGTCTGCATTTCTTGAATGGAATAAAACGCGGAGCGGGCGCGCAGATACGCTCTGAAATTTATATTTTCGACGGCTGATCGATGTCGATGTATCCGCGCCTCCTAGCTTCAAGAGCGTCCTCTCCTTAAGTGCGTCTCTCGGAGGCCTCTATCCCCGATGATTCGCTTGGACTTGTCGAGCACGCGCATAGCGGGGTTGGAGGTGCTGTTACGCGGCAGCGAGCCCCCGACGACGACGCATGTCGGTGCCCCTTTTTCAATGGATGAACGGCGGACTCACGAGCATCAGGCTGGGCTGGGGCTAGGGTTGGCGACGATGACCTTCGCCCTGCCGGGCTCGCCGCCCGCCACGCACTGGCTCGCGCGCGTCCCCGTCCCGGGCTGCGAGCTCCAAAGCCGAAGTCCCGTTCCTCGAGCGCAAGAGACCGTCGAATTCGCGTTCAATCAGCAGCTCGACCAGGGGATCGTCGGGCCGGTGTTCGCGGGCAGCGCCGCAGGCGACGAGGGCGCGCGCGTCGTCGCGAAGGTGGCGCTGTACGAGGCGGAGACGCGCGTGCTGCTGCACGAGGCGGCGGTCTACCGCCAGTTGCGCAGCGTACAGGGGCTCGCCGTCCCGCGTGTGTTCGGCGTGTTCGCCTGCCGCGCGTTCACGGTGCTCATCCTGGCGCACTGCGGAACGCGGGTTACGCAGACGGGCGAGCTGAGCCGCGCACAACGGTGCGTTGGGATTATGTTCTGGCTCCAGGCTTTTCCTGACGTTTACTGCAGCGCCTCTTTATATGCTGACCTGGGGACAGTGCACCGGTGGGGCGTCGTACACGGGGACCTGCGTGCAGAGAATATCGTTGTCGCGGACGATGGGGTGGCGTCTCTGATTGACTTTTCGCATGCGGGGACGCATCGGTGTCTTGGTCCGTTATTGTGCGAGGAGTTGCGGGCAGGTCGCGATTTTCTTCTATTGTGAATACGGTGAATAGGAGCTTGCGGGTTTCCGTTAGCAGTTCGCTTGGGCCCGGGTGGTCCGCTCGCCCTTCCCGAGGCTGATGTAATCGGCTGCAGTGATGCCGCGAGGTGGAGCTGAATCGAGCTGGCCCCTTACCATATTCGGCACCTCGAGCTGATGGGAACTCAGCTCGGCTCGAGCTACCTCGAGCTCCAGTGATGGCTTTTCCTTTCAGGGAACAAGTGCCGCTGGTGTCCTACTTACTTACAGATATCCTGCAGGACCACAATACTCACTCAGGCTCATCTTCCATGTATTTATATTGCTCAAACTGCCCAATTATCGGCTTCGAGAGAAATAAATTCCGGCTAAGGTCATCTGGCGGGCCGTTTAATGACTGCAGTTTTGCTGCACTCTTTCCAACTTATTCATACAAGATGAGGGACTTAAAACACAGGGGCCACTAGTCTATGCATTCAAGCTATTTTCCCGAGCCACGCCCATTTTTTTCTAGTAAGCTGGGCGAATTTCCGGTTGACTCGGCAGCATGTGGGCGTGGATAGAGATTGATGCCATTTTGACCAGTTCTTGTTGATTTAAAATCGGGAAAAGAGCCACAGGTAATTTTGATAGACTCTGAGTCAATATAGTTCTAATAAATGTTGATAACGAACAAGGAATGCCCTGTCGACGCGACGCAGAGGCGTGGGAAACCATATTTCCGCTTATGGTAATCAGCTCGAGTTAACTCGAGCCGAGCTTGTGGCACCTCGAGCCTCGGGGAATTTGAAATTCCGTCACCTCGACCTCGCTCGGACTCAGCTCGCGGCATCACTAATCGGCTGACTGAAGCAGTTACCCATTTAGGTAGCTGACAGTACATGATGATAAGTGAACGGCTGCATATAAGGCGCAACTAATCACTGGATGGCGGTAGCACGCAAGCTCAGCAATGGCGACCATGGCCCTCAAGCCACTCACCCTCAACATAATCAGCGATTCCATTTGCCCGTTCTGCTATTTGGGGTATAAGCAGATAACCCTCGCGATGGAGGCGGCGAAGAAGGAAAATCTGCCGCTCGACTTCAAGGTGGGCGGGCTTCCATTCGTTGCGTCTGGCGGCATGCTCAACGCCAATTTCAAAGCTGCGGTTCAAGCCCTTCCTGCTCGACCCGTCGCTTCCCTCGGACCACCCGCTGAATAAGCGCGAGCGATACATATCCAAGTTCGGCGCCTCGCGCATAGACGCGATGGAGCGCCAAATGATCGCCCGAGGCAAGGAAGTCGGCATCGACTTTTCATGTAAGCAGCGGCCGCTCGGTTTATCGCAGCCGCCGTCAGGCTAACTGAGGTGTGGATGGCAGACGGCGGGACGATCCGCCAGACGACGGACTCGCACCGCCTGATCGAGAAGGCCTACCAGGTCGGCGGGGAGGCCAAGCAGCGCGCGGTCGTCGAGGGGCTCTTCGCGGGCTACTTCGAGCACGAGAAGGACGTCGGGGACCACGCGTTCCTCGCGGAATGCGCCGTCAATGCGGGTGTTTTCAACAAAGACGAAGCGCTGTCGTTCCTTGCGGGCGAGGAGCTGAAGGATAATGTGGGGAAGGATATCATGGAGGCGGTGCAACTAGGTGAGCCCGGGTTTCTGGACGACGGTGCGAAGTGGTATTGACCGCAGGCAGGCGTATCTGGCGTTCCGTTCGTGGTGTTGGACAACAAATATGCGGTGTCCGGTGCACAGGGCCAAGACACGTTCTTGGATATTTTCCGCAAGCTCGCTGCAGGGAACAAGCTCGCTACGGAAGCGGACGAAGGGGATATGTGCTGAACAACGGGTTGTAGCTTTACTTTCGTATGTATTGGAGTGGTCATTCTGTTCTGGTCAGTGGATGCAACGGCACGCATGGATAAAACTGGGGGTGCTGCGTCTTTCAACCGACGTTCAACGGGGAAGATTTAGCACTTGTTTAGCACCGCAACAGCGTGTGCTCAGAAACCTGCATCGAGAAATAACGGGCAGGACGGTCAGCGCCAGAAGCAAGCCGAGGCCGCCCTGTGCCGAAATGCCCTCATGCATCGTTGTGTCTTGGGTATCCATTAACTAGGGCCGCGGAAAGAAGGAAATCATTGTGGGTCCAGCGACCCAGGGAAAATCGGAGCCCGCGGGCAACTGTGTCGGTGGACATCTTGGGCAAAAGATCCTCGATGTTGGTACGTCGCTGTGTGCGCGTTCCATTGCGTATCTTCGGTGGAAATCGGCAAACGCGGTTCGATTACCGTCATAATGGTACAAATTATGCAGTTCAGTTAGGTTTCAAGCAGTTTGCTCCGTCGCTTGTTCCCAAGGCTTCTTCCGCGCGGGCGCAGCGGACGTGCTGGGTGGCGCGTCCTAGGACAAAACATTATTAGAAACGGGAACAGATTCGCTAACGTCATTGCCGGACGCGCACATTCAGATCCTCAGGAATAATTTTGTTGTTCGGGATCTGGTCCGCCTTGCCCGCTTCGATGAGCGCTTGCAACTGCGCGAATGAGAGCACGACGGGGTCCGAGTCGGGCCCCGAAGAAACGGGTTCCACGACGGAATGAGACGGGCCTGCCAGTGCGCTGTCTCCCGTCCTGCGCTGAGAATGCTCATACTCGCGCGCCACATCCATGCCAATTGCGCTGCCAGTCACTCTGATGCGGCGCGGTGAATTTGGACGCCTACGATAAACTTGGAGCCCGGCTGCGCTCACCGATTGAAGTAAAATACGCGCGTGCGGCGGAGGATTTCTTCCCTGATGTCGTCCGGAGGGTCGTTATCCAAGGCTCCTCCCGCGATGATGCTTGCAAGGCCGTTCTTTCGGGGCGCGCCGGCGATGAGTCGGGATCGGTTCAATCGAACGCGGTCCGCAAAAGCTTTGCCCGCACCTGGTACTCTTCATCAGAAGAGAACGGGTAAGACGCGTATTGTTCGAGGGGAGACATTACGCCCTCTGATTCGGTCGCAGAAAGTGACATTTGACGGGTGGTTGGTGGACAGGTGGAATGGATTCAATGGAAGTTCGAACCAGGCAGTGTTGGGCTGCGGCGTTGCTTTGAAATACACCACAACAGACGCCACGGATTTATGTTGAAAAGTTGAGTTTTATGAAGATGATCAAAATAAGACAGTGTAATTCACGGAGAGAGATGGGGGTACGAATTGAGAGTCCCACAAGATAATTCAGATACTCCGCCGCACTGTGGCGATAATTCTATAGCGCATGTTCAAAATTCACACTTTCCACGTTCCTTTCCTCCGCGCCACCATCCGGCGGGATACCGTAATCAGCGACACGCCGCTGAGCTGCACGACCTATATCGGAAGAGCATAGAGATGGAGGAAGGTTTAGCACCGAATCAGAATCACTTACGCCGCTGAACGTGACTGCCCGCCACCACGTATACGCCGGCGGATGGAGGAAGGCGCCGGTAATAGGCGCCCCGGTAAGCAGGGGTAAAGATAGAAGGAACATGGCGATCCCAATTCTGGACCTGAAAAGAACGGCCGGCGTTAGATAAGGTTCCTTGAGAAAGCGAAAAATTAACCAACCCAATTTCGTTGACAGAAAAGGCAAAGGAGGACATGATAGCAGCGAGGAGAGACATGACTATATGCCCGAGTCGTCAGAGCACCGGATGCGGACAGGCGGACAGTAAAACCACGCACAAGCTCCGGAGAAGACTGAAATTTCCGTCAGAAGTGGCGTAGAACATGAGAAAATGGATAAATCTTACATCCGTAGAAAGCGGCGAAAACAAACAGGCTCGCGACGGACTGGAGATTGAGCATCGCGAATACGAGCCCACCGGAGACGGTCGTCATTGGTATGGCGACTGAGTGGCTTAGAAAATGAATGCGCCAACGGTGTAAAGATAGACGACTAACCGTTTAGAGCACCGTACTTATCCGCGATGAAGTTCGGGATGGTCCGCCCAAAAATAGTCGCCGCGTTTAAAACGGTGATCTGGAGATCTCTTTGTCAGAAAACGATCTCAGTAGTGGCTGTATGACGCACCGTGTAAAACGCCACTCCTTTATCGACGCCATGCAGCACTGCGTAGAGTTGCAGATAGAAATCTAGAGAAAAGGTGAGATCCGAATGGCAGAGCGGATGAGTGGGCTGTACACGGGAAGAAGAGCCCCCATAGCACGAGGCACGCCCTGTGAGATGAATGTGTCAGCGGGAGCAGTGATTGGGGTCTTCCGGTGTACCGACCCGGCTACACTCAGCCAATATGGACCATCCTTCAGGATTAGTTTCAACACGGCGTTCTCCTCCGGGGCGCGCTGCTTCTTCGTCGGCAGGCGCGGTTTGGTGAGGAGATTGCCGATAACGAGTAGCACCGCTGTGATGAAAGCCACCGTTCTGTCTTGCGTTTCAAAACCAGAAGGGAAATCGAGTTGGGAAGCGGATACCTGATACCCCAGGCGAACCCGATGGGGCCGTTAATGAGGTGGTTTAGAATCACTGGGAACACGACACCGCCCAAGGAGGATCCTGAGACGTCGTCAGATAGTGTCACAAGGAATGGTGGAGGCCGACGAACCTGCAAACACCATTCCCATGACAAGTGATCTTTTGGCGCGGAAATAATGGGAAGGCAAGGAGACTGCCGGGACGAAGAGCTGTTGCGAACAATCAGCGAAACGAGCGACGAACGGAGGGAAAACTGACCAAACCCATTCCGATTCCCATCCCCACTCCTTGAGAGAGAAATACTTGGTAGTATTGATTGGGTTCGCAAATCGAGAGCATGAAAAACCTGTCGTCGAAGGTTAACTGGGCTCTAGGCTCTCGGGAGTTGTATTTTTACGAAAACAGATAGATGGTGGTGCCGCTGATCATCAGCAGACGGAAGTGGCCGTCGTCAAACAATTTGCCTGAGGACCGACTGTCAGAGACGAGCGTGAAAAACGAGGGGAGTGTGTATTACCAGCTGGGAGGCCGATACTGAGGAACGTTGAGCTAAGACTGAACGCCGAGTTTGAATATGGGTTTACCTGAAGTCGAGAAACAATTGCATCGAGCTATGGATCGGGTATTAATCCAGCGACCTGGAGAAGAAAAAAACACCAACCCAATCCAGCTAACATCGGACGCTGAACTCTGGTTCAAGAAAATTCGCTGCAAGGGCCGAGTCAGCGACGCGAAACCCGGTATAAGGAAAGGCTACAGACTGTGTAGTGGTCTTCTAGCACGCCAAACGATAACGAAACACCAAACGTCGAGAACAAAATGAGCGCACTGTTCAACCATTACATTTTCAGGCGGCAGCATCGAAAAGAAAACCACTCAACGATCCTAGTACCGTCAACCACCCGGATAGGTCCCCTTCGGGAAAGTCGACAGCGGTCTCCGATGCCCGAGGAGCTCCCGAACGGCCTTGGTCCTGTCGTTGCTGTTTCTCCTGGTCGGTCGCCATTGAATTGGCGGTCAAGGACATGGGTGGAGGAATAAAGGAAATACAATTCGGCGATGCACCAGCCGCTTCTCATATCGGAGGCGGCGTGGCCAGGAATTACCAAAATAGCCATAAGAAGTAGAAGAACAGGTGCGTCGCTCTGTCGCAGCACGTCGAGGAGCCGCTCACAGACGACAGTAATGGAGAGCATGATCCGCGGATCCTTCGCATTTCAATACGGCTGTGGAGGGAACACAGAACAAGGTATGTGGCCTCTGATAGAGAACATGGGCCCTCCCGATCAAGTCCGAGGACGATATCCATTTGCGGTGGTGCCTTCATTGCGTCGACATCATTAAACCACGGTGCGTTCCATCGACGTGAGTGACCTAACACCCGCTGATCATCACAAATCGCGGTGTTCAGACCACAAAGTTGTCGCATACAGGCACGTAATAATATCGGTCGCGACCGGGGTACTTGGACGTACAGTTGCTAGAAACTAGAAATAATGTGAATCCTCAAAGCTACGTTGGATTAAGGAACACGACATACAAAATTGGCTTTCGATCCCGCGCCCACAAAGAACAAAACCATAATCCAAAAACGATAGCCGAGTCGGGGGCCTCGGGGGAACACGAGACGCTGAGATATTCCACGTCGCTTGGCCATTCATTTGATCCACGGACGTGAGACGTGCAGGAAAAGCAACGAGGCCAGCGGCGGTTTAAAAAAGCTCACCGGAGGCAGGGTCGGTTCGGCACCTATTAAGGCGGCCCATTCGCGTCGACGCTGTTTGACAAATGTGGCGTTGCAGGGTAGGGGTTCGAACGGAAATGTCGGAACGTGAAAAATCTGGAGATTGTGGCGCGAGAAATTTCGTCGCCTCATACCCATTGCGCACCCGAGTCCCACGCGGCGCATAGTAAAAGTCAATAAACTCAACATGGTACATGTAAACGTCTTGCATTTAATGGAAGTCTGAAAGAAAGAGGAAAGAGGGAAGTTAGAAAATCTCAGCATGGGGACCGTTCGCGTTGCGTTCGCGAAGTCATTCTTGATTCTGAAGTTGATTCTAAATTAGAAATTACTGTACTAATCCGATCAAGTGTTCATCAAAAATTTCCCGAGAAGACCGAGGATTTTTGTTTTGATTTAACGCGATTTTTGCACACATCAAAAAAATCTGGGATCACCTGTCACTGCATTTGGTCGGATTAGTACAGTAGCTGTCAACAGGACGCACGAGAGTGAGCGGGTTCCCGCTGCAGTCAGAAATCACTTACAAGGCATACTCCTGGCAGCCGCGTAGAAAAACCAGAGCGGGCGAAGCCGGGGAGAGCCGCCGGGACGTGCGTGGTTCTGGTTGACAACCAGCTTGTGACCCGCAGTGACCGTTACAGGAAATGCCGGCGGCAACAACCGCTCTCCTGATCCGCGTCCACGACAAGCCCTTGCTTGATCTCTGCTTTTCCGACGGGAGGAAATACTGTCGGACTCGCTAGCACTACCTGAGTGTGTAGTAGCTCTTGAATCTCATGGCTCTCAACAAAGTTACCATTGAGCGGAATCAAAGGACGCTTCTTGATCTCGTGGCTCAGCCAGGAAACGGCAAGTCCCTCCGTTTTCCCCAACATCCTGATGAATAATAGTCGGCTGGGGCAGATGTTTGCGCGGACTGCAAGGTGAAGAACCCTCGATGGGCGTCTCACAATCTGGGAATATTTATATGGTGCGCCTTGCGCCAATTCCGCACCGACATCGCTTATAGAGGGAACACAAAGTGTGTCGTGTGCGAGCGTACATCGTAAGATTGGGACGCATGTCACCAAAGTGTGCGTCTGGTCCATCTTAATATCCCCGGACTCTGCTCATCTCGATCTGCAGGAAAAGCCTCACAATGGACTCGTGGACGCGGGAGCAAACTGAGGTGCGCGCACCCCGTTTGGTCGATTAGAGCTGTTCACAACGGCGTTCAAGAATATGAGGCAAAACGGAAACATGAAATCCAACCAATTGTACAACCCTAATGAAGCGCGGCATCCCCCTCCCCCCAACCTAATGGACGGAGAGCGAGACAGCGAGATGGAGCAGTTCATCCGATGTGGGTGTACTTTGTGTCTCGCGCTATTTAAAGTTCTAATGACGATGGCGCAGCGAAATACGAGTACAAGAGTTTCATTGACAAGTCAAGCCTCGTCGCCTCAAAGCTGGGCCCTTCGCGCTCGATGCCTTCACGGCCGTCACCTTCTCCTGCGAACGGAAGCTCGGGGCCCTCCACCACGCCCTCCGTCTCCGCCCTGCCACCCTCTGTTCCTCCAGTCAGATCCAACACCACAGTCACTGCGCCAAAAATGACGCCCACCAGATCTCTTTCTCAGCCTCTCGCTCCGCCGGTGCCTCAGCCGCAGCAGCAGTTCAGCCAGCCACCACAACAAATGCGACCGCAAGCACCACAACAGCAGACGCAACAAGCGGGAGGCGTATGGAATGATTTGATATCTCTGCAGGCCCCCGGCTCCAGCTCGTCCCTGCCCCTCCAATTTCAGCCATCGTCAGCGCCGTTCCAGGGATTTGGTCAGCAGCAGCCGATAAACATGAGCACCGGCTACCAGCCGCAGATGGCCAACCCGACGGGAATGGGCATGGGCATGATGGGGGGCATGTCGGCAAACCCGTACCAATCCCAATTCGCGCCATCCACCTCGTACTCCTCCCAAATGCAGCAGCCGCAATTCACACCCTCATTTTCCTCGCCCTCTTTCGGAGGCGCCGCCGCACCGATGTATAACCCGCCTCAGCATCCTCAGCAGCAGCAGCAGCAGCAGCAGTTGTTCCAGGGTCAACCCGTCCAGTCCCCCGTGCCGCAGGGGTTCGGGTACCAACAGCCTGGGCCGACGCCGACATATGGCAACCAGATGCTTGGGGCCAACCAGTTTGCGTCCTCGAGCCCACAACCGTTCATGTCGGGGAGCCCCCAGCCTGGCCCGCAGTTCATGTCGGGTAGTCCCCAACCGCCGTTCATGTCGAGCAGCCCCCAGCCTGGACCACAGTTCATGGGGTCCTCGCCCCAACCGCCCTTCCAGTCCTCTCCCCAACCATCCTTCCAGTCCTCTCCCCAACCACCCTTCCAGTCCTCTCCCCAGCCGCCCTTCCAGCAATACGGCGGCGGGATGCAGCAGGGGCAGCAGTGGATGGGCGGCGCGAATATGGGGTATCAACAGCAGCAGCAGCAGCAGCACGGGCAGTGGGGCGGCGGGATGTAGTACCCGCGATTTGAGCTTTTTCGTGCATTTGTGTGGACTTTGGAAATGTTGCACATTTTATTCTACAATGTAAACTACTAGTGATGTACACATCCTCATCTGCACTCCGTTGGGCTGAGATTTGGCTCAGATTGAATACGTCGTAAATCACCCAGTGATCGGAGTGATCCGCTCATCCCTTTCACAACGCGTCCACAATCGGGCGCGTCTTTATACCAACAAATTCGTCAAAATGAGCAGCGACGCGCTAGCCAATTTCTTTCAACGACAGAAGCACTTGCTGGCCCAAGAACGCGCCGCCGAGGTCGACCGCAGCTCTCTCCTGCTCTCCAACTGCGCACCGAAGCTCCTGGAACAAAAGGGACTCTCTCTCGGCGGCCTGGGCGTGGTCGGCGTGAACATCGGACTCGGCGGCAAAACGTGCTTCACTTCACCCGTTATCTGCGCGCAACTGTGACCTGACGTCCGATTTCGGGGCAAGCGCAGGCTGGTAGAGCTAGAACGGCCGACGGCGTACCACAGCAGCCCGATTTTCCCGCCCCACGGGCTCCGCCCGGGCGATCTTGCGCGGATCGAGGCGAATGTGTCGTCTGCCGGACCGTCGAAGAAGGCTGCGAAGAAGCCGGTGGAGAATAAGGCATCCCAGGTGGCTGAGGGCGTCGTCTATCGGGTTGGTTTGTTGGCTAGAAATCGGGGGATGTTAATGAATCTCTCTCTAGGTTACTGATACGAGAATCGTAATTGCCATCGATGGCTCTGATTCGAGCTCGGAAGATCTCGACCTGCCCGAACGCTGTCGGGTGCTTAAACTCGCCAATAGTGTCACCTATGATAGGTTTGCCCGTCCCTCATGAATCGGCGCGTATTACTCAGTCTCCAACTTCAGAATGGACAAGACTATCGATCTCCTCGAAAGAATCGTCGGCGGGACATCCGTCTGTTTCCCAACGCATCAAATCATTGACATCCTGCTCACGACCGTATAGAACGATAAAACCAGCCCAGAGCAGACGCGGTTGGTCCAAGTTCTTCTGGCTATCGCGCTCAGGTCCGAAAATATCCCGATTCCGGACGTCAAGTTCTTCGATGAGTCTCTGAACGCCAGCCAAAAAGATGCGGTGAACTTCTGCCTGCAGGCCGCGGAAGTTGCTTGCATTCATGGGCCTCCCGGTACGCGTTACGTTCCGCCGGTGACCACTGGGATTTAACACCGTCGGCCCCCCAGGGACGGGCAAAACGCACACGTTAATCGAGATCATCCGCCAGTTGACCGCAACAACCCCAGTCAACCCCAAGCCCCTTCGCCTCCTCGTCTGCGGCGCGTCCAATCTCTCCGTCGATAACATCCTCGAGCGCCTGCTGGCCCTCCCGCCTGACGACACCGGCAAGAAACTGAAGGTCACGCGGATCGGGCACCCTGCGCGCGTCATGGCACACCAGAGCATCTTAGACGCTACGCTCGAGATGAAGGCCAGTCGGACGGAGCAGGCGAGTTCCATCTCCACGTGCGCATAAAATGAAAAATGAAAACGCTAAAGAGATGAATGCAGGCGGTACTCGCGAAGGACGTGAAAAACGAGCTCGAGACGGCGCTGGGCGTGCTTTCTGGAAAGGGGAAGGGTGTAAAGGGCAGGGGCCCGCGCGGGGCTGAGCGGCGGAAAATGTGGGATGAGGTCAAGGCCCTGCGGAAAGAGTAGGCTTTAGATTTCATTTACCTCTGCACCGGGTGATTAAACCCCGTTGTTGTTAGGTACCGCCAGCGCGAGGGGGGCGTGGTCAACTCGGTCCTTTCCGAGTCGCAGGTACGATTACCAATCCCATTACCACCTCCTCTTTAGGCCCGTCCTCGTGCTCATGCGGCGCAGGTTGTGCTGGCGACGTGCCATTCTGCGGGCGGGAGACAGCTGCGCAACCTGGATTTCGACGTGGTGATTATAGATGAGGCGACGCAGGCGCTCGAGGCGGTAGGCTGGCTCACTGCGTGGTGGTGCTCCGGATGCTGACGGCGGCGGCGTAGGTGTGCTGGATCCCGATATTGAAGGCCAAGAAGTTGATACTTGCGGGAGATCCCATGCAGCTTCCGCCGACAGTCCTGTCTGTTGACAAGAAGAAAAAGGTCACCAAGACGGCGACGACGAAGCCTTCGTCAGGGAAAGCTATCGATAAGGACCAAGCGCCAGATAAGATATCAGTGGCTGAAGGGCACAGCTCGGACTCGGAGCACTCGGACAGCAGCGAAACGGAGACGGAGCTCTCGGCCGACAAAGAAAAGCCACCTCCCGTCAAGAAAGACAAGCCTGCAGTGCCGAAGAAGAGTGTCTCGGTCCTTCGGCCGCCGCGGACGCTGGAGACGACCTTGTTTGACCGGCTGGAGAAGATGTACGGCGCCAGCATCAAGCGCATGCTCCAAGTCCAATACCGGTTCGCTCTTATCATCAGAAACGAAAAGGACGCGCCGCTAATTCACGGCCAGGATGCACGCGGACATCTGCGATTTCCCGTCGAAGACGCTCTACGCGTCGAAACTCACGTCCGCCCCTTCCGTCGCGTCTCATCTACTGCGCGATCTGCCCGAGACGCACGCCGATTCGCCGGACGACGAGAAGGAGGTGTTAGGGACGCCCGTCGTATTTTTCGACACTGCGGGGTGCGAGTACTTCGAACGACTGGAGGGGGACGGCGATGAGGGGAGCCGCTGCAACGAGAACGAGGCCACGGTGGTGAAGAATTGGGTCGACAAGCTGGTGAGAGCGCTAGTCTTCTCACACGGATAATACTACATAACGGACGCGGCGTGCAGATTAGCGCGGGTGTTCTGGCCTCACAGATCGCTGTGATCTCTCCGTAGGTCGAGCCGTCTGCGCCGTATCCCATCCGACCTCCGTGCAGATACCAGGCGCAAGTAACGTTACTCACGTCGCTCATCCGGCCTCAGTATGGTTCTGAGCTCGAAATCGGGACGGTCGACGGTATGCAAGGCCGGGAAAAGGACGCGGTCATAATCAGCCTCGTCCGAAGTAACGAGACGGCGAGTTCCTTGCTCTTTCCTCGTGGTGTTTCTCACACCGAGATTTTAGCGCGAAGTCGGGTTTTTGAAGGAGAAACGAAGGCTGAACGGTGTGTGCGCGGTACTTTACATCTCAAGCGATGCATTAAGCTTTTTTTGCGTCTAGTTGCCATGACGCGCGCGAAGCGCCATCTGGTCAGTTTTAGTTCTGCTTTTGCTCTGACGTGCGGGTAACACTGGCAGTGAGTCGTTGGGGACTCAGCGACGGTTTGTTATGGCGGAAGTATCTGAAGCGGTGGCTTGCGTGGCTGGAGCAAAATGCGGACGTTCGTTATGCAGGTCTGGAGTAGTACAAGCACAGAAACATCTAGTTTTTTTTTCCGGAATGAACGGCCTGAGCAGCGAAGTAAGCAAGGTCACTAAGTATTTTAAATCCACTTGTTGGTCAACCCTCCCCCTGACACGTCACGTGATCCCACGTGGCTTTCTCCGACGCACCCAAGGGAAGTTTGAGCGAATTCAAAGGCTCTAAAACAAGTGTTCAGGACTACCATTTCAACTTTTTTTGTTTATCTGATACATGGATTTTTTTTTTCAATCTTAGTGGCCAGTATTACCATGTACTATTACATGTACAGTAATTATTATAATATCACCGAGTGTATGTTGATTAAGGAGGGGTTTTTTTTTCTTTATGAGAAAATGACATGTGGAGGATGGAAAAAAAAGCTCGGGGGTACGAAGCGCAAGTGGGACGCTGGCGGAATATTAGGCATATATATGTATTCAAAGAATTATAAAAAAGGTGAGCGCAGTAAAAATCAAACTTTTGACTACCGTAGATCACCTCAACTGCATAACAACGTTGGAGATACAACCCATAGACCATAGTATCCAGTACTAAGGAGGGTACCCATATAAATATATAGGCCCCTCCACAGACCCTATATTAGCCTACAAACCACCATTTCACACATTTAAGGGGTGGGATGCATATCTGGAGCCTTCAAAATGTCCATTAGGCCCTTCTGCACTACCCCGCATGCCAATATTCATCTACACCGACACCAATGTCTCCGTCGACAGGTTGAGCACCGGAAACAGATAGGGCACGTGATATGTCGGGGGAGGGGTTGAGCTGCGTGGGTTGTCACTAGTTTCCCTTCTGAGAAAGGTGGACGAGTCCTCGGTGAGACGTGCCTTGCCACCCGTGGGCTGGCACAGGATGCTGGTGCACGAGCCGCAGAGGACTACGATGTATGTGTGCGAGAAGACGGTGATGGTGAAGCAGTCAGAAGCACCCTGGCAACCAAACAACAAAAGGTAAGGGAAAAGCGCAGAGAGGCCCTGTGAAGCTCCTGCCAAGGGTTGTCTGCTAAAAACACCTGATTTTGGCCTCAAAAATCCAACTTTCTGGCAGGTTTTGGGCCACAAAAATCCAAAATCGGACAGGGCTGGTCGCTGCAAGTCAAAACTGGGTTAATTACCTCCCCGGAGTGCAAGGCGTGCGGTGTGCCTTTTGAAACCCGAGCCCATTTCCTCCTGGAATGTCCACAATGGGAACCCTTTCGTCAACCACTGTGATGTGGACTGTGGTTTCGTAAACTGCTGAGCGAGGTGGTAACCCGGACTAGTTTAGAATTGTACGTCCTCTAGGGGGAATATTTTCTGTCGCTGTGAACAGTGCACCTTGGTGCTAGGTTTATTTAAATCGGAGTGTGGTTTTTATGTAGGAGTGTGTGTTTCTTCAGTAAAGAAGGAGTAATTTACAACTGGTTACCGCGTTTTAATGCAGATAGAACAGTCTTCTCAGTGTGCGCCGTCGGACCGAGCTCTACAGCTTCTCAAGAAGGGATGATCGAGCACGATGCTGGCTCCGAATTGAGGACGCCGAGGTGAATATATGTGTTTTTAGCGAGCCTCCTTGGTCGTATAGTCCGACTCCGAAGATGTTTTGATGTGCAGGTCGTTTGGCTGGGGTGGAGATTGTTTTAACAAGCTCGGTTCCTCGGCCAAGTGTTCCCTTCTTTCAACCTCTCTGTAATAATGCCCCGACCAATCATTTCCTTCTCTTCTTCTCCTATCTGCTTGCCAAGGGCAAAATAATCTGATCTAGGCTAGCGGCTACACACTGAACTTGGCTGTGTCGCTTTGTGTGAGGGTTTTTCAACTACCCTCTTTTGGTGAGG
Organism: Mycena rosella; assembly: GCA_029378255.1. Lineage (NCBI taxonomy): Eukaryota > Fungi > Basidiomycota > Agaricomycetes > Agaricales > Mycenaceae > Mycena > Mycena rosella. The sequence continues at coordinate 453,354 of JARKIE010000010.1, read as the reverse complement.
AAGAGAGTTGGATCGAATAGGGAAGTGTAGAGCTGGGTTTCGATAATAACCTGACTTTGCCGGCAGACGGCTCGGTGTAGGAAGGAAAGTGTCTCTGAGGAGCAAGAGAGTATTTTCCAGTGATAATGGTTTGTTTTGGGTGAGACCCAGTAGTACTTTAGAGCTTTGTACGGCTTTAGAGGATGTGGGTCCAAAACCGAGATGATTTTCTATCAGCGTACAGGCTGTATTTATACTCCCCATTTCTGCAGCCGGCTCCCCTCTCCCGCCTGCCCGGATAACGCCGCCCGTCCTCGCGCTACTCCTTCCCTACGCCCTTCCGCAGCCCTCCTTGCTCGGCTCTTTCTCCGCTCAGTGCCTACTCATCCAACCTTCGTAATATCCAGTCGGTCTTCCCCAAATGCTCCTTCTTCCCGCTCGGTGACCTGTTCCCTATGCTCGGTACACATTTTCCCCCCTCGGTGTCTGGATTTGTGCGCTCGGACGGTCTTCCCGTTGCTCGGTGCCTCGATAACTCGGTTCAGTAAGCGTCCTCCTTACTTGGTGTCTCTTTTCCTCGTCCCAGCGCGTTTTAATCTCCTTCGATAGGTCGGTGCAGCCTCGGTGTTGAGTGAAGGGCGCTCGGTCCGCTTGTAAGTTCAACATATTTGTGCTCAGAACACACCTCATTTCGTCCTCTTGAGACTTCTCGTCGCCTGCGTGGCATAACTGGTATGTCGTCCCACGGATATATTATATAACCGAGGTTCGCGCGTTCGATTCGAGCCATGGGTTTGCAATGTCTCTTCTTCATCTTCTATTTTCCCTTCTGAGCTCGGTTGTCCTCGTTTGTATGGCAGAATTTCTGAGTTGCATTGTCGTAGTTGTTTAGTACTTTCGCCATTTTCCTTGTCGGCGTGTAATTAGCATTGTCGTCTGATTTCTCCTTGAGGTGATATCCACGGCCGCGGTGCTCAGTATGCACATTGGTGCTCGGTATGCGGCTTTCATGCTTCTTTTACTGTATTCCGGAGCGATCACATCATGATAGCTCACACCGCTGCACGATGCCTCGCACGAAGTTGGCCCCTTCAGGCGGCTTCACCTCTCCTCCCTCCTGTCCCACCCGATGAAACGGTGCACCTAAGTATGGCCGTGCCTAGGACTGACTGAGATGCTGCTATGAAACAGACACCAAAACCAACCAACACACACACACCAACAACACAACCAATACGAAGTGCTAACAAGTAAGTTCGGGTCGTCCTGAAGTATACAGGTAAGATTGAACTCCTTGAGGGGCGTTGGGACAGAGATCAACTCAAAGACGTTCAAATAGAACGGTCCTAGGAGCTTCCAGTAGTTGCAAACTACCAAACTTGGGGTTACCGGGCCACGGAATGTGGGGGTGGGAGAGAGATAAAGTGTCCTAGGACTGCCAACAATGGGGCCTAGGGGTCTGGGAACTCCGACCAACCTGCTAAACAGGGTTGATTCCAAGAGTTATCTACGACCAGCCTGCTAAACGGGGCTGATTCCAATAGATGACCACAACCAGCCTGCTAAACGGGGCTGATTCCAATGGCTCGTTCGATACACGACCAACCTGCTAAACGGGGTTGATTCCAATGCCTGACCTTGCCACTTAACAAGGGACCTTTGAATACAAACTGCTGCAGCAGGACCACAACACAGTAGGGGCTTAGATGACCTTAAAGCACACAATCGAACTTCCTGTTAATGAGTCTACACAAGAGGATAGGTTTTTATAAACAAATCTCCATGCTGATACAGAGAACACAAGGCCCTTGGACAAGCAAATGCTGTTGGCAACCGCCTAGGCAAGAACTGGGGCACAAATGAACTGCTGTAGGGCGTGTTCTGCATGGTCTTTTATAGTAAATAGAGAGGTACATGACAGAGTGGAACTGAGTAATGAGAAATACGATGAGATAAGAGAAACAGACAGTCCGGGCGGGATAGGAAGGGTATATGCGGCGAGCCGCTCTAGTTTTGGGTGTCCTCGGCACCTAGTAGTCCTATCCTTTGACTCCTAGGGCCTATATTGGGTATATTTCAAATGCCCTTGGACTGGCCGAACCTATTCGTGTTTTTCCCGGCTCCTCGGACACTTGCATCCTACCCCGGCATGGTTGCTAATCCATCCCATTTGTCCAGCTTAGTGAGTAAGCCACGGAGTACCTCTGCCGGCCGCCTACGTCCTCGACGGCTCAGCCTCAACGTTTCAGCCTGCTGTGATCGATCATCCACTGATCACTTTGGTCTAGTTTGGTTCCTTGGGACGCGTCACGCCTGTCACATGTTCTGATCATTCTGGAATCCACCGGAATTGTGCCCATGGAACGACTTAGAGTGGTCCCGGGACATCCGCGATGGACTCCTAGGACATCTAAGTGTTCTTGTTGTAAGGGTGTGAGCGGTCAGTGGACACCCGCAAGGGCTCCTCAGACGTCAACAATGTCTCCTATTAAGCGTATGAGCGGTCCGGGGCACCTGCAAGGTTCCTTGGGACATCATAAGTATCATATTCAACATAGTCCTCGGACTGTAGTAAGTCCTCGAACATGATCATGTCCGGTCACAGGCCTTGTCCTTGGACGGTGACTTATCGTTCCTCGGACTGGTTCCATCCAGCCGTCTGTGTCTAACTTGGTACTTAATCTTCGTCTAGGCTTTTGGTTTAACCTCCTTGGTAATACCTAGCTCTTTGTAGTGTAACCCGCCCCTAGGTATAGGTTGTGGACTACATCTAACAAACTTCCTGATACCCCTCGGACTACCATGCCGACCCCCATGGAATGGGACCAAGCCGTAGTATGCCCAGGATAACATTATGGTTCTCTCAGCATCATTGATATATGACCAGCAGCTTCGGAGCTCAGCTCTGATCCTAATTGTATAGCACCGGGCAAGGTAGCCCTAGGACTCGGAATAGTCCTAGGACTCGCAAAATAGCAGGATTTCACGGTTAGCGCCAGACGCGCCGTATCACCGAAACTCCTCATGCCCACAGGGAAGTTTATCGAAGAGACTGGACAGTTCAAGCGGCCTAGCCCCCTGCTTTGAACGGTTCGTCTAGCTATGCCTTCTTTTCTTCCTTGTCTTTATCCTCCTGTCCGCTCTCTCTCTGCATCTCAATTTCTTTACATACATTACACCTTGCTAATATCTCACCTCACGAACCCCACTCCACATACTTTTTGAGCAACCACTTGCACATCTCCCTTCGACATCCTGTGCATTGCACCCTCTCTTCTTAACCATCTGATACTCATCTTGGACAACTCGTTTACTTATACCCTTACTCAGCCCACCCCATACTCATTACCCTTCCTTACCCATGTAGGTACAGCTGTCTTAGTCGCTCCCGACCACTTGCAGCAACATCAATGAATAATAATCATCATCATTGGTCACGTGGATCACCCAAAAATCAGGGGTTTTGGGCTTTGTCATGTTAGATTTTTGCAAGAAGAGGCCATTTCCTGGCATGTAAAGCCCTGGAATGTCCGATCAGAGAAGGCAGGTGATGCACTTGACATCCATGAAGTACGAGTTGGGGGACTGTACGAGATGCTTGAGCTTGTGCTGGCGCTGCTCATAGGTGGTGGAGGGGTTGAGGAGGTCGACAGTGAGAGTCAGCGGCGCAGCGTCAGTGACACACACGACTGATGGCAGCGAGCCAGCTTACCATGGGGATCGACTTTTTGGAGCATGGGAAACTGAGGTGGGTGACTGTGTCACTTTTGTAAGATTTAAGCAGAGCTTGAACCTTTATCTAAGATAAGATAATAAAATAGGGGTCTAAAATGCTGGCTTGTGCTAGAATCCATACATTTAACGGCTTGAAATGCTGTTGCGTTATTCAACAATGGAACGTGCCATGAGCACTGATCTGCCAAAAATAACTTACAGCTCATTTATACCTAACACCGGCACCTGTCCGTGATCCAGTGTGCATTATGTTTTTAAGTACCCTGATGCTCAGGCTGCAGTCTATGGCGATAAATTAGCATTCCGCCCTTCCTCTCTAGACCTTTTGGCAGCCCATCATATCTACTCAGGCTGCTGCTTCTGCCCACCCTCCAGATCACCCATTGTGAGCTATCATGTTGTGATTGCTCCGGAATATGTGTCAACAATGGCACTTGGGTCAACCTGTCTGCGACCAAGCACAACAGAACTGCAAGCCCTAGCCCAGGTGTTGAGAGGAACTGAATGTTCATGATGAACATTCAGACAGCCAACAACCAAGGATCGCTCCCAGGAGTAGTTGAACCAGAGTATAGACTGTGGTTGAAGTAGTCCAAACAGGTCCAGGATAATTGAACAGATATGGGGCATATCCCAGCGGAATTACTGGTGGGATTATGAGATGACACACAAGGGTTGATTATAGACCAGTGGATGAGATGGAGATCCAGGGATATCCAGCAGAGGCTTCTTTGGATTCTACGCTCTAATGCCAAGAGACGTAGGAATAGTTGTGGTGGTGGTGGTGGTTGTCTCTCTCTAACCCTGAACATGATCAAGACTCCATGCCACTGAGAGTCTTGATACCAGCATTAACCCATATGCTAGTCCTTCACAACCCTACAACCCACCACCAGGCTCTGTCGACAGAATTCAAGATAGGTCTGAGACAGAAGTCGAAATAGGAGACAAGGATTTGCCAGCAGAATGAAGTGGAGAGGGAAACCTGAGTCAATGAGATAGCAAAAGCAGAGCAAGCTTAGGCTGAACACAGGTCAAGAACAGGCCAAAGCCAGGCCGGTGAATAGACAAGGTAGAATCTAAAGTACAGGGGATTCTACCTAGGGTTTATATACTACTGTATCTAGGAGTCCAATCATAATATACCCTCTGAACTTGGTGGTAATTCAGCCAAATATATTCAGTATCTTTCATTAGGCTTCTAGTAACATGGCGAGAAAATTACCTCTAATTTTGGTGCAAGTTAGAGTGCTTTCACCGCAGGTTTCCTCTTTTAGTTGTTGAATTCGGTCTGATACGGGCAGCTATTTCTCTCGCATTCCAGGACATGGTAGCAGCAGTGCGCAGTAGCGGCTTATATTAAAACGTGGATTACAAATAAAACTAGGCAGGGAACAATATATGTACTAGAAGTAGAACATGTATATATGATATTATAATAGTGATGTGAAACCTGTCAAACTAATCGGACTCTGGCACATCAACAAGATCAATGAGGGTGGCAGAGCTTCTGGCAGCAGCTGGGACAGTTTTGGTGCTGGCGCTATCATATACATCATTAGCGGCGGACTGAAAATAAAGAGAAAGCACGTACGTGACATTGTTGAAGAGCTGGTGAAGGACTTTGTGCATGGAAATGGGAGCAGCAGCCCTGGTACTCTCGAGGGTTTGGATGTGGATGCAGTAGATGTCCTCAAAGGCATCCTCCATGAACACAATTGGCTGGCGCTGGCCGGTCATGCGGAGTTCTAGGAGGGAGGCGTACACCTGGGAAAGGTATCTTCAATGTATATGGTGCACAGAAGAGAAAAAAACCCACTGCTGTTGCAGCAAGCACCACCATGGGGTCTGCCACTTCACGTGCCGTCGGGTGCTTCAGGTGCATAGCCGGCAAGCAGCTGTAGTTGTGGCCTTTGAATCCGGGGCTCAAAATCATTTGGTTCTTGATGATCAACTTCATGGCAGTGTGGTGGAACGGCAACAAAAGCTGCATCTGGCCCTGTAATCATGTCGGTAAAATAATAGATTAGATTGTCATGAGCGCTTACCGTCTTCGGATCTACTGCGAAGATGTAGCGATGGTTCTTGAGCAGATTCTCAATGGCCAGTTTGATTTCGGCAGGCAACAATTCGGTCAGCTTGTATGCTGACATGACGATACCGACAGCATATTGCTTGACGTTGCCTCGATAGATGTTGAGGCGGTCGAGGGGCTGTTACAGAAAATGACTAAAAGCGGCGGAAGAAAGCAATGCTAGCTTACGATGGGCGACAAGATGGCTGCAAAGTTTGGGTCCAGCATGAGACACTCCAGGACATGGATCGTGGACGTGTGGAGACGGGCGGCAGTGATCATTTAAGGCTGTATCCATCCAACACGGGTCACCATGATGGGATAGGCAGTGGTGAACATCAGATGAGACTTGACAATGTCCACAGTACCGCGTAGGACAAGCTGAACCTCGGCCTGCTGGGCATTGAGCCTGATGTCCTTGTTGGGGGCCGGAAGCACAAGTTGGGTCGACACATGCTAACTGGACTCCGGGCGGTCAATGTCGATGACCAGGGCCACCTTGCCTCCTGGCGCCGGCCCCCAAGCAGGAGGGGCCCGCACTTTGGGCTTCTGCAATGTGGATTAGTGTGGCACAATAGCTGCAGTAGAGACCATGTACCTCGAGATCTGCCTTCTTTCGTTGAGCAGTAGAGACCTTGTTAGGTTTCTGTCAGCAATGGCATGAGTAGTTACCAATCTGGTGAAGGATATAAACATACGCGTGGAGCGGCTGGAGCTGGAGCCGGAGTGTCAGGCTCCGAGTCCCCGCCACTGTCGGGTTCGCTATCAGGGATGGTCAAATCCATGCCTGATGACCAGCCCGAGCCGGTCGAGGAACGACGACTATGGGCCCGGGTAGGATGGGGGATACCTACGAGGGCATCAGCAATGGCCACATCCAGGGCATACTCGCTGCTGTGGGCAGCCCGAAGCCGATTAACGGTGAAGCGGCTCGGGGCATCAGGCATCTGCCAACCGTCTCAGAAATAAATTGTAAATGAAAAGATGAGTAAGATACCTCCTTGTCCGACTCAAAGAAATTTGCGGGCCCATTGGTACTCTGAGGAAAATATAAATAAGATTGAAATAACGACAATATTGTAGGTAGGATACCTTTGCTTGAGAACACCTCTCGGATTTGGACTGCTGCGCTATCAGTGTTTCAGTAACATAGTGAGGATAAACAAATAAAACATATGGGAGCCACATCTTCGATCTCATGAGACTCGTCTGAGTCCATGCCCGACTCAGATGCCGCAGTGCGGCTGACATGAGCTTTGGCACAAATGACCTGCGGAAGCTGTTTGGCGCTGTCAATACAGTGAGGATGATGGGTGACCTGTGTACACAGACCTCATTAGCGAATTCCTTGTCGTTGGGCCCCTCATTGTTGTCATTCTGGGCCCCACTCACGTCACTCAAGTCAGATTCGTCGGAAGGTTCCTCAGAGGTGACTTGCTCATCCTCAGAAGCAGATTCTGCAACCAGTTTCGCAGATTTCCGGGTTGCTGGAACCACCTTCACGTTCTTGCTGGACACAACTGGATACTAGGTAAGTATATGTACTAGACACAGGTGGAGATACGTACCTGGGGCAGGCACAGCTTTTGTGGCCTTGGGCGTCACTGGTTTGGCAACAACTTTTGCAGTGGCCTTGGCTTTGGATTTGACTGGCAAAGGAAGATTGGTGAAATCAATATGTTGGACTGGTACAGGTTAATAGCAAAATGAGAAGGATAAGAAGCAACGTACCAGTCTCTTGCTTCTTGAGTGGCTCGAGATCGGGCTCAGACTCAGAGTCAATGGCGATGGGAGGAGGAGCATATTCTGGCATGTTACATCTCAGTCACAAGATAACGTAGATGTGATTGGCAAACTTACTCCTCAACGTCTTCGACCCCTTCGGCTTTGACTTGACTTGCGGCTCCTCAATCTCTTCATCGTCTTGGACTATGGATAGAAAATATATCACAATCTCTGGTATGTTCGAGGCACCAAATGCCAAACACTTACCAAGGTCCTCTTGTGGGAAGCTGGCTGGTCACCATTTCAAACTAAGTGCGAGTCAGCATGGGAAGATAAAATGTAATGGGCAACATACCAGCATTTTTTTTGGCAGTTGTCTTTGCTTGACGAGGACCAACTACGAAAGGTAAAGTCGGGTGAGAGCTCGCTCAAGAGCCATGACAGGAGACGTACCGTTCTTTGCAATGAAAGCAATATCCTCCAGACAGACGCTTTCCTCTGCTCTAGCAGCACGGGTTGCTGAACCTTTCTGGGCAACAGTCATGGACATTGTAGGATGCTTCAGTGAGCGAAGAAAAAGTTTTCACAGTAGAAAGGGGGCAGAAAGGGATTGTAGGAAAGGAATGTGAGTGTGGTACATTGTGGTGAGAGAGTGAAAAAAACTGAGGCTCATGTTTGTGTCTGCATTTTCAGATATACAGTGGAGTGACCAAACTTTGTGGCGAGGCACGACAGCGCACTGGCATCTAATACAATTCACTGGTAGCCGAAATAAATCTCTTCGCTTCCACCATGACCATCTGTCTGGGCTGCAACATCGACTACAAGGGCAAAGGCTACACACTTCATTTACAGAAGAGCAGCTGGAAGAATCCGGCCTGCAGGGAAATCTTTGAGCAAGCGAACACTGGCGGGCTTGGACTTGAATGGCAATCAGCAATGCCTGACATGTTGGATGCGCATAATGTGGATTTTGGGGATGTGGCGAGTCATGGCCTCCCGAATGGTGCATTTGAGGGGGACTTCTTCAGTGGTGCAGCGGAGTATGCCCAGGAAGATTTTGGCTACATGGATTCAGATTCAGAGGATGGGGATGCCGCCTTGCCCAGGGATTATGGAGATGATGGAGACGAGGAGGAGGATGATGTCTCTGCTCAAGATGCCGCAGACATCGCAAAAAGATACGAGCTGGAGCGGTGACAGCCTCTGGAGCTCGATGATGATACTGTGATGGAGAATACCAATACCTTGCCAAAAACCGCTGCACCATCGAGGGCAACACGGAAGGTGGCTGAGGATCGCTTTCATCATAAGCCAATCACCAAAATGTATCCCAGAAATCTGGCTGGGAAGCCCATATCAGCGGTGCGGCTGAAGACCGCAGAGGAGGAGTATCAGACCACCTTGATCACTTCTATGGCCGAAAATCCCTACACGCCCTTCAAGTCGAAAATGGACTGGGAAGTGGCAAAGTGGGCCAAGCTTCATGGTTTGAGTTCGACTGCATTCACCGATCTGCTAAATGTTGAGGGTGTATGTAAACCCAACTCCGAGCGCTGTGTTGACTGACTGACTTTCATATAGGTGTGCTCATCCCTTGACCTATCTTACTGGAATTCAGTACAACTCAACAAAATAATCAATGAAAAGCTTCCCTCTGACCGTCCCAAGTTTATTCGATTGGAGGTTGCTGTTAATGGAGAAGTCTTCCCGTTATATTCGCAGGACATACTGGAGTGTGTGCGTGCGCTTTGGGGTGACACGGCATTTGCACCATACCTTTTTGTGTGCCTGAACGGCATTATATCAACAAGGATAAAACCATCTGGATGTACCACAACATGCATACTGGCAAGTGGTGGTGGGCCACACAGGTTAGTAGGGGCACAAGCGATCCATGTACACCGCTAACAGTTTTTGTTAAGGAGGCGGTTGAAAAAGAGCATCCAGGCGCCACTATCATCCCAATAATCATCTCATCCGACAAAACTCAACTCACTGTATTTGGCAACAAAACTGCGTACCCGGTCTACATGACTCTTGGGAACATCCCCAAGGAAATCCGATGCAAACCATCGCGTCATGGATACATACTTCTCGGATATCTGCCGACTTCACGCATGAAGCATGTGAAAAATGCTGCCACCTGTTGTCGGATTCTCACCAACGTCTTCCACGCTTGCATGTCCTATATTCTTGAACCGTTGAAGACGGCTGGCGCGAACGGTGTTCCAATGACGAGTGGGGATGGTGTCACGAGGCGGGGCACCCAATCTATGCCACCTTCATCAGTGACTATCCGGAACAATGTCTGGTAACAGCAGTCAAGATGGGGGAGTGTCCAACGTGTGAGGTACCACGGGATTGGCTCAGGGAGGAAACCTTATTCCCCTCCGCAATCTTGAAAGTATTCTTGATGCGCTGGAGATGCTGAACGAAGGACCAACAATTTATGCACGGGTGTGCACTGATGCTGGCATCAAGCCGGTCTATCATACCTTCTGGGAGGGTCTCCCGTATACCAACATTTTCAGGGCGATAAGCCCTGATATTCTCCACCAACTCTACCAGGGAATTGTCAAACATCTCATCTCTTGGCTGAAATCAGCATGCGGTGAAGAAGAGATTGACGCATAGTGCTGGTGCCTTCCTCCTAATCATAATATATGGCTCTTCATGAGCGGCATCTCTAATCTCTCTCGGGTCACTGGCAAGGAGCACGACCAGATTTCCTGCTTCCTCCTCAGCATCATCATTGATGTACGCCTTCCCAACAATTTATCCTCAAGCAAACTTGTCGGCACTGTCCGCGGAGTTCTGGATTTTGTTCACCAGGCGCAGTATCTGATGCATACCACGGAGACTTTGGCTCACTTATTGAATGCACTGGAACATTTTCACAACAACAAGAGTATTTTTGTCGATCTGGGTGTCTGCAGCGGCTTCAACCTGCCGAAGCTCCATTACTGCTCACATTATATCATGTACATCAAATTATTCAGCACCACGGACAACTACAATACCGAATACACCGAGCGGATCCACATTGACCTCACCAAGGATGCCTTTCAGTTGTCAGCACAGTGGCTCGTCGGGTTCTCGAAACGCGACTGAGGCGACTGGACGAGGGAAAAGCAGAGTTGAAAGGGACAAGCAAACAAGCAGCTGGAGTATAGACTAGAATAGTGTAGAGAATAGTAGAATACTACAGGGTTTATATACAAGCGCCAAGGGATTTATAGGGGATTAGGGGTTTTGGTGTCTGTGGTAACAGGACACATAGGGTTAATGCGCAATATTAATACCGATCGTTGTTCCTACGATCGGGATGTGGAGGGTTTCAGTGCTGTCAAGGTCAGACAATGAAGGTCAGAAAAAGTCAAAAAGTTGTGACCTGTTAGCCGTCTGACTCGTCAGTGAACCCGTCAGACTTGGGTTAAGGAGAGTCAAGGATGATTGGACCGAAGTCATCCGAAGTGCCCGAGGAGATGACAGTTTTCGATGACCTGATGCTTAAAAACAATGCAAAGGGAGGCCGCAAAAGTCAATGGGGTCAGTGATCGACCTGACAACTCCTGACTTTTGTCTTGACTTTTCTGACTGACCCCGTCTGACGGGGTCAGTGCCAACACTGGAGGGGTTGAGTCTGGAATAACGGAGTTGAACTCCGGGATATCGGAAAAGAATTCCGGATCATGACATCGGTCCACAAATTTCAAGGACGAATTTCCCCAGATGACGCTCTGGCTGGAATGCAAGGAGAAGATATTTTGTCATGAGAAGTACATCCAGTGGCGACTAGATGGATGTCCTCCACCGCCGGTGATGGAACCATTACCTCCGGGGATTATATACGAACAGCGGCTCAAAATGACCGAAAACCCGACCCACCGTTCAGTCCGAATCAATCAACTTGTCTCTGATTATGGTGCCACATTCTTTCGTGATTCACTCACTCGTTTCATTGTCAGGTTTAATAATCCCACTCTGTCTCCCACTTAAGTGGAGGCTCAGTCCTCCACCATTGCACTTGCCTTTAACTCGGTACCGGTCTTCCACAAAATCAAATACACCACCGAAGATCCTTATACCGACGGTGGTCCCAGTGACTCGGTTGTTGATGCTATTCATGTCCAGCCGGGTAAGATGCCGAAAAATGGGAATGAAGTGGCGGGCCGCTTCGATACGGCACTGGTGAATGACGGCTCTGGAAAAATGACCGGTGTCGACGGTGAGAAACTTTCTCATCTGTGATTCTCTGCTTAACCTGTTGTACAGGATATTGTGTGGTGCAGATCCGCGCTATTTTCTCTTTCAAACCCCGACAAATTCAAGCTCTCTTTTCTCCAGGCCTCTCCCCGCCAAAGCATCTCGCTTACGTAGAGTGGTTTTCTGCTTTTTCAGCCGAGCCTGAACCAAACCACCTCATGTACAAAATTAACCGGTCACTTAAACATGGAGATCGTATTGCCAGCATTGTTCCATTGGGCAATATTTGTCGGAGTGTTCATCTCCTGCCCAAGTTTGGTCCTGTTGCCCCTCCAGAATGGACAAATGCCCGACCTTCTTCGTTAATTCCCTATCTGACCGTCATATTTATGCTACTTTGTTCTGATTGACTGCCGTTCGAATCAATATCCATTTCAGACATGATAAAAGTTGTGAACGTCCATGAATAATAAACGAGGCGGCTCTTAAAAAATGTGAACATGGAGAAACGGATATATTAGGCAAACCCATATAATGTCTGTGTGGCGCTGTTAATACTAATAATAGGACTCTGCCAGTGCGATACTAAAACAGAGAGGGGAGCGAAATGAAAGGCTGACCTGGGGGTCGAACTGAAGACCTCTGCATCATGATGTCCTGGACTAAAGAAACTCGGCTGTCCAACTGAGTAAAACAAGTCTTCAAGGCAGTGAACTGAGGTTGCACTACAGAAACCAACATGTGGGTGTCAAAAATATACATTTTTCGAATGTCTGAGCTGTCTGGCGGACTTGTTCTTTGTCGCCCAGAACTGCGATGGCAATGTTGGAAATGTGACGGAAATTTGCGGCCTTTCGCCGCAATTCCCCGTTTTTCAACGGAATTTGCAAGTCATGATGAAATTGGAGGCAATTCGGGGTAATTTAGGAATGTAGTGTTTTCCTGATGTTGTAGTGTGGGAGATACTAAATGGGGATGGCTTTCCAGCACGTACCTTGCACATACTGGAGTACAGTGCTAGTAGAATTTTAATGTTAGATAGCCTGTTGGAGTTGTGAATGGAAAAGTGTTGGTAATAAATTCAGATGAAAGCCGGGATAGCCGTGTACAGAACACCAACGGGTAAGCGAGGTTGGCGGCGCAGCCGACACCTAGTAAGCAAAATTACGAAATATTGTATAAGCCAAAATCGCGACATCTACTTATACAAAGGACTAGGATTATGTAAAGACTTCTACTGACCAATGAGATTTGTCCGTGAGCTTTGACCACGCAAGCACAAACAAGGCTTGCCCTTCTCGACCTCTGAACCGCGCTTTTCTCCATCGTCGACGCGCTCTCTGTACTGCGTCCGCGGGGCACCCATATGACAATGTTCAACTCGGACTACGCACCACTTGACATCGGACATCATCGACGCCTTGACAATCGACGACACGGACATCTACGATTCCTCTACATATAAACAAGCTTCACTCTCTGTACCTGCTCTATTTACCTCATTGGTGTAAGCTTCGTTCCATGTGTACTAAACTAATGAATATTTCATGTCTCCCATGACTTGCGGGATAACGACTGAGAATGGGCAAATATTTGGATCGGAGTGCTACGCCGGCTCTTTTTTCTGCGGACATTGCTGCGTCTCTGCTCACTGTCCCCATGCAATTCAAGGTTCCTTTGCTTCTGCTCTTTCTACTGCTAATTCTAATGTACGTCCTCATCTCTCCCCGTGTCCGCACGCCGCTCAATCTTTTCAGGCCACCCCCGACTCCTGGCCCCTCATCGTCTTCCTCTTCCCTGGCTTGCCGGCGCGAACGAGATTTTTGCGATGCGCGACACGACGCCATGCAATCTCCATACGCAAGCCCACGGCGTTGTCGATTGCAGGGCGTAGGTGGTCGAAGCCCCTTTCAAGACCTTAGCAATTTTCTTGCGGGTGTAGCGGGTCAGGATCCCTCTGCTGAGGGGTCTTCACTAGATCGGCAACGTTCCGATCTCCGAGACGCCGAACGCCAGCGGCAGATTGCCTTGCAAGAAACACCGAGTCACCGTCACCGTCGCACTCCACGGCAGCGCGAGGACGAGGAAATTCGCGCCGCATCATCGACGCCATGTTCACAGGTGCGCACACCGCTTCGTTCTGCTTACAGACTAATGGATCACGCTTCCAGCGAGCCGTTCCCCCGTTAGGATTGCCCACCCCGCCGGACACTCAGGTCCCTCCCGTCAGTAGGGCGGTCCTCCGTCAGCGTCTGCGCCGTGAGCGTGAAGCTGCTGCCAAGGCCGCAGCGGCCTCTGCAGGACGTTCGAGGGCCCGGACCGCTTTGCAACCAGCTGCCCCGAGTGTGCATTCTCTGGGTCAGTTGGCGTGCCGAGAACGCGAACGCGGCCTACCAGACTCGATTCAAGATGGATGTCGACAATGTCACCTTGCTCGGTTACGCGCCCAAGGGCAGCACTTCCTCGATGCCAGGTGAGTAGCATAGTGTCTTTCAGCAAGTACTTTCTGACAAGATTCCAGCGTCTTCTTCCACATCTCAGTCACAGACGCCTGCTGCTAAGAGGCCCGCCGGAAGTCAAGCTGGGACGTCTTCGTGGTTGTCCAAGAAAAAGAAGGGGAACGATGCGAATGCTGCTCCCTCTTCGTCGCCCGGGCCCCGTTGATAGCTGATAGTTCGCTCATGTCATATTGTATTGTGTGGCAAAAAAAATGACTTCTTTCTTGACACAATCTTTTGTGTGATTGATTGCTTGAGATTGACCGTTGCGGAGCACGGGTTCACGCTAGTTTATGTACAATCAGAAACTACAGTTTCTGTTTGTGTCATCGAAACTATCAGGATGTCGCATTTCAGCACCTTTCCCAACCCTCCCAAGCTGGATGTCAAGCCCTTCACTGTCGCCATCCCCGACGCCGACGTTGCAGAGCTCAAGTCGCTCCTCAAGGCTTCACGCCTCGGTCCATCCACACCCACCAACAGCAACCCTTCCGACCACTCTTTAGGTGTGTCCATGGACTGGTTGAAGACTGCTAAGCAAGCATGGGAGACGAGCTTCGACTGGTGAGATCCCGGGCGCTTACGAGACGCGACTGATATCCAAGTTGCCGGACGTAGGCGAGCTCAGGAGAAGACGATGAATGCTCTCCCTCAGTTTATGGCCAAAGTTCCGGTAAAAATCCAAGGAAAGGAGTATATCCATGACATCCATTTCGTGGCTTTGTTCAGCAAGAAGAAGGATGCGGTCCCTTTGATCATGCTCCACGGCTGGCCAGGTCCGTCTCTCCTTCCGCTTGATTAAATAAGGCCAAAGCGATTTCCAGGGAGCTTCATCGAGTTCATTCCTATCCTAGGAATTCTCTCCAAAAAGTACACACCCGAAACCCTCCCTTACCACGTAGTGGTTCCTTCTCTCCCGGGCTACGGCTTCAGCTCCGGTCCTCAATCGACGGAATTCAAAATGGTGGATGTCGCGAAGATCTTCAATGATCTCATGCTTGGACTGGGGTTCGATAAATACATTGCTCAGGTCTGTGATTCAAGAGCTTCCTTGCCAGGCTGGCCGTTAATTTGCACGTAGGGAGGTGATGTCGGCTCTGGTGTTGCCCGACTCCTGACAATGAACCACGATAACTGCAAAGGTTCATTTCTTCTCTATCCTAGCCTACATTGAGCCAAACTGATGTCTCTCCCACAAGCTATTCACCTAAACATGTTCACTACTGCTCCTCCCCAGAACGACGACCGTTCAATCCTCTCGCAAGCCGAGCGCGAAGCCCTTGACCGTGGTGCGGTCTTCCGCCAAACCGGTTGGGCCTACGGTATTGAGCAAGGTACTCGTCCAAACACTCTTGGATTTGCCTTGTCGTCAAGCCCGTTGGCTCTTCTCGCCTGGTTCGTTGCTTCTCTCTGATGTCACTTCATTTAACTTCCACCTGCTGACGGCGTTGACGATGAATTTTAGGATCGGGGAGAAGATGCTGGAGTGGTCAGATGAGGATCCATCTATGGATGAGATCCTGACAAACGTGTCGATCTACTGGTTTACGAACTCGATTTCCACGTCCTTCTATCCTTACAGGGAGGTTCGTGCCCTGCGTCCCTCCTTCTTTCCCTCTCTGGCAGAGCCTTCGAAGCTAATATTATTTACCTCTAAATCAGTCTATCACACGTGGACCTGGTTACTACAAGTACCACGAAAAGCCCGTCGGCTACACTTGGTTCCCTCGGTGCCTTGCCTTGCATGTTTTTTTTTCCTTCCGTCGCTAACCCTTTTTCTACCCCTCAGCGAAATCATTCCTCTCCCGGAATCGTGGGTCAAGCAAGATGCAAACCTCGTCTTCTATCGTCAAGCGAAATCAGGAGGACATTTCGCGGCGATGGAAGTCCCGGAGGTGTTGTTGAAAGACGTGGAAGACTTTGTGGAACAGGTTTGGGGCTCGTTGTGAATGCCGACGCTGACTTGGAAAATCTTACGTAAAAGTTCGAACGAGATGTAAGAGGATTGAGAAGGACTCGTCGCTGCATTGCACGGTGATTTTGGATACTGTCAAAGCTCAAATAGTACGCTGGATTTCTCGAGATGCATGCGGAGAGGATTCTGGAGATGAACTTCTATGTAGCCTCCGAGGGAACTTGACTGGTCGATGGGACATTTCAGCCGCCGGATGGATAAGAGTCATCGTTAGGTTAAAGATATGAGTCGAAAGTATTGCCATCTCAGTTTCGAGCTGGCTAGGGTAGATCAGTCAAAGATCAAGCGCGAGAGAAATCAAGCCCAACCTCTTTCTGCGCGAGGTACAGTGAAATCTCCTCCCACTGCTCGGTGGAGACGGACAAAGTGACTGGCTGTAGGCTCTATTGAAGACCGGAGATCCTGCAATGTCACACACGCGCACACAGACAGGCCAGATCCTCCTACTACACATGATTCTGAAGAAGAAGACAAACACTTATTTAAATCGATACAGATATCCGGCCGATGAGAATGAAGTTTGGATCGGCTCAAACTGCCAAGAAACCCAGGGTGTATGACCGATAAGTACTGCTTGCCTGTGTGAGTAATTCATTCCATTCCTCGGGACTCCGTTTAACGCACTCTCCAACTGGCGGTGACATTCCTCGAGTGGTCGACCCTCCTGGACGCCGATCGGAATAGGAATCCGCCTTGCGCAGGAGGTTGGGGCGCACCGCGCGCCAGACGCACGCCGATTCGCCGGGCGACGAGAAGGAGGTGTTAGGGACGCCCGTCGTGTTTTTTGACACGGCGGGGTGCGAGTACTTCGAACGACTGGAGGGGAACGGCGATGAGGGGAGCCGCTGCAGCGAGAACGAGGCCACGGTAGTGAAGAATTGGGTCGACAAGCTGGTGAGAGCGCTGGTCTTCTCACACGGATAATACTAAATAACGGACGCGCCGTGCAGATTGGCGCGGGTGTTCTGCCCTCACAGATCGCTGTGATCTCTCCGTAGCTCGAACCGTCTGCGCCGTATCCCGACCTCCGTGCAGATACCAAGCGCAAGCAACTCTGCTCACGTCGCTCATCCGGCCTCAGTATGGTTCTGAGCTCGAAATCGGGACGGTCGACGGCATGCAAGGCCGGAAAAAGGACGCGTTCATAATCACCCTCGTCCGAAGTAACGAGACGGCGAGTGCCTTGCTTTTTTCCTCGTGGTGTTTCTCACACCGAGATTTTAGCGCGAAGTCGGGTTTTTGAAGGAGAAACGGAGGCTGAACGGTGTGTGCGCGGTATTTTACATCCTAAGCGACGCATTAAGCTTTTTTGCGTGTAGTTGCCATGACGCGCGCGAAGCGCCATCTGGTCAGTTTTAGTTCTGCTTTTGCTCTGACGTGCGGGTAACACTGGCAGTGAGTCGTTGGGGACTCAGCGACGGTTTGTTATGGCGGAAGTATCTGAAGCGGTGGCTTGCGTGGCTGGAGCAAAATGCGGACGTTCGTTATGCAGGTCTGGAGTAGTACAAGCACAGAAACATCTAGTTTTTTTTCCGGAATGAACAACCTAAGCGCAAGCAAGTAAGGAGACTGTTTTCCTTTTCTGCGAAAGGCGGACGAACCCTCGGTGAGACGCGCCTTGCCACCCGTGGGCTGGCACAGGACGCTGGCGCACGAGCCGCAGAGGACTACGGTGTGTGCGTGCGAGAAGACAGTGGTGATGGTGAAGCACCCTGGCGACCAAACGACAAAAGGTGAGAGGAAAGCGCAGGAAAGGCAGGGGTGGCGTACCGGGGCACTTGACATCCATGAAGTACGAGTTGGGGGACTGTACGAGACGCTTGAGCTTGTGCTGGCGCTGCTCATAGGCGGCAGAGGGGTTGAGGAGGTCGATGGCGAGAGTCTGCGGCGCAGCGTCAGCGACGCGCACGACGCGACGGCGGCGGGCGGGCTTACCATGGTGGTCGACTTTTTGGAGCGTGGGAAACCGAGAGGGTGGCTGTGCTTTCTGCCCAACATTTAAGCGGAGTTTGAACTTTTATCTAAGATAAGATAACAAAAAATAGGGGTCCGAAATGCTAATTGACTTGCGCTAGAATCCTGAACGGCCGTCGCGTTATCCAACGCCACGAGCGCTGATCTGATAAAAATAAGTTACAGCTGTCCATTTATAAGTACCCAACGCCGACGCCGACGCCGGTCTGTGATTCAGTGTGCATTATGTTTTTAAGTGCCCTGACGCTCGGGCTGCAGTCTACGGAGATAAATTAGCGACCCGCCCCATCCTCTCTAGACCTTTTGGCAACCCATCATCTCTACTCGGGCTGCTGCTTCTGCCCGCCCTCCAGATCGCTCATCTTGACGCGCTCGTACGCCTCACCCTTCGCGGCCTCGCCCTCCTGGTGCTTCACCCACGTGTAGTAGAGCGACCCGGCGAGGATGATGGCGATGGAAGAGGCGCGGCCGCTAGCGAGAGATATTTGTTTAGCGTGAGGAGAGGGTGGGCGGGGGCGCGACGTACCTGGTGATGACGTCCTGGAATAGCCAGACGCCGAGCAGGGACGCGGCGACGCCCCGGACGGCGGAGGAGACCATGTGCGTGATTGGGGAGGTGACCTTGATGGAGAGGAGACTGGCGAGACTCATCATGAAGCCCACCGCGCCCTAAGTGATATCAGCCAGGAGCGGGAGATGGGCACGAATGTACGCCACGCACAGTGATGAGAGAGCCGACGACGAAGGTTCGCAGTGGCGACATGGTACCGGGCGCAGTGACGAGCTCATCGACGGAGAAGAGCAGCTTCAGCACGCTGCCACCCTCGGCGAGGATAACAATCGGCGCGAGGACGAATATGCTGAGGAGGTTGGTGTACCACGAAAGCAAGATTGCGCTCCCATTGACGACGCTGAGGCTCTGCTTGATTACGACAGAGTGGGTCGCGGTGATCGTAGAGCTCGCGACACCAAACCCAACGCCGATAAGGGACAGCGGCGTGGCGTCCAGGAAGACACCGCAGAAGAAGCCCATGGTGACCATTCCGCAGGAAACAAAGATACGGAGGGACGGGCGGGTGTGCAGGACGACGCCGGAGACGCCGACGGTGAATGGGAGGACGAGCCCGCGCGCGACTTGGTAGAAGGACGCATCGACGTATTTTAGGGTATAGTTGCTCAAACTACGTGCGTAATAAGGAGACTGGAGCACAGAAAATAGCGTGAATGCTCACCTGAGACCGAGGCAGCTCAAGCCGACCATGGGAGCGAGTCCTCTACATACTTTGGGGTCGAATGTCAACCGGTCTGGAAGGACGCGCATGGCGTCTGCAATGAGGAACAGGACGACGGCGATTAATAGCTGCGCCGTGAGGAAGAAAAGTGGTGCCGGGGTCGTGTTCAGAACCCATTTATTGCTGCATATCGAAATAAATACACGGCCGAGTAGGAGTAGAGTGTACACACGCCATGACCATCTAGACACACAGGTGAGCTTCCAGACATTCAGAAAAAAAGGAAACAAGGGACATACCGCCAGAGCTGCGACGAGATAGAAACTAACAACGGCAGCCTATCGAGCAATTCATTCAGAGCAGCCAATGCTGCGGAGGTTCTTGGACCTACCACTTGGGCCCTGGAGGCCGCTGGTTGGGGAGAGGGAGGCATTAGGATATAGGCCTTTCACGTAGAGGTATCTGAGGGAGAATAAGCCAGCACAGCGGGGCGTGGTGATGGTACGGGAAGGGAGGGACTGTAGCCTTTTTGGGCCTAAGCGGCTTTGCCCTTTACCTTTTTGACGCGACGCGATTTTTTCCGTTCTACCTGCCATGAGCGACGACGACGGCTCTGTGGGGATTGCCCCTGGCATCCGCAACCGCGATGAATTTCCCGACGACACCATTAAAATCATGCTCGCGACGGACAATCACATTGGGTACTAGAATATTCAGTACGCAGCCTTTTCCCGATCCTGAAATCGTCTAGGTACATGGAACGCGACCCGGTGCGCGGCCAGGACTCCATCAACACCTTTCGCGAAATTCTCCAGCTCGCGGTGAAGCACGACGTGCGCGCGCCCTCTACGTCTTTCTTGTGCCACTGGAATTCACGCTGCGCTTAGGTCGACTTTATTCTCCTTGCTGGAGACCTGTTCCACGAGAACAAACCCTCGCGCGACTGTCTGTACAAAACTATCGCGCTCCTACGCGAATATACTCTCGGCGACAAACCAGTGCAGGTCGAATTGCTCAGCGACCCAGACGAGGGCAAGGCAGACGGTTTCTCGTATGTCGCGTTAATTTAAACGCGGTTCGTTCTCATAAATTTTCTACAGGTTCCCTGCTGTAAATTACGAAGACCCCAATTTCAATGTCAGCATCCCCGTGTTCTCGATACACGGCAACCACGACGACCCCCAGGGCGCGGGCTCTGTGCGTCCTTTGCTTGTAAAACGGAACGCGTCGCTCACGCTCTTGTAGGAAGGCGCATTGTGCGCCCTCGACGTGCTCTCCGTCACAGGTCTCATAAACTACATGGGCAAAATCGACCTCCCCATCTCCGACGCAGAGGCCACCAGCACCGGCATCGCCGTGCGCCCCATCCTGCTCCGCAAGGGCAACACCCACCTCGGTCTCTACGGTATCGGCAACGTCAAGGACCAGCGCATGCACTTCGAGCTGCGCAGCAACCGCGTGCGCATGTTCATGCCGCGCGACAAGCAGTCGTGGTTCAACATTATGCTGCTGCACCAGAACCGGGTCAAGCACGGACCGCAGGACTTCGTCCCGGAAGGCCTGTTCGACGACTCGGTCGATCTGGTCATCTGGGGGCACGAGCACGACTGCCGGATCGTGCCCGAGCCCGTCGCGGGGAAGCAGTACTACGTCTCGCAGCCGGGCTCGTCGGTCGCCACGTCCCTCGCGGACGGAGAGGCGTTGGAAAAGTAATTACCCCCACCGCGTCGAGTGATGTGTACTCATGGCCTGCCGTAGACACGTCGCGCTGCTCCAAATCCAGAACAAGGAGTTCGAGATGACGCCGATCCCCCTCCGCACCGTGCGGCCGTTCGTGATCGAGAGCGTCGTGCTGAGCGAGATCGCGGAGGAGGAGGGCCTCAACCTCGGCGACCAGATGGAGATCACAAAGTTCCTCAAGGCCAAGGTTAACGCGCTCATCGACCAGGCAGCCGAGCAGTGGAACGAGCGCAACGCGCGCGCGGTGGAGGACGGCGAGGAGGAGCTCCCTTCGATGCTCCCGCTCGTGCGCCTCAAGGTCGACACCACCGGCGTCTCCGAGATGTCGAACCCGATCCGCTTCGGGCAGGAGTTCCAGGGCCGGCTCGCGAACCCGCGCGACGTGCTCGTGTTCCACCGCTCCAAGAAGAGCGCCGCGCGCGGGGGCAAGGTCGCGGCCGAGGAGCCGGAGCTCGAGGACGATCCGCTCGACGCGGGGCTCAGCAGCTCGGAGAAGCTCGCGCGCGTGCGCGTCGGGACGCTCGTGAAGAAGTACCTCGAGGCGCAGGAGCTGCAGCTGCTCGGCGAGATGGAGATGAGCGACGCGATCGCGATGTTTGTGGAGAAGGACGACACGCATGCGATCCAGGCGTGCGTTGCGTTCCGTGTGCCCGTTGGGGCGACCTAACTGTTCCCAGGTATGTCACCAAGGCGTTCAAGAAGCTCACCAAGAGCGCGCAGGCGGCGGGCGACGACGAGGAGATCGGCGAGGACGAGCTGGATGAGATGGTGTGTCCTGCTGGTATCTTACCAGCCACGCACCCCTCACCGCGCCTATAGCTCGCAAAGGCCAAGGCGGAGCAGGACAAACAGTATGCCGACAAGATGAAGGAGACGCAGGCTGCTCGGTCCAAGGTCTGTACCTTCTTCCTCCCGTCTTAAGATCTGCGACTAATGACATCGCATTAGGCGAAGGGCAAGAGCAAGGCCGCGGAGCCCGAGTCGGACGACTCGATGATGGTCGACGAGCCCGTGCGCGGCGCCGGCTCCGACTTTGACGAAGACGAGTCGGAGCCGGCGCCCGTGAAGAAGAAGGGCGCCGCCGCCGCCAAGCCCAAAAAAGCTCCCGCGAAAGCAAAAGCGCCCGCGAAGAAGGCGCCGGCGAAGAAGGGGAAGAAGGCGGTGGTGCGGTCCCTCATTCTCCGCGTCTTCGCGTTGTATGTTTAATTGGGTCGCAGAGCGACTCGGATGACGACGAGATCATCGAGATCGACGACGACGACGATTCGGACGACGAGCCCGTCAAGAAAAAACCGTGTGTGGAGCCCTTCTTCCCTCGGACCTATAGCTAACAAAGGAGGAACACGGCAGCGCACCGAAGAAGGCGCCCCCGAAGAAAAAGGCATCGGCAGCAAGTGCGAAGCCGGCTGCGACGGGGCGCACCTCGCGCACCGCTGCTACGAAGGCGCGAGGGAAGATGGTGGTATGTACCGAGATGTCCTTTCTCTTCTTGTACTCACTCCATCCGGGTAGGTGGACGACGATGATAGCGACGATTGATTGATTGGCCTCTGTACTACGCACTGACTCCACTGACTCCCCCATCTTGCTGCATCTAGATACTCAACGTAACCACTGTACTTCTAATCGACACTTACATTGCAATTGCAATCATCTTTTCATTCAAATGACTGGCCATCGACTTGAGAAAGGAGGATGGCATAATGTCGCACAAGTCGACACATGCGAACGCCGTGGTCGTCAAGTATTCCCCGGGTCGACGCAGTCTTCACGCGAGCCTGCCCTAAGTCGTCGCGAGCGTCAGCCACGCCTCGACGCTCCACTTGGCATGTTCAATCCATTGTTGCATCTTTGGAGCTACATACATGTATTGTGCGTGCGGGGAAGGAAAGCGGGAAGTATTTGGATTTACGATGTGAAAGTTCTCGGTATTTCGAACCTTGTCATTAACCCGGACATGAATGTATGAATGTCCAAGTCAAACAATCGTTTAGGCTCGTCTGCCTAGCGTGAAACCTGAAGACAATCGTTCAGACCATGTATACTATAGAACAATTGTATTACATTTGCACTATTCTCAAAACAGCGGTGGGTCATTATTACTGGTATCGGTGTTGAAGAGGCCCCATAGCTCTGGGGCACCTAAAAGGTCAAAGGTAGGGAGGAAAAACCCGCCCATGTCTAGCTCCGGAAATAGGGTCTCTCCGGTCAGTGGGAACCCAGCGGATAGATCGACTGGGCCCTGAATACTGGTGAAACTTGACGGCTCGAACTCGGACCACGCAGTGTCCAGTTCATTTTGTGGGTTCCAGCCGGCGGTGTATGCTGTCGCGGGGTCTGGCGGTAAACGCGTTTCGTCCGGCTCGCAAGCCGCCGATGTCCCTCCAGACGGGACCGGCGCGTCCGCCGCGATGGGCGCGCCCTTCTGCGCAAGCCGGCGTGCCAAAACCGGTTTCAACCTATCGCGTAGCACTGCTGCGAGGTCGTCCGCCGTTCGGGTCGCGCACTGCCACGACTGGCCGATGTCATAAAGATAGCGCACGCACCGCTCCAGCTGTGCGAGCGCCGTTGTGAGCGCCGCATGCGCGATGCGGAACCGCGCCGTCGCCTGTAACGCGAGCAGGATGAATACTGTTCCCGCTCCGAACACGATCTGGCGAAGTCAATTAGCATGCTGGAATCGCTGGAAGCGACTGTGGTGCCCGACCTGCAAGAGTGTCACTGGCGTGAGGCGCAGGGTGTAAAGGGACGACCAGGTTTCGGCCAGCTCTAGTATATTCTCCGCTGCTCGCTTACACAGCTAGTAATGCAGTGGTTGGTTGGTGAGTTGCCTGTATTTATTTATTTGGGGATTTACCTTGACATGGTCGATCTCGCGCTCAGAGTGTTGGCTGGACTGGGCACGATGGCTGAAGAAAGGCCGATGGAGAACGATGAAGCACCACCAGTACTCGCAGTGCAGCATGAGACGGTGCGGTGTAGATTGACCCCTGTTCGCCAGCGTGATATCGAGCTGGGGCGGAACATGGCTTCTCCAATTATTTAGCTCGAGACTAGCGTAGCAGTGAGACATTCAGAAAGTTGGCTGGAAAAAAAGACGCATACTCAATCTTGGTGACGTTTTCATCGACTTTGATCATCTCTTCCGGTGTAGAGTGGTGCAGATGGTTCCTACAGTCTATGTTTAAAAAGAATCGCACAAGGAGAAGATATATGGGATGGACGCACACAACATCGATAATCTTGCGAGCTATCAGGAAAAGGGAAGAGGACTCGAAGAGTGTAAGGGAAATGTAACCTGGCTGAATGGGTATGTTCGCCGGAGCATGGTACCACATAATCTCGTCGAATTGTGGATCCACGAATGGTAGTGGGATGGTGAGCCGATCGGACAGCTGGCCACAAAAAGCACGCCCAAAGTAAAGTGCCCAACAGACGTCCTGGGTGAATGCTCAGCCCCTGGAGAAGCGGCAATATAACGAGACCACGTACCATGGAAAATATAGACCAATGGGCCCAGTTTCTAGAGAGCATTTCATCGGAGGTGATCAGGCCCGCCTTGACCCATGCCTTCGCATCGACGCCTAGACCAACTACAAGAACGCATGTCATGAGAAATTTTAGATCAAGACAGCAATTAAGGCCTACGAGTTAAGCTCATTCTGCTACTCATACCTATGAAACCGCATAAGTATTCCGAGCACACCTAGAGACCAGATTTAATACTCACCAAAATACAAGTCGGCCACAATTCGATCGTCCACATCCGCATAGTATGTGCCTAAAAATGCCAGGGCTTGTACAAGGCTGATGTCAGGTTTCTGACATTGCGCCTCCAGACATGATTTAGCTGTGTCGGCAAATATTTGTCGCGTTTTCGGGTCGCGTGCATATGGGTCGTCGGAAAACATGAGGGCTAGAGAGAGAAGAGCATTGTGCAGCATGGGGGAGTAGTGTGGTGTTTTGGGAGGGCGCTGCGACCGAGGAACGCTCAAAGCACGATGCATGTCTTTAAGAAAAAGCGGTGGCACAATGCGCATGCAAAAAATGGTCATAAATTTGAAGGACAAGTCGAGAGCTCTGAAAATGGCTGAGAACCGTAAAGTGTGGGATGGCTGAGAGAAAACACACTTGTCGTGTTCTTTTCTTTCTAGAGCCACTTCTGGCGGCAAGTTTCTTGACCAATCTATGTCTTGATTGGGATCAGAGACATCCGCGCCGTCTACCAGTAATGCATAGCAAGCATTTGGATCTTCGAAGGCGTCGGTACATGTAATTCTCGAAACTTCGTTCGGAGGCTTGCCAGAGAACCGGAAGGTTATCCCGTGAACCAAGGGTCCCCCGAAATTATCATCCAGCTGAATATATACTATCAGCATAGGAATATGTGTATATGAAGAAAGAAAAATTGCCTTTAGACACTGCGCAGGTATGGTGAGTTGGTGTGTAATATCTTCGTCCGAATTGAGTACGTCGTTGTCGGAAAGATCCCCGTCGTCCTTCTCATGTGGCTCTTCGAGCTGCCGTGGACGCAATTGGAGATGAGACGACACATCTTGACAAACACACTTGGCAAGTATTCCTTCGAGCAGATCCGCGTAGGCTTGCAATGAATCGGCGCGCATTCGGAGCGCCTCAAAATGTGCTTGAGTCCGAGGCTTTCGAGGGGCTGTGTCGCGTCCCCAGGAACACTACAATTTTCTTGGTGAGTACGCTCATAATCTCCTGCGTTTCCAGTAGCCCACCTCGTCATCTCGACCGGAGGCTCCACAGGAGCCACATACAGGCTTGACGCCATCACACTTGGATTTCCTTCACGGACCTTCAGCGAATGGAAGGGGCATCGGTATATTCGTGCTTCAATAAAGCCCTGGCATGGTCAACTTACTTTGTTCGACAAATTGTGCATGCTTGAGATGCATACGGTCCACGACTCCTCGAGCTTGCAGCTCCCTTTGGCATCGATGGACGCGATGAAACTGTAACCTCAGGACTACTTAAGTCTGTAGGGTTGCTGTAGGGCAATTATTGATGACTGAGCAGTGAGCGTAGATCTCGGGCCGACCCGAGTTATATGCCCGCAGGGTACCCGGTCGGCGGTCGACGATGGCCACCGTTGATTGTCGGCGGCTGCTGATGGTCAAGGGCTGCCGGCGCTAGATACCGCTGCTCGGCAAATGCCGTTGACTTATAACTGTTTTGAGAAACTGATTTCTCAGCCACTGAGGGCCGTCGCTGGCTATTGCTGGCTGTCAACGAAGGTTGTTGTCCTCCAATGTAGATTAATCTCGAGATTTCAAAATTGCAGGTACAGGTGGTGGCTGGAGAGAGTTTGTTAAAAGTCACCGAATGCTGGTGAGGGTCGTCGGAAGTCACTGTCTTTACAATTTAGGTAGAACCTGTACCACTACTCTTGGAGTGGCCCCTGGAGAGATTATAAGTTGAAGAGAAGGTATATTGAATCTCTAGTTTGATTGACTACTACCGCCAGTCTTATGAAGAAGAAAAAGACGAGGTGCCGGTGACTTTCGCTGGGATCCGGTGGCCTTCACTGGTTTATAATGTGCACCATTAAAAAATCATCACTTCTGTTGACTTTCACCACCTACCGGTGCCATTCTGAGGATTGAACTTCTGCTTACGCTTTTGGGTAGGCGAAGTTGTAATTTATTGGTGGATTCTGGGTGCATGAAGAAGGGAAGGAGTCTGGACTCAAAGTCAGTGGCAATCAATGAAAGCCGGCGGCTGCCGAAATGTGTGAAAGACGCGTCTGGACGCGTTGTGAGTCGATGTTTGTCAGCAAAATAGGGATCAGATGCCGCTGATTATCACTGCGGGCCGACGGCCCGCGTCACCACGTGCCCTCCGGGCATATTACTGGCCGACCCGCCGGAAACCGTCGGTCCAGGAGTCAGATGCCTCAAGCTTGGAAACGTGCAAAAGTCGTGAGCGCGGAATTCACACAAATAGACAGAAACCCAGCCAGCCAGGCAATAAATAAAATAAACTACAAGCTACAAAGGACACTAGTGATCTGAGCCCCTAATACGCATCCAACTCCAAGTAAAGTAAGTATCCGTGGTCAGTAAAAGTCGTGGGACCGTGAGCGGGCGAGGCGAGAGGAGCACGGGGTGCTTGGGGCGGCAGTTGACCACCGGCAGGGAACGAGCGCCGGAGCGGAGCTGGGGACGCAGTAGATGGGGAGGTGTGGCGGGTATCGCGGCCGCGGGAGTACGAGAATAGAGGGCGAGGCGCGGGTGCCTCGGCGGCGTGGGTACGAGTCGCAGTGGTATGAAAGGAACGAAAAAAGGAGCGGCGAGGTGAAGGAAAGTGGTGCCTTGCCGGCGTGGGGTGTACAGATACCGAATGCGGACGAGGTGCCGGTGGGCGTCGGGTGCCTTGTCGGCGTGGTGCGGCGGTCAGCGCCGAGGAAAAGACGACGAGACGGGCGGACGATGATGACGAGGACTGAAGAGGAAATCAGTACGAAGGATGAGAAAAAGAAAGGAAAGAACTGACCACAATATCACCCTTCGCACTAAAAATCAACTCCAATCTGAGAGCTGCTCAGTCGAACGCTTCCCGCGTCGAAGCGCGTCCGCCCGTGGGCCTGCGTCGAGCTCAATCGGATCGACCACATACCGCGGCGTGCGAGAGATCCAGGCGTCCCTAGTCTGCCGCACATCTTGGTCCTCGCGTCGTGGTCCTCTCGGAAGCGGAGTCGGTGGTGGTAGTGGGATGAAATGTGGTTCTCGTCGTCGTCGTTGTCTCCAGCAGGCAGGGCAAGTACCGGTCGAAGGATGCCGGGGCGACGAGGCATCGGGAGAACCAGACCCACGTCTATCCATCCCTGACACGGTACATTCATCCTGCATGTAACTGGTGCCTGTCTCGACGTCTTCGCGTGGTGTCCTCGGCTGAGTAGTGCGCGGGGAGCGGCGGCAAGAAGGAGGGTCGGCGAAGAGATGCGGGGGCGACGAGGCATCGGCAAGAGGGAGACTGGTACGTCCTGGTCCCGCGGACCCACCGTCTATCCATCTACAACGCGCGACGCGTCCTTCCGTACGCGGCTGGAACCCGCGCAGTCCTCTCGACTGGCGACTCGGCGGGGGGCGGCGGCGAGAACGGGTGGCAACCTCTAGATGCGGGGGCGACGGGGCATCGGCGGGAGGAGACTGGTATGTCCTAGGCCCGCGGATCCACGTCTATCCATCTTCAGTGGCGACTCGGCTTGCCGCAGCTGGAGCCCGACGAACGCAGTCGACTGGAGGCGTCGCAGTCTCAACGGAGGGCGGCGTCGAGAGGAAGGGGGAATAGGTGGGTCGATGTAGCAGGCTCGACGGAAGACGGTGTCAAGAGGAAGGTGAGGTAGGCGGTGTCTCGTATGTGTTTCGACGGATGGCGGCATCGAGAAGAGAGTGGGGGTCGGCGAGTCATGATTGTCGCGGTCTGAGCGGCATCGAGAAGAGAGCGAGACAAGCAAGAGGTGGAGTAGGCAATGCGACGCGACGCTCGGGAGGAATGGCGCGTTACTGACATGGCGAGGTAAAGTGGCTGACAACGATGGAAACACTGATACTCACTCGTGTCTTCCTACGTTGGCCGAAGGGAAGGGATCGACGGGCGCAGACGGCGGAGAGTAGAGTTCGGTGTCACTGAAAAAGCGAGGTAAGGACTTAGGTGGCTGACAACGGCGAGAGGCGAAAGTGCTCACTGCGCGAGGTCGGAGAGCGGGTGGGAAAGAGCGGACGCCCGAAGGCTGGAGAGTTAAGCCCGTGGGCGAGGAGAGAGTGTGGTTGCCCAAGGGCGAGAAATGAGTGTGTTCATGAAACGACTGTGGTGGTGGGAGGCAAGAAGAGAGAGTGTTTGTTTGGCCAAACCGTCAGCCACTTGCGAACATGTCAATCTCTGGAATGGAGCTCGATTCTGTGAGTATCAGCCGCTGGCGAAGACAGACAGACTACTAAGGGAACCGGCACGGAGCGGTATCAGTTCTTGCGGACCGGACTAGAAGGAAACGCTCGGTATTGAGTGAATTGAGCCGTGAACGAGGAGTCATATTGCCGTGGCGCCAAAAAACATATAACGAGAGCTCTGGAACATGCTCCAAAACCCGTAAATTAACCCAATGTCGCGGAGTCAGCAGATATTGTAGCTGAAAATGGCGCGCAAAATTCTACATATACATAGCTTGAACTTGAACTTTGAAGCTTGAACTAAAGACAACACGGAATCTTCGGGCGATATTTGCCTTTCTTCAAGTGTCAGCATGCACGGCGCCATGAGAGCTTCCGCTACGTGCTTGAATTGGATCTTGACGCGGACTGGCGGAACGGTAGATCTAGAGTCTTGGAGGGAAAGGAGGATTCATAATAGTTGAGGTCGTAAAAATTCGCGATATGCTTGTCAATTTACTCCCATTCAGCAAGAGTGGAGGCTTTGAGAGGAGGGAGGAGGAGAAGGACGGAGAGGTGTGAGGAGGAATGGATGTGACTATCGATCAACCCTCTTGCCTTTTGCGATGACGCCACCGATGGATCCCTCCGTAATTCCACTCAACGCGGGCCACCACCCCTGATATTTCGGTCGCAAGCCGGGAGGATCGCCTTAATCCAGACGAGGAATTCAAAACAGAACCTGGGATAGGAGTCCCATAACTCGAAAAGAGCGTTCAGAGCATCGCCGACCGCCAACCGCATTTCGTTTCGGGCCTGTTTTCTTTACCCTGGACCCTCCTGGACGTGTACCTATCGATTCCCGGGAATAGCAGCTAGAAATCATATTGGGTGACCAGGTGCAGTGAAGAGCTTTCCCGACCATCTCCACGTCTAGAATCAAGAAGTCTCAAGAAGTTGCAGTGCCGAGGACGCGCTATACCGCTAACGTCGACGCAATCACAATCCAGTCTTGCGCCGACGGACCATAAACCTCTGCACGTTGAAGGAAAGTCCGCCCCGAGGGCACCCGAGACAAGTTGCATGTACAGCAAATCGACAGGCACGAAACCTTTACCACGACGTGCATGATTGTACGATTGGCGGATTTGCGAGGCTCGCTGAACTGGCTGAGTCTCTCGTTCATCCCGTCGATTGGTCAATTGACTGTAGCCGGACGCGCTTCTCCCCTTGGCTTCTTGTATCCATGAAACCCTGCATAGTAGTACAAACATTATCAAGATAGTAAAGTACCGACAATACAATCGCAGCAAATACAAAACAGCCAGAGAGAGTACGACTACATTATGGGAGGATTCTGCGCAATAAAAGTGTCCGAGTTGAGATTCTGGACGAAAGACGACCAAAAGGCGTCGTCCATAAACAAATCAGGGTTTGCGAATTCGTGGTCTGGAGGAGCCAGATGCTCGTTGCTGTCCCCGTTGTTTTGTTCGTAGGCCGGAGGGCCGACGGGCAGCTCATACGGTATGTCCATATCATAGTGGCACCCATTTGTGCTGGTCCGAGGCGTGCGCTGCTCCCACGCGCGGAGCAACGCACCAAGAACGTGCCCACAGCGCCCGGCGGAGTGGTCCGGTGCATGCGAAATCTGGTTCAGGCGCTCGACGGCCATGGCCTGCAGCCGCTCGCTCGCGCCGCCCATCTTCCCGCCGTCGAGCTGGTAGATGGAAAAGTTGGTCACGAATATCCACGTCGCGGCGAAGCCGACCATAACATAGAGGTTGTCCGGCGCGGTGCTTAGTTGAGTCAAGTCTGACGGCGTTAGGAACGCAGTCAGGACGGCTTCCGCGCTAGTGAGCGCGACACGCCCAAAGTGGATAGCAACAGGCTCCGGGTGGCCCTCTGCCTTGACATGGTACCACGGGATTAGTGGAGTATCTCGCTCGTGGACCGTCCGCGTTTCACGCAGAACGTGGTGCATCATGAGGAGTCGACATGAATGGTATTGAAGGATCAGCATTTGCGAATGGAAGGCGTCGTGCTGGGTAAGAACTGACAAAGGATAAGCTGGGATATCACCTTGAGCGTAGAGCTTACTGGGCAAGGGGTTCACGAGCCGGCCGAGGTCATCCATCGCATATATACAGGTATTCGTCGTCTGAAAAAAAGAGCTTAAGTCTTTGGCACTCTTCAGGCGGGTTTTGAATGCGGTTTCAGCCATCTGGAGCAGTTTTGCGCTCAGTCCAAGCCGACTATCGCGGATGACGGGCAGGGTGAAGTCGGGAAGCGTAGTCAGATTCGTCATATCGTGATCCGATTGAGAAATATGGGAGACAGGCGCACGTCCAGTCCCAATGCATAACCTTGTAAAGGAGATCAGAGATGAAACGAGAAGACAGAGAAGTGCATACATTGACTCGGAAATCGAGAGATACATCCACTATATACGCCCTAGTTAGAATAACTCGGGAAAGGAAAGGAACCCTACCAAACGCCATCTTCGAGTGGATTCATCGAGCTCCGCTTGCTTTTCTGGGCCCAACCCGTCCTTGTCGGCTCGCAGTCCCAAGGAACGTTTGGATTCATTCTGCAGGTGCAGATTCATGGCCATGCTGACGGCCGAGGCGATGAGCAATCGACCATCCCGCGCCTCGGCGCCAGTACCGCAGATCGGCGCCCATACAGAGAGTATGAGGAGTGCCTTGATTGACTCGATCGGTGGCTGGGGATTGAATATTTCCCGAACGAAAACGTCCTCTGTGAGTTTCTGGAGCCGTGGAGCAATTGTCGATCGAGCTACGGGCCCCAAGTGCCGTGAAGCAATGGTACATCGAACTATGTCAAGCATTGAATTGGTGTATTCGACAGACTCAGGCTGAGCACACAGCCATGGGCTGTACCGAGTCTCGAATCTAGGCACCAGTCAATATTCATCTTCTTTGGCAACGGCAGGCACTCACATCTCCAAAAGCGAGGTTATTTCTGGCAGGCTTAATATGTCCTCCAAGCGGCCCACATTGGCGAGTTCAGAGCCTGAATCTGTGCGCGGACACCGGACGAGCTCCTGAATTGCGAGCATTGGAGTAGCAGTCCAGTCTACGCGGCTTACGGACCCCCATACTGGGGTTGTTGCCGTTGGGAGAAGATCCTCCGGCAGCATCTCATGTCTGCCCTGAATAGAGTTCATTGAGACTGCCTCCGCGTTGGGCTGGGACGACGCGACTGCGGCCAGAGTATTCAGGCCTCCGTAGATTTCTGGAGGACTGGACTGGTCTGACACGGAGGGTGACGCGTCCGGTGGGGTCTGTGCCGGTGCCTTTGGCAAGAAATGTATGAGATCTGAGGTCTCGAAGGAGCATTGCACACCAAGGGTTTTGCAGCGATGGCAGCGAATAGTAACAACCGGAGCTCCCGGCTGGGGGCGAACGTCGAGGATTTCGCAGCGGCTTTTCTGGCGGCGGCATGAGGCGCATGCTTGGCTCGCCTTCGCCCTCTTAGGCCCTGGATTGTCGCCCGGTGACGCCCTTTTCATGGTTGCGCGCAAGTTGTAGACGCCGGCGGATCAATCGCCAAATAAGCGGTAAACACCGTCGGAGTGCCGTCCTTCAAGTTTCCACCAAGTTTCCACCATGGCATGCCTGCTTCATCCTAACAGTCGCTGACCGGACTTCCCCCTCATTCAATTTATTTCGAGCGTAGTACAGCCCCCGCTTTCTCATTGAAAACCTAACCCACGCTGTCCATTACTAGACGCTAAATTTTCGAGGATGTGAGCTGGCCTGTTGTTATCCTCAAGAGATGACTCCGCAAAAGCGTTATCCACTGGACATTTTCTCGGTGACCCTGCGTCTTGCAAGTTGTCGGATATCCCTCGGACTGCAGTGGACAAGGTTCGGTACACTGGCACCCGACTGCACGCGCGTTCTGTCACTTCTGTGTAATTCGGTGTCCAATAGTTTTTAATACGACTCAGTCCATCATACCTGCCCATAGGTCCATCATTTATTATACACGATGAAGACCTGGAATACTACACTATCAGGGCGCGGTCGCCGCCGCGGTGGCTCATAGATCCATCAGCAAATGCGGGTGACAACTCGCGTCTCTTGCATAGTGGCAAGTTGCACAGCTCGAACCCACTAGCGTGTGCTTTGTCCTTTGCTCACCTGCCGCATGCAAGTTGAAATACCTGAGAACAAACTGGGGAGACCAGTACAAATATATTAATGTATCGTCCCCCAATCCCCGTTCAAGTTAGTCAATCGACGAGTCCAAGGATCACCACGGCTTGGTCCGAAGCAAATTCGGATGAGGTTGTCCCCCTCTTTCTACCTGTTCAACCCATCGGTTTCTCCCTTTGTGCACCTCCCGAAAGAACATTTCCATGTGCAGGAAGCCTTCCGTGACCGCCGTCCGGCGCACGAAAGACTCAGCCTGAGCGTCGGAGACCATAAATTCTTGTGGTGGGGGAGTAAGCGGCCAAGACCGTAGGTTTGGGTCGGACTGGGGGTCGAAGACAAAGTAACGATGACCTGAACGGAATAGCAGGTATTGAGTGTTAAATTCAGTGTTCGCGTACGCCTGCGGGATTGCAGGGCCGGGGAACCCGTATGCGTGTTGCAATACCCACACGTAGTCGTCCGGTACACCTTGCCACAGATCCCAATTCCAATATTCGGTCCAATCTGTACTCCAGCCATGCAAGACGAGGCGATCCTGCGACCATTGTGAGACAATGGCGGGTTCAAATTGCATAGACGACGCCGGGGGCCTGGGAACAACCGATAACCCTAGAAATATGGGCTTCTATGCACCTTGGTGGTGAGCCGAGGCAAGCATAGCAGCTAAGAACGCTTACAGCTGGCAGCAAGGGCGGAATCGGGCTTCCTTGGTCCGTAAAATCTTTACCCAACGCACCACAACGTTCTGGATACCTTCCGTCGTGGTCGTAGATAGCGATTTCACCGAAACAGTTGCCCATAACCGTTAATCCAAGAGCGTCATCAAAATCGACAGCCGGAAGCGCCCAGAGTGCAGGTTGGACGGGATCATAGTTGCTCCAAGAAATAAGACGCTCCTCGGTACCGGACAGCCGTGGCGGGATGACCATGCAGACGAAGTGGGGACCAAAGGTGACTGTATCGTCCGTTACAGGTGCTGAAACCCAGAGGCTCCGACGGCCAGATGCACCGACACAGAGACGGTACCAAGGTGGGTCATCATCCCCCGATGGAGGGTATTCAGCAAGGGGGATTTGGTAGAAAATGCGGTCTTCGTCCCATGCCTCCAGCAGTTCACGTTCAATGACACACATCCCGATTCCGAGGGAAGATATGACGATAAGACGCAGTGGTTGGATATCGGCTGAAGCCACCGATGCGGATTGGTCGCATACGGCGGCCTCCCAGACTGTCGGTATCTTGATGAGTTTCACAAAAACAATGGAATCGATAGTTGGTGAGGGTAGAGTGTAGAATTCGAGAGCATCGGTCCGGAGTATGACGAGGATTCCACTCCAGATCGTCATTAGGTGCGGAACACTCTGAATGGTCGACGTTTAAATCACACACAGTAGTTTGGGATGAGAGTACGAACTCTCCGGCCCGGAATATCCAGCCCACCTGGAGGAGGTGGAATGTCCTGGACTCGAGTATTCCGCCAATTTACGACGTGGGGGACAACGGCGCCATGGCGAACCGCGCACGCCACTAAATCCCCACATAGCGTCAAGACATGGGATGAACCCTCGATGCGGCACAATTCCGAGAAGGAATGGCATCCCGAGTGCTGCCGCAAAGTGATGATATGCACTGACAGAGATCTGTGATATTGTTCAGCGACGAAGTCCCCGCGAAACAACCGATATACATACTCTGCGCCAAGGCCGAGCGCTAATACGATACCAGAGGCCTGAACCTCCAATTTCCCGGTTTTCACTTGGCCCGGTAAATACGCCTCCGCGAGAGGTTCTATATATCCCTGGAAAACCAACGACAAATCCCAGCAGCTAATCTTGCTGACATGATTGTCTGACGAGGCCACAAAGAGCCATGTGCCAGCAATCAAACGAAGCCAATTAATCGACTGGGGAAGATAGAGTCGCCAAATCTTGACCGGGGATAGATCGTGAGCCGCCCACTTGTCGGTGAGCCGTGCCATTCGTCGGACCAGAGCTTCGAGCGCAACGGAGTCCAGAAGATCGTAGCTTTTCAGGTATGGCGGTAAGATTTGCCCTGCGTAGCGAGCTTCTTCCAGTCTATTAATCCAGAAGATTTTGGCGTGTGTCGCGCCGTACAGAACACGGCATACCTGTGCATGGCATGAGTAGAGGTTGAATGGAGTGAACCAGTGTCACCTGTCTAAGCGAGGTGATATCTTCCAGAGGGAGCTCAAGGCAGACGAGGATAATGAGGTATTCACTGAATGCGGCAAGGGACATGGTGGCAGGAGGGTGGCAGGTGGAAATCAAGTGATCACGGCACATTTGAGAATGTTCCCACGCATTCTCTCACTCCTGCCAGTGTCGTTGCGCCGTTGGTCTGGCTCCCGTCTTTTTCCCGTCTGTCGGTTCTCGAGTATTGCGGCCTTGTTCCTTTTCTAACTGGCGTGCGACCGCCTTCCTCGAAGACTCGGACTTCCAAATTCGGTGTTCCTTCTTACAATGGATGCTAAATTCTTCACATACTACTGGATGGCGGCGAGCCGGTGAAATGTCGCAGAGATGCCCGCAAACTTACAACAGCAACGCTCTGAAGAACAAAGGAGCACAAGGCCTTCGGTCAGGCGCTGCAAGCGCGTACAATATTAATAGTTTTGTGGGTCCCATTGGGTCCGGATTCTAATCTCGTTCCCTTGTATTCCGTGCATGTGTCGTCTGGGATCTTTGACAAACTGATGGAATTCTCCTTGTATCACTCCGGCTTTGGGATTGAGTTCCCCGCGGATCTCGATCTATCTCGACTCCAATTGCTTGAGAAATGTTGTTCATCCCGGGACCCGTCTACTAACCGAGGATAATTTTGCGCTGCCCCTCGATATCCATTCTGCTTCTAATATTCATCAATGAAATTAAATCAAACAGAGTTCAGGGGGAACAAATTTCCCGCCGCGCCCCGGAGTCCAATTTTAGCCTTGGCGATGAACACTTGTTCAATTGTTTCTTTGGAACAAGAGTGCTGATTTCTCCCTACGCTCTGCGTAGGCCTGGGAGTATCTGGCCCATTGCGTCTTCGACGGGAAGTCAGCACTATGATACAGCACTTCTGCGCCGGAGTCTAAGGTCAGGCAGCCATGGCGACGAGCACTTGCTCATTGTTCTTTGGACCAGGACAGCGCTGATAATTTCCCCTCCCTCGTATAGGCATGGGAATATCCGAAGATCCTTGACTCGGAAAAGAACATGGAAATGCCACGGCTTGCTCAACTAATATTTCGGGGTTGTCAAGGAAAGAACAAGAACGCAGGATGATATAAAATGCGAGACGGAAAGGCATACTTCGGTATCTCTTCCTCCGCAAAGATGCACGCTCCCTACTATCCTCAAACTCAGCGGCCAAATCCCCACAACGCGCATCTTGAATATGCCGTTACTCGCCCAATTTCAATCCATTCCGATTTCAGTCCCTCGATGGCCGAAGTATGTGCTGCTCAGGCTCGCATTCTTTAAAAGGGCTAATGGTCATTAAAGATTGTACATTATCTCGAGTACCGTAGCAAATCCCGGCCATTCATCGATGCGACCGACGGCCGCCGGGATCTCTGGGAGACTGTCCTTTCCCCCTGCATGTGCGTGTGCCTCCCCGGAACATTTTCTAGGCATTTATTTAACAGCTATCTTTAGCAAATTAAGGCGATGTCGTCGAGCGAGGCCGAACCAGCCCCGGGAACTGATATACGTCACAATCACCGGCATCCATGGCCTCAAGTTGAGAATTGCGGACTGTTATTCGGCTTTAGGTTGGCGTACTCTACATTGGAAACCTGGAACAGCCACTAACGATGAACCTAAGGGCTTATAATAACAGAGACCGATCCATATCTGTGGCATGGGTACGAAAACCCTTTAGAAGTTGAACAAATTCACCTTAAAACCCTTGCAACCTACACGAAATGGATGGACAACCTATTTAAGGAGCTCTTCCGAAGGGATATACCTTCAACGGCTTGCGTAATGTATGTGGAAGATCTCCAGAAGGTGCCAAGGCCAGTTTTATCGGCAACAACAACAACTGAGGAGGCCAAACTCGTT
Organism: Mycena rosella; assembly: GCA_029378255.1. Taxonomy (NCBI): domain Eukaryota; kingdom Fungi; phylum Basidiomycota; class Agaricomycetes; order Agaricales; family Mycenaceae; genus Mycena; species Mycena rosella. The sequence goes on along the minus strand of JARKIE010000010.1, from coordinate 416,070 downwards.
GAAAACCGAACCTTCAGGCCATCATCATTTTTTCCGAACCTCTCCGAACCCCTTAAAGTAGAGGCGGTCAGGCTCCAGCAACAAAACCTCCAAGGATTTGCAGTTGGGTTCAGTTTGAAGGGAATATCACCGCAAGAACTTGTTGGTTTGGCGGTCCACTTTGGACAGTGCTGTGAAGGGCAGGCTTTGCTATAGTGAGTCCATGATTACGGACACCCTTTACGGTTTCCTTACACGCTATGTAGCATATTGGACCCGACAAACAAGACAAGTCGATTTTATATGTTGGGCGCAGCAACGCGTGTTGGACCCATCAGAGCCATGCTTCAGTACAACGAAGCGTTGTTCCGAACCACGCTGGTCCCGGCATGTAGAAACTGCCGTTACATGGTGAAGGCCGTCAACGACGCGTTGGGCACAACACGTGTTGACCAGAAAATTGGCCGTGTTCCGGCGCTCGAGTACCGCGACCTCGCTGTGGCCAGGAATGAGTCAAATGCGCTGTTGCCGCCTTCGCTGATATGTTTCGGCCAGACCATAAAGAAGTGCAAGAATAGGCAATCCCGCAAATACGAGTGTCCATACTGCCTGATGGCGTGGTATTGCAGCTCGTCATGCAGGGCGGCCGATTGGAGCACCCATGCTCGCGGCCCGTGTTGCAGGTACAGGTGGTGTGCGGAACCAAGCTGCAAGAGCCCTGCGAATTTGGCCTGCAGGGGATGTTGGGATGTGGGAGACAGGATCCCAGCAAGATATTGCGGCGTCGAGCACCAGACCAAGGATTGGCCCACCCACAAACCTTGGTGCAAAGACCGTGCCAACAAGGGACCCGTTCCGGCATTACAAGCGAGGTAGATGGATGTTAGGACCTCGATACGCCTCCAGAAACGCAGCTCGAGCCAGCGGTTCTATGATATACCACTGTACACTGCACCACACGTCCGATGGGTCCCGAGGAAATCTTGCTTTTTACCAATTCCACGTATCGAATAATATGTTTGCCCATGCCGAGGAGCTCGAAGCTTGGCAAGAGATCGATGAGAAGTCAACCGTCCTTAGGATTCATATCATCAACGTGCTAGCTGAGGTTAGCGCCGTGGCGGGACAAAGAACGGGACAGGAAGAGAAAACGAAAACAACAGAACGCTCTGCACGAGCTACTTCAGGGGACTGCCCCGATGGACCAAAGAAGTGTTCAATATGGCCGGTCGGCCCCAGCTCTTTCCTGAAACCCTTCATGGAGTGATAATTCCACTGAATAAACATATTTCTGTGCTGTCGATGAGGAGCTCAGTCATTGAATCAAAGTGGAATCACGTGTGCACCGGCACACGATGACGTTTCGCGTGTCCTTTTACACCTTACCATTTCGAGGGCTACAGTTCCGATAGTAGTGGCCCACCGAACCCCCCACGAAAGGAAGTCCAGGCTAAAAAAAATGGAAGGCAGCGCGATCCCAACGGAGCTTTAGCGTACATACATTCACCCTTCGCTTCTCTCTATACATCATCTATAAATATTAAATGCCCGTACGCCGCGGGAGCGGAGCCATACATTGTCTCATGCGGGCCTCACGAAGTCGGCTGCGGCGCCGCGGCGCGCCCCGCCCGCTCGAGCGCGCCCTCCGCGAGCTCGTACGCGGGGCGGTAGTACCGGCCGTCGGGGGAGACGGGGCTCGCGACGGCGTGCGCGGGGCGCGCGTGCGTGGCGGAGATGTACGCGGCGAGAACGGCGGTAGGGGACGGGCTCGACGTGTCCGTCTGCGGCTGCGGCGGCTGCGGCGTCGTGTGCGTCGATGCGAAGACCGCCGTAAGCGCGGTGCCGGGCGTCAGCAGTGCGGACGAGGCCGCCGACGGCGACGCCGATGCGGGGATGTCGACCAGCAGCGCGGGGTTGGGGAACGTGTTGTACGTCGAGCCGAGGGACGTGTACCTGCGGGGGCGGTGAGATTACAGGCGTGGCGGAGCGGAAGGAAGGCATACCCGTAATCGTACAGGTCGCAGTACGGGACTTTGAGCGTCCGGAGGAACGTCCACACGTCGGCGTAGTCCCAGTTAATTATGGGGTTAATGCGCTCGAACTGGGGCCAGCCGGGGTCGGTCATGTTGCGGTGCGATAGCGTGGCTGGCCAAAGGTTTAGAAAATAACAAGTACGCAGTATTCGAGCGCACCTCCATGCGGGTCCCCGCGCCGCGTGCCAATGAGGATCGCGTCGATTGCAGGAAACGTATTCTTGTAAATTTCGAGCGCCTGTTTCATCCCCTCGGCGCCCTTGGCCTCGCCAACAGCTGTCGGTGCGGACGCAATGTAGTCGGCGCTCTCCTTCGGCGCGGGCGTGAGGACGCTTTCCACGCGCTCTGACGGCGGCCGGCAGTGGAAGAGGTCGAGATTGTATCTTTTCGCCGAGTCCTCGATAAAGGTCTCTAGTGTCGGAAACGGCGACGGAACTGCGATGTAGAGCGCCGGAATAGGCTTCACGGGCTCGGAGGGCGATAGCCGTCGTGCGAGTGCTCCTGCGTATAGATGCAGCAGAACGGTGCCTGGGCCGAAGTTAGGACGACTCCGCACGAACCAGAGATTATCACGACTCACAGTCCTTGCCGCCGTTGAAGCTGATAGATACGCGTTCCTGCCTTGAGGGCCGCATTTTATTCAAGGAAACAAGCAGAGATGCAGCTCCCCACCTACCCATGCGTATCCAGGGCGCTGTCGATTACATCCAGAGCCTCCTTGACCAGTGGAGCCAGAGGGTCTTGGGAAACAGCCAAATCGTAGACGGCATCTGCGACCTTCTTGCAGTCCATTCTAGCGATCCTAGTCGTATTATTTATCCGTGGCCGAGGAGCAAAGGAAAGGATCGATTGAGGAGGCTGTGAGCGGAAAGAGGCGAAGATCAATCCTTTGCTCCTGCTTTCATCTGCATATTTTTTGGATTCATCACCGCTGTACTGACTTGCAATGCGCGGCGGACTGGCGGAACGGCAGAGTCTTGTTGGAGGGAAAGGAGGATTCATAATAGTTGAGGTCGTAACAGCTCGCGGTATGGTTTTCAATTTATTCCATTCAGCAAGAGTGGAGGCGCTTTGAGAGGAGGGAGGAGGAGAAGGACGGAGAGGTGCGAGGAGCCATCGATCAACCCTCTTGCCTTTTGCGATGACGCCACCGATGGAGAGAGAGAATCGGTTGACGGCGCAAGCTATCTACTAGCTAAGATGCCGGCGCAGCAAGTAACTACGCAATACGTGATATAACAAAGGGAGTCCTCGGTGTAAGTAATTGTCCGATGTATTCGAAGTCTCTATTTCGCGGGCTTGTTCTGCGGTGATCGACGCGCGTGTATCTCGGGTAGGAAAGTATAGGGTGACCTGGGCATGAGTAGCATATAGAGAAAGAGGCGGCCATTATGGTATCTTGTGGACCTGACCCCGAGAGCTTTGGAGGTGTTGTCCTCCCGCACGTCGCGTGCGTGGCTGTGTTGGCGGCTGATCGCCGTCTGTCTTCAATCGTCCTCGACGCTCCCCTCCTCCGACTCCTCGTCGCCACCGTATCCCCCTTCCGACCCCCCGTCGCTCTCGTCCGACCCGGTCCCGTCTCCATCGTCGTCTTCGCCCGTCTGAAGGGGCTCGGTTACGCGTCGCGGCTGGCCCGTCTTGGTGAAAGCCCCCGACCTCTCGAGGAAGGTCGCCAGCGCCCGAATCCCCTTCTCCGTGCCCAGGATGTCCGGGATGATGATCTGGGCCGACGTCTCCCTCAACACACCTCGGTGCGTCGCATATTCTTCACATTCTCGTAGGATGTGGGCTCTCGTTTGGAACGGTTCGCCGCACTGGCATCCTACGCGCTCCGAGGGGACAAATCTGGCGTAGTACTCACCCATGAATGCATGTCCCGTCCTGCATTGGACCACTCTCCCATATACCTCCCTTTTGGTGCCCGTGAAGTGCGGCTTGGGTTTCCAAGCTGGGGGTATGCGGTCTGCGGGCCCAAACCTGCCCGACGGCGGCGTTTTCTTCAATCCCGCGGTCCATTGCAACAGTGCTTTTTCTTTTGCCGCGCGTCTCGCGTGCGTGAGCGTCGTGGTCTCGTTCGCGCACCACATCTCCGCCGCGGCTTTCGCCAGCTCGTCGGCGCGCTCGTTCCCCTTGATGTCCTCGTGTCCCGGGGACCAGTCGATGTCGATCGTGTTTCTCGGGTCGCGGTCGAGGAATTCTTCGACGTATCGGCGGAATCGCTCCGCGTGCGTCTGCCCCGCTGCCGGCTTGGGGTCGAAGATCGACGCCAGAGCCGCTGTGTTGTCTGCAAAGAAGTGGATGTGCCGAACCTCCGGGTGGGAGTCGGCGAATGTCAGCGCGTCGCAGGCGGCCCACGCTAGCCCCGCCATTTCCGCATCGTAGACCTCCGATTTTGACCCCATCGGTCCCACCCTGGTGACGCGCTCACGGCCCCGGTAGTAACCCACCGAACTGTAGCCTACGCTCCGCTTAGAGCTTTGCTTGTCTTCGAGGAGGGAGCCGTCCGAATACATGGCCAGATGATCTGGCTGTGTTTCAAATTCACTCACCTTGGCGTTGTGCGCTTTCGCCGCGTCCTCCTTCTCCACCTGAGCCTCGTTCGAGTTGATGCGGACTCTGCCCCCGAAGTCGCGTGCGGTCTTCCTCCACGGCGCTGCTCGGAAGGGATGAACTTTCTCCCCTAGTTCGGGATGGTATGTCTTCTTGGCCAGCTGCAGGAGTCGTGTCGTCTTTGGCGGCGTCCTACGGTTCTTGTTAACCTGTTTATGCGATGGCAGGGGGGGTGGGGCGGTTGCTGGTTCGCCCTCGCGCCACTCGCTCGGGAGTCGCTGAATAACCGGGTTTCTGTGTCCAAGCCTATGGAGCCGGGTTGCGTATCGGTCCAGTATAAGGTCTAGCGTCTGGGTAACGGGCGGTATACCTGCTTCGAGCTCGAGGGCCCTGATCGGTGTCGTTCGGAAGGCGGCAGTGATATGTCGGAGTGCCTGGTTCTGGACTCGACCTATCAACTCGACGTGTTTCTGCTTGCCCGTCCACCACACCGGGCACGCGTACGTGGTTATCCTCAAGAGATGACTCCGCAAAAGCGTTATCTGCTGGATATTTTCTCGGTGACCCTGCGTCTTGCAAGTTGTCGGATATCCCTCGGACTGCAGTGGACAAGGTTCGGTACACTGGCACCCGACTGCACGCGCGTTCTGTCACTTCTGTGTAATTTGGTGTCCAATAGTTTTTAATACGACTCAGTCCATCATACCTGCTGCCCATAGGTCCATCACTTATTATACACGATGAAGACCTGGAATTCTACACAATCAGGGCGCGGTCGCCGCCGCGGTGGCTCATGGATCCATCAGCAAATGCGGGTGACATCTCGCGTCTCTTGCATAGTGGCAAGTTGCACAGCTCGAACCCACTAGCGTGTGCTTCGTCCTTTGCCCACCTTCCGGCGTATGCAGGGTGAAATACCTGAGAACGAACTTGGGGAGACCAATACAAATATATTGAGGTAATGTATCGTCCGTTTAAGTTAGTCAATCGACAAGTCCAAGGATCACCACGGATTGGGCCGAAGCAAATTCGGATGAGGTTGTCCTCCTCTTTCTGCCTGTTCAACCCATCGGTTTCTCCCTTTGTGCACCTCGCCAAGGAACATGTTACTGTACAGATTGCCTTCTTTGACCGCCGTCCGGCGCACGAAAGACTCAGGCTGAGCGTGGGAGACCATAAATTCTTGTGGTGGGGGAGTGAGCGGCCAAGACCGTAGGTTTGGGTCGGACTGGCGGTCGAAGACAAAGTATCGATGACCCGAACGGAATAGCAGGGATTGAGTAATAATTTCAGTGTTCGCGTATGCCTGCGGGATTCCAGGGCCGGGGAACCCGTATGCGTGCTGTAATATCCACACATAGTCGTTCGGTGCACCTTGCCACAGATCCCAATTCCAATATTCGGTCCAATTTGTACTCCAGCCATGCAAGACAAGGCGATCCTGTGACCATTGTGAGATAATGGCGGATTCAAATTCGGTGAACGACCCCGGGGGCCTGGGAACAACCGATAATCCTAGGAATATGGGCTTCTATGCACGTTGGTGGTGAGCCGTGGTAAGCATAGCAGCTAAGAACGCTTACAGCTGGCAGCAAGGCCGGAATCGGGCTTCCTTGGTCCGTAAAATCCTTACCCAACGCACCACAACGTTCTGGATACCTTCCGTCGTGGTCGTAGATAGCGATTTCACCAAAACAGTTGCCCATAACCGTTAATCCAAGAGCGTCATCGAAATCGAGGGCCGGAAGCGCCCATAGGGCGGGTTGGACGGAATCGTAGTAGTTACTCCAAGAAACGAGACACTCCTCAGTACCGGACGGCAGTGGCGGGATGTCCATGCAGACGAAGTGGGGACCAAGGGTGACGGTGTCGTCCGTTACGGGTGCCGAAACCCAGAGTCCTCGGCGGCCAGATGCACCGACGCAGAGGCGGTACCAAGGTTCGCGCTCCCTCGATAGAGGGTATCCAGCAAGGGGGATTTGGGGGAAAATGCGGTCTTCGTCCCATGCCTCCAGCAGTTCACGTTCAATGACACACATCCCGATTCCGAGGGAAGATATGACGAGAAGACGCAGTGGTTGGATATCGGCTGAAGCCACCGATACGGACTGGTCGCATACGGTGGCCTCCCAGACTGTCGGTGTCTTGATCAATTTGACAAAAACAACGGAATCGTTGGTTGGTGAGGGTAGAGTGTAGAATTCGAGAGTATCAGTCCGGAGTATGACGAGGATTCCGCTCCAGATCGTCATCAGATGCGGAACGCTCTGAATGGTCGACGTTAAAACCACAGGCAGTAGTTTGAGAGGAAAATACGAACTCTTCGGCCCGGAATGTCGAGACCACCTGGAGGAGGTGGAATATCGTGGATTCGAGTATTTCTCCAATTTACGATGTGGGGAACAACGGCGCTATGGCGTATTGCGCACCCAATTAAATCCCCACATAGCGTCAAAACATGGGATGAACCCTCAATGCGGCACAATTCCGAGAAGGAATGGCATCCCGAGTGCTGCCGCAAAGTGATGATATGTACTGACAGAGATCTGTGATATTGTTTAGCGACGAAGTCCCCGCGAAACAACCGATATACATACTCTGCGCTAAGACCGAGCGCTAATACAATCCCAGAGTCCTGGACCTCCAATTTCCCGGTTTTCACTTGGCCCGGCAAATACGCCTCCGCGAGAGGTTCTATATATCCCTGGAAAACCAACGACAAATCCCAGCAGCTAATTTTACTGATATGATTGTCTGACGAGGCCACGAAGAGCCATGTGCCAGCGACCAGACGAAGCCAAGTAATCGACTGGGGGATATGAAGAGCCCAAATCTTGACCGGGGACAGATCGCGAGTCTCCCACTTGTCGGTGAGCCGAGCCATTCGTCGGACCAGAGCTTCGAGCGCAACGGAGTCCAGAAGATTGTAGCTTTTCATGTATGGCGGTAAAATCTGCCCCTCGTGGCGAGCGCGTTCCATTTTATTAATCCAGAGGATTTTGGCGCGCGTCGCGTCGCATGAAACACGGCATACCTGCGCATGAATGAAGTGCGATTAGAAGTTAAACGGAGCGAGTGGACCTGTTTCACCTGTCTAAGCGAGGTTATATCATCAATAGGGAGCTCAAGGCAAACGAGGATGATCAGATATTCGCTCAGCGCGGCCAGGGACATGGTGGTAGGCAAGTGGCAGGTATACCAAAGTGGAAATCAGGTAATCACACGACACATTTGGCAGTATGTTCCCACGGACTCTCTTACTCCTGTCGTCGTTTGCGCCATTGTCCCGTCTTCTTCCCGTCTCAAGTATTGTTACCTTGTTCTTTTTCCCACTGGCGTGCCACCGCCTTCCCTCGAAGACTCGGACTTCCAAATTCGTGCAATGGAGCAGTGCTAAACTCTTCGCATACTATTGGATGGCGGCGAGCCGGTGGAACAGGGTGAAACGTCGCAGAGATCCCAGCAGACTTACAAGAGCAACGCTCTGAAGAACAAAGGAACATAAGTACAATAAGTAGCTTTGTGGGTCCCAGTGGGTCCGTGATTCTAATCTCGTTTAAATCTGGGATCTTCGAAAAACTGATGCAGTCTCCTTAAATCACTCCGGATCTCGACTATTGAGGTCCCCGCCGGCAGATCGGGACTGCCATTCCAATTGTATGTTTGAGAAATCCTGTTCAGGCCGTCCACTAACCAGTGGATACTGTTGCGCTGCTCCTCGATATCTATTCTGCTCCTGCATCTAATCATCAATGAATGAAACAGAGTTTAGCGGGAACAAATTTCCCGCCGTCCATACCACGTCCCGGAGTCCAATTTTAGCTTTGGCGACGAACACTTGCTCATTGTTTTTTGGAACAAGAGTGCTGATCGCTCCCTACGCTCCGCGTAGGCCTGGGAGTATCTGGCCCATTGCGTCTTCGACGGGAAGTCAGTACTGTGATACAGCACTTCTGCGCCGGAGTCTAAAGACAGGCAGCCATGGCGACGAGCACTTGGTCATTGTTCTTTGGACCAGGACAGCGCTGATAATTTCCCTTCCCGGCCCCCCGTATAGGCATGGGAATATCCGAGGATTCTTGACTCGAAGAAGAACATGGGAATACCATGGCTTGCTCAACTAATATTTCGGGGTTGTCAAGGAAAGAACAAGAAGGCAGGATGATATAAAATGCGAGACGGAAAGGCATACTTCGGTATCTCTTCCTCCGCAAAAATGCACGCTCCCTACTATCCTCAGGCTCAGCGGCCAAACCCCCACCTTGCGCATCTTGAACACCCCGTTACTCGCTCGATTTCAATCCATTCTGATTTTAGTCCCTCGGTGCCCGAAGTATGTGCTCCCAGGCTCACATTCTTTGAACGGGCTAATGAATATACAGATTATACATTATCTCGAGTATCATAGCAGATCCCGGCCATTCGTTGATGCGACCAAGGGCCGCCGGGATCTCTGGGGACTTATCCTTTCCCCCTGCATGTGCGTATGCCACCGCGGGACATTTTTAAACATTATTTAACATTTATCTTCAGCAAAGAAAAGCAATGTCGTAGAGCGAAGCCGCCGGTACCGACACGGCCCATGGAATTGGAATACGTCACAATCACCGGCATCCATGGCCTCAAGTTGAGAATTGCGGACTGTTATTCGGCTTTAGGTTGGCGTACTCTACATTGGAAACCTGGAACATCCACTAATGATGAACCTAAGGGCTTATAATAACAGAGACCGATCCATATCTGTGGCATGGATACGAAACCCCTAAACAAATTGAAGAAGTTCACCTTAAAATCCTTGCAACCTACACGAAATGGATGGACATTCTATTTAAGGACCTCTTCCAGGACGATATACCTTCAACGGCTTGCGTAATGTATGTGAACGATCTCCAGAAGGTGCTACGGCCAGTTTTATCGACAACAACAACAACTGAGGAGGCCAACCTCGCTCGTGGCCGAACTTTCATGCCATCATCATTTTTTCCGAACCTTTCCGAACCCCTTAAAGTAGAGGCGGTCAAGCTACAGCAACAAAACCTCCAAGGATTTGCAGTTGGGTTCAGTTTGAATGGAATATCACCGCAAGAACTTCTTGGTTTGGCGGTCCACTTTGGACAGTGCTGTGAAGGGCAGGCTTTGCTATAGTGAGTCCATGATTACGGATGCCCTTTACGGTTTCCTTACATGCTATGTAGCATATTGGACCCGACAAACAAGACAAGTCGGTTTTATACGTTGGGCGCAGCAACGCGTGTTGGACCCATCAGAGCCATGCGTCAGTACAACGAAGCGCTGTTCCGAACCACGCTGGTCCCGGCATGTAGAAACTGCCGTTACATGGTGAAGGCCGTCAACGACGCGTTGGGCACAACACGTGTTGGCCCGAATGGCCAGACTGTTCCGGCGCTCGAGTACCGCGACCTCGCTGTGGCCAGGAATGAGCTAAATGGGCTGGTGCCGCCTTCGCTGATATGTTTCGGCCAGACCAAAAAGAAGTGCAACAATAGGCAATCCCGCAAATACGAGTGTCCCTACTGCAGGATGGCGTGGTATTGCAGCTCGTCATGCATGGATGCCGATTGGAGCACCCATGCTCGCAGCAAGTGTGCCAGGTACAGGTGGTGTGCTGATCCAGCGTGCGGCGCAGGCAGTCCGAGCATAACCTGTCAGCAGTGTTGGGGCGTGAAAGACAGGATCCCGGCAAGATATTGCAAGGCCGAGCACCAGGCCAGGGATTGGCCCACCCACAAGCATTGGTGCCAAGACCGTGCCAACAAGGGACCCGTTCCGACATTACAAGCGAAGTAGATGGACGATAGGACCTCGATAGACCTCCAGAAATGCAGCTCGAGCCAGTGGTTCCCGTTTGTTATGATATACCACTGTACCACACGTCCGATGGGTCCTGAGGAAATCTTGATTTTTACCAATTCCATGTATCGAATAATATGTTTGCCCATGTTGAGGAGCTCGAAACTTAGCAAGAGATAAGTCCATCGTCCTTAGGATTTATATCGTCAATGTGCTAGCTGAGCCTAGCGCCGTGGCGGGACAAAGAACGGGACGGGAAGAGAAATTTGCACGAACCACTGCGTGGGAGCCCTCAGAAGCTTCTCGCCGATCTGTTGAATTGGACCGAAGAAGTGTTCAATATTGCCGGTCGGCCCCAGCTCTTTCCTGAAACCCTTCATGGAGCAATAATTCCACTGAATAAACGTATTTCTGCGCTGTCGATGAGGAGCTCAGTCATTGAATCAAAGTAGAATCACGTGTGCATCGGCACACGATGACGTTTCGCGTGTCCTTTTATACCTTACCATTTCAAGGGCTACAGTTCCGATAGTAGTGGCCCACCGAACCCCCCACAAAAGGAAGTCCAGGCTAAAAAAAATGGAAGGCAGCGCGATCCCAACGGAGCTTTAGCGTACATACATTCACCCTTCGCTTCTCTCTATACATCATCTATAAATATTAAATGCCCATACGCCGCGGGAGCGGAGCGATACATTGTCTCATGCGGGCCTCACGAAGTCGGCTGCGGCGCCGCGGCGCGCCCCGCCCGCTCGAGCGCGCCCTCCGCGAGCTCGTACGCGGGGCGGTAGTACCGGCCGTCGGGGGAGACGGGGCTCGCGACGGCGTGCGCGGGGCGCGCGTGCGTGGCGGAGATGTACGCGGCGAGAACGGCGGTAGGGGACGGGCTCGACGTGTCCGTCTGCGGCTGCGGCGGCTGCGGCGTCGTGTGCGTCGATGCGAAGACCGCCGTAAGCGCGGTGCCGGGCGTCAGCAGTGCGGACGAGGCCGCCGACGGCGACACCGATGCGGGGATGTCGACCAGCAGCGCGGGGTTGGGGAACGTGTTGTACGTCGAGCCGAGGGACGTGTACCTGCGGGGGCGGTGAGATTACAGGCGTGGCGGAGCGGAAGGAAGGCATACCCGTAATCGTACAGGTCGCAGTACGGGACTTTGAGCGTCCGGAGGAACGTCCACACGTCGGCGTAGTCCCAGTTAATTATGGGGTTAATGCGCTCGAACTGGGGCCAGCCGGGGTCGGTCATGTTGCGGTGCGATAGCGTGGCTGGCCAAAGGTTTAGAAAATAACAAGTACGCAGTATTCGAGCGCACCTCCATGCGGGTCCCCGCGCCGCGTGCCAATGAGGATCGCGTCGATTGCAGGAAACGTATTCTTGTAAATTTCGAGCGCCTGTTTCATCCCCTCGGCGCCCTTGGCCTTGCCAACAGCTGTCGGTGCGGACGCAATGTAGTCGGCGCTCTCCTTCGGCGCGGGCGTGAGGACGCTTTCCACGCGCTCTGACGGCGGCCGGCAGTGGAAGAGGTCGAGATTGTATCTTTTCGCCGAGTCCTCGATAAAGGTCTCTAGTGTCGGAAACGGCGACGGAACTGCGATGTAGAGCGCCGGAATAGGCTTCACGGGCTCGGAGGGCGATAGCCGTCGTGCGAGTGCTCCTGCGTATAGATGCAGCAGAATGGTGCCTGGGCCGAAGTTAGGACGACTCCGCACGAACCAGAGATTATCACGACTCACAGTCCTTGCCGCCGTTGAAGCTGATAGATACGCGTTCCTGCCTTGAGGGCCGCATTTTATTCAAGGAAACAAGCAGAGATGCAGCTCCCCACCTACCCATGCGTATCCAGGGCGCTGTCGATTACATCCAGAGCCTCCTTGACCAGTGGAGCCAGAGGGTCTTGGGAAACAGCCAAATCGTAGACGGCATCTGCGACCTTCTTGCAGTCCATTCTAGCGATCCTAGTCGTATTATTTATCCGTGGCCGAGGAGCAAAGGAAAGGATCGATTGAGGAGGCTGTGAGCGGAAAGAGGCGAAGATCAATCCTTTGCTCCTGCTTTCATCTGCATATTTTTTGGATTCATCACCGCCGTACTGACTTGCAATGGCCACTGTGGTTCTCGTCACCGGCGGCACTGGGCTCGTGGGCAAGGCGCTGCAGCATGTTATCGAGACCGAGCCGGTGGGCTCCAAGTACGGAAAGCAGCCCAATGAGACCTGGATATTCGCTTCCTCGGCAGACGGCGATCTCAGGTCTGATTCGCTGGTTTCGAGGATATCGGGCACTCAGCGAAATCTACCAGGGACCCGGCACAGACGCTAAAGCTGTACGAGAAGTATAAGCCAACCCATGTCATCCATCTCGCTGCCCTCGGTACGCTCAAAGGCCTACATCTGCTTGGTTTTTATCTAATTGCATCGACATGCAGTCGGTGGCCTCTTCAAAAACATGAAGTACAAGGTGAGTGCCGTGAACAGATGTAAGGCATCCAGCTAACTCGATTACCAGCTGACCTTCCTGCGGGATAACATCCTGATCAACGACAACGTTCTCCACGCGTCTCACACCCAAAAGACCACCAAGCTCATCTCGTGCCTCTCGACCTGCGTCTTCCCCGACAAGGTCGAGTACCCCCTGGACGAGAACAAGATTCACAGCGGGCCGCCGCACGAGTCGAACTTTGGGTACGCGCATGCGAAGAGAATGGTCGATGTGCAGAACCAGTGAGCCCGCACCATCCGATCGCCGCAGCGCATGCATGCTGACGCCGCCCAGCGCGTACAAGGAGGAGTTTGGCTGCAACTTCACGTCCGCGATCCCGACCAACATCTTCGGGCCCCACGATAACTAGTGCGCGCCGCGCCCCCTTTTTATTTCTCGATCTTTAACCGTTTCTCTCAGCGATCTCGAGGACGCCCATGTCATCCCCGCCCTCGTGCACAAATGCTATCTAGCCAAGCGTGCGTCGCGTCTTCCCCGCGCGATCCACTCGATCTTGACCCCCGTCTAGAGAACGGCACCCCCTTCATCGTCAGCGGGACCGGCAAGCCTCTCCGCCAGTTCATCTTCTCCTACGACCTCGCCAAGCTATTCATCTGGATGCTGCGCGAGTACGACGACGTCGAGCCCATCATCCTCTCCGGTACGCCATCTATCCATTGAATTCTCAACCCTCTAACCCCGCTATGTATCTGCAGTCGGCGAAGACGAGGAGGTGAGCATCAAAGAGGTGACCGACGCGATCGTCAAGGCTGTCGGGTTTGAAGGGCACTATTCCGTACGTCCATCCATCCATCCATCCATCGCATCTTATTCTGTTATTATCGCCGCATTCTAACTCTGCGGGCTTAGTTCGACACCTCCCGCGCAGACGGCCAATTCCGCAAACCCGCATCCAACAAGAAGCTCCTGGAGCGCATCGGCGGGTTCCAGTTCACGCCGTTCGACCAAGGTACTCCGCTTTTCTCTCCTCTGTGCACCGGCAGCTGACGGGTACAATAGCACTGGACATCAGCGTCAAGTGGTTCATCGAGAACTACGACACTGCACGGACGGGCATTAAGAAGGCTTGAGAAGGTGTCAATACATATACCATGATAGACGGAAAGGCATGCAATGTAATCAAAAGAATGCGAAGGCTTCGACCTGCGAGTTCGGCGCTGGCAGACTGAGCACCCAAAAGCCTCGCTTTCCGCAATCGTTAGACAAATATGGATTCTATTCGGCCTCGGAAACCCGTGTAAAAACATCCGAGAATAATGCATTAACCTAACTTGACGATTGCTCTCGCCCGATCTTATTATTGTAAATCATTGACACTTCTCCGAAACCCTCTTCACCCGCGTCCGCAAAAGTCAAGACTCCCGGCCGGAGCACCAGGGTACTGGAAAGGAGAAGGCAAGCTTAATGGTACTGGTTCACCCTATGAAATCATCCTCAGCATAGTCATAAAGACTCCTAGGAAGGTGAAGTCTCACCGGAGCGGCGCGTTGAAACCAGGGCGTGGGGATCGTCTTGCCAACATTATGACACTATTCGAGGAAAAGTCTGAGCCGTAAGCCCATTCTTCGGCTTGCTCTTCCACCATCCGGGGCGTCGGTTCCGGTTTTGGGGCCACCAAAGTGCCTGCAAAATAAAGAATATTGAACATCGTGAGAGAAAAGGAGAGAATTGGACATACTCTCCGACTCCGGTGCGGCCTCTAAGATAGGATCTTTTTCGCGGTGGGCGAAAAAGCGCACGGGGGGTCGGGGTTTTTTACGAAGACTGTCGAAGATTTGTTCAGTGAAGCGTCGGAGGAGGTCCGTGTCTGGAGTGTTCCCAGTCAACACGAATGTCGCCGCAATGAAGGTGAGGAACGATCCCGCAGATCGCCCGGGAATGCGCCAGAGAACTTGAAGGGTGGCTCCAGTCTCGCTGCAAGTATTTACAGGGTAGACAGGGATGTGTCCGAAATTTCTGGGCCTCTCTTTCGGAAGGGATGTCGCGTCGAAGATTTGGAAACGCCGACGCGTTCGTCGACAGGGAGGAACTCAAGGTCTTTGTTGCAAAAATATACGACGGGAGGCATGTGTTTCGTTTCAATGTCGTGCTCGCCGTCCAAGGGTCCCTGTACAAGGAGTTGATACAGATCAACGAAAGGGCGGGTCTCCGCCGCTTCTGCTGAAGAATTGGTGTGGAGATCTTCTAATATCTAATATCGATTAGAGCTGGCTGATTTAATTGAAGGAGAGCGGTGCATACATCTTCGATATTGCGATGATTTTGATTCGGGTTTCTCTCGCCGTCCAGATACCAATCCAAGTACCCTAGGATTTGAACGCAAGGGATGAAGGCCACAGGGGATACGGTGGAAGTCGACGTCATGTATGCAAGATGGCATGTCGAGCATACTGGCAGGAAAAGGAGGGGAAGGGGTCTAAGTAACGGTGATTGAAATCCTCTTGAATTTTACGCACAAGGGAGACCGTTTGCTGTGCCCTTGCGCTCGGGAGCCGCCCGCAACAGTTTTAGGTCGAGACCTATTTTGATCTAAACGAGACGACGATTGTTGGCGGCTCAGCAACATTCTGCGTACCAGAGCGCTCCAAAGCGTACGTGAGGAGAGCTATTCAGAATATATGCGATATTTTGTGTAGGGGCTTTCCCCATACACAGGACACAGCGTCCGTTGAAGGTTCCCCGAACGAGGGTCTTGGTCGACTCTGACATCGATGCTGTTGGAGCCATTGGGAAACGGCGCGAAGGAGCGACCAGTCAAACTAAAGTCTTGAAACTTCAATGAAAGTTGAGGAGGACTTGGTGGCTGTGCTGGTGATAGGGGTTGCAGTGGCAGACAACATTTCATTCGGCCTCGTACATCGCCTCGAAGTAATCCAGGGTTCCGTGTGATTTTAAAAGAAAGGTCCGAGAATTATGGGATCTACAGAGCTAGTCTATCGAATTAATTCTGGTCCTCAACCATGCTCTTCGAGGCCTTGAGGTCGGCCTCGACCATCTCCTTGACCAGCGACGGGAAGTCGACCTGGCGCTTCCACCCGAGGACGCGCTCTGCCTTGGCGGGGTCGCCCAACAGAAGCCTAGTGAAACGGCGCGTGAGCATGGATGATAGCTGGCTGGAAAAGAGAGTACGCACTCGACCTCGGCGGGACGGAAGTACTGCGCGTCGACCTTGACCACGACTTTGCCGGTCTTGGCATCAACGGCTTGCTCGTCGACCCCGCTGCCGGACCACCTGAAGCAGCATCTCGTCAGCTCGATCCAACCGAAAGGCTAAATAATACATACTTGAGCTCGATGCCAAGGGTCTGGAAGGACCTCTCGACAAACTCGCGGACGGGGTGCGTCTCGCCGGTCGCGAGCACAAAGTCGTCCGGGGTGGGCTGCTGGAGCATGCGCCACATGCCCTCGACGTAGTCGCGCGCTAACGACGCATACCGTCAGGATCGCGGGAGGGGATCAGATAAAAAAACACGGAAAACGGACCGTGGCCCCAGTCACGCTTAGCGTCGATGTTCCCGAGGTACAAACACGCCTGCTTGCCGAGCGAGATGTCCGCGGCGGCGCGCGAGATCTTGCGGGTGACGAACGTCCGCCCACGCCGCGGGCTCTCGTGGTTGAACAGGATGCCGTTGCACGCGTACATCCCGTACGCCTCGCGGTAGTTGACAACGATCCAGTACGCGTAGAGCTTCGCGCAGCCGTAGGGGGAGCGGGGATAGAACGGGGTCGTCTCGCTCTGGGGCGTCTCGACGACCTTGCCGTAGAGCTCCGAGGTCGAGGCCTGGTAGAAGCGGACGTGCTTCTCGAGGCCGCAGGTGCGCACGGCGTCGAGGAGGCGGAGCGTGCCGAGGCCGTCGACGTCGCCGGTGTACTCGGCCATCTCGAACGAGACCTTGACGTGCGACTGCGCGCCGAGGTTGTAGATCTCCGTGGGCTGCACCTGCGCGATGATGTAGACGAGGTTGGTGCTGTCGCTCAGATCGCCGTAGTGCAACTTGAACTTGTTCGGGCCTGGGATCGCGGGGGGATACGTAAGAGGGGAAAGCATGCGCGGGGAAGGGGAGAGGATGGCTCACGCTCGTGCTGGTCCTCGTACAGATGGTGCAGACGACCAGTATTGAAGCTGGACGAGCGACGAATGATGCCATGGACCTGGTACCCTTTGGAAAGCAGAAGCTCTGTGCTTGGATGGGGGTTAGATGGCTCAGATTTGGGGCGATCGCCCAGCGTCGTTCCAACTCACAGGTACGAGCCGTCCTGTCCAGTGATACCTACGCGTCGTTAGCCCGAGACTCGTTGCACGCGAAGACACCAAACCTGAGATAAGAGCAACCTTGCGCTTGTTGTACTCGGCGGGCGAGGGTAGATTCTGGAGGGCGAAGGGGGTGGAGGTATCGGACATGGCGGTTTGAAGGAAAGAAAGCTTAATGTCAGGCGTTTGCAGTTTCCTTTTTGGGTCGACGTAAATTTACCCCAAAAAACACCGCGCTCGTTTCTTTCTCTCGCTTTATAGCGCTGAAACGCTCAAAAGACGATGTGAATTCCTCGAGGAACTATGCGCAGTCTAATATCTACACGCCTGGCGCATGCGGCAGGAAAAAAAAGATGGAGCATTGATCTGCATCACTTCCTTTTGACTTCCTTCGCATAGGCGGTGCAAAGGACATTCCGTGGGTTCGTAACTTCCATTTCAGCGTCCACTACGTTGTGTTCCCCGTCCGCGCCGTCTCGTAATTCTCCGAAAACCACTTTACGCTGAGGTCAAGTGCTGCCATCATGCTATTAGCCGCCGCACGCGTCGGAGTCGATGCATCAAAATCAAACGCACCTTCTTCGAATGGTGTAAATTCAAAGCCGCCCATAAGCTCCAACAGCCGCTTGTTAGACGCGGGCTTGCGGAACTGCCCGTCCGAACGGGTCGCATCGAATGAATATTGCCCCTCGAAGCCGACAGCCTTAACGATGGCGTCGGCGATCTCCTTGACGCTCATTTCCTCCTCCTCACTGACTAAATACGGACGTCGGCCTGCGGTGGAAGGGGGGACCAGACCGCGTACCTGACAGGATGACGGGTTCCACGTCGTCGTGGTTGCGGAGCATCCATATGAAGCACCTGGCCAGGTCGTACGAGAAGATGAACTGGCGGAGGGGCTTGCCTGACCCGCCCACGACAAAGGGGGTGCCGTTCTCTGGGGAAAGGTTAGCCAGCGTTGTGTGTAATTGCAAGAGGGGCTCACTCTTTGCGAGGTAGCACCTGTGGACGAGAGCAGGAATGACGTGCGCGTTTTCGAGATCACTAGGGGAAAGTAAGAGAGACGCAAGTAAAAAGAAAGTCGACATACTAATTATCATGTGGCCCAAACACGCTAGTCGGAATCGCAGCGATGAAATTGCACCCGAACTCCTCCTTGTACGCGCTGCGTCGCGTGTCAGCAGCCTGGGGGGCGCCACCACACATCGACGCACCGGTTCTGCACATCAACCAATCTCTTCGCGTGCGCGTACCCGAAATTCGATTCGTGCGGCGGGCCGCTGTGGAGCTTGGTCTCGTCGAGCGGGTACACGACGTCGTCCGGGAAGATGCACGTCGAGAGGCACGAAAGCACCTTGGCGGTCTTGTGCGTATACGCCGTGTGCAGAATATTGTCGTTGATCAAGATGTTGTCCCGCAGGAAGGTAAGCTGCAGCGTCTCAGAATCACCGTTCCAAAATCCAAAATCAGTTCGGGGTCCTGACCTTGTACTTCATGTTCCTGTAGACGCCGCCCACTAAAATGAGCACATCAGCCGGTGCTTGATTGGATGGGCGCGAAACAACCCGCACCGAGGGCAGCGAGATGGATGATATGCGTTGGCTTGTATTTTTCGTACAGTTTACGCGTCTCCTCGGGGTCTCTGCAGTATAAGGTCAATTCCGACGCAAGAGAGTGTATAGGAACTGCGCACCGAAGGTCAGCCTCGGATGATCCTACAAAGATCCAGGTTTCGTCGGGCAGTTTCCCGAATTTGGAGCCAACGGGCTCTGTGTTGATGACATGCTCGATAGCTTTGCCGATGAGACCTGTACCGCCCGTAACAACAACTGAGGCCATTTGAGGGAGAGGAAGAGGAAAGGACCCTGGATCCTGGGAGTCCCGAGACTGATTGATATCGCCTAGCCGAGCCGCGCCGCGGCTGAATCTGACCGCTTTGTGGCGGTGTTGCGAATGCAAGGACTCGGAGACTTGCCATCCAAATTTCGCGTGGAGCCCACAATCCGAAGGCCTTGCCAACTAGAGTTTTCGCTGTTCGACCGAACGCCGCTCGGTCCTCCCAGTACAGCCTAAAAATTGGAACGTGGGCGCGATTCCGGCTAGGTGGGGCTTTTCATGCTTCATTCAGCTAGGGTTCGACTCAAGAATCCAGATGGCTCGTCGAAAAAGTTGACGGTGTTCGTTTGAGGTCCGGCGGATCAATCACCAAACACGCACAGCTTGCCTTCCGGCGGAGCGCACTTATCCAGAGCCGTCCTCCTGCCGCCATGAAGAGAGTCTCAACGCCGACGAACGACGGCCCAGCACCGAAGAGGACGAAGGCCAGCCAAGCCTGCGCCTCATGCCGACGCCAGAAGAGCCGCTGCGAAATCCTCGATGTTCGCAGCCAGCCGGGAGCTGCAGTCACCATCCGCTGTCACCGCTGCAAAGTTCTCGGCGTCGAATGCTCCTTCGAGACCTCCGACCTCATCCACTTCCTCCCGAAAACCACCACAATCCAAACTTCACCAGCTGCGAGTTCGGCGGTCACTTCGCCGACCGTCTCGGATGAGCCCAGTCCGCCGGAAAGCTACGGAGGCCTGAATACCCTTGCCGCTGTCGCGTCGTCCCGGCCCAATGCAGAGACCGCCCCAGTCATTGTCAATTCTATTCCGAGTCGATATGGCATGCTCCCGGAGGACCTTGTGCCAACGGCAACGACCCCGATATGGGGATGCGTAAGCCGCGTGGACTGGACCGCGACGCCAATGCTCGCAATTCAGGAGCTCGTCCGGTGTCCGCGGACGGATTCAGGCCGTGAAGTCGGCAACGTGGGCCGCTTGGAGGACATATTGAGTCCGCCAGAAATAACGTCGCTTTTGGAGATGTGAGCACCTGCCGATTTGAAAGAGGACGAATACTGAATGGTGCGCCCAGATTCGAGACTCGGTACAGCCCATGGCTGTGCGCGCAGCCGGGGTCTGTGGAATGCACCAATTCATTGCTGGATATAGTTCGCTGCACCATCGCCTCGCGACACTTGGGGGCCGGGGCTCGATCAGTGATTGCTCCGCGGCTTCAGAAACTCACAGAAGACGTTTTCGTCCGGGAGATATTCAATCCCCAGCCACCGCTCGAGTCGATCCAGGCGCTCCTCATACTCTCCGTCTGGGCGCCGATCTGTGGTACTGGCGCCGAGGCGCGGGACGGCCGTCTGCTCATCGCCTCGGCCGTCAGCATGGCGATGAATCTCCACCTGCAGAATGAATCAAAGCGTGGAATCGAGCTGCGAGCCGCCAAGGACGGATTGGGCCCAGACAAGCAAGCGGAGCTCGATGAATCCAATCGAAGATGGCGTTTGGTAGGGTTCATTTCCTTCCCCTTGAAGCACGTTCTAATGTGGGTGTTTACAGTGGATGTATCTTTCAATATCCGAGTCTATGTATGCTCTTTCCTGCCTTCATTGTTTCCTCGCTGATCTCATTTCCCAGGCTATGCATCGGGACTGGACGCACGCCTGTCTCCAACATTTCCCAGCTAGATCATGATATGACGAGTTTGGCTACCCTCCCCGACTTCACCCTCCCCGCTGTCCGCGACATTCGCCTTGGACTCAGCTCAAAAATGTACCAACTAACCGAACGTGTGCTGAAAACCCGTCTCGTGTCTGCGGGAGAGATGAACGTCTTCTTCCACGCCGTGAATGACTATGTTTATGGCATGGAAGGCCTCAGCCGACTCATGAACCCCTTGCCCGGTAAAGATATAGGCTCAGTACGCTATTACCGACACTCATCATTTGCCAGTTGTTACGCACCACGACGCCTTCCATTCGCAGATGCTTATTCTTCAATACAACGCGTGTCGCCTCCTCATAATGCATCACGTCCTCCGTGAAACGCGGACGGTCCACGAGAGAGAGATGCCACTAATCCCGTGGTACCAAATCAAAACAGAGGGCCAAACTGTTGCCCTCTTCTGGGGCCGCACCGCGCTCGTCAGCGCAGAAGCAGTCCTCACGGGATTCCTAGCGCATTCGGATTTGACGCTCCTCAGCACCGCGCCGGACAGCTTCTACGTCATGGTCGGCTTCGCGGCGACGTGGCTCTTCGTGTCCAACTTCTCCGTCTACCAGCTCAGCGGCGGCAAGCTGGGCGGCGCGAGCGAGCGGCTGCAGGTCATGACCATCGAGCGCCTGAACAAGATCTCGCACGCGCCGGACCACTCCGCCGGGCGCTGCGCGCACGTCCTCGGCGCGCTGCTTAGCGCGTGGGAGCGGCGCAAGCCCCGGGAATTCAACCCGGACGAGCCGACGTGCAGCTGTGTGTTCAACATGCACTATAATGGCTCCACCCCGGCCCCCGCGCACGAACACCGACACGAAAATGATAGCACGAACTATTTCAATGCTCCGGACTATCAAGACCTCGCAAACGGGAATTCCGATTTGTTCATGGACGACACCTTTTGGACCTCTTTCGTCGAGAATCTCAACTCGGACACTTTTATTGCGCAGAATTCTAGCATGCTGTAGTTCTCTGGCCCTGCTTTGTAACGTGTTTTTACTGTGATTGTATGTTCGCTGGTACATTATCTCAATACATTTGTACTACTAGTCTCCGCAGTTTTCAGGGATTTTCAAACTGCCTGAGGTAGTTGGCGAAAGAACGAAGCACACGCTAGCACACGCCGACCGGCGCAAGACGCGAGACGCGAGACGTCATCATGTGACGTTTCGCGTCTCGCATGTGAATTCAATTTGTCACCAGTCACGGTGCCAAGTTCCAATGAACCACCATGTCCCTGGCCTACAATATCGTACCTCGGACTGCGCGGTAAGGTTATCAGTCATCAGGCTATCTCAGCCTCAGCCTGTCAGCATTCACCGGCACGCATGCGGCATGTCAAGTTGAAGCAGCTGTTGAAGCAGGGAAAAAACTCTTTAACACTCTGTCAACACTCTGTCTTTCAAAGCTTCACGCTATGCGCTTACATCCTACTCCGCCGAACTGCTCAGTCACCAAATACCACTTACAAATACCGTGCCTCCGGTATATGTCATTCAGTACTAGTGAGCGTCAATGTCTTCTCTGGTGGAAAAGGAAAATACTTACCATGGGTAAGGCGATGCAACACGCGAGGTACCAGTGAATATTATTGTAGCATTTGTTTATGAGAGACCAATAAGGGAACGGAACCTGCACTTTGTGCATGTTCAAGTATAAGCTGAATCCGCTCACCAGAGGTCAAACAATGTTCTCCGACGTTGAAAACAGGTCCACCCGCTGCAAAATGTTGATGTTGCCGACCTCCGGTGTCAACACTGGGAGCGAACCATCAATTTCGGACAAATTTCAATTGTCTAAACAGTTGATGTTCGGCGGAGTTTCATAATCAGCCCATTACCTTTATAACCAGAGGTCCGGCCATTCGACCAGAACTCATCGAACCCGCTATGGCGCGAATCTCTCTGCTGATTGCACTTGCACTTGGAGTCACTTTTTCCTATGCTGCCATTATTGAAGATATTGCAGATTTGATAAAGTTGAACCTTACGTTTGACTTCATTGTGGTTGGTGGTGAGATATCCTTCGCTCTCATGACAACACTGTCGCTGAATATTACATGCACCGAAGGGGGAACCGCCGGAAATGTTATTGCCAACCGCCTCTCAGAAAACCCCGACTATTCGGTGCTAGTCATTGAAGCAGGTGGCTCGTATGTCTCCCTGTACCATCTTTTGTATCAAACTCATCCGCACTCGTAGAAATGTAGATGTTGTGGACATAACCGTTCCATTTTATGGTCCGCGTGCGGTCCCTGATACTCCTCAAGATTGGAACTACACAACAACACCTCAGGTTAATTTGAACGGTCGGTCCTTGGCCTACCCTCGTGGATTTGTTCTGGGCGGAAGCAGTTCCGTCAGTAAGTCTTTCCAAAATCCTAGATGCTGGGGACAAAGAGTGATTGGATATTCAGATGACATGGTGTACACCCGGGGATCGAAGGAAGATTTTGACAGATTTGCCCGAGTGACAGGGGACGAGGGCTGGACCTGGGACAGTCTTGTTCCATACATGCGCATGGTAAAGGTTGACTTACATATGTTTAACAAGAGCTCTGACGCACGCCCGACCGACTAGAACGAACGCTTCAGCCCACCTGTTGACCACCACAATGCAACCGACCAATTTAATCCTGCCGTTCACGGATTCAGCGGGATTGATGCAGTATCCCTGGCGGGATTCCCGACTTCAATAGACAGCCGAGTCATTGAAACCACTACCGAATCGAAGGAGTTTCCATTCAACCTCGATATGAACTCAGGATATCAGCTTGGTATTGGTAATACACATTGCCGACAGACCTTGACAATTTCTGAGAAGTCAATTTCACCTAGGCTGGGTACAGACAACGATCAAAAACGGGTCTAGAAGCAGCTCGGCGACATCTTATCTTGCTTCGGAATTCATTGCCAGTCGCCCAAGCCTGAATGTTCTCTTGCATGCACGCGTGACTCGTGTCCTTCAAAGCGGCTTGAAGACATTTCGAACTGTTGAACTCGTTCAAGATATTAATGGTGACGTGTACTCAAGGCTTGGAACTTTGTCTGATCTTCCGTAGGAAAACGATTCACATTAACCGCCAAGAAAGAGGTAATCCTCTCAGCCGGGACTATAGGAACCCCGAGCATTTTATTACACTCTGGTATTGGCAACTCCTCGACGCTAACCTCCCTCGGAATTGAACCGCTACACGATCTGCCGTCGGTTGGTCAGAATCTCAGTGATCATGCACTCGTCGCGCTGTCTTGGCTCGTCAACTCAAATGATACATTTGAAACTGCGGGTCGTAACACCACTCTTGCCGAGGAAGAGTTCGACCAGTGGAATACCACCCGGACCGGTCCTTTGGTGGACACACCAACCAGTCACCTAGGCTGGCTTCGAATAGCTCGAGATGAAGATAGCACATCTATCTTCGAAGATTTTCCGGACCCTGCTGCGGGGCCCAACACGTCACACTACGAGTTCGTCGTGTCCAATGGTTTCGTCGGCCCTACCCCTCCAACGGGTAATTTTCTCACTATTACAGTCGCACTAGTATCTCCACTTTCTCGTATGTATATCATATCCTCAACCGCATTGCTCATTCACAGATTCCGACCAGGCGGCACTGTAACACTAAACAGCAGTGACCCACTCTCAGCCCCACTCATCAACCCGAATTTCCTGGACCACGAACTGGATGTTTTTATTCTGCGTGCCGCTATCAGAAGCGCGATGCGTTTTGTCGCTACCCCTGCTTGGGCCAATTATATAATCTCCCCGGTGGACGTGAACGTAAATGCCACTGACGCGGAGCTGGACGAATATATCCACAACAAGGCCGGGGCGGTGTATCACCCCGTTGGGACGGCCAGCATGTCGCCGAAAGGCGCGTCGTACGGTGTCGTAGACCCGGACTTACGCGTCAAAGGACTTTCGGGGCTCAGAGTTGTTGATATTTCGGTCGCCGTGCGTTGCTTAATTCCTGTTGCATCCGCATTCAAGTTGTCAGTGCTAAATTGTTACATCATTCCAGCCATTCATTCCAGCCGCTCACACCCAAGCTCCAACCTATTTTATTGCGGAGAGAGCCGCGTATCTGGTGAAAGAGTATTGGAATTGATATTTATATACATTCTTGTGAACGACCCGGAAACTTTGGTTTTACAGCAGTCAACCGTGGGAATACATTGACAGCGGCAACGCGGCATCCACCGTCACTCGACTGTCACGACTGTAACATTTCGCGTCTTGCTCTCTTCTCCTCTTATCTCGACCTCCCGACCCCAATCGCGGGCTTCTTCGTTCAATGAGACCTGCCATTTAACGAGCTCTCCCGCCTTTCAGTGTCCCCGTAAGTGCTCTCCGATCTAGACAGACGCTACAACGGAAATACGCTCCGCGTCGTACTACCTCGCTCCGACTCGGAGTCCGTTGCCATGTCCCTGGCCGCGATGAGTGAAGATTTAATTCTTCTCCTTTGTCTGGAGCTTTCTCTGGAAGATTAACCTCGCTTAGACAGGTGAAACTGACTCGCTCGTCCATCTGCCTCCCATTCATGTTTGTGAATAATATTGGCAGGTATGTCATGTTCTATGCGACGCGACGCGCGCCAAAATCCTCTGGATTAATAAACTGGAAGAAGCTCGCTACGAGGGGCAGATCTTCCCGCCGTATCTGAAATGCTACGATCTTCTGGACGCCGTTGCGCTAGAAGCTCTGGTCCGACGAATGGCACGACTCGCTGACAAGTGGGCGGCGCGTGATCTGTCCCCGGCCAAGACTTGGCGATTCTATCTCTCCCATTCGATTACTTCGATTTGTCTGGTCGCTGGCACATGGCTCTTCGTAGCCTCGTCAGACGACCATATCAGCAAGATTAGCTGCTGGGATCTGTCGTTGGTTTTCGAGGGATATATAGAACCCCTCGTTGAGGCGTATTTGCCGGGCCAAGTGAAAACCGGGAAATTGGAGGTTCAGGACTCCGGTATCGTATTAGCGCTCGGCCTTGGCGCAGAGTACGTACATCCTTTGTTTCGCGGGGACTTTGTCGCTGAATGATGTCACAGATCTCTGTCCGTCCGTATCATCACTTTGCGGCAGCACTCGGGATGCCATTCCTTGGCGCGGTAACCAACAGACTTTATCAAGCGAGGTACGAGCTAGAAATGATAAAGCGTCTGTCAAGAGAGACTAGATTTTTACAGAATTGCGAGTACGAAACAAGCCTTCAACCGAAGTGGTGGGGCGCGAAGCGTCCCACCGTGCTCTTGTATAAATGCAGGTCGTGTATGTATGTACAGCTAAGTAACCAGAAACTTGGAACAATGGAAGATAGGAATCAAGAGATAATAATCTGGCTGTGCACAGAGTGCTGTTGTACAGGAAATCGCGGGAGGAGATCGCAAACTGAATTGCTGTATTCAACAGCTCTACAAGCAGGACGCATAACTGGCCCATTCCAACATCTTCCCGATGACACCCCAAATTCGCCAAAAACCATGGAAAATGTTTTTTTTTTTCACCATGTCTGGGCACCAATCTGAAGCGTCCTGGGTGAGTATTTCAACCCTGTACTGGCGTAAAAACCTGAAAAATTTGATGTGGCGCACTAGAAGACTCGGCTGTGGTTTTATTCTGCTTCATTTTAATGTAGGTTCATTTCGCTCAAAACATTCGGCTTAGATTTTTATCTGAAACGGTCATTTTGGTACTTCTTAAAAGGTGGGAAAGTTGTCACTATGGCGCCTACCCTCCCTTGTCTCTTCCTTTCATCTCCCATCATCCATGGACGAAGAAGCTCACGCTGCTCCTCCAGCAACCGGTGTGCCCTCGAATCCCGTCACTATGGGCGGCACTTTGTGAGCTTCCAGCGTAATCGAAGCGTGCGCAGTCACTTACGCCGGGGCGCTAACTGTGAAGCCATGCCGCGATATCCAATTCCACCTCGGGAGACATTACCATGATTGGTTGTACAACCACGAGCAATTTCGCGTTCACGGCCGCGCCGACCTTGCCTTCCGGTCGGCGATATCAAGTCCTGTCCTAAGTGATGCTGAGCGTTGACAGATTTCCGGAGGATCCCCTTGGGAGATATAGACCTTCGACATGAGCTCCGTGTCGACTATAAGACGGGCATTGTAATCCTGGACCACAAACGGGCTTGTGTCCCGCGAGTATATTCTGCTAGAGTCCACGGGGGAGAGTCGAAGTTAACGGTGGCTCTGTATCAGGGCGACAGGGCAGAAGAGGTCTGCGATTTTCTCTTCCCCTGATCTCCCCGTTGAACACCATTTGTAGGAATGGAGGTGTGATGTCGAAAAATATAGGTCTCTTCGGTGAGTCCCATACACATTTTCGCTCTTTATCAGCCTTCTCAGACGTTCTACATCCAGCCACCCGAATATTATTCAACTTTGGGGAGCAGCGAGTGCGGGTGGTATACACGCCTTGCTGTTCCACGGTGGTGCGTCCTGTACTTGAGAATGCGACCCTTCGTCCTTGACCTGTGGAGTAGATCTCATACCATTCCAACAATTTGTGAACTCTTATGGACATTCCCCCTGCGTCCAAGTCTATATCTTTGCCTCTTGCGTACGTCCCTCGCTTCCGAACCAGTTTCTGACCCTTATTATCTCAAGATCCCGGAGTTCATGGTAAGCGAGTTGGCCTTTCACCCATCTTGCCTACATCATTGCAGGCCGCGAGCAATTATTGTCATTCCATATTCCAACAACATCTAGTAAGTCCACCGTCTTTCTACCTCTGTTCCCCGTGAATAGTCAAAGCTTGAGAAACAAAGCACCTTTTGGATACGTCGCTCAACGGGTCGGCTCTGCGCGGAGCTTGTACCACCAATTGTTCCTGTCGATCTGGGATCCTGGTGGCTGGCCGGCATCAGCAAGGGACCAGATTATTTAGGCGCGTCGCAGATGGAGGACATGGTCGCGAACTTCCTTACACTGGAAGACTATCACCACATATGTTGGTTCCATCTGGTACAATATCGTTGGTTCCATACCGGTTCTCTCTCCTTGAACGTGAATTTGGGCGCTGTATTTTGCTGTTCTTCGAGCAACAAGCTCGAAGAGTCCATTGAAATCGGGTCTTTGCCGGATATGGAGATCGTATGCTATCCTTGGAACACAGGAAGAGCAGTAGGAGAAGCCATGGAGGATGGCTGGACCCGGTATTTCATTTCTATTCCATGGATCACCTGAGCTAACCATGCCGATTCCTCAAGATTCAAATGCAGCGATGTATTGAACAGCGATTTTCGGCTATATCGTTCCATTTATCCTACTTCGGTCAGACCCTGGCTCAGTCAAGCGAACTATATTTTCGACCGCCTCGGGATCACGTCCAATTTCGATAATTATGGTTGAACCTCGACGTATGAGTGGGATGTTACTTTTATTGACTTCTTTCAACAGTTTTTGTACCTCGCGCCGACTTCTGCCTGAACATTTCCAGAACTATCGAACCTGCCACAGGATTTCTATTTCTCTGCCCTGCAGAGGACTTTCAAACCGGCCTATCGTCGTTCAGATACCCAGAATGCCCAGCATATTGGTCCCTCGATCCATCCGGTGTCGAACGGCTTAGCATGGAAGAGGCAACAGAACTTGGATTTCCTTCTTTCCAGTGGACCACCGAAATTTGGGGTCGTTGCTGGGATGCAAGCGTGTACGCCGGACTCCGACAATTCCACCACGCGAAAGGTTTCGACCCTGAGAGTCAGGACGTCGCTAGACATTTACGTCACCCGCTGTATCAATTGTCCCCAATTATGGATGTTTCATTTGTTCACGGTAAGCTCTTACAACTATCGAAAGGTGATCATTGAATCGAACTTACGGATATCCAAGTTGATGCGGATGATTCTGGTGCAGAAGACAAACCGGAAACTATCAGCACCCACGAGCTCGAAGATACTCCGAGCTCAATCTGTGACAATCCAGGTGACTGAAATATATTGTTCACCCACCTGAGATTCGCTGATACCAACAACTGTAGAAGTTTCAGATCCAGCTGGATGTGAGGAGCGTCCTGGCTGCCATTATGAAGCCATGATACCGGTCTCGGGGACACTCAAACTTTTGATATATGCCCAGCTGGCGCTAATTCTATGGCTCGGACTGTGCTGGGTATGCGAACAGGAGTGGTCTGGATAGATGAGTTTGGTCGGGTATTCAAAACTAGTATTCATGTTGGGTTACCTTGCCCCACACCACAGTTTGTGTTGATTATACGTGCCAACACCATTAGATTACACAATTGAACATCACCTTAATCCACAGCTGAGAAATGGTTTACTGCTCCTTTGCATGGGTAACCCTCTCCCTCTCTGTTGGTTCCAACTTAGGTCCTCATGATCTCTTGCGAAGGTGACCGTGCAATCTGAATCTTTAAAAGCTTGCCCAGAGGCACCAATCTAACCGCAGTGTAGGGTAAGAGAAAGTTGAAGAGAAATATCTCTGAGGTTTTACAATTTGGGCAACTTTGATTAAAGTCCTGATAATCTGTCAAAGATTCACCGAAAGTTTGGTCAGAATTGCTGCGGTTGCGAAAAATTGCAGCCCGAAAGAAATTTTCAGTAAAATTTTGGAATATTACAAGAGAGATTTTTTTTTTTTTTTTGGTGCGGTGGGGCGACCACCGGGCAACTATTTTTGGGGCCCTCTCGACGATACACCCACTAAAACCCCAGCCTGATGAAGCCAATCTTTTGGCAAATTCCTCTCGCCTTTGAGCATACCCCACCAAGTCAAGAACTAATTTCGGAGGTAAGGAGTATTGTTTTCCAAACTTAAATTCATTTGGGATGTAGTCCGTTTGTCGAGGCAATGGTACATTTCGCAGCGGTCTTCTCTTCTTCTCCTCTCCCCAATATCTCTCGGAGACTCTATATTACCTCCCTGTTCCTTCATCCATCTTCTCTACATCCCTCTTTGCTCCCTATCTTTGTGCCTCATTTCGTCCATTGTTCTCATTCTTCACCTTATGTCTTCCCTTCTCCCTCGCACCTTGTTGTTTATCATTTTCATCTCCACTCCCTCTTACCATCCATCTCCATACCCTCCCTCTTCACTGGCTTCTTTCTCTCTCTGATTCTGCCCTGCTATCCCCTCAACTCTCCTTCCATTCCTTGCTTCGTCTTCTGCTTCCATCATTTTCCTTTCTTCGCATACATATTGGAGAGTGCAATGTGAATGCCTTGCCTTGCCTCCCTTCTCTCCTTCGTTTCCCGCTTTCACCTCCCCTTCATTTGTCTGTAGGTCTCAACCACATCATGGCAGTCTGGGAGGCTGCCGTATGCGACCAGTCCGCATTGGTGGCTTCAGTCTACATCCAACCACTGTGTCCTATCATCATCTCATCGAGACGTGCGTCATTGAACCTGATATGCTGGCCTCGAATGAGGATGTTTTTACCAAAATCTGCTTGGCCAAACCACCTAAATTTGCGAGGTTCGAGGCACCTTGGTACCAGCTTTGTATTGGTGAATCCGATCACCGAAGCCTCTGGATTTCAGTAGCTCAAGAGGACATCAGCACCGGCCCCCAATTCATGTGTGTGGCCATCCCATCGCAGTCGTCCGAAATCGAGGTGCCTTTGATTACCTGGGAAGAATCTGATGACTTGGCCCACCCTGTGCTGTGGGCACTTCCAACCGTTGATTTTGATGATGCTCTTGGATTAACGAACTGTTACAGCGAAATCACTATCTATGACCATAGCGGCACACATCCAGAATTTTTCGGCACTTTAGGCAGTGATCCAGGACAGACTGATTTCTGTCCTTCTGGCAACCGTAAGTTGTCAGATGCCATGCTCGCTGTGGCTCACTAAACTGCATGGATCCCCATATTTCTTGGGTTATCTGTTGTACCCAAGCCTCCGTTTTCATTTGCAGAACCAGACCATTCCGTCATCTCACAATGGTCCCAGGATGGTCTCGAACTAGATGAGCCTTGGAGAACAAATTGGTTTGACAAGTAAGTATTGGATTGAAGCTCAAAGCTGCAACCTACAGCCCATTCAAGCCAACAAAATAAGGGATTCAAATTTCAGTACACTGCAGGCTGGTCCCTAGAGGCCATTCTAGAAATCTCACAGGATAGATTGCACGGATATAAGTGCATCCAGCGAGTTGGGATACCTCAAATGTTCCAGCTCAGCCCCTTGAATCCCTAGAATTGATTTTATTGTGCATTAGCATTGAGACCGGAGGCCTCCAGTGCCCTAGGAATTCAACTATGCAGCTATCCAAATCATGTGAAATGCTAGATGTTGTATAGGTGAATAAATACTGCATCCTGACAGAGACACACAGTCAGAGGACCACATGGAAGGAGCCGATGAAGGCCAGATTGGAAGTGGACAGCACCGAGACAACGGAGGCTGGGCTGGACATCAATCCCCGGTCTGGCATGCACCCGCCCATTTGAACGGCAAGATGTGGTCTCCTACCCACAGCTGTGGACCAGCTTGAAGCTCGATTGAGGGTGGGAGTCATATTTAGATCTCAGAAGATGTGTCCCATTTTTTTCTGTACATGCCGGAGACCTACAGCACACCTCTGGCACCTTCTAGGAAAGTTCACACATCCTGTGTCCAAGATAGCCCCTTCAGCTCATGGAGTAATAGTGTGTTTGAAGGACCCAGAGTTGTGAGATGGAGTGCTAGACTAAAGTATTTGATGATGGAGGTGATGAAGGTGCCTGACAGAGGCGATGCAGGTTTAAAGTCAATGAAGTAGGTGGCTTATTTCAGATCCTACAGCTTCACAATAGATATATTGGAGGATACAGAGTGTACAATACCCTGATTCAAGATATTTGCAACCAGAATGGCAGAACAATGGAGGCCTCCACCACCTCCACCACCTCCAACGAGACACATTCAAGGTGTTCAAAGCTAGAAAGTGGAAATCAAAACTCTGATAACAACATAAACATATAGTGGAGTGTCTCTTTTATTCATTCTTCATAAGGACCCAAATTGGGACCTGGCATTCAACAGGTCAGAGCAGTTCAATCACCCCAGAAGCCTGAATCCCATGCTCTGGATCATCAATTAGGCCTAGATTTCAATGATTTTGGTGTTCCTTGTGGCCAGTATTGATCTGGCATTTTTTTTAACAGGCAAGTATTGAATTTGCACATATCTGATGGCATGGTAATTCACCCACAGAGGCATGAAATCAGCATATAATGACCTGAGACAGTAGAGAACATGGTAAGTATATATCCTACAAAGTAATTGAGCAATGGAGCCCTGGTAAACCGCGGTGGAGGCCCTGATGGAGGCCCACCACTGATGCCTCTGGTGGCGAGGACGGTGGGAAGATGCTGGGAGATGCCGGGAATTCACAGGCCCCTAAAAGGAACAAATGACATAACTGACCTACGCACCTCCGACAGCCTTTAGGGGGTTTTTACTAGTATGAAATAACCCCCCAAACAGGCTTTTATGTAATGGCGGCGGAGGTCGCTTAGGTATTCCAAATGATTTTGCGTGGGAATTGGAGCACGCATATGGGTTCCCCGGCCCTGTAATCCCACAGACATACGCGCCCAATGTCGATCTCGTCCTCCAATACCTTTTGTTCCGTTCGGGTCACCGGTACTGTCTTCATCTCCGACTCCGAACCGAAATTGCGATTCTGGCCACTTACTCCGCCACCAACACATTTTGGCACCACTAACGCTCAACCGGAGTCTATCGTGTGCAGAACAGCGATCGCGAAAGGTTGTACGATGGAAGGGACAGGCAGAAAGGGGCGGACGACGTCACCCAACCTTGCTGATCAATGCTCAATATTAATACATTGATGATAGTGTACAGGGAATAAATGGGAATCTGGCCCAATAGTACTTCGGTGGACGCGTCTTTCAAGAATGAGGAAACACGAATTTAAGCCACATCGGATGATGCCATCATGCCGAACCGGCATGTTGAAAAATTTCCAACCTACTTCAGTTACTGTTCTTTTCCGACGCATTCAAGAACGTGGTTTGATTTGACTTGGTCCAATTCAGTCCAACGCTCCAACGGACTACCACAATCATGCCTACCGGCCGCTTTAATTCAGTTGAAACCCAACCCATCTTGCGGACTCCGGATCTACGAGGGATTTACCATACATTCCAGGCCATCCGACCACACTTGTAAATCTCATTACCATGGTTGACCGTCAAAGCACGACTTTTATGTGCGTTCTGCGTAATATGGAACGTTGTTTCCGCCCCGATGGCGTGAGGAGGCTGTTGCTGGCTAGTGTAACACTCGTTTGTGAAATTGGGGAGCCCCTGCGCTCCAACGTTGACGCACCCAGTATAGCGCCTTTTCTCCTTCTCTCGTCCTCGGCTACTCGGCGGTCGAGGTTCATTCCCACATTAACCTTGGCTCTTGGTCCTAATGCCCCGGACTCGGAGTGCGTTCTGCACGAATACCTCGTTTTGTGCGGATCCTGCTCTCGTTGACGATACATAATGGACTAACTCTTCCTTTACGCATAGAATGAAGCGCTCTCAAGGCATCGAGGAGGATTTGCGTATGTTCTGGTATTCCACTGACTTCTGAGAGCCAGCGCTTCCCAGCGCATCTGGTACGCTGCTGGACGGCACTCGATTGACCTTGGTCGCCTGGCTGCTACTGCACTGTTAATATCGCGTTGGATCGAAGATGGTATCGCTTGTCACATCAAGGACTGTCCGGGGACCGCGACCACTCCAATATTGTATAACTAGGGATAATTCGCAAGGACCCGTATCTCTCCCGCTTCTCTTCCCATCCCTGGCGCATTCCGGAAAATGGAGGTACGTTGCGTTTTTCAGTGCCCTTGTAGGCGGATTGACGCCGCTTCGCACAGCCTGCGATTCGCGTATTTGGCCTCGTCATTGGCATCGACAAGTACAAGTCCGGCACTGTCTGGAATCTCGAGTCCTGCGTCGACGACGCGCAGAAGGTCCAGCGGTGGCTCCAGAAAGACTTGAAAGTGCCCAAGGACCAGATCTGCACGCTACTCGACAAACACGCGACGAAGGAAAACATCGAGCAGAGCTTCCTTCGCCATCTCGTCCACAACGAACACATACAGCGCGGCGACGCCATAGTCATATACTTTGCTGGCCACGGAAGCAGCCTGCCTGCGCCCGACGGCTGGTTCCACAAAAGATCCGTCGGTGGAACAGCGGAAGTATTGTGCTCCTACGACTTTGGCCAGCGGGAAGTAGTTGGAATTTCCGACCGCTCTCTGCAATCCATGTTGGAAGAACTCTCCCGGGCGAAGGGAGACAATATCGCTGTCATCCTGGACTCTTGCTTCGCGCCGCTGCAATCGCCGTCAAATATTCGCGACCGCCGCCACACCCGTTGGACGCCGGCCGACAAAGTTACCTCCCAGGATTTATTCGCAGGGCTTTGGCCCGCTGCTCGGACGCAGGAGTATCCTCGCGGCGTCGGGTTTTATAATACGGCGAACACGGCGTACACATTGCTCGCGGCCTGTAGTCCGGGGGAGAAAGCTGTCGAGGGGAAGGACGGAGGGAAATTTACCTCCGCGTTCCTCGAAACCGCTCGGGAAACGCCTCTCCACAGCGCGTCCTATGTCAGCCTGCTCCGACACATCCGGCCGAAAGTCGGGGACGGCCAGCGTCCCTTGTTCGCGGGTGCCAATGCCAAACGGCCCATCTTCGACGCGGTGCCGTTCCTGCCCGACGACGCGTATTTCCAGACGGACCAGGTGCACGACCTAAAGATGCTGCGCATAGGTCTCGGTGCCGTGCACGGCGTGGTGGAAGGAACCAAGTTCTCCGTACACGTACACAATTACCGCGGTTCCTGCAACCCAGCGATAGCGCATGTGTCCGTCACCGACGTCTATCCGACATGGTCCTTCGGCCTCCCCACTCACGCTGTCCCTGCCGGCTGCTGGGTACAAATCAAGCGGTGGAACAACTGTGGCGGGTTCTGCATGCGGTCCAAGAAGCTCTCCGCGGTAATTCGACGTCCATCGCGAGTCTCGCTGCGTTCTGTAGCGCGCTCTCTATTTCACCGTTCGAAATTATAACCTCGGAGGGTTCAACCTAGTCAGTTTAGTATTAAATCCCTTCTCTATTTAATATCTTCCCTGTATCATTATATCGAGTCTTTTGTGTTTATTCTTGATTAATAAATATGCTGTAGTGAACTCAGACGAGTCCAGTGGTGTAGCGGGACTTTTGGTTGGAAAAAGATAGGGGTCCCATTAAATCTTCAAGTTGTTTAAATTCCATTCAACCGTGCCAGGTATGCCAAAATCAAACTTACTTCGGAGGACAGATAGAATTCCCTCACGCCGCGGGAATGAAATATCAATGTGCAGCTATCAACGAGCCTCGAGTTCGAATTCCATTTTGTGGCGAAGATCTGCCAGGTACCTGGCCGCATTGGTATTATGTGCCAGCTGAGGCGCTGGATAAATGTGTCATTGTTTGAAAAGCAATCTTTCAGGCCAGGAATTCGCACCCATCGCGACCCGTTTCAGGAGGGAGGATATTGATTTATTTATTGATTAAATTTATGATGCATATTTTTGCTAAGTGCGAGCGGAGTTTGAAACACTTCGGTATGTCCACCACCTCGACGGAGAGCAAGGATTCGAGTAAGGACCCTTCCCCAGCACCGGAGCCGTCCTCGAGCGAGGCAGCGCCTGCGTCGGATGCGACAGAGCCAGCGGCTGCGACTCAACCCCCACCGGACAGCGAGCCGTCGTCGACCGAGCAACCTCCTACGGCCTGGCAAGCCATCTTCTCCCCTCAGTACAACGCGTATTACTTCTACAACTCCGAGACTCAGGAAACCACATGGACAAATCCCCTCCAGCCCCCAGAGGAAGTCGCGGAGGCAGCCGCGGCGTCGACGTCTGCTACCCCGGCGGCCGAGACCAGCACTGCTGCAGCTGGAACCGCCCAACCCGAATCCGCTATTCCCCACTACACCGCCCTCCAAAACGCCGCTATAGCCCAGGGTATCGACCCCCACCTCGCATATCTTGACCCCTCGCTGGCCGCATCCACCTCCACGGCAGATCCCACGGGCCTCCCAAGCTTCCAGGCAAAGTTCAATGCACGCACGGGCCAATTTGCCGCGATGGATTCCCGCTCGCCCGCCCACCTCTCCGAGTACGAGCGCGCGAAGCGCATGAGCGAGGTCTTCTTTGACGTCGCCGCATGGGAGCAGAATCTCGCCCAGGAGCACGCCGCGGAGGCTGAAGCCGGCGGGGAGAAGAAGCGGAAGCGCCCGAGCAAGAAGGATTTGGTCAGTCATCTTCCTGCTTCATCGTAGCCTCGTTCTCAACGTGTGCGCTCCGTAGGAACGATTCAAGCAGCAGAAGAAGCTGAAGAAGATAGCCAAGACGGCGTGGTTGCGTACGTGACTTTTTATGGGAAACAATGCATGTATTTTGGATATACAGAAGAGTTTTGGGTGACACGAATCGCCGTGCTCGAATCAGCATCCCGCAAGAATTCATTAGAATCGATGTACAGCTAACTCCCGGAAGCTACGCTGTGCAGCTGTTGCTTCGACTTCAGAAAATGAGATTGGGGAGTTTCCGCGCTATCCCGACCGCGGGCTCGCTCTGACAGCGCGCTGGCGGTTACCGCTTCCGCTCCGGTGGAATTTCCGAGGTAGCTGGTCCTATGCGTCGAACGCGCTCAGTTTGTATTTCTTCCCTTGCTCCCCGTACCCCACCGGATCGTCAACGGTCGACCACAGGTCGACATCGGGCAACGTCGGGAGTGTGTTCTGTAACACGCCCAGGACGGCGTGACGTATAGCTGCTTCCAGGTGGTGATGCAGAGTTTGAGGGGCTCGAAGTACGGGGCGACGGTGGCGAGAACCTGGGTGCTCCAACGGTCGGGGTGAGCAGCGCGAAGCCTTTCTTCCTGCCAATGTCGCTGTAGGAAAGTTCTCGAACCCAATCCACCAACGGCGATTCGTCGATGTCAAAGTTCTGGCCGCGGGGCCGGCATAGTGGACACGGATCCAGATCAGCACGTAGAGCATGGACTCGAGATCGTGCCGGGGCTCATGTGCGGGCCATTGCTCGCCTTCAATTAACACTTCGATCGCCATAAATGGGAGGACCAGGCGGTTTTCGCCTTTTTTTTTGATAATATGAAGGCCCATGCATTTGCGCCACATCCGAAGGGAAACGGACAAGAATTCATGAAGCCATGAAGCTGTTTCAACTTCTAGTACAGATTCAATACCAAAAATAGCCGCTCTCCGTCCTCCGGGACGGAACCGCTAGCGTGCTAGCGGGAGCTGCCGAGTCCCAGACTGCCTGGTTATAGGCGTGCCTAGGCGAGAGCTGATGAGATCAGTCTGTTACGGTGTGTTCCACCCCCCCCAAAAAAGGTATCCCGTCGTTCGGAACATGCCGAAGTCAGAAAATTAAAAACGCCGGCGTTTGGACACTAAGCGCTGAGCCCACAAGTTAGGGAAACGAAGATTCGAGCATCGATTCAATTTGCGGCGCCAGGAGAGTCGAGTCAAGCCAGCCAACTGGGAAATAAATAGAATAAATAAAATACAAGCACGGAGCCGGGCGCGACTACAGCCTTGAGTACCGGGTAGGTAAAAAAAGACCGTCAGTGGCGAGGTGAGTGAGTCAAGCAAGGTGCGGTGCGCTGGTGGTGTGCGGGGCGGGCGATGCCTTGGCGGCGTGGGGGCGCATAGCGTGGCGAGGGATGAAGAAAGGAGCGTGTGGTGAACGAGAGTGGTGCCTTGTCCGCATGGGGGGGACCGATACGAAAGGCGGGCGAATGAGGTGCCGGTGGGCGTCGGGTGCCTTGTCGGCGTGGTGCGGCGGCCAGCGCCGAGGAAAAGATGGCAAGACGGGCGGATGAGGACGACGAGAGCTGAAGAGGAAATCAGTACGGAGGATGAGAAAGAGAAAGGAAAGAACTGACCACAATATCACCCTTCGCACTAAAACCAACTCCAACCCGAGAGCTGCTCAGTCGCACGCTTCCCGCGTCGAAGCGCGTCCGCCCGAGGGCCTGCATCGAGCTGAGTCGGATCGACCACATACCGCGGCGTGCGAGAGATCCAGGCGTCCCTAGTCTGCCGCACATCTTGGTCCTCGCGTCGTGGTCCTGAGTCGGTGGTGGTGATGGGATGAAACATGGTTCTCGTCGTCGTCGTAGTCTCCAGCGGGCAGGGCAAGTACCGGTCGAAGGATGCCGGGGCGACGAGGCATCAGGAGAACCAGATCCACGCCTATCCATCCCTGACACGGCACATCCTTCCTGCATGCAACTGGTGGCCGTCTCGACGTCTTCGCGTGGTGTCCTCGGCTGAGTAGTGCGCGGGGAGCGGCGGCAAGAAGTAGGGTCGGCGAAGAGATGCGGGGGCGACGAGGCATCGGCAGGAGGGAGACTGGTACGTCCTGGTCCCGCGGACCCACCGTCTATCCATCTACAACGCGCGACGCGTCCTTCCGTACGCGGCTAGAACTCGTGCAGTCCTCTCGACTGGCAACTCGGCGGGGGGCAGCGGCGAGAACGGGCGGCAACCTCTAGATGCGGGGGCGACGGGGCATCGGCGGGAGGAGACTGGTATGTCCTAGGCCCGCGGATCCACGTCTATCCATCTTCAGTGGCGACTCGACTTGCCGCAGCTGGAGCCCGACGAACGCAGTCGACTGGAGGCGTCGCAGTCTCAACGGAGGGCGGAGTTGAGAGGAAGGGGGAATAGGCGGGTCGATGTAGCAGGCTCGACGGAGGACGGTGTCAAGAGGAAGGTGGGGTAGGCGGTGTCTCGTGTGTATTTCGACGGATGGCGGCATCGAGAAGAGAGTAGGGGTAGTCGTCGAGTCATGATTGTCGCAGTCTTGACGAAGGGAGGCATCGAGAGATTGGCAGGAGGTGGAGTAGGGAGTTTGACACGACGCTCGGGAGGAATGACGCGTTACTGACAAGGCGAGGTCAAGTGGCTGACAACGGTGGAAACGGACAATACGCACTGCGTGTCTTCATACGTTTGCCGGGGAACGAGGGGAAGAGATGGACGGGCGCAGACGGCGGAGAGTAGAGTACGGCGTCTCTGAAAAGGCGAGGTAAGGACTTGGGTTGCTGACAACGGCGAGAGGCGACAGTACTCACTGCGCGAGGACGTCATCGAGGGCGGTGGAAAAGAGCGGACGCCCGAAGGCTGGAGAGTGAAGCCCGCGGGCGAGGAGAGAGTGTGGGTGCCCAAGGACGAGAAGCGAGCGTGTTCATGAAATGAATGTGGTGGTGGGAGGCAAGGGGTGAAGGGAGAGAGAGTTTGTTTGGCCTAACTGTCAGCCGCCTGAAGCTCTGGAATGGAGCTCAGGTCGGGCAAAATGGAGCTGGAGGTCAGCCACTGAGCGTGTCAGCGGCTGAAGCAGGTCTTCCCGATGGCACGGTGGCACTTTCCCTGTTAAAAAGGACTGGAACGCAGCAGGAACCGTTCATGAGGTTGGATGATATGTACATTGATGCGCCTGGAACTTGCATGAAACTCGTACTACTGCGACCAGCGACCTTGTACAGTTCTAGTTCAAACTTGCGCCAAGATTCTATGTACTTGAGGCTTGAAGGACGATAAAACGGAATATTTGGGGAACTTTGCCTTCAAGTCTCGAAATACACGGTGCCATGAGAGCGTGTGTCGCTTGAATTGGCTCTTGCACAGGCTGGACTTGGAGGAGAGAAAATAGGCAGGGTCGGAGAGAATGGTCTCGACAGCCATGTAGTCGACATGTGGCCGGGACCATTTGAGAATTGAGGTATTCATTTCGTGCAGCTCGCAACCGTAAGGGACTTGTCAGCTGCTCCAATCCAGCGAGAGCGAAGGAGCGGGAGAGGAGCGGGTACACGGGGGGGGGGAGGGGGAGGTAGGAGGAGAGCGGCGCTCCGAGTCCGATCACCGATCAGATTTTCTTGCTTCGACCTTCAACTTTCGGGAATTCCACCCAACCTCTCCAGATCCTCGTACAAGCCAAGAATCGACTCAATTCAGACAGGAATACACGGCGCTTTCTCTGCAGAAGTCTCCCGGGCGGCGAGTGGCGAGCATGGAATATCTGGTTCCGGGACGCAGCGGTTGTGACGGAGTGCACAAGGTGGAGTGAAACGCTTTCCCGACCACACCACTGGCATCGTTCATCTCTTATGCATCTAGAATCAAGAAGCGTGCTCGGGCGCGGAGATGTAGACCCGTACTCGCCCGGAAGACAATATTCGTCACAAATTAAATTTCATATCTATACGAGTTCCACCGTCTCTCTCATTTCTACCCGCCGCGACGTCCTTATATGTGTATTGTGGCTTATTTCAAAATTCATTCATCAAAATTCAAAACCCGTTCCATCAGACAGTCATTATTTGGTTCATTCTTTACACTTTCCATCGAGGATTGGCGAATCCAACGCGTGCGTTCCCTTGGTCGAAAACTAGTCGTCGTCAGTCTCATTGCGGCTGGCCATGTCTGACCGAGGACGTACCAGTGTAGAAGTTCTGGAATACCAATAATTCAGCTTGATGCACTCATCGATTTGGTGAACTCACCCTGAGGAATATATCGCCCAACACCCAGAACGCTGCGAATGAAGTATGTCAGACAGTGTTAATGCAAGGAAGAGCGATGCTGCCTACGAATGCCTTCCAGGGAAGCTACACCACCAACACAATCGTTGCCTTGCAATCTTCCGAGATTGAAAATGTCCGGCGCTACATTGAAGATGTGCTTTCCCAGTGTAATACCAACGGTCGGGATTTTATTGCACGGGACGGTGTAGAATTCAGGGCCGAGAATCGCAGAAGCATCCTTGGCCCCAGGAATTGCACTATAAAGGATCTCGACGCCTTGAGGATCCCCCATCAAAAGGGTGGTGCCTGGAGCTCCTCAGTAGCGGTTGGATTGATGAACCGCGACACATACCAGTGTCGACGATCGCAACTACACCGTTGGCCGTCGCAACCGTTCTGCTATTGACATCGAGGGCTTGAAGGACGAGGGGGTAATAATCCTAAGGTACACTCAATCGAAAGCCTTTCGAAAACCAAACACTTACCTTCTCAATGAGCGACACATAGCGGAATGCTCCAGTGAATAGTGAATTGTCCACACCACCCAGGAGGAGCTCCGACCCACTATCCGCCAACTTCACTCCAAAAATGGGCGGGACAGTTTTTTGTTTGACCAAAGTCGTGAAGAGCGGATTGCGGCCGAATTGAGACAAGGCGGGGAAGGCCATTCCGACGATACCGTCGGGAGGGAAGTCGGCCACTTGAAATTCCACAGAGTATTGGTTCGATGCACCTGGATTTTGTTAAATTACAAGCTCTGCGACGTGGCGAACTACGGACCGACAGCTTGGGATTGAGCTTTGGCCCCAGCAACTGTTACTTTGTCAGTAAAAACAAACCCAGTGGTACTTCCTGCGCCAAACTGAAGGGAATAAGCTGGAAAGAGTTGTTTAACATGGATCACGTTATAATAAGCAATCGACTTACAATCAGTAGTGTTCACAGCAGTCGAACTGAACCCGGCGGTCAGAAATGTCATCTAAGAATATATATATGGCAGATACCTAGCAGCCGGGTTCCACAGAGTATGGCCAGCACAAGTTGAACACCCAACAGCGGGAAGGAATGTATCACTGCTGCCTGAATTCATTGTTTAAGTAAGATTACGAGAAGAAGGTTTGAACAACGCCACGAACCGGTATCGAAGTCGACTGAAGTCAAAATTTCGTTAATTTCCAAGCTTGAAATGAAGTGACTCTCGTTTCACCTTTAAAAGTACGTGGAGGTGTGCCCACGGTGATCTTCCCGGCCCACACGGCCTCTTCGTAATTGGTCAACAGTTCAACAGCGGTTGCCCTCTTGGATGTCGAGTTGAGTTTCTCAGGAGCAGGATTAGTGCTCGTCGCAGTAAAGGCTCCTTGGAACCCTGCGGCAGCAGGATGTTTGTTCCCAGTGTTTTTCTCGACCGCTGCAAGGCCGGCCTGAATTTTACTAGAAGGAGAAAAAATGAGGATTACGAAGACCCTGGAAGTGCTGCATACTGCTTGGTTTTGACCATCTGCTTCTTGAGTGAATCTATGTTCTTCAAGACATCACCTCGCTTGCTGGAAGCCAAGATATCGTTGCGTTTGGACAGAGGAATTTTCTCCAATGCAACGGCGCAGGCGATGAGGCAGAAGAAAGGCAAGGCTTTGAAAGAGACCATGCTTCTGAGTCCCGGAGCCGGGTAAATTGTAGCTGCCTTCTCGCGGCTGCGAGCTGATATAGCGGTACATAGATGCTATAGCCCATGTCGGTGTTCTACGTCGGTGTTCAACCATGTCGGTGCTATCGCCCATGTCGGTCGTCTGCCACAAAAACCTTGTAATTGGTCCGTGGCGCAAGCCACTGCCGAATAACGCTCGCGGAATACTCGATGTGAAAAGTGGGATTAGGTATGGCGAATGAAGCATACGAGCTAAGCTAATAGTCACTGGAGCGTGTCAACGATGCGCTAGCGAAAAGTGGGTGAGGGCAAGTGCCTCCCGGTGCGCAGGTGGAATAAAAAAGTTGAAAAAACTTCGCAATAATCATTCGATAGTTTCAAGTACATCGAAACAGATATATGAAGCGCAAGTGTCAGGCCTGGAATGAGCACAGAGAATGCAGAGCGAGTGCCCGTCGATCTTCAATGGGATCAAGTGTCATGGCGGTATTAGCAGCTAGCCCGAATGCCAGTGAGCGCAAAGTAAGCAGGGCGAGCGTCAGTGGTCTTGAAGCTTAGCCTGGATCAGCGTGGCATGGACGGTTCGAATCATTGTCGACGTCGGGTCGATGGTAAGAGCGGTACGTGGGCTGAGGGCAGCAAGAGGGAAGGCGTGCAGGCGGACGGTCCTCATCGGCTTCATATTTGCTGACCATCTTCGAAGGAGCTGAAAGGGATTGATTATATGCACAGCCATGATCAATCCGTCTAGCTTCCTCCCGCCATGAACTCGTCCAGCCTTCAACCGCTATCCCCCGATACCCCGACTGGGTATCCTTCACGATCGATATTTTCTCTCCCAACCGAGCTCGTCATAGAGATCACCGCTGCCGGCCAGGAGGGTCGCGTCCCAGGAATCTCGTCGCCCGAGGTTTTCAAATCAGAATGGACCATGTCGCATGTCTGCCACCGTTTTCGCGACGTAATTATCGGCGCACCTTCACTCTGGACCCTTGTTGAAGCTAACTTCAGCTTCGAGGGTTCGGTCCAGATACTCGGACTGTACCTCGAACGCTCGCAAAGCTGCAACATTTGGGCAATGTGCGAGTTCTCGCAGGAGGCCCGGGTCGGTAGCGAAGACCACCTCGCAGCAGAACGACTGAGCCATATTTTACCCCATACCCAGAGGATTTACCGATTGGGTCTCACTGCCACACTCTCCTCGATCGTTCCAATGTTGGCCGCGTTCCGGGATGCAGCTGTTCCCGCCTTGGAGCACCTGGAGATTCAGTTTGCCCACAGGGTTCTGTACTATGCCGGTCCCCTGGATCTATTCTCTTTCGGCCCTCCTCTCGCCCTCACCTTCCTCAAGATAACCGGTTTCATGCGGTACCCATTGCCGCAGTGGACGAACTCAGTCACGCATCTTGAATTTTGGAGAAGTGCCGACGCAGAGGACGAGGATGGCAATATCGCCTTTATCTCATTCACGGCGGAATGTCCCGCGCTTATACACTTGCGCGTCGACGCCGGTGAATGGACCAGTGCAGAGGGCATGGACCGAATTGTCATCCCCTCCCTCGAATCTCTCCACATATCAGCTCGGGATTGTGAGGATGCGTCTCAGTTGTTGAGTATCCTCGGTCGCTTTGACACTCCCGCGTTGGTACGCCTTACCATCGACTACGCCCACGGGGACTGGGTTTGTGTCCTCTTCGATCCGATGAGTCTCCCAGATTCGACCTTTCCAGCCCTGACCTCCCTCTCCTTCGTCGGTAACAAGCTTTCCCAATGTGAAGGCCCCGCATCTATCCCCCCATTCTTCCAGGCAATCCCCCCGCTCAGGCTCTTCCCCGCCCTGTCGTCTCTGACCCTCATCGATGGATGCTTCACCGCCCACATCGTCGAACAAATCTTCGGCCCAACTTCAGACCCGTGGCCTCTTCTCGAGACCGTCACGGTGTGTCCCATTGAGGGAACTTTGCAGGACGTGTACCAGACTCTCCAGCGCGTGATACGCTCGAAACGGCAGCGCGCACAAATACTTCCCAAATTTCATTTTTCTGCCATACTCTATAATCAATCATACTGGAACGAGCACGGGGTGGACGTGGAGTTGTTCGACCCTACGGCGATGGTTGCAGCCCTCGCTTGATGTACGTGTACAATATATTGGACAGCGAATCAATCGACTTCGGACAAGCCAATCGAACGCCCACATGAAACCTTCCGGCTAGGAAATACAATCCCTTTTATTTGAGCATTATCTTTCGTTTGCTCGTTATCTACTGTCCATTTCCCAGGAACAAAACACCCTCCGCCATCTTGACCCCATGCCCGCGCAGCAGCACGCGCCCGTCCTCGCGGCGCCACACCGTGTCCAGGTCGCCGCCGCGCGCGCTGACCTGCCGGCACTTGAGTACATTGCCGCCCCACTTACTCAGCCAGTACGGCACAATGCGCGTGTGCGCGGAGCCCGTGACCGGGTCCTCGTCGATCCCGGACCCACACGCGAACATGCGCGAATGCACCTGCGAGGGATCCGCAGCGGTGGGCGCGTGCGGGGCGGTGATGACGCATTGGCCGACGAGGATGTCCCGCGCCTGGAAGGTGAAAATCAGCGCGGGCAGTGAAAGAGAGAGGGGGACAAACGATCGCAATGCTGCTGTTAATTACAGAGGATACGTCGACCGTCTCAGCCACCTCGACGAGATACCCGCGACCTGTCGTGGAGACGGCCTTGATGTCCGCGGGCGCGAGCTGCGGGAACCACGTCTGCGCCATGCTGAATGCCGACGCGGCGTCCGCAGCGGGCACGGGGACATCTGCGGGGAAGTCGAGCTCGTAGAGGTCCGTCGCGGCGTCATAGGCAACCGC
Organism: Mycena rosella; assembly: GCA_029378255.1. Lineage (NCBI taxonomy): Eukaryota > Fungi > Basidiomycota > Agaricomycetes > Agaricales > Mycenaceae > Mycena > Mycena rosella. The sequence continues at coordinate 371,309 of JARKIE010000010.1, read as the reverse complement.
GAGCACGCCGGAGACGCGCGATTCGAAGCGATAGGGCCCCTGCAGCTCGGGGTGGGCGGCGCGCAGGTGGCACGCCGCCGCGAGCGTCGCGTGCCCGCAGAGCGGGGCCTCGATTTCTGGGCGCGGTTAGCACGAGCTCGGACGCGCAGAGTACTTGACGTACGCGGGGTGAACCACCGGATCGAAAAGTGCGGGGCGTCGGCACGATGGTCGGCGAGCGGGACGAGGAACGCGGTTTCAGAGAGGTTGAATTCTCTGCGCGTCGTGGTATTCAGAGTTTGCCATCCTTTAGTTTTGTAGAGAGCATGATATGTACCTTCCGATGAGCTGCAGCTGTGCGTCCGAAAGCCCGTGGTCGGGCTGGAGGATAATTATCGCGGCGGGATTGCCGGCGAAGGCCTTGGAGGTGAAGGCGTCGTACACTGTGTAGGGCAGCTGGGTCGGAGCCATGGTAGGAGGTAGAGAGAGTGACTCATGAAGCACTCAAATAAGTACTCGAGGATCGAATCATAGATTTGCCGATGGCGAATTGTTGGGAATCTATCTTTGGGATTCCAGAACCGAAGATGTGTATATCATCTTATACACACAACACCCTCCCCATCTTGACCGACGCGCGCGTACGCTGTGTCCGCGTCGAACCTGATCCCGCTCGCGAACACGCGCGAGTGCACCTGTGCGGGGTCCGCATCGATGGGCGGGTGCGCGGTGATGATGCAATGACCTGCGGGGACGTCGCGTGCCTGTTCCAAGGTGAAACGGGATATACGACCGCAGCGCTATCGTGTACTACGTCTGACACGTCCACAATTTCTGCGACCTCGACGAGGTATCCGCGGCCAGTCGTGGAGATCGCCTTGAGACTTACGGCTGCGACCTGCGGGAACCAGGTTTGCGCCATGCGGAGTGCGGATGGTGCGTCGCCAGCAGGTAAGGGGACGTCCGGGGGAAGGTCAAGCTCGTAGAGGTCTTCATCGGGGTCGTATGCGACCGTGGTACCCTGAGCCTGCCAAGTTCGAACTTCGGGATTTGTGTGAGCTGTTCCCGACGGATACAGCAGGTTCGGAAATCGTTCAAGTGGTGGTAGGTTCTTTATATCCATGCATACTTCAGGAATCAAGAATTGTGAGCCCAGTCAAGGTGCAACGCGTTGCGATTGAGTTTCCAGCAAATTCCCAGGTGGCCGTCGGATCGAGAGTCGTAGCCGCCGGATCGAAACATGTATCAACACCCCTGCTCCTTGCTTCGACAGTGGGCATCTTCTCGTTGTCCCTGTGAGAGCTGTATTGCTTGCTTCAACACAAGACCCATAAAAAGCCAACCCTCAATATCTACAAGACAAACTCTGGATTTACATAGACCTGCCGAAACATTTTTTGACGCAGAAATTTCGATTCTCTTGAGACGGGATGGGACTCTCGACTGAGCACCAGGATGTCAAGCAATTAATAGAAGACCTCCTCCAGCACCCGGATCGCGAAGCGCTTGCTTCAGAAATAGAGGGTATGCACTATGAATATGCTTCTATTGCGAGGAATTCATTGGAGAACAGTGTTGCAATCGATATACGGCGACGACGCTATCCAGCTGTGGAAACCGAACCCCGCATCGGCGAGCCACCCCCATGACCCCACAACCACGCGGTACGAGGCCGTCTTGAGGTGAATCAATCTCCCTCTACTGCCGGGCGGGGTAATAAAGTGCAGTCTCCCGTCCCCCCATGAGGACATAACCATCCGCATCCTAGTATCGGTACGCTCTCCTCATTTCGGCTGGCTCTACCTTCTCACACGTTCTATTTAGCTCCCGGAGACCTACCCCGCAGCCGCACCCCCGCAGCTGCAGCTCCTCTCGCGCTACATCGGCGCGTTCGGCGCCGACTCGGGCCTCTTCGGCGAGGTGCTCCGCACGTTCATCTCGTCCGCGAGCGGCGTCGAGTGGGTGCCCGGCGCCGTGTGCGTATTCGACGGGCTGCAGAGCGCGCTCGAGCGCTGCGCCGCGTGGTACGGCGACCGCCTCAGCGCGGAGGTCGCCGGGGCCCTCGTCCGGGCTGACTTGCACCCCGACCGCCCGCTGACCCCGCCGCCGCCCCACTCGGGACCGACGGCCGTGGAGGCTCCGCCGTTGCCGGAGGGCATCCAGATGTTCCTCGCGGAACCAATAATTGACCGCAAAAGCGCGTTTGTCGGGCGCGCGTGCGCGATCTCGCATCCGTCTGAGGTGTGGACGTCCCCTGTCCATTGTATCCTGTTCCTTACGGCTTCCAGGTCCCGATAATACTTGCGCACCTCATGTCGGACCGGCGCATCGCGCGCGCGGCGCACCCCATCATCAATGCGTGGCGGTGTCAGGTCGGCACCCTTCTGCACCAGGGTGCGGCTTTTTCGCTCTCTATTTTTCTGCTTACTCACGACGCCAAATAGACAACGACGACGACGGGGAGACGGCCGCGGGCGGGCGCCTCGCGCACCTGCTGCACATCCTGGAAGTCGACAACGTGCTCGTCATCGTGACGCGCTACTTTGGGGGTATCCATTTGGGGCCGGACCGGTTCAAGCACATCAACCAGGCGGCCCGCAATGCGCTCGAGCTCGGGGGTTTCTTGGACGCGGCGGAGGCCCCGGGCAAGCGTGGGCGACATCGCTGACCAGCGTCGTATCGGTGATCAGCTACTGTGGACACAATCTATTGCTTCGCCCTCCCAGATTATTACCCAGTGATGATTGAGGCCCGTCGGGGTTGGGTGAGTCAGTAACAGCATGAATGGAAGAGGAACGGTGCCTAGAGATTTTTTCTGCACTGCAGTCTGCAGATTCTATCCCAACCGCGCAGTTGGCCGCCCGAAGTACGAAAACCGTCCGCAGCAAATGCGCCGGTTAGATAACGCCCCCATCGTCTGCGTTCGCAGCGCGTCACTATTACTCACTTACTAATGATTGTCGCGATTGCTCTCTTTTTTTTCCTATGTCCTCCGTTTTTTTCCCGTGATTCCTGCTGTCAGCTCGTACGATATCAACCACCGAGAGTTATGCCAGCATCTCCCTGATTAAGATATACATTGCCGGTGGAACAGAGCGATTCCTTGAAGCTTCTTGAGGCTATACTTACTACGCCGGCAAATTGCAATTGCTGCGGCTGCCGTATGGGGGGAGATCATCCATCGCGAGATTATATTTTACCTCAGGTACCCTTCCGGTATCAGCTCTTCACCTCTTACGCTGCTCCTCCACCATGAAGCGCTCCCGGGAACCCAAGGACGACTCGCGCGCTGCAGCGAGCACGAAAAAAGCCAAGTCGATACAAGCGTGCACATCTTGCCGGAAGCACAAAACGCGCTGCGAGATCCTCGGTCGGTTTCCCCTCGTGATGAAATAAAACAAACAAACAATTAAATCCACGCGCATGCAGACCCGAGCAAGAGCCCTGTGAGGTGCCATCGGTGCCAGGTCCTTGCGCTCCAATGTTCGTACGAGGAGACGATACTCCCGACCGCCTCGACCTCGCGGCTGCCATCCCCGCCTCCGCAAAGCGTCCAAATGCAGGCTGGTCCACTGAAACCGCCTGTGAAGTACCCCACCCTCCCCCCGACGGACCGTCTGTGGTCGTTCGTAGAGTCCAATGGCCCACTCGACTGGTCTGCGCCGATGTTGGCAGTCCAACAACTCAGTAAGCTGCCGCTTGCGCACCTCCATCCGCCCGCGCACCCCACACCGCCTCTTCCCCCGGGAGAACTCACCCTCGCACGGATCCTCTCGGAGGAACGAATGCGATATCTACTCGACTTGTACGGACGCCTCTCTCGTATTTCACATTACAGTAATTAACAAGTATGTTTCAAGATTCGACGAGCGGTATACGCCGTGGCTCAATTTCAAGCCTACGACGCGGACCGGGAGCGCGCTGCTCGACACGGTGTGCTGCGCGGTCGCGGCGCGCCACCTCGAGAACGCGGCAGACGTCAAAATGCAGCTGCAAACCCTCACGGAGGACTCGATCGCGAAGATGATATTCAACCCGCGGCCGTCGGAGTCCGTCGAGGCGATCCAGGCGCTGCTCATTCTCTCGCTGTGGGCACCGCTGGGAGGCCCGCAGGAGGACGGGGGGCGCGACGGGCGGCTGCTCATCGCGTCCGCCGTGAGCATGGCCATGAACCTACGACTGAATCAGGCGGCTGAGAAGGCTACTGCGCTACGCAAGAAAAATGGCGGCCGGCTGTCTGTCGAGGACACCGAGACGCTCGAGGCGACGTTAGAGAACGCGCGATTGGTGGGTGTATAATCGTTTTTTTTAAATAGTTTCTGGCTGACATCAACTTGCAGTGGATCTCGCTGACGAACACGGAGTCCATGTGAGCCGTTTCTTTTGTGCTGTACAATATAACCAACCTCATTTTTTTTGCGGACAGGCTTTGTCTTGGAACGGGTCGTGTGCCGCTGTCGCGTCGGTCGCCCGAAGACCTGCAGTTGATCGAGTTTCCCAGGTCGTTTGTCGGGTTGCTAGATTATGGCGATGTGCGGCTTGGACTCGTAGCTTCGTCATTCGACCTGCTCGAGGAGGGCGTCGGGAGCCGGTTGCAGCCGGGGGTAGATGTGGACAACTGGTATGATGGAATCATGGTGTAGGTTTCTCGGATAGGCGGCCTGCACATTCTAATGGTTTTTCTTCCAGCGTCCTCGAGAAGATGAAGCGCATTCGAAGACTATTGACACCGCTTCCCTGTGCGTGTCTTCCATGACACCCACACCCCAAAGCTGACCCTCTTTTACAGATGTCCTCGAGCGCGAGCAATTCTACGTCCACATCCTGCATGTATACGAGAGCATGTCACGGCTCCTCGTGTTGTACCACGCACTCTGGGACGCCCGCGTCTCCGTCGGGAACCTCCCGCCCGGCGAGTCGTGGCATCCGTTCTTCAAGCCGCACGGCGTCGAGGCCGTCGGCGAGTGGGGCCGTGACATGATCCAGACGACCGAGGCGCTGCTCGTCAGCGTCCTCGCGGCGGACACGCGCCGCCTGGGCACTGCCCCGGACAACCTCTTCACGATGGTCGCGCTCGCCGCGGGTTACGTCGTCGGCGTCAAGTTCCTCATGGCCCGCGGCGGGACGGAGCTCGCGGGTGCGAGCGACCTTCTCCTCGCGCGGATCGTCGCGCATCTGAACAACGTCGCGTGCGCGCCTGGGCACGCCGCGCAGCGCGCGGCCTTCCTCGTCACGGGCATGATCGCCAAGTGGGAAGGCCGCAACGCCGGTACCCCCGCCCCCGCGTCGTACCCCACGCCGACGCCGAGCGCAGACGCGGACGGGGACTTTCTCGAGCCGTTGGCGTTCAACACGGCGCAGCTCCAGCAACCGCCCGACATTGACTTTAACCTCTTCATGGACTCGACGATATCGATGGACGCTGAGTTTTGGAATAGCCTCGCGCAGACGCAGCCTGAGCTGCTCGCAGGCTACCAGTGATTACGACTTTCTATATTCGCGTATGCTGTACTACCCTAATCTGCGCGTATTGTAATATCTAGCGCGACTGCTATCTAATGGCTTCGCAGGGCCTCTTGTACACGGTATATCCAACAAAAAGAGCCGCCTCCGCCCCCCCCCCTCAGCAGCAGGGTCGATGAACAACGAGGAGAGAAAAGACGCAAGTGAGGAAAAGTTGAAGTTTAACGAAATGACAGCTACTCAGCGCTCTGCATGGGCTCGACAGGCGCGAGGGTATCGCGTGGATCTGGCTCACTGATACCAAATGATTTCGCCCGAATTTCGCCGAAGCCATTCAATTGAGTTCGCGTCATGAGACGTAACCAGACGGTAACCTCCTCAACAGGTACTTATGTACCACTGGCTTGACTGCTTAGCGTTCTAAAATCACCAGCATCTTGATTCCTGAAATCAGTTGACTGAACTTGAGAAGGAGTTCTAACCTCTCTGGACCACTGGCACCGAAATCGCCAAGGCCACGGGCAAGTTGCTGTGCAAGTTACGACGGCCATGACTACCGGGTTGAGCTGACACAGAACAACAAACTTGAGCATGTTCATTGTTGACTGAAGGGCTGGAGCCTGGAAGTCTTCAGAAGAGTCCACAATGCAAATCCATGATTTTTCCGATTGGAAAAAAACTCCAATTCCGAGTTGGCAGAGGGTGTCGGATTTCGAGAAAAAAAACAGATATCGGGTCGAAAAGTTTTTCTCAGCCCTCACCGATATCCGAAATCCCTTGCCTGGTTCGGAGTGTGTAGTTGTTGTTCTCGGAAGCCGATTACTTCAGCTTCCTCACAGCCACTTCGACGCGTCCGAGTCCTGCTGCATGTCGGCCGTCCCCAAAATAATAATCAAGCCCCGAGTTTCCGCTCCCGATCCTGCGCCGCCGTCTCCAGAGGGGGACGAGGACGCGGACGCGGACGCAGACGCGGACGAGGAGCCAGACGACGCGCCGACACCCATGGACGTCGATGCGGATGCTTCAGAAGACGGAGGGGCGCCGCCGGTCGTTCGAAGAGGGAGGGGGCGCCCTCGCGGGAGCGGTCGCGGTAAAAGCGTCCCCACTAGCGGAGCGAGTACGCCGCGAACGAGAGGCCGCGGCCGGGGCACGAGAGCAGTCAGGGCCCGCGGTACTGGTAGGACCATCCTGGGGAGCGCGCTCACGATCCGCCTTCCCAAGCGTCCGGAAGAAGAGGATGACGAGGAGGAATTGGTTGAAGGAGATGAAGGCGAGACTGCCGGCGAGGAGAAGGAGAAAGAACCTGTGGCGCCTCTTGGTGGCGGCAAGCCCTTCCGGAAGATTCAGGGCAAGGTGTATATCATCGAGGGAGACGAGTTCGTGACGGAGGACGACCCCAAGGGCGACGAGAAGATAGACAAGTGGGGCAATTTATTGGGAGGTCCGTGTCTTTCTGATTCGGTTTCTGCCTCTCATTTGTTTTGCGCAGACCGACGCTTCAAGGCGGCAACATTCGTACTCCCGGGAAGACATGCAGAGCGACGCTATATGCTCGCGATTGATGCCGCGCGAACCTCTGGCTTTCGAGACTCGCTCTATTACTTTCGACGAAATCCGCTTGCTTTCAAACAGAACGCGACGCAGCCCGAGAAGGAGTACCTCATCTCGCAGGGAAAACTCGGCTCTCATCTGCGCACGCGCAGCGTCACCCTCATCACGGCTCGCAGTGCCTTCAAACTCCACGGCAGCAAAATGATCATTGGTACGCACACTTCGCGGGTGCACTGATAACTGTGCTTACCCGGCGTTGAAGACGGCAAGTGGGTAGTGGACGATTACTACGAAGAAAAATCGCTGGAAGAAATCACCGTGCGGGGCCTCAAAGCGGGCGACCCGGTCGGCGAGCTCCCCGATCCCAATGCGCTCTACCACTCCAATGAGCCGGCCAACTTGAACGCTGCCAACGCCTTGAACGCTGCGAACAGCAAGAACGACCGCGGCGGCGGCGTCGCCACGGGCCTGTATCGCGCTGGGGGCCCCACGACGATATTCGGCTCGACCGGGTGGGGCCCGTTCAGCGACGGCCCGCTGAACGCCGTGCGGAAGAGTTTGCTGTCGCGCGACGGCGTGTCGGAAGAAAACTGGATGTGGATGACCGCGACGCGCACGCTGGCGGCCGGCGAGGAGTGGGCGCGGTGGCGGAAGGAGAGTCTGCAGCACATGGATTTCGCGGGGAACGTCGCGAAGGGGAAACGCAAAGCGGAAGACCAGCAGCTGGAGCCCGCGGACAAACGACACCGGCACGAGCCAGGGGCGCATCTGCCGCTGGGCGTGTACGAGCCGCATTCGGGAATCGTGCAGTGTACGTTCGTTCCTTCAGTGCTTTCGTATGCTGACGCGCCGAGCCAGATCGTACGGATACGCAGCCCACGCGAAGTCGGATGGAAATCGTGCCAGACTCCGACGAGAAGAAGTCTGTGCTAGGCGGGACGAAAGTGGGGAACGGTGCTTGGGCGTTGGCGTGGGTGGACACTGTCATGGAGGTGCCCAGGCCGGGCGAGCTTGACAGGCCAGAAGTGGAGGAGAAAACGCGTCTGTGGAAGGAAGCGATTGCTCTCGATCCGTCATAAAAAAATCGCTTGTCTCTGTGCCTGTATGTCGTGTACTACTAGCTTGAAGCTGCCTGACCGGGCGAGTCCTTTGTAAATTATCATAAAGGCTTGTTCCTCAGGGTCGCGGGATTAAAGCGAGCGAGATTTCCTTTTTCGGATTGGACTCCTCGCCTCTCCTTCTGCCACCCACGCACACACACGTATAACTGGTGCGACGGTACATCTATGGCGTGTAGCTCCTTTCAATGATTCACAGAAACCTCAGGAAGGAAGGAAGGAAGTAGAATTTCAACCGCAGCGGCACCCGAATATTAAGGCACATAGCGGGGAAATCATGCTCGATGAGCTCAAAGCAGCGGACGAGGAACAGCTGTTAGTTCTCGAGGACGAGTTCAGAGAGCTGACGCTCAAGGAAGCCGACATTCTCGAGCAGCTCACAGAAGTCCGCACTGCCAAGCAGCGTGTCCGGCGCCTGGTAGCGGAAAAGAGGAACCGTTACGCGCCCATATTCACGCTCCCCGACGAACTGCTGGTCTGCATTGTCCAGGCCGGACAGCAGTCGTCCGACGGCGACGGCGCGCTGATAGAAGTGCTGGCCTCGCACCTGTCCCAGCGGTTCCGCTGGGCAGTCATTTCGGCGCCGTCCCTCTGGAGCTCGATAGAACTGCGCTGGGGCGTCAAGGCCGACGAAACGCGCTTCGCCGCGTATCTCGAGCGGGCGCGCGCCTGCACGCTCTCCGTCACATGCAAATACGCGACTTACGGCGGGAAAGAAGAATGCGACTATACCGAGGTCCACAGCGACTTGCGCGCGGTGGCGCAGCACATACCGCGCATCCGGCGGCTGGTGCTTGAATGCGGCGCGTTGGGGATGTCCGTGGAGGATGCCGTGGCCCATTTCGTCGACCTCCGGGCGCCGTTTCTGGAGTACGTCGAGATCTCCGGCCTTGCTTCCGAGTTGGACGAAGAGGACACACCCAATTACGCGTCGATATTTAGTGTGGGGGCTCCGCGTCTGGCGACACTCAAGCTCCATAACCTTTTCCCCGAGTATTGGAGCCCGTGGGTGACCTCTCTCACGACTTTGGATCTGCGGGACATGCACAACCCGACGATCATCGTCGTCGTGCCCAAGTTCTTGTCCAGCTGCCCCCAGCTCGTCGACGTCACCTTGGACGATTCCACCTACTTCGCCAGCGATCCCTCGTTTGTCGGTGGCTCCGACATCACGCTGCCTGCCCTCCGCTCTCTAAAAGGGCTTTGTCTCAACTCTGATCTGCCGGATGCGCTGCTCACGGGTGTCTTGCCCCGCATCCACGCCCCGGCGCTCGAGACGCTGCAATTTTCTGGCGTAAACGGCGCGCAAATTAGCGCCTTCTTCACGCTCCTCCCCCCGGCCAAGTTCCCCGTCCTCCGCACCCTGGCCTTCGCAAATTCGAACGCGCGCTGCAAGAAGTACCACTATCTCGCCGAGCGCGTCGCGCCCGCGGCGCTCGCACACTTCCCCGCCCTCGCGGCCCTCACGATCATCAACGTGTGCCACGTAACGCAGCTTCTGGGCGATCTCCTGGCCACGCCGAAGGACGAGGGCTCGCTGGCCGCTCTGCGCACCCTCACGCTGCGCTACAAAGACGCCGAGAACTTCGGGGTGGCGAGCTGGCCGAAGCTGCAAGCGGACGGCGAGGACGACGCGGGCGACCCGTTCTTCGCGCTGCGGACCCTGCTCGCGGCCTTCCGCGCGACGCGCCCGCTCCGCCTGCGCCTCCCGCGCTCGCGCTTCTTCACGGAGCGCGACTGGGACCGCGGCGACGCTGATTTTGAGATGTTCGATGCGCAGGCGCTGCTGCAGGCGCTGGGCCACGACGAGATGGACGACGCGGCGGATCTCGTGGTGGCCGATGTATAGCGAGGCGGAATAATTATACGCTATATTCTTGATTAAATGTAATGAATAGGTTATCCAACTTCTCAACCCTTGTCTGTTCCGTTGTCAATGCGCACTGCGCAGTCGGTTCGAGGACCTCAGCTGAGGGTGCGCGGATCATATTATACGAACTCGCACTGAGCGCGGAACGGTTGCGAAAGCTACCATCTTTTTCTGTGTGTGAAGTCGTTACTGCTATTCAGTGCAGCACGCGAGAGGGCAATGTCTGTCACGGCGCAGATCCGAGACGTCGGGATAGAAATGTGCAAGTGGTCTTGGCGGTTCTGACCATGGCGGTGTACTGTGAAGGAGCAATGCAGCCAAGATGCAGCTCAAGTCATTCCGTGCGCAAAACAAAGAAGAAAAAAGAAATCGGACGGTGCCTGTATAATTATTTAAACCTGAACGCTCATAGGCTCGAACGAGCCCGTCGGGCCGCCCCGCACTGTGGCATACTGTTCTAAGCGATAAGTATTATGTACTTGAATCCAGAGCGACGATCATCAAAGATCGACGTGAGTCTAAGTTGCGATGCGAAAAGGGATGGGAAAGTCTTGTGTATAAAAGTGCGCACACCTGCAGCCTAGTTTCTTCACCCGGTGTCATTTCCCTCCTCGCTTCTTCTTCTTCTCCCCGCCACTTTTATTCCTTCCACTACAACTAATTTTGAATTTTCCGCCATGTTCCCCAAATCCACCGTTATTTTCGCCGCCTTGTTCGCGTCCGGCGTCGTTGCAGGTCCGCAGTCACCGTACATTTGCTGGTACCGATTTGACCTCGAACCACCGCGTAGCTCCGATCCCAGGAGAGAAATTCGCCCGCGCAGGGGGATGCGATGCGGCTGCCGTGCAGGCGAATCTCGCGCAGATGACGGACGTCGCCAACCAGATTCTGTCCGTCGGCTTCGTTCTGCCCGACCCGTGAGTCCGACGGTTCTTCGATCCGCGACCAGGCCCTGATCCCGCCTCCGCGCAGCTTCCGCCAAAACGACGCCGACAGCGCCACGTTCGACACCGTGGTCTCCGCGATCGCCGACGCGGGCACCGCCGCCGCCGCGAGTGACTTCGCCACGGCGTCGTCGAAGGTTGCGTTCGTGAACAGCGCAGTCAGCGGGCTGTTGGACGGGAAGGTCGCGGATGGGCTCGAGTCGAGCATTGATTTGAATCTTGCTGACCTGGGCGCGGCCGCGACGGACTTGTTGGCCGCGTGTGCTGCTCCTGCCCCCGCCTCCGCTGCCCCCTCCTCCGCTGCCCCCGCCTCCGCGGCCCCCTCCTCCGCTGCCCCCGCCTCCGCGGCCCCCTCCGCCGCTGCCCCCGCCTCCGCGGCCCCCTCCGCCCCCGTTGCGGCGGGCGCGGCTCCCGTCGCCGACGTCCCAGCCGCCTGCGATGCGACTGGTCTGCAGGCCAACATCGCGCAGATGACGGACGTCGCCAACCAGATTCTGTCCGTCGGCTTCGTGCTCCCCGACCCGTGAGTCCAACGCTCCTTCCGCCATCCAGGCTAGCCGTCAACGTCGACCCCCGTCTCCGCAGCTTCCGCCAAAACGACGCCGACAGCGCCACGTTCGACACCGTGGTCTCCGCGATCGCGGACGCCGGCACTGCTGCCGCCGCAAGCGACTTCGCCACCGCCTCGTCCAAGATTGCGTTCGTGAACAGCGCGGTCGGCGGGCTGTTGGACGGGAAGGTCGCAGACGGGCTCGAGTCGAGCATTGATTTGCAGCTTGCGGATCTGGCGGAGGACGCGACCGGCTTGGTGGCCGCGTGCACTTGATTAGTATTGTAGTTCCGTGAAGGGGAGGATTTGAGAAGTAGTCAAATTTGAATGTTGTACATCAATGCCACGACAAGGTTTAATACTGGATGTTGAAGGAAGATGGACGGAACAGAAGCTTCAAGCCCCATTTCATTTGACGTCGATAAAGCTTGGATAAAGCTCTGACTTCAGTTTCAAAGTTCAAGGCTTTAAGCACTGATCAAGGCAGCGCGCATATGCAGATCAATTTCGCATGGTACAGGACAGCAGCGGCCAGCTTGAGGGGTAGTGTTCCGTTATAGCCAGAGGCGAAGCGGTCTAGGATGTCCACGCCGCAGAGTCTAGAGAGTTGAAGTCGCGCTGGTGACCGTTTGGATCAAGTCGGTTTCCGCACAGCCACCAGGCAGCAACCAAATAAAAATAAAAACGCGCGGAAAAAGAAAACGCAGACCTCGGAGGGCCTACATATTATCGTGCATACATGCATGTATGTACAGCGAGAATAAAACGCCAAAGATATCGATATACACTTTCCTTTCCTCCTCATCTACCACGGCTCATCGTCGTCGTCCACCTCTGCCTCGAACTCATAAGCGCGCCGGTGCCCGCGCCCCCCCTCATCCTGCTCCTCCTCCGAATCCGTGCGCCCCCCTTCCCCCTCCGTCTGCTCGCCCTCGCCCTCGCCCTCGCCCTCGCCCTCGTCCGACTCCCGCCCCTCCTCGCCATGAAACGCTCGCAGCATATCCATCAGCATCCGTTCCTCCCTCAGCCCCTCCGCGCGCGTCATCGTGACCCTCTCACCCGTCCTGCAAAAGAAAAAAGAAAGCGTGAGCGGGCGTCAAGAAGAAGAGAAGGCACGACGTACCACGTGCTCGCCGTGCTCGACCCGCCGTCGTCGTCTTCGCTGCGAGGAAACCTGTCTGTCAGTCGCCGTCCGGGGGGTGCGTATTGCAAAAAACGTACTCCTCGTCGCTCGCGATCTGCGCGGGTCGTGCGCGGCCGTGCGTGGCTCGCCGCCGCCGCGGCTGCGGCCGCGGCGGGATATCGGCGTCGTCGTCGTCGCTCACGACGATCACACCGTCCTCGCTGGGCGCGCGTCTGCGCCGCCTGTTGTGTTTATATTCAGTCATCGCACGAATTGGATGTTCATATATAGGACTCACGGGGCTTCCTCTTCGTCGTCCGAGCTGACGAGCGTGACGCGCCGCGAGCCGCGTCGGCCAGGCGGGGGGAGCCGCGGAGGCGGCAGGGAGCTCCCGCGCTCCGAGTCCGAGTCGTTGATCTCGATAATGCGGTCGTCAATGAAGCTGTCGTCCACGTCGCCGTCCTCGATCTCGTCCTCCGGGTCTACGCGGCTCTCGTCGTCGCTGTCCTCGCCGTTCCACCACGCGCCCTCGAACGGCAGGGGCAGGGGCAGCGGGCCCATCCCCATCGCGCCGTACCCGATCGGCAGCGGCCAGAACTCGGGGCCCCCGTCGTCGTCGCTGTCGTCGCTGTCGCCGAACATCGCCCCGAGGGGGTTGTCGAAGTGCTCGGTGTGCCCCGGGTACACGCGGTGGCACGAAGTGCACACGCCGTCCCAGATCTCGTGCATGCAGTCGAGGCAGCGGTACACGCCGCCGTCCTCGGTGTCCAGCATGCCCATGTCCTCGACCGATGGCGGCTCCCCGCCGTCGAGGCCCGGCAGGTGAAAGCGCGGGTGCTGGTGCGGGTAGCGGAAGATGTTGTGCCACGGGTCCGCCGGGGCGTCCGCGACCTGCGGCGTGCCCGGGAGCTCAGGGGGCGGCGGGGGTCCCGCGGAAAGCCCGCGCACGAGGCCGCTGCGCAGGAGCCCTGCGACCATATCCTTGACGTTCCAGACCTCGACCGGGCGCTCCTTGACCGTCGCGCGGCAGTGCGGGCACGTCTTCTTGCGCGGGGCGCCAAAGCGCGGCTCGTCGGGCTCGCTGGTGAACCACGCGACGAGGCAATTGTAGCACGCGATGTGCCCGCAGGGGGCGAGGGCGTACGGCTTGTGGAGGAGGTCGAGGCAGACTTGGCAGGTCAATGACTGGTTGAATTGAGTGAGCGTGGTTTCGTGTTTTTTGAGCAGCTGGGGTGAAGTTAAGCGGTGGTAATAAGTATTGCGCGGCTCTAGACTCACGAGGGATTGGGCTCCGAGCTCCTGAGTAAGCCGTGCGATGGTATCGGATGGTGATTCTGGTTCGAGCTCTTTGGGCGCCACTGCTTGCTCGCCCCCTAATTTATCTTGAGGGGGCTCTGGCGTCGCCTTTCGTTTCCCCTTGCTGTTCTGCAACGAGGTGAGAATGCGCAATTCCAACACGAACAGGAATTCGCGCACCATGGAACTCCCCGAGGGGGTTGGAGCGGGAGACAAAAGGAACGCGTCGGGTGCCGCATTGGCATTCGCGGTGGGCAGCTCGAGTGGCACGACGATGGGAGTTTTCTTCTTCTTCTTCTTCTTCCGTTTCTTCTTGTCCTTGTCCTTTCCCTGGAGCGTGTTCTCGGACTTAAGCTTAATTTTCTTGGGGTCGGGGGTGTCGGAATCCGCGTCCTCCGAGAGGGCTCTCTTGAGCGAGTTTGTGGGTGCGAGCACGACGGGGGCTGCTCCGGGCGTCGTTTGACGCGTAGCAGGCGGAGGCATGAGTGGCTTGGGCGCGAGGTCGTGTCTCGGAACAAAAGGCTTGTTTATTTGTTTGTCACGGTGCTTGTTTGTCTGCAACTTTATCTCTTCCTCCTCCTCGACCATGTCTTTTCCTTCACGCCGCTCTACAACCGCACGCAAGCCGCTTCTTCCTATGAGTTTCGCGGGGAACGACTCTGCGCTGGCATCCAACGCCTCGGCGACCCTCAGCAACCCCTTCAAAATCACACAGCGCATAAACTTGAACACCGACACATCTACGAGGCCCAGGAAGGAGAAGGAAAACGAACCCCCGCAAGCACATAATCTCATCGCGCCCCCAACTCTCCGGAGTCGCTCTTTTCGTCTAGCCCATGCGTCCCTGCACCAACGCCGCGAACCGCCGTTTCCAGCAGTCTCTCCAACACCCACACCCACAGAACTATGCCTTCCGTCCTTCACCTCGCCCGCACCCAAGCTCGAGAAACCGCGCCTTCCTACCCGCCTGCCTGACTCACCGACGTTTTGGCTCTCGATGTACTTTTGCTTCAACCTCGGGCTCACGATATACAACAAATGCGTTCTGCTCCGCTTCCCCTTTCCGTACACCCTCTCGGCGATCCACGCGCTATTCGGCACCCTCGGCGGGTCTCTTTTGGCGAAGCGCGGGTGCTTTGCCCCGCCGCGCCTCAATCTGCGCGAAACAGTGGTTCTCGTGGCGTTTAGCGTACTCTACGCCGTCAACATCGCCGTGAGCAACGTGTCCCTCCAGCTCGTTACAGTCCCGGTAGGCCTCCAAGTTGATCTCCTGCCGCGCCCGTCCTCATCACATTTCGCAGTTCCACCAAGTCGTGCGCGCCTCGACGCCCATCTTTACCATCTTCTTCGCCCGCCTCCTCTTCGGCACCCACAGCAGCCGCGCCAAGAAGATCTCCCTCATCCCCGTCGTCGCCGGCGTCGGCCTCGCGACCTTCGGCGACAAGTACTACTTCACCCCCACCGGCCTGCTCCTCACCCTCCTCGGCACCCTCCTCGCCGCGCTCAAGACCCTCTTCACGCACGCGCTGCAGTCGCCCCCCTCCCCGACCTTCGCCGACCCCCTCGCGCTGCTCTCCCTCCTCTCCCCGCTCGCGCTCGCGCACTGCGCCCTCCTCGCGCACCTCTCCGGCGAGCTCGCGCGCGTGCGCCCCGCCGACCTCTCGTTCCTCGTGCTCGTGAACGGCGCGCTCGCCTTTGGGCTCAATGTCGTGAGCTTCGGCGCGAACCGCCGCGTCGGCGCGCTCGGCATGACCGTCGCCGCGAACGTGAAGCAGGTGCTGGCGGTCGTGTGTGCGGTGGGGGTGTTCGGGCTGCGGATCGAGGGGCTGAATGCGCTGGGGATCGCGCTGACGCTCGGGGGCGGGGCGTGGTATGCGTGTGTTGAGCTGGGGGAGCGGAGGGCGGGGAGGGCGTGAGGAGACACGGACATATAAATTATAATAGACGGACTCGAGCTCAAATGTATCTCTACAGCCTATTCACGCAATGTATTATTCCTAGAGCGCGTCGCTGAGGCACGAGAGTTAGATTACTTGGCCGCAGAAGCAGACGCAGATTCACCAGGCTGTCTCGTCGGCTGTCTGTTTGGGTACGACTGCCACGGCGCGCAGCAACTTGGGGTCCGAGTCCTGAGCCCGGCTGTGGAAGCCGCGAGAGAAGGCTGTTATGGGCTGGCGGGCGCCACGGGCAAATTTCGCAGAAGTATGGAGAAAGAGGGCCACGGTGGGATGCATATCCAAAAGGGTTACATGGAAGGAGGTGGCTGTGTCACGATTCTTTATTCACGATCATCATCGCTGCGGCTTTGTGGTTAGCTGAATATTTTCTGGCTCGGATCCTTTCGTTGGATAACTCTTCCTTCGGATGCAATCTCACACTCGCGCTCAGGGCCTTGAACCGTGCCAACGCGTGAGTTTATCTGGTGCAATTTAGGATTTCGACGACAACCTTCAAGCCACCTCCAGCCTACTGCTTCTTGCACTTCTCCACCTTGACCGTCTTCGGGCACGCCTTCAACGAGCCCGGGTTCTTGATAAGCGTGCCGTTGTTCTGCCAATCCACATCCGAGTCAGCACATTCATTCTCGCGGAATAATTTATGAAATGGGGAACAAACATAGTACGAGCAGAACGTTTCAAGTGTCTTCGGATTTCCGCGTTCTTTCCCGCGGTATCTATCCCAACGTGTGAGCGGCCGCGCGCACAGGCCACGGGCAACTTGAACTCACCCGCAAAACATTGTGCCCGCATCCTCGTCGGCGGCGACGCGTGTCCAGGCGATCTCGGAGACGCCGGGAGGGAGCGTCTTCGGGCAGACGGCGCACTCGGGCGGCGGCTTGGTGGCGGCAGCGACGGCGGCGAGCACGAAGACGGTAAGGGCAAAGCGCATGGTTTGACTTTTTTGGAGCTGGGGTTAGGTGGGTGGGTGGGTGGCAGGATACTCGAATTCAAGCCGTTTTATAACCTGCGCGAACATACATATGTACGCCTACGTGCGCCCTCTGGGTGGATGGCCGAACCGAGGCCGAACCGAGGCCGAACCGAACCCCAGAACCGGAGAATGAAGGCATGAAAGAAAGCCTGTAACGTACCCCAGAACTTGAACTTCACCTTTCGCCGGATAAACTCCTCAATACAATCAATCACGCAACAGCGGAGGGATTTCTACAGATGTAATGAACTTTTCAACTTTAAGATTCAACACAAGCTTTCGAGCCTCCCACTCCTAGCATTCCTCCACCTTGACAGTCTCCGGACAGAGGTCGTCCGGGTTCTCGATAATCATGCCGTCCCTGTTCTATCAACCCACCTCAGCACATTCTAGTGAAATTGAAGATAATGCTGAATCCACATAGTACGAGCAAAACGTCTCAAATAACTTCAGACTCCCGCGTTTTTTCCCCTGGTATCTAATGCGGACGCTTGAGCGGGTGCGCACACAGATTTGATATCGACGCGGAACTGGCAACGTACCCGCAAAACATTGTTCCCGCCTCGTCGGCGGCGGCCACGAATTTCCAGGCGATCTCTTCAAAGCCGGCAGGGAGCGTCTCTGGACAGGTGGCGCACTGGTGCGTGTGCGCGACGGCGGCGGCTGCGACGGCAAGCACGGATAGGGCAGTGGTGAAGTGCATGGTTTGAGCTGGGGTGCTGAGTGGTAGGATACTCAAATTCAAGCCGCTTTATATCTTGCGAGCATACGCATAGGTGGGCCTTCTCGGTTGGATGGCCGAGGCGAGGCCATCCACCTGAGAAGAGGTGGAATCGAAACCAAGAAGCGCGAAACTGACGAGACCGAACACAGTGCACACCGAAGAACCGCCTTCAACGAACTCAAATCCAATGACCTTTTACGTACGACCTTCACCACTTTTCAACACGCCACTTCCAGCCTTCCGCTGCTAGCACTCCTCCACCCTGACCGTCCGCGGACAATTCTTCAACGCGTCTTTATTCTTGATAAGCTGGCCGTGCTTGTTCTGCCAATGCGCACATCCATTAGCAAACCTTTCCGGAAGTTCAAGATAACATGAAACCCACAGTGTATGTGCAAAACCCTTCGACCGGCGCCGAATTTCCTCTGGGGGCATTTCCTTTGTATCTACGGCCGTGTGAGCGGCTCGCCCGTCTTGACCCGCTTCACGAGCTTACGCGCAGAACATGGCTTTGAGATCTTTGTCGCCGAACTGAAGGTTGTAATAGATCTCGTCGACGCCGGGCTTGAGGGTCTGCGGGCAGACAGCGCACTTTTCCGTGACGGCGGCGGCTACGGCGGCGAGTACGAAAATGCTCACGGCGAGAGGAAAGCGCATGGTTCGACTTGGGTGAGCTGGGAATGGAGGTGGTTACGCGGATTCCAGGCCGCTTTATATCCTGCGCGAGTATACGCCTACGTGTGCGAGACGGAATCGAGGCACAGAAGCCCGGGGAGAATGACGAGAAAGGATGAACTCAGGGGGAGGAAGACTGGATTTTAACCTTGATACTCAGCTTTTACGACTAGATTTTGTCTGCGAACCGGGGCGGCTCGAAATCGAAACCTCAGAAGCGCCGAGAAACGACGTCATGAGGCTCGGAAGCTAATGCCGCCGGCGTGGCCTTCCAAGGTGGATGCTCGCCCGTGGAAATCAACGCCAACGTTTTCGAACCAACAAATTCAACACTTCCAACAGGTATCCAACTTTCGCCAAATTTATTTCCTCCGCTATATATTTGGAACAAAAAACGGAAGCCTTTCTCTGGTGCGATGTTCACAAAATTTCAACACGACTGTCCCAGTTCAACCAGCCCACTACGGCGGCACATGGCACTCCCCAACCTTGGCCGTCTGGGGACAAGCCCGCAACGACAGATAGTTCTCGATGAACACGCCCTCATTCTGCGAGTTATAGTCAATACAAACCCTCCTCGCCAAAGATGGCGTACCCACAGTGTACGTGCAAAACGTGTAGAGTGGCCTCGCGAGACCTTTTTCTTTCCCCCTGTATCTGCACATAGACGCGTGAGCGGCCCACTCGTATGCAGGAGGGCATCTTACCCGCAAAACATCGTATCGTTGGCCACAAACTGGCTGTTCCACACGAGTTTCCAGCTGACGTGCGCAAAAGCGGGGGGGAGCGCCTCCGGGCAGATGGCGCAGTTGTCCGCGACGGCGGTGGCAATGGCGGCGAGCACTAAAAGGGCGGGGGTAAAGCGCATGGTTCAGCTTTATGGAGGGGCGGGTGCGGAGCAGTATAACTACGCAAAATCCAGCCGCTTTATACCTTGTCCGAGCCCAAGATGCGGGTCCAAGATGCGAGGCGGAATCGAGACCTCAGAAGCGAGGACGTAGTAGACCCTGAAAACCAGCTTAATGGCCGGCAGAATTTGTACTCCGAGTCGGATGACGCGCCAGAAGGGCGCACAAGAAGGCTGGGCTGAATACTTTCGCATCCACAACCTACTCATACACGTATTGCACTACACGACGAGCCCCCGTACCGCCTTGTCCTCTTCGAACGTCTTCCTTACCTACATACGCAACATTGAACGAATGTGCGCTGACAGGAAATGGAGACGACGCACCTCTGCGAAGAATGCGTCGTCGATAATGACACGCACGCCCACGGCAGCGAGCGCCTTCGAAACGTCGAGGCACGCCGCGTGTGCCTGGGGCGTCGCTGCCGCTTTTGTGAAGCCCGGGGTGTGGTTCCCACCATCAGGGACGGTCGGGATTGCTGCGAGGCACTGTCAGTCTACGGGAATGCGGGAGGACGGCGGCGTACCAAAGCCCGGGTGCAGCGCGGGGAGGGCTTCGTGGATCAGCCGGCGGAACGGGAGAGAACGAAGGGTATACCATAGGTGACGTTCCCCTGGAATCCATTAGTGGTTGGACTATCGCGACGGAATAGAGCTCACAAAGTCCGTCGAGGCGCTCTTGATGCCCCACTCGTAGTCGATCGTGCCGTACTTGCTACGCACGATGTGCGCGATCTCGTCGCCTACGAACTCGTCAGCTGTGGTGCGCACTATGCGGCGGCTTATGCGGACCGAGGGCCTTGTTCTGGCGAAGGTCGTAGGTTCCGCCCGTGACGGTGATTTTGACCGTGCAGCCCGTGGCAAGGGCCGCTGCCCTGCAGAAAAACGTTCACTTCAAATACTTAGGCGGTCAAACGAGAGACCTACTCGAAGCACGGGCGGACGCGTTTCATGGTCTGCTCCTGCTCTGCCCGCGTTGGCGCGCGAACGTAGCAGCTGGAGGACATGTAACTACAACCGTGTGTGCTGGGAGGATAATCGAACGCACATGAATTTGGCGTAGTCCGGGATAACTGTTGGAATGTGAGTCGTCGTCGCATGGGCACCCATCAACTCACTATTCGGCGCCCAGTCCTTGCCCTCAAAGATCCCGTGCACGCGATGCGTCGGCCGGAGCTGCTGCCGGAGGGCTGAGATATTGTTGTAGCCCAGCACAGCGGCATCGAGCGCGTTCCTGCCCTCCCAGGGCGACAGGGCCGCATGTGCACTGGAATAGAAATAGCAAAAATCATCGCGCGGCGATGGAACTGCACGCACGTATGCCCGAAATACTCCACATTGATACGCTCCAATGCGAGACAGCTGGAGAGGCTGACGGAGCCTTTTGGGCCTGGCGCAGGATGGCACCTGCGGGGAGCGTTCAACGGGCGTACGGAGCGAAGGGGCGAGCTGCGTACATTATACACGCGGCCATGTCCTTGTCTGCAGAAAACATCAGCGCGGTCCGCCTTGAATTGAGCCGTACGCACAGGCCCCGCTGTCCAGCAATACCACTTTCCCACTCCCGCCTTCCTCGGCTGCACTTCGTGAGCAGATAATGAATCCCTAAACGAACTACACTGACCCGGCGTCCCGAGAAGCTGGATCTTGCCGGAAACGTTGAATTTCTCAAAGACGGCTTTAATGGCGCACGCGACTGCAACTCCGCTCATCCCGATGAGGTTGTGACCGCATCCATGGCCTATGCCCTGTGCTGGTCAATCACCGGCGCGGGGGGAAGAACCGCCGAGCCGACCTGTAGTGCGTCCATCTGTAATTTTGTCGATTTCATCCGAATTTCCAGCCGCAGTCTCCGCGCACCTCAGAATTTACGCCAATGGTCCGTCCCCCTTTTCCATGGGCATAGCTCGCCATCCAAGCAGTCTCGAGATGGTAGTGCGACGTCACCTCGAAGCCGTGGCGCTTCATGAACGCGGTATACACGTCGTGCGCGTGCCGCTCTTCGTACGCCAGCTCGGGGTGGGCTGCAGAGGATTGGTTTAGCCCACTCTAATATCCCTTGCATGCATTTACCATGTATATCCAGGCTGAGCTCCCTTAGCTCGCCGTCAAGCGCTGTGATGGTTTCTTCAATTACTTTGAGGATATCTTCGCGCGACACCGTGTCGGGGCACACTGGAGCGGCCGGGGTGGTGTCTTCTGGGCGCCACACCGTACCACCTTCCGGGGCAGCTTGGAACAGCTGGGGACTGACGTTGGTCATTTGGTAGTTGGTGCGGAGAAGCGAGATCAAAGCGAGATTAGATAACACAAGAGCGCGCCGGGGCGCCGAAGCGCCCCGGCACTTCGACTGAGGACGTGGCGCTACGTGGTCTAGCGCCAATTCGCTGATTTCCTGGCGGAGTTCGAAGGCTTCGGAGACACGCGATTTTATAAAGAGAGAGAAGCGGCGATCAAACAAACACGGTCAAACCTCTATCGTCCACTTTCACAAATGGGGAAAACTCGTATCTGACTGGCTTCCATAAATTCCAAAACGTCACCCCAGTGTTCTATCGCAGATATACGTGTTCAGACCGCGATAAAAAATTACACTCCTTCGAGTCGCTTGGTAGTACATATGCACAATTACCCGTTCAGTATTCCTCTACCGAGGACAGTGACACATACTCGGAGACGGACTGCTGGTCCTCATACTCCGCCACCACCTCGCGCATCGCGAACCGCATGATCGGCGTCGGCACGAGCTTGCACCCGACCACCTCCTCCTCCTGCCCCCTGAACAACTCCCGCTCCGACACGGGCACCATATCCCCCTCCTGCGACCCCTCCTCGCCCTCCTGCGACTCCCGGTCGACGGCAGTACCGCTGCCCGTCCCAGCCCTCATGTGATGAGCATGCGCACTCTCACTCGCCCACTCATCCGTCACGCACTCCGTCCAGCGCAAATCCACCACGCGCCCTTTGACCATCCCGTCCACCGCGCGCACCCCCAGCTCGCGGCACAGCGCAAAGTACGGCAGGTACTGCACGTCGCGCTGCGCGAGCCGTCCCATCACCTTGAGCAGCGCCATCGCGTCAAACTCCGCCGAGCCCGCGTCCGTGTCTTGCCACGGGTGCCGGTTCGTTATGGGCGAGTAGATCTTGAAGCCTGCAGGCCCGAGCCCGGGGTTGAGAGCATCGCGGTCGTGTGGTGAGACGTGCCCCTTGCCGCCGGTGCCAGGGCCTTCGGGCGAAGCGGCATCCTGCGACGAGTGGATGATATGCAAGTTGAGCAGCGCGTGCGCCTGCAGGAAGTGCGAGCTCTGCTTGACTATGTACACGCGTTAATCGGACATCCGGTTCGTAAAAATCACCGACATACTCTCCAGAGTCCCATTCGAGTTGACTATAGTCGGATTTAGAGCGCGTGTTGGTGATGGAGTAAGCGCTTACTGAAATCTGTGCAGTGGTCATGCCAATGCGCGAGCTTCCCCCCAAATGCCTCGTAAAGCCGCTCAAATTCAAGCCGCGCGCGCAGCCGGTGCGGCACGCGAGGCAGTATCCGCTCGTTGAAGAACGCGCGCGTCTCCGCCTTCGAGCAGTCGCCCACCGTGATGATCTGCGTACGACTGAGCTCCAAGTACAGTACTCATTCTTTCTGCGCACCTTGCAGTGCTGCATGACATTGAGCTGGCGCAGCCACGTCTGGTAGAACGGGTCGCTCGTCGCGTGGATGACGTGGCACAGCCGATCCTGCTTCGTCAGCACCAGCATCGAGTCCAGCAGGCACTTCATCGTCTCTGTCGACTGGATGAGCGCCGGGCTGCATTTTGGATGAGGACAGGCGAGTCACGGGAAGATAGACAAAACGCACAGCCGGTGGGCCTCGTCGAAGAAGATGACGGGGATTTTCTTGGCGGGCGGCGGCGGGGTCTCCGGGGCGGGGTCTGCTGGTGAGTCCGGGGTCTTGTCCTTGTGCGAAAAGAGACCGCGGCGCTTTGAGCTAGACGAAGATGGCGGAGGGGGTTTCGCCTTGGAGCCTTCCTCGTCGACGGGTGTAAACTCGCGGTATTTGAGGAGCGAGCTCTGAAAAATGTCAGAGCGTGACATTAGGCCCGTTGTATATCGCGCACCTGGAACAGTTCCATGAGACGCGCAACGTCGCTTGTTTTGACGTTGCGAACTTCGGAGCCTTGGGGTGCCTCGGCCAGTCTCCGCTCGACGTTTAAACGGTCGTGCTGGCGCGAGTGAGCGAATGTAGTAAGATGAAAGTTTATTGTATCACCTTGAAGCCCCACGCTTCCCTCTCGAATTCCGCGTACCCGGGCTCCTTGCCGATTTCCTCGAAATACTGCTCCATCTGAGTGCTAAGACTCATGTACAGGCTCGCGAGGTCGGCGAAACCCGCTATGCGCAGGTCGAAATGCAGGACGTGGTACGCCTTGTCGCAGAGCACCTCCCGCAGAAGCGCCGTCTGTCAATTCATCAGCTTGGTAGGTGTGCAAGAAAACGGGGGCACGCACCTTTCCAACCGAGCTCGCTCCGAAGAGCACGGTAAAGGACGGCTCGCCCTCCAGCACCTGCTCGAGGATGTGCACCTCCGCCCGCCGCGGGAAGAAGCCGGGATATCGCGAGAAAGTGTGCTTCACCCTCAGCTGAGCGCGTTCCCTGTTATCAGAGATCTCCCGACGCGCCTCGTCCAACAGTCTCTTGGATTCCGTGAGCGAACGCACGGTTTCCGCGGGCTATTAACAATGTCAAGAACATATCCACGATCACAACGACAGTTGCATACATTCGTGAGCACGCCCACAATCTCCCCGAGTCCGAAGAAGTTGCGCTTCTGCATATCTGTGGGGAGGAACGAGGTGCGCCGGCGGGGGATGTTGCTTCGGAAGAACCAGTGAATGGGAATGGACGAGCGAGTCCGGGGCTGTGGCTGGACCTTGCGCAATTTAGTGGAGTGCGAGTGCATGAGACGCCGTGTGGTACTGCCAGCTGCTGAGCGGGGATAGATACAGAGTGCACAAGACAGGCTGCGTACAAGTAGCTGCAGCCGCATGTTTCGATCGTGGGGTGAGCCGGTTGGAGTTGTGGGACATGCGCGCGCAATGAGGCGACAGCAGCGATGCCTTGTGGAGCTCTGGCACCCCAGTGGCGGGCTGCTTCGTTGAACATGGAGGCCGCACACAACTAGGCCATCGTGGTCGCGTACAAGGCGCGCGTCACCATGCCACGATATCTCCTTTTCGGGCGATTGGCGGAGCTTGTGGATGTTTGTATCCCTGTGACCAGGCCGCTACGATCGGACCGACTCGCTGGCCAGCAGAAGCTTTCAAGTTGCGCTGGAGCTCGGTAGTCAAGTTCTATAATATTCACAATTGTGGTCAACGTTTTTGTGGGCTGGACCAACCTGGACCAACGCTGCCAAAACGCTGCTCAGTGCTCTTTTTCTGGTCCAAGTCGTTCAAACACAACCAGCGGCTCTCCGATTTTTTTGCACGTCTCTCAGAATTAATTTGGATGCGATAAACCCTTCCGTCGAAAGGCGCTGGCTACTTGCCGGCCCTTAGGATTTCTACCTATTATGGGTTGTCTTAATTCGCTGGATCCTAATGCCCCCCAAAGGTCAAGACGGTATGACTTGTATGCTTCAAGTTGAAACTTCTTCGACGGAGCAGCCGTGGCGCTCTTTCAGCGCTCGTATTGGTGCCCTATCGGTCGTTTGAGCTGGGCGACGAGAATCAAGCGCCCAGAAATGAAGTAGGTGGGAGCTTTAGCTTCCGTTGTCATTTCATTGTAGCCGGGCACGGATCTTGACAAGCGCTTAGCCAATAGTACTCAGAGGTACGAGCTAGGTATGATAACGCGTCTGTCAAGAGAGACTGGTCTTGCGCCGCTCTTCGCTTCGAATTCAGGCGAGTGCAGCGTTGGAGTAGCGCATTGTTGTCAGTTTCCTTGTTGCCATCGAGACCAACAAAATCGCGCTTTTATTATGTTCTTCACGAACAGCGGCGATTGGCCACAAGGTTCCGAAGCCAACTTGGCCGAGTCACGATCAGAGCCGGCGCCTAAATAAAGGCCCGGTGGTTGGATCCCAAAAAGGGAATAAATAATCTCGCCTGTTAGCTCTCTCCTTCACAGTGCTCCGCGAGCGTTGGTCTACATATACACAAGAATATGAGCTACAGAGGCGAAAGAGGACGTGGGGGTCCCCCCTCCGCGAGGGGGCAGGCTCGAGGCGCGAGTCCGGATCGTGGGCGAGGCGGCTTCTCACCTGGCTTCTCGGACCGAGGCGGACGCGGTGGGTTTGATAATAGAGGGGGGCGTGGTGGATATGATAGGGGAGGAGGACATGGTGGGGGTGGACGCGGTGGGTTCGATAATCGAGGCAGGGGCGGCTTTGGCGGCGGGCGCGAGCAGGGCGGGTAGGTCTCATGTCTCACAGATGGTACTGCTGCTCATTCAGCCTACAGCGTATTTGCTGCGAACATACCTGCCGTAATCGACGCACGCATTCAGGACAATTCGGACAAGAAGCTCGTCGCGTCTTTCAAGGACATCCGAGTGAGCGACATCGACCTGCCACTTCGCCCCGACTTTGGCACTGCTGGTCGCGAGATCAAGCTTCGCGCCAACTTTTTCCCCGTGAAGGTTACGGGGGCCGGTTCTCTGCACGAGTACGATGTTGCGATATCCCCAACGGCAGGCACCGCGGCGCGCCGTGTCAAGAAGCGAATCTTCCAGCTCGCCGAGGCCTCCGCCCAGTGGACCCAGGCTGTATGTTGCAGCTCACTCGTCGTCTTTTTTACTAACGTTAAATCACAGGGTATGAAAGGCAGAGTAGCCCACGATCACGCCGCCAAGCTCATCGCCGCCGCGAAGCTTCCCCAGCCTCTCGCCATTCGTGTGCCGTTCTACGACGAGGACGAAGACCCCCCGGCACCCACCTCCAAGGGCTACAAAGAGTACACACTCACCATCACGTACACGCAACCATTGGACTCGTCCGCCCTCACAAAGTGCGCCTCCCCTCTTGATTCCCCGTTCGAGCTAACACTCTGCCAGGTACCTGGGTGGGGACCCCCAATACCGAAACTACGATATCCAGCCGCTCCTTTCGGCGATGAACATCATCCTGGCTGCGCATCCGAATCGTCCAGGAGGCGGCGTTATGGTCGGGCGGAACCGTTTCTTCTTCCCCTCTGCCAGCGAACGCCCCGTCTCGCTTGGCGGCGGTCTGGAGGCTTGGCGCGGGTTCTATTCCTCCGTCCGCCCAGCCCACAAGCAGTTAATGGTCAACGTCAACGTGTGCACCACAGCCTTCTACACCCCGGGAAATCTCGCCCGCGCCATGGAGGACTTCCGCAACTCGTCCTTCGGCGCGCGCCCCAACGCGTTCGTCAAGGGTGTGCGCATCAAGACAAGGCACCTGGGGTACAAGAAGACCGTCAAGAGCGTCTTCAACAAGTCGGCGCGCCAACACAAGTTTGACTGCGCCGAGTTCGGGGGCCTCATCACCGTCGAGCAATATTTCCTGAAGAGTTCGTTCCTCATCCTTGTGTTTATTTTTCCGTGCTCATGGTCTACAGAATATCAAATTAAACTGGCACACCCTGACATGCCCCTCGTTGATGTAGGCGGGATTAAGTCGAACTACCTCCCTGCCGAGGTGTGCGAGATCCTGCCCAACCAGCCGTTCCGCGGCAAGCTCACGGACGAGCACACGGCAAACATGATCACCGTGGCGGCCAAGCCCCCGAACGTGAACGGCGCGGCCATCAATGGACGCGGGCTCGATGAGCTCGGGTACCGCGAGGGCGCCGCCCCGCTCGGCGCTTTCGGGGTCAGCATCGGCACCGAGATGGCCGTCGTACCCGGCAGAATACTCCCCCCGCCTGGTATCAAGTACGGCAGAGGGGAGCCCAACGTCGACGACCGCGCCAGCTGGAATCTACGAAACGTCAAGTTCCACCGCGGGGGTAAGCTCGAGAACTGGGCGGTGCTGCTGATCCGCGACGGCAACCGGGATGAGTTCGACGGCGTGCGGGACCCGCAGTTGATGCCCACCATCCGCGGGTTCGTTGATATGTGCAAGACGAGCGGCATGACGGTTGTTGGCGGGGATCCGCCTGTCGCCGAGGCGCTTTTGCCGCGCAAAGACGGGACGGATCCGACGCGGGACGCGGCCATTGGGGTCATCCGCAAGACCCTTGGGACCCTTCCGAGGAAGCCCACGCTGGTCTTCGTCATCCTTTCTAATGGCGACAAGCACATCTATTCCGGGATCAAGCACCTTGGGGACAGCTACCTCGATGTTGCTACTGTGTGTGTCCACTCTGGCAAGATCCGCAAGGAAAAGGGTCGGTGGTTCTCAGCTTTTTTTGCTCTTTCCTTTCTCAAACGTATCTTCAGGGCAATTGCAGTACTTTGCAAACGTCGCGCTGAAGGTTAACATGAAGATGAATGGCATCAAGTTCGTCGTTGTCGTCCGGTCCTTCCATCAGCCTGACTGACGATTTTAACAGCCATGGACTCGACCCGAGGAGCATGAAATGGCTGGACGAGAAACCCACGATGCTCGTGGGGATCGACGTCACCCACCCCGGCCCCGGATCCGTCAAAGGCACGCCGTCGATCGCGGCGGTCGTCGCGAGCGTCGACAAGTACTACGCGCAGTATCCCGCAAGCATGGAGATTCAAGAGACCAAGAAGGAGGTACGTAACCGTCTTGAGATTGTCTTGTCTTCGTCCTCTGACGCCCCACAGATGGTGACGAACCTCGGGAAGATGATGCTCTCCCGACTCCAGCTGTTCCAGAAGCACAACGCCGGCGCCCTGCCGCAGCGCGTGCTCGTGTTCCGGGGTACGTCCTTATCCGTCGTCTCTGTTTTTTTTTTTTTTTGACTCTGACTCGTTCCTCAGATGGTGTCTCCGAGGTATCTACTGATCTCGTCCAAAACTGCCCTTCGCGTGCTGACGCCTTTTGTTTGTAGGGCCAGTTCCCCATCGTCATAGCGGAGGAGATGCCAGCGATAAGGGCCGCGTTCCGCAAGTTCCCGCAGTACAACCCCAAGCTGACGATCGTCATCTGCGGCAAGCGCCATCACACGCGGTTCTACCCCACCGAGGCGGCGACCGCCGCGCATGACGGGAACCCCAAGGCCGGGACTGTTGTGGACCGTGGCGTCACCGCCGTGTACGAGTTTGATTTCTTTTTACAAGGTGCGTAGACCGTTCGCGACGCTGGTACTCAAACTCATGTGTTCGGTCTGCTTCCAGCCCACGGCGGGCTCCAGGGCACCACTCGGCCGACACACTACTATGTCGTGCACGACGAGATAGGGTTCACCGCGGATGTTCTCCAGCAGCTGACGCACTCCGTCAGCTACATGTTCGGTCCGTGACTCCTCGTTTCCCATGCCCGACGTCTTGATTAATTCTTAATATATTATTTATTATCATAGCCCGCGCGACGAAGGCCGTGTCGCTTGTGTCCCCCGCGTATTACGCGGACCTCGCGTGCGAGCGGGGCCGGTGCTACGTCCACAAGCTTCTGCAGGGCTTGAGCAGCTCGGGCGTGACCGCGTCGAGCAACTCGGAGGAGGCGGTAATGCAGGAGGCGGTGGCCTCGTGGCACGGCGGGGTGCAGGGCCCGCAGCTCAAGGACACGATGTTCTACCTTTAAGGTCCATCTATCTATGTATCCACAAATCTAATCACAAATCTATCCACGATGTATCGGATCGGGTATCTGTATTTCTTCGTGTACGCAACCCGTTGTACTAGTGTAGGCTGAATAAAGATTTCGGCGCATTTTAAGGATCGACTTTGGCTGAACACAGATTTCAGCGCCTTTTGAGGATCGCAGCTTCGTACGGGCAACTTGTTGTACCAAGTAGTATATGTGTGCTGAGCAGCACATCGTCGTTGCACAGGGACATCATGAAAGGTATAGTACATGTAATATTACAAGGGGAGTAGATTTAGGATGTGGGTATTGTACAATTGGAGGGTCGGGCAGCTGATAATCAAGAACAGGAATGCAGGGTATCATGAATAGCACCAGGGCGTGGGTCGCTGCTGCTCTAGATGTACTGGGCGACGCTGTAAGTTGGTCATCGTCCGCATAGGTTGTCGTGTCTCCTTCGGTCGGGGTAATACAGGCTGATAACTGCAAGTGGTCTCGTCAATCAATAAACTACTACGAGACACGGTAGACGACATACCACGGATTCTGCACGAGGAGGTGGTACGATTTTATCACGATGGGCGTGAAGAAGCGCGTGCCCCACTCCTGCGCGGCATCGGGGTCGCGGAAGTAGAACCAGCCCACGGCGGCTTGGAACGCGAGGGAAAGCTTGGTACGGTAGGCGGCCTCCCGGGCCTGCGTTGCGGGGTGGAGGGGGAGCGCCCAGCGGACTGGGCGGGTGGAATTGAAGTCTGCGTCTTCGACGTCAAAGTAGGACGAGAGCGAGAAGAACGAAGCGATGAAAGCGAGGGAAACGTCGCTTGTGATGAGGTGCGTAATGTTCTATGAGCTGGTCAGTCAATAGGAGGTGAAACTACTTAAGGAACTACGCACCGTAGCGAGATGGGCCGCGCCGGCCGTCGCACCGCGGTTCTGGGGGAAGATGCTGACGTAAATGTTGCAGATCCACTGGCTGATGAGGTGGTGCGCGATCTCCACGCGGTCGCAGTCGTTGACGAGTTCCCCGGCGGTGGAGAAGATGAACTTGGTCGACAGAGGGATCGCTTCGACCGCCCCGCGGCCCATTGACGCGAAATTTGCTTGTTGGCCGTCGAGAAATTGCAGGAGGGCCTGGTAGATCTTGGGGCTGATGGATGCACCGTCCCGATGACGCCACCAGTTGGACACGTAGAACGGCGCGTGGCAGGTGTCGCGGTGGCACTGCAGGAAGTCTTCCGTAGCGATTTGGACCAGGGGGGCGAAGAACGGCTCGAGCCATGCGAGGAGGGCCACCCACCCGCACTCCAGACAGTAGGCGCCTACAAAGGCCTCGAAGAGATCGGCGAGGACTTTGGGCGGGACGTCGCGGTTGCGCCGCGGGGAGAAGCCCTGGATTGCGTACGCGTCTTCCGGGGACAGCGCGGCGTACTTGTCTAGTTCCAGCCAGTAAGCGAGACGCGCGAGGGTATCGTTGTTGCTGATTTTGCGACCCACGAACTGCGTGGGGCGATATTGATAAGGGTGGAAAGAATGCACCAGGGGAGGCTTACGATCTGCTGGTCGGGACAAACCTTCTCCTTGTCCACTAATAGGGCACATGCGAGATTTATGGCACGATCTCCGATGAACTCGAGTAGATCGTTATTGTCCGTCGAGTACTTGACGCTGTTGGTGGCTTGGCGGAAGAGATGGGGGCTCAGAGCGGAAAGCGGCAGCCGATGGACCGATTTGCGCTTGGCCGAGTCGAGGTAAGCTTGAAGCAGTGTCATGTTTGGGGAGGGAACTTGACAATGGGAGGAAATGAGGGTAAGAGGAAAGGATCGAGTAGACGTCTGTTTAGGATCAAAGCCTATCCATGTCAGCCACTCACTGCCACGTCCTGGAGTCGTTGAGTGCAATGAAGGCTCGAAGAGAGAAACTAGGCTGCACCTCCACTGTCTTTTTGCCGTCACGGTTTTGGTTGAAGTCTGAAGAATGCGGCTCAGGCTGCTGCAAAACAATAACAACTTGACTCCTGTCTTCAACCTCCAGACGAGATATACTTCAGCCGGTGCTGCAGGACGTCTGTGGTCTAGAGTTTGCATACCCACACAAATTGAACTCGCTGCCGGTACTAGGAGTACGCCCAATCGGATTCGGACCGTACAGGATTCAAAACAGGATTATTCCACGCAAATTCCACGTCTACTAGAGATTCACTGTTCTCGCCTGCTCTTGCAGCAGTGAAAGAAGCCTGGACCGGCCTCGTTGAGGTTCGGTTGCTGTACGAGCCGAGTTCGGTCTGGCTGGAACATCACTGCGAGCTCCTTGCAGCAATGCGCGACGCCCTTTACCTGATCGTACACATGCCTGCCCCATACCTGAACTCCGGCCGTCTCGGCTCTTCTCACACTAGTTTCAGCAACATTAATCTCATGTTCTTCGGCCGCACCTTTCAATGCTCTGGGATCATTTTTCGACGAGTCACTGTGGGTGATTAAAGATTTAGTCGGCAAGCAGCACGTCTCCGATTTCCTACGCCCAATAAATTCGGATGCAAATGTACCACTATCTGCCTTTAGAAAGTCTGATAACGGCTTTGCTTCCGTGAATATGAGGTTTGTTAAATCCTTGGGCGGCTGACAGTCTGAGAATCGACGGAAGTCAGCCACAGTCAGCCCCTCTCATCAACTTCGCTTTCTTTCTTCCCACTTCACCAAATAAAGTTACTGTGCTGGGCACTACATCTCTCATCATGACACCTCTTCACAACACCACTCTTCGAGCCGCTCGACGAGACAGTGCCCCTACGATGGTCAAACCGGATATGTCGCGGTTCCACGGGCCTGCGGCGGCGGCGACAGCAAATAAGGCCGGAACGTTTGGCCCCCTCTCTGCTTGCGCCAACAGAAGAGTGCCTTCAAGTCCTCGTACGTTTCCTCACCCTTTTATCAACTCGCAGCTGACCTCGAGAATCAGGGGCTCCTCGCCGTTCCTGTACTGCCAATATCCCGTCTCCTTGCGGCGGAGACGGTCCCCGCAATCCTTGGTCCCCCAAGCCACGCCGCCCTTCTTTCGCGCGTGTAGAGCATATTTCGAGGGCGAGGGCGCGATCAGTGCTGGTTCCCACCGCCCCAAGCGCCGTTCCTCCTAGTGACTTGCATCCTCCATCCGTCCTTCCGAAACCTTCTGCATCTCCCTCCGTTCCGGCGCAGATTTTGGCTTCCCCTTCGCCTCGTCCCGCACCCGACCCATCTTGTCCTTTCCCCGTGATTTCTACTCTCGACCGGCCCTCGTCTTCGGAATCGCGGCGTACCTCGCTAACGGCCCGCGCGCGTCGGGCTCCCTCCTCGTCCAGATATCCCCCAATCGACATCACTGCGTCGACGACCCAGTACACCTTCGATGTCGTTTTGCCGACGGCGATCAAGCCAGAAATGGTGACGATAACCACGGCGAGAGGAGACAAGCTCAAGATCGTCGCAGATGCGTGGCACCTCGAGGCTGATTGTGAGTTCTCTCTGCCCTTCCCGCGATGAATGCGCCTGACACTGTTCGAAGGTCATTTCGAGTGGGAGATCGCATTCCGTCCGAAAGACGTGAACCTCGCGGCTATCCGTGCCAAATTTGGTGTTCAGGGCCGTCTTACTATCAGCGCTGGCCGCATTGTCTGTACCAATTAATACTTGTCCTTGGTTTCGTGATTTCCAAATTGAGACGAGAGAATGAGTGGTGTTTGATGTTGTTGCACCCTTCGGTCTGCGAATCCGACCACCTATCATGAACGTTCTAGTTTACTCAGGGCCAGAGGTGGTCCAGACATCCTTGGACCACACTTTATCCACCCTGCGATCTATCCTCCTCCCATTCTACTCCGTCCAGCCAATCTCCCAGCAAGCCCTGGTATCTCAGCCCTGGCAAGTGACCTGCGCCTTGCTCGTCTTTCCGGGATGCCGCGACCTCTTTCTCTCGAAAGCGGCGCCGGTAATAGACGCCTACGTCCAAGACGGCGGCGTCTTTCTGGCGCTCGGGACCGGGTCGCACTATTCCTCGCGCGGCTTGGATCAGGGCATCCTAAATGTAGCATCGACGAGCATCTCGAAGGACATGCTGCTGCGGTTCTTCGACCGGGAGTCCGGGAGCTACATCTACCCCAGCTTCCACCCCAGCGGTTCCGATGGTACTCCCCGCCCCGTCGCGATCCAGCCGGCAGACGGCGAGCGGATTGACCTGATGTACCAGAGTGGGACGAGCGAGGTCGTGGGTGTCAACGACGGCGGGAGACGGAATGCGCGTGTTCTCGCGCGGTATATCGAGAATGATGATGTCGAGGGCGCTGTTGCGGGTATTCTCTATATGGTCGGCGGCGGGAAGATAATTCTCTGGGCCTCCTCGCCGGAGTACCCGCTCACTGAGGAGCCCGCCTCTTCGATCTCAATGGCCTCTCCGTTGTCACCGGCAGCCATTGACCTCGCGGAGGAGAGGAGGCGTACCTTGATGGAGAACACGCTGCTTCTTCTCGGCCTACAAGTTCCAGAGGCGGCTATGTCGCTTTGCAGGCCGCTCCCGCAGTTCCTTACTTCCCACTTTATAAAGCCGCGTATCACGTCTCTCATAACAGACGCGATTGCCGCGCCTCATTCCGGGACGCAGCTCACCACGTTCGAAGACGCCAACGACAAGTTCCGCTTCCACGTCCTCCCGGAAAGCGGGCCCCTGCTTCGGGACACGCGAGTGGCTGCAACGACTCGGACCGATCCGTCGACGTGGCAGCCTAAACATATCATCGTATGCCCGGAGGGCCATCTGCCTGACCACGAGCAAACGCCACTCTTCGATCTCAGACTCTTTTTCAGCGCGCTGTCTGCGGCGCGCAAGAAAGAGGGAGTCTCGGAAGACGCGGAGCCTTGGGCCATCGGGGACGCGCTGCTCTATGGCGAAGCGGTGACCAGCACGCAAACCATGCTCGACAAGTGTGTGCCTTCTTATTGACGGCGTCTCAAATCTTACGCCTTGGAAAGAAACCCGCGATTTATGGGCCTACTCCCCGCCCCCCTCGTGTCCCTTGCGTCTCATCAGCTGGCTGGTAGAGGCCGCGGCGCGAACGTCTGGCTTTCGCCCTCCGGATGCCTCCAATTTTCCCTGCTCCTCCGTCTGTCGCTATCGACATTCCCCGCCAGCAAACTCGTATTCGTGCAATATCTGTTTGCGCTGGCCGTCGTTGAGGCCTGCCGCGACGATAGCGTCCTCGGGGAATCGGCTGCCCCGGTGCGGCTCAAGTGGCCAAACGATATATACGCGGTCCTTGGGGACGACGACGCATCGAAGAAGAAAATAGGGGGGATTCTCGTCAATACGAGCTTTTCGGGCGGGAAGGTTGATATTGTCATTGGTGGGCCCCTTTTTTCCGCGAGTCGAATGAGATTTGCTTATACATTTTATGTCCCAGGCTCTGGCCTCAACGTCCTAAATCCACCGCCGATAACGTCGCTATCCCAGCTGCTCCCGCCGGACGAAGACCACCAGCTGAGCATGGAACGCACGGCGGCGGCGATCCTCGTGAAATTTTCGGGAATGTGGTCCGTCTTCGTGAAAGGGAAAGGCTCCTTCGAGCCATTCATGGATCTGTACCTCCAGCGATGGATGCATTCGTCAGTGACACACCTATCGTCTGGATTCATACTCATCTTTCTCTTGTAGGGACCAACTCGTCACGCTCACGACGTCGGTGCCGCACCAGATGGTGCGCATCGTCGGAATAACGTCTGATCATGGGCTGCTGCGCACGCTACCGGAGAGGACGGGGTGGGGCGGGGCGTCGGATTTCGTCGATTTGCAGCCGGATGGGAACAGCTTTGACCTCATGGCGGGAATGATTAGAACCAAGTCGTAGAAGTCGTGTTTTATTCAATAATAAATGAACCAATGTAAGTACCTGTATACGAATCTGTAGGAAATTAAGGAATTTCCCAGTGGCGATCAGCGCCATCAATTCGATACGGAGCCGCCCCGCTGACGTCCAACTGACGTCTACGTTTCTTCCCCGCACCCACAGACCATGACCCAAGCTCCCAGCGCAAAAGAGCAGTTGACCGCCCATTTCGATAAAAGCGCAACCGCTGTTCGCGTGTACGCGGACCAGTAAGTCGCCCTGAGCTCGGAGGTTGTCTCGTGTGACTCTTCGCTCAGGTTTGAGAAATCTTATGCTCGCCCTGCTCTCAAAACCGCCACGTCCTTCCTCGAGGAAAATCCCATTTCTGCGGTGTGTTTCGTGGTTATGGACTCTTCCTTGATAACCATCAACTGACGCCCCGTCGTGTTTTCAGGCATTCCTCGCAACATTCACTTTTCTAGCGTTTTTTCCTGTATTAACCTTCCTGTGAGTGGAAACATCATTCAATCTTCAAAAGGAGCTATTCCAACACCATCCAGTACACTATCTCTGTTCACCGTTGCATCCTTCTCGTTTCTCGCGCTCTGTTCTGCTTTCATTGCATCATCTGCTGTCGTGCTACTTTTCCGTACGTCTTGCGAGATACCTTGCGTACCACCATTTTTAAATCCAATTTACAGTCTCAATCCTGGTGCTCGTTCTGGTGGCAACTTTTTTTGCATCCGCATTCTTTACTGTGCTCGGCCTCTGCACCTATCTTGCCTTGCGCTTCGTACAGCTCGTCGTGGCTAACGGGCACCACGGGTTATCAATCTGGGCGCTCGAGACCAAGGACCGATTCGTCCTATCCAGCAAACGGGAAGCAAGCGACAGCTCCGCTGTTGTCGTTGACGTGAAGGAGGCTCCGTCTGAATGGACCACAGACGATTCCTTTGGGTCCAATGCGGATGCCAAGCAGGAGGGCTCCTAACCTCAGTCCGGTGCCGCATATTTTCCCACTATGCCTATCCGATTCGGCATCTGAACTATAGAACACGCCCGGCCCTCTGCAAGTAACGCGTTGATCCCGAACTATTCTGCTTACGCTCGCCATAGCCTATTTACTGTACTCCACCTCTTATTGTCGAGATCTCACGTGCCGAATATACAGAGCTTATGATTCGATAAATATTCCGAGGATGGACCGTCGCTCAGAAGATGTATCGCTTCTCCGGTTTTCATCCCGAAGAAAGGGCATATGCTCGGTATCCCGTTTCAATTGATCTCCTCTACATATAAAGGCGTCCGAGGATCTTCAAAGCTCGCGAATCTCCAAATGACACCGATTAAAGCCGTCTATTTTTCCGCTCTTGCTTCATTCCTTGCGTGCGGCGCCCTTGCACAGACTGCGCCGCAGTATGGTCAGGTTGGTGGCCGCGACGAAAGCTTATGAGTCCTTGCTCATCCGTAAATAGTGCGGCGGGACTGGATGGACCGGACCAACGACCTGCCCAGCAAATTTCGCATGTACGGCAGTTTCCCCTCCCTGGTGCGTGGCCTCGTTGCGCGTCGCGCCTGTTGTTTGAATCCATCTTCACAGGTATTCGCAATGTCTTCCCGGGACCGCTACCACCACCGCTACCACCACCGCTACCACCACATCTGGTTCGACCTCCCCCGTCGGATCGGGGAGCCCGACATCGTCGTCCACGAGCACAGCGCCCAGCGGATCAGCCACTCTCGCACCCGGCTATTCGTTCGTTCGCTCAGTAGTATGTCCTTCGACTTCCCTCGCTGACTTGACTGCTGAGCCACGGCACAGGAAGCCCCGACCTTCCATCAGTATCTCGAGTCGCAAGTTCTCGGGAAGGCTTCGCCCGCTGTCGTCGGGGACTACACCGCCGCGGCTCAGTTCCAAGTTGTGAACGGGCAACTCATCCAGAACGCCGCAGGCACCAACCTCTATGCCGTAGTCCAGCCGCCCGCCAACTCCACTGTCACCAAGCTCGGGGTGAGCTGGTCGGCGACCCCCGACACCCTCGGGACGTTCGTGTTCTCTGGAGATAGTCTCGAGTATGTGGTCTCGCGTATTTCCTTTTAATACTGTGCTCTAAACCTCCGCGTTCTAGGTGGAGCAGCCCGTCGGTCGTGCGGCAGCAGACTAACGCCTGGCTCGTCTGCCCGAACGGAACCGCAATGCTCGTCTGTGAGTTCCTTCATACCTTCTCCTTTCGATTTACCGACATATTGCGCGAAGTTATCAACCTCGGCGCATACGACTATATGACGCCCGCAGGCTGCTCAGATACCACCCTCAACGCGTATACTGGGGCCACCGCCGTGCCGTAATGAAGGAAATGACCATGTACTACGAGACGACGTTGCGGTAGTGGTACTTGGAATCTTACTACGATCAAATTTGAGGAATGAGCAATTAGGTACGCAGACTAAGGCGGTGGATTTTTAAATCATTACTTGAGACATTGGCAAGAAGTGCAGGTATATTCAGTCACCAGTGACGTTGGTGTCCGATGGGGTCATAGGCGTCGTTCTGACGGGCCCGGGCGATAGAAAGATGGAGGGACGCGCTGGGTAATCATTGTCGTCTTACCATGTGACCGCGACAAATGGCAAAACGCTTGCCGCCGTTCAAGATTCTAAAAGAGCAGGAGAGACTGGTCAAAATCAGGTTGTCTATCTGAATGCCAGTGAGCCAATCTGGTATACGAAAACGAACTGAAAAAGCGTCCCGCGCCGCGGACGGCAACACTCTGACGGATAAACAAGAGGGTGGTCGGTCGGTTTGAGCGGCTCAACGCTGCTGTTCAAGCTGTTACGTGTAAATAAATTTACTTAGCCTTGACTAACCGCTGGCCGGTCGGAAACGCCAATGAAGAGTTGAGAGATCGCCGCTACGGTCCAAAATACGTATCTGGGCGTTGAGGGCTTACTCTAAGTTGCATCCCTGCTCGTCATTTCTAACCTGAAGTTCTTCACGGAGATTTTTTGGAGTCCATATGGCATAAAAGTCTTCGTCAACGTCGGGAAAGCAGCGGCAGTGGCCCGGGGCGGGTGCCGAAAGTAACTCCGATTATGTAAACTCCGACCACAAGTTGCTCGGCAATTCGGCTTATTCCTTGTAGGTACGCTCCTCTTCATCGAGCTACAGCCTTGTATGCTATCGCCGTTCCTAATCCTGACTCTCGTATCCCAAATCTCTGCTCAGACCTGGTTGGAGCTCCTCCCAATGCGCGTCATTCGCTGTCTGATTGGCGTGAGATTCAAGGTGCAACAAGAACTATCTGCAGGGCCAGCCCGTTGTACCTCCCGGCGGACAATTCCAAGTCCCCGGGTCATCATCTGCACCTCTGCTGGTCTTCCGATGTGCACCTATCGTCACCCCATATCTCGAAGAAGATGACGAGGCCGGCGTTCTCGTCGAGACGTTCGTGACTTTTGTGCAGTATGGCGGCGCAGAACGAATTGCGGAACCAACTGGCGCTGAGGTCCTAGATGTATCTATCAGTATGGACGGGAGCATGCTGGCTACAGCCGTAGTCTCGTTTAATTCCACCTCGGAGCTGTACTTTCCGCTCGCAAACCTGAGCCAACCGCGCAAGCAGCCTTTCAGAATTGATTGCACCGCGTCCTACACGTCCAATCCATTCCTGGAAACACGCACGTTTAGTGCGACGACCGCGCTATCCTATTTGCCACGTCCGCCGTCCGGCTCTGTCACTAAACGGGACGCGCGCACGGGTGCATTGTTAGTGAAGCCCCCAAATGGTGGGCTATACGAGGCGATCTTCCCCATAGGATTCTATACCTCGTTCGACAATTACCTTGAATCCGATCTTCTGATCCTCGACAGCCTCAAGGAACAGGGGTGAGTTATATTGTATGCGCTGGACGCGAGCTTATGATAATCAAAACAGATTTACCATCGTCCATCCGGTGCCCACATTCGGCAACCTTGACGCCCTCGAGAAAGTCTTGGACCACATGGAAGAGCTCGGGCTGTATCTTGTGTACGACATGCGACAGTGCGTCCACAAGTCCTTTCCGTCCCTTATGAAGCTCACTGTTGAAACAGCACTTACACCGACCTGGAAGTGCTCACTGCGGAAGTCAACATGATCAAGGGCCGTCCAAATCTGCTGCTCTGGTACACGGCCGACGAGCCCGACGGGACGAGTGCACCGCTCGCCGCGCCGCGCCGAGCGTACGACGCAATATACGCCCTCGACGGCTACCACCCGGTCTCCATCGCGCTCAACTGCGCCGACTACGAGTTCGCAGCCTACACTGCAGGCGCGGACATCGTGATGCCCGACACGTACCCGATCGCGAACGACCCTCTCTTCTCGTCCAAGTACAATACATCGTGCACGCCGGACTTTGGGTGCTGCGGGTGCGACAATTGCCGGGGCGAGTTTGAGGACATCCCACGACGGCTGGACGACTTCGCGCTCCGCCTTGACGCGCTGGGGCGGGCGCGGGCGCACGCGGTCTGGGCTGTGCCGCAGGCGTTCGGGGGCGAGGAGTACGCACCGTTCCGCTCGTCGCTGCATCCTCTCGACTGACCACACGCCCAGATTCTGGGTGCGCCCGCCCACGGGGCGCGAATTCGCGATCCAGGTGATACTAAGTATCAACCACGGCGCGCGCGGTATCATGTCCTGGATCGACCCGACGCCGCCCGACATTAAACGCACGGCGTCTGCGCTCGCGACGGCGCTTACCTCCGTCGCGGCGGGCTTCATCTTCAGTCCCCGCGCGAAATTCAGCTACCGCGCGTCGGGCCGGGTCGATGTGGGCATGTGGACCGTCGGCGCCGAGACGCTCGTCCTTGTTGCGAACATGGACGTGCGGGCGGCGGAAGTGGTGCTGCCCCTATCTGATGCACTGGAGCTACGGGAGGAGCTGAATTATGGGGCTAGGCGAAGGCTGGAAGGACACGGGGAGCTCGGACTTGAGCTGGAGGGTTTGGGGTGGGCGGTCTTGGTGGTGCATCCCCCGATATTCAAGCTGAACGCGCAAGGGGATGAGCTGTGAAGCATGAACAGTGTCGTGCTCGAGGGTGTATCTATGGTGGTGGAAAGGCTCGCGCGAGTTTGAATGGGTAGTACGTGTACGTATCCTAGCTAATATATATCGAGAGCAGCAGCAATCTCCGCAGGGTCAAACAATTCGACCTCCACCGCGTTCTCATCCCAGTACGGCCGCGCAAACAGCATCGGGGAAAGCCGAAACTTCGGAATCGTCTGTGCGCGCTGCCGTTTCGAGCGTATTACGCCCAGGAGAGTTTGGTACACATCCTCCTCGGCGCCCTGCTGAGGACATATTGTGATGGTCTCGAGGAGAGGCCACGGCTGCGCAGCCTGGCCTAAGATTTTTTCGACGATGTGGGCGGTGAAACATTCATGGATGAGGGTCAGAGACGAGAGAGCGGGGAAGAGTCGGAGCGGGGGGGATGCTATTGTCAGGAGGCCTGAGCGGATGGCTGTGTCGGCTTCACATTCACAGAGCTTGTCACTGACGAAGGAGAGGGAGGTCAAGGCCGGAAAGGTCGAATCGGGAAGACT
The DNA here is from genome assembly GCA_029378255.1 of Mycena rosella. Lineage (NCBI taxonomy): Eukaryota > Fungi > Basidiomycota > Agaricomycetes > Agaricales > Mycenaceae > Mycena > Mycena rosella. The sequence goes on along the minus strand of JARKIE010000010.1, from coordinate 331,069 downwards.
CGTCGGATCGAAGAGGGCACAGATGCAGTCCCCGTGGGCGTAGTCGATAGTAAGGCGCGTCAACTCGGGAGTGTCGAAGCGAGCGAGCATGCTCAACAGTTGAGACGCGTCCTCGGAATCCCAGGCTGATATGCGGAGAGATTCGAGGGAGGGGATGATAATCCGGTCCATTGCCTCTGGATTGGTCCATTCACTGGCGTCGACGCGCAAGTGTACCAGCGCGGGACATTCCGCCGCGAAGCGCAGGAAGGCGATATTTTCATCCTCATCCTCTGATTCGCCGCTTCTCCAAAATTCAAGATGCGTGACTGAGTTCGTCCACTGCGGCAATGCGCACCGGATGAATCCGGTTATTTTGAGGAAGGTGAGGGCGAGAGGAGGGCCTGAAGAAAATAGATCCAGGGGACCGGCATAGTACAGAACCCTATGGGCAAACTGAATCTCCAGGTGCTCTAAGACGGGAACGGCTGCATCCCGGAACGCGGCCAACATTGGAGCGATCGAGGAGAGTGTGGCAGCGAGACCCAATCGGTAAATCCTCTGGGTATGGGGTAAAATATGGCTCAGTCGTTCTGCTACGAGGTGGTCTTCGCTATCCTGGGCCTCCTGCGAGAACTCGCACATCGCCCAAATGTTGCAGCTTTGCGAGCGTTCGAGGTACAGTCCGAGTATTTGCACTGAACCCTCGAAGCTGAAGTCGGCTTCAACGAGGGTCCAGAGTGAAGGTGCGCCGATAATTACGTCGCGAAAACGGTGGCAGACATGCGACATCGTCCATTCTGATTTGAAAACCTTGGGCGACGAGATTCCTGGGACGCGACCCTCTTGGCCGGCAGCGGTGATCTCTATGACGAGCTCGTTAGGGAGAGAAAATATCGATCTTGAAGGATACCCAGTCGGGGTATCGGGGGATAGCGCTTGAAGGCTGGACGTGTTCATGGCGGGAGGAAGCTGGACGGATCACATAATCCCTTTTAGGACCGTCACGGTCTGCACTCTGCATGCTACACTTCTTGCTCCTCAGCCGACGGACCGCCCTTACCATCGATCCCGACATCGACAATGATTCGAACCATTCATGCCACGCTGATCCAGGCTAAGCTTCAAGACCACTGACGCTCGTCCTGCTTACTCTGCGCTCACTGCCATTCGAGCTAGCTGCTACCAGCTGCTACCGCCATGACACTTAATCCCATTGAAGACCGACGAATACTCGCTCTGCATGCTCTGCGCTTTGACACTTGCCCTTCATATATCTGTTTCGATGTACTTGAAACTATCGAATGATTATTGTGAAGTTGTTTCAACTTTTTTATTTTACCTGCGCACCGGGAGGTACTTGCCCTCACCCACTTTTCGCCGGCGCATCCGTTGATATGCTCCGGTGACTATTAGCTTAGCTCGTATGCTTCATTTGCCATACCTAATCCCACTCTTCACATCGAGTATTCCGCGAGGAGCGTTATTCGGCAGTGGCTTGCGCCACGGACCAACTACAAGGTTGGTGTGGCAGACGACCGACACGGGCGGTAGCACCGACATGGTTGAACACCGACGTAGAACACCGACATGGGCAATAGCATCTATGTGCCGCTATATCAGCCCGCAGCCGCGAGCAGGCAGCTACAATTTACCCGGCTCCCAGAAGCATGGTCTCTTTCAAAGCCTTGCCTTTCTTCTGCCTTATCGCCTGCGCCGTTGCGTTGGAGAAAATTCCTCTGTCCAAACGCAATGATATCTTGGCTTCCAGCAAGCGAGGTGACGTCTTGAAGAACATAGATTCACTCAAGAAGCAGATGTCCAAAACCAAGCAGTATGCAGCACTCCCAGTGTCTTCGTAATCCTCTCATTTTTTCTCCTTCTAGTAAAATTCAGGCCGGCTTTGCAGCGGTCGAGAAAAACACTGGGCGCAAACATCCTGCTGCCGCAGGGTTTCAAGGAGCCTTTACTGCGACGAGCACTAATCCTGCTCTTGAGAAACTCAACTCGACATCCAAGAGGACAACCGCTGCTGAACCGTTGACCAATGATGAAGAGGTCGTCTGGGCCGGGAAGATCACCGTGGGCACACCGCCACGTACTTTTATAGGTGAAACGAGAGTCACTTCATTTCAAGCTTGGAATTTAACGAAATTTTGTCTTCAGTCCAATTTGATACCGGTTCGTGGCGTTATTCGAACCTTCTCCTCGTAACCCCCCTTAAACGATGAATTTAGGCAGCAGTGATACATTCCTCCCCGCTGTTGGATGTTCAACTTGTGCTGGCCATACTCTATGGAACCCAGCTGCTAGGTATTTGCATATATGTATCCTTGGATGACAATCTGACCGCCGGGTTCAGTTCGACTGCTGTGAACACCACTGATTGTTAAGTCGATTGCTCGTTAGAATGTGATCCATGTTAAATAACTATTTTCAGCTTACTTCCTTCAGTTTGGCGGAGGAACCACCACTGGATTTGTCTTTACTGACACAGTAACAGTTGCTGGGGCCAAAGCTCAATCCCAAGCTGTCGGTCCGTAGTTCGCCACGTCGCAGAGCTTGTAATTTAACAAAATCCAGGTGCATCAAACCAATACTCTGTGGACTTTCAAGCGGACAAATTCCCTCCCGACGGTCTCGTCGGCTTGGCCTTCCCCGCCTTGTCTGGATTCGGCCGCAATCCGCTCTTCACGACTTTGGTCAACCAAAAAACTATCTCGCCCATTTTTGGAGTGAAGTTGGCGGATAGTGGATCGGAGCTCCTCCTGGGTGGTGTGGACAATTCACTATTCACTGGAGCATTCCGCTATGTGTCGCTCATTGAGAAGGTGAGTGTTTGGTTTTCGAATGGCTCTCAATTGAGTGTACCTCAGGATTATTACCCCCTCGTCCTTCAAGCCCTCGATGTCAATAACAAAACGGTTGCGACGGCCAACGGTGTAGCTGCGATCGTCGACACTGGTATGTTTCGCGGTTCATCAATCCAACTGCTACTGAGGAGCTCCAGGCACCACCCTTTTGATCGGGGATCCCCAAGGCGTCGAGACCCTTTATAGTGCAATTCCTGGGGCCAAGGATGCTTCTGCGATTCTCGGCCCTGGATACTACACCGTCCCGTGCAATAAAATCCCGACCGTTGGTATTACACTGGGAAATCACATCTTCAATGTAGCGCCGGACATTTTCAATCTCGGAAGATTGCAAGGCAACGATTGTGTTGGTGGTGTAGTTTCCATGGAAGGCATTCGTAGGCAGCATCGCTCTTCCTTGCATTAACACTGTCTGACATACTTCATTCGCAGCGTTCTGGGTGTTGGGCGATATATTCCTCAGGGTGAGTTCACCAAATCGATGAGTGCATCAAGCTAAATTATTGGTATTCCAGAACTTCTACACTGGTACGTCCTCGGTCAGACATGGCCAGCCGCAATGAGACTGACGACGACTAGTTTTCGACCAAGGGAACGCACGCGTTGGATTCGCCACTCCTCGATGGAAAGTGTAAAGAATGAACCGAGTAACGACTGTCTGATGGAACGGGTTTTGAATGATTTTTGAAATAAGCCACAATACGCATATGAGGACGTCGCGGCGGGTAGAAATGAGAGAGACGGTGGAACTCGTATAGATATGAAATTTAATTCCTGGGACGCGGCCCTCTTGACCGGCAGCGGTGATTTCTACGAAAAGCTCGTTTGGAAGGGAAAATATCGCAGGTGGGGATGGCGGTTGAAGACTGGACGGGCAAGCTGTCTGGTCCTGGAGCCTTCGGGGGCTAATCGCGTCCATGTGTGGAGGGAAGAAGAGACAAGAAATCAGCGCTGTGTGCGGATGTTAGATACTAAGATCGGATAGAACCTTCTCACTTCTATCATCCACTGTCAAGTTATATTTGCCTGCGAGAGCAGCTCCTACCAACCTCCTGCGCACCCCTCGAACAGAATTGCCACCGCGACCGTGGACCGTGGTATCTGCACCCGTCGCACGGTTCGCGCGGGAACCATCAAGCCTCACTCGTTCCACAGCTGCTGCCGTCGTGACACAGATTGCAGACTATCAACTTTGTCGAGGCTGTTCGTTATAATGAAAGTGGTCTTGATTTTCTCCTACGAGCGTCAACCAAAGAACTGGAATGCCGTCAACTGGAATTTGCATCGTCCGGTGACTAGCTTCGCGTGTGTCCATCTTCCATATATGATCCCACTCTTCACATCGAATATTCCACTGGGAATGCTATTCGGATTTCGCTGGGAACGTCTTGCGCTCCAGACCAGTCACAAGCTTGGGCACAGTAATGGTGCCGAGCTATGTATACCATCCATGAGCTATATCAGCTCGCAGACGTGAGTCGGGAGCTACGGTTTACCCGTGCCGAGCCATGTATACATGAATATACCCATCCATGAGCTATATCAGCTCGCAGACGTGAGTGAGGAGCTACGGTTTACCCAGCTCCTTCAAGCATGGTTCCTCTCAAGGCCTTGTCTCTGTTTTACTTGGTCGCTTGTGCCGTTGCGTTGCCGAAAATCCCTCTGTCCAAACGCAACGATATTTTAGCTTCCAGCAAGCGAGATGGCGTCTTCAAGAACATCGATTCTTTCAAGAAGCAGATAGCCAAAACGAATAGGTATGCACTCCCCAGCGCTTTTGCAGTCCTCTCATTTTCTTCCTCAGTAAAATTCAGTCCGGCTTTGCAGCGTTCGAAAGGAACACTGGGAACGTCCATCCTGCTGTTGCAGGGTTTCGAGGAGCCTTGACTGCGACGAGCACCAATCCTGCTCCTGAGAAACTCACCTCGATATCCAAGAGGGCAACCGCTGCTGAACCATTGACGGATTTCGAAGAGGATCTCTGGTTCGGGACGATCACCGTGGGCACACCCCCGCAAACCTTTACAGGTAAAACTAAAGCCATTTCATTTCAAGCTTGAAGATTAACGAAATTATGTTTTCCAGTCGACATTGATACCGGTTCGTGTCGTTGCTTGAAGCTTCTTCTTCTAACCCTACTTAAATGACGAATCCAGGCAGCAGTGATACATTCCTTCCCGCCGTGGGTTGTGATTCGACGTGTGACGGCCATACTCTATACAACACAGCTGCGAGGTACATACATGGATCCGGCAAATCACTGCCTGACCGCTAATTTCAGCTCGACCGCTGTGGACACTGAAGAGAGTAAGTCAACTGGCGGAGCGATGTAATTCAGAAAAATAACCATTTTCTAGCCTACGTGCTCGAGTTTGGCTCAGGAAGTGCCACTGGAACCATATTTACCGACACAGTAACAATTGCTGGGCTTACAGCTCGATCTCAAGCCGTCGGTCCGTACCTCCCTATATGTCACCACAGAGCTTGCAATTTAACAAACTTCAGGTGCATCGAACCAATACTCTGTGGACTTCGAAGTGGACGAGTTCCCTCCCGACGGTCTCGTCGGCATGGCCTTCCCCGCTTTATCTACATTCGGCGATAACCCCCTCTTTACGACTTTGGTCAACCAAGGGACTGTCCCGCCCGTTTTCGGAGTGAAGTTGGCGGATACCGGATCGGAGCTCTTCCTGGGCGGTGTGGACACTGCGCTGTTCACCGGAGCATTCCGCAATGTGTCGCTCATTGAAGAGGTAAGTTTTTTTCTTTCTGAAAGGTTCTTAAATGATGGGATTTCAGGACTTCTACGCCCTAAACCTCCAAGCCCTCGACGTCAACAGCGAAACTGTTGCGACTGCCACCGGTGTAACTGCGATCGTCGACACTGGTATGTTCCGCGGCGCATCAACCGATTCCTGCTGAGAAGTTCCAGGCACCACCCTCTTGCTCGGGGATACCGAGGGCGTCGAGATTCTCTACAGCACAATTCCGGGTGCCAAGGACGCTTCAGCAATTCTCGGCGAGGGATTCTTCACCGTCCCGTGCAACAGGATCCCGACTGTCGGTATTACACTGGGAAATCAGATCTTCAATGTAGCGCCGGCCATCCTCAATCTCGGAGTCTTGGAAGGCAATGACTGTGTTGGTGGCGTAGTTGGCTCGCCCGGCATTCGTAGGCAGCATCGCTTTCCCTTGCATTACCACCGTTTGACATCAATCACAGCGTTCTGGGTGTTGGGCGACATCTTCCTCAGGGTGAGTAGTCAACGAAACTAATGTGTTATCATGTTATACTGATTGGTATTCTAGAACTTCTACACTGGTACGTTTGGTTAGACATGGACAGCTATCATGAGACTGACTACGGTCCTAGTCTTCGATCAAGGGAACGCACGCGTTGGGTTTGCTACTCTTCGATGAAGAGTCTAACGATGAATCGAGTAACGACTGTATGATGGAACGGGTTTTGCATTTCTATGAATCAGTTTTGAACTACCCACTACACGGGATTATCATAACGAATTTGAGAGAGGCAGCAGAACTGATATGAAAATTGCGGCGCAGCTATTATCTTCCGGGTCCTCTACCAGTGCATCGTATGCAGCCCTGGGGGGCTTCTCGATTCTATGTAAGTAGATGCATAAGAGAGATGTATGATGCCAGTGGTCGGGAAAGCACCTGGTACACCTCCATCCAGTAGGATTTCCAACTCCGTCCCGGAACGAGGCTAGTCGTATTGGATGGTACAATGAGCTGCCTATTGAGGTACAGACTGGATTTAACCGGGCCTGTCTGGTCGGACTCGCGCACAGTTGACCAGATATATGCTCGCCGCCTGGAAGACTTCTGCCGATGCCTTGGGTATGAAAGCGTGGTGTATTCTTGGTCTAAATCGAGGCGATGGACGACCATCTTGGCGTGCGACTGCTACGAGGGTCTCGAGCATTGCGAGGTTGGGTGAAATTCCCGAAAGTTGAAGGTCGAATGAAGCAAGAGGCAAGAAGAATCTGATCGGTGATCGGAGAGCGTCCTATTCCTCATCCTATCACCCCGCTCCTCTCCGCTCTTCCGCGCTCGCTGGATTGGAGCAGCTGACAAGTCTCTTGCGGTTGCGAACTGCACGAAACGAATACCTCAATCTCAATTCTCAAATGATGTCCCGGCCACATGTCGACTGCTATGTCGACCGTTTTCTCTCCTCTCCAAGTCCAGCCTGTGCAAGAACCAATTCAAGCAGCACACGCTTTCATGGCACCGCGTATTTCGAGACTTGAAAGCAAATTCCCCAAATATTTCTTGTCTTTCCTTCAAACCCCAAGTCACACAAGTACATAGAATTTCGGCGCAATTTTGAGCTAGATCTGTACCAGGTCGCTGGTCTTAGTAGTACGAGTTTCGTGCAAGTTCCGGGCTCATCAATGTATCGTCCAACCTCATGAACGGTTCCTGCTGCGTTCCATTCCTTTTTTTGAGGGAGAAGTGCCATCGTGCCGTCGGGAAAGACCTGCTTCAGCCGCTGACACGCTCAGTGGCTGACCTCCAGCTCCATTTCGCCTGACCTGAGCTCCATTCCAGAGCTTCAGGCGGCTGCGAGTTAGGCCAAATAAACACCCTCTCCCTTCACCTCTTGCCTCCCACCACCACATTCGTTTCATGAACACGCTCGTTTCTCGCCCTTGGGCACCCACAGTCTCTCCTCGCCCCTGGGCTTCACCCTCCAGCCTTCGGGCGTCCGCTCTTTCCCACCCGCTCTCCGACCTCGCGCAGTGAGTACTGTCGCCTCTCGCCGTTGTCATCCACCCGAATGCTTATCTCGCCTTGCCAGTGACGCCGCGCTCTGCTCTCCGCCGTCTGTGCCCCTCTATTCCTTCCCTTCGTTCCCCGGCCTACGCCGCGTTCTGTGAGTACTATCGCCTTCATTGCTGTCAGCCACCTCAGTCCTTATCTCGCCTTGTCAGCGGTCGCCGCGCCCAACTGGCGTCCATCCTCCGCCCGCACCACGGTTCCTATCACTCATTCCTCCGTCAAGACTGCGACGCCCACTTGCCTTGCTCAATACACGCCGACTACCCCACCTTCCTCTCGACGCGTCGAGCCTGTTGCACCGACCCGCCTCGCCAACTACATACTGCCCTCCTCCCGGCACCGTCCTCCGTCGAGCCTGTGTCAGCCTCCCATCTCGCCGCCTACCCCAAACTTCCTCTCGACGCCGTCCTCCGTCGAGCCTGCGGCACCGACCCGCTCGCCACCGACACGCCGACTGCCCCACCTTCCTCTCGATGTCCTCCGTCGACACCGACTCGCTTTGTGAACTACACACCGTCCACCCCACCCTTCCTCTCGACGCCGCCCTCCGTCGAGCCTGCGACGCCTCCAGTCGACTGTGTTCGTCGGGCTCCAGCTGCGGCAAGTCGAGTCGTCGCCGAAGATGGATAGACGTGGATCCGCGGGCCTAGGACGTACCAGTCTCCTCTCGCCGATGCCCCGTCGCCCCAGCATCTAGAGGTGTCCACTTGTTCTCGCCACTGCCCCCCGCCGAGTCGCCAGCCGAGAGGAATGCGCAGGTTCCAGCCTCGTACGGAAGGAAGCGTCGCGCGTAGTAGATGGATAGACGTGGGTCCGCGGGACCAGGACGCACCAGTCTCCCTCCCGCCGATACCTCGTCGCCCCCGCATCTCTTCGCCGACTCTCCTTCTCGCCGCCGCTCCCCGCGCACTACTCAGCCGAGGACACCACGCGAAGATGTCGAGACGGGCACCAGTTGCATGCAGAATGGATGTCCCGTGTCAGGGATGGATAGACTTGGGTCTGGTTATCCCGATGCCTCGTCGCCCCGGCATCCTTCGACCGGTACTTGCCCTGCCTGCTGGAGACGACGACGACGACGAGAACTACATTTCATCCCACCACCACCGCCGACTCCGCTCCCGAGAGGATCACGACGCGAAGACCAAGATGTGCGGCAGACTAGGGACGCCTGGATCTCTCGCACGCCGCGGTATGTGGTTGATTCGATTCAGCTCGACGCAGGCCCACAGGCGGACGCGCTTCGACGCGGGAAGCGTTCGACTGAGCAGCTCTCGGATTGGAGTTGGTTTTGGTGCCAAGGGTGACATTGTGGTCAGTTCTTCCCTTTCTTGTCTTCCCTCGTGCTGATTCCTCTTCAGGTCTCGTTGTCCTCGTCCGCCCGTCTCGCCGTCTTTTCCTCGGCGCTGGCCGCCGCACCACGCCGACAAAACACCCGACGCCCACCGGCACCTCATTCGCCTTTCGTATCAGTGCCCCTCACGCCGACAAGGCACCACTCCTGTTCACCACACGCTTCTTCCTTGTCGTTCATCCCTCGCCACGCCACGCACCCTTACGCCGCCAAGGCATCTCCCGCCCTGCACATCGCCAGCGCACCGCACCTCGCTCTATCCACTCACCTCGCCATTGATGGTCTTTTTTTTACTTACGCGGTGCTCGAGGCTGTAGTAGCACTAAGCCCCGTGCTTGTATTTATTCTATTTATTTCCAGCTGGCTGGCTCGACTCTATTCTCATGGCGCGCGGACTTGAATCGGCGCTCGAATCTTGACTTGTGTGAGCTATGAGGCAATTTTCTGAGTTCGGCGTGTTCCGAACGCGATACCTTTCTGTTTTCGCACTTCACTTGACCGCGCGCGGCGCCAGCTTATCTCCGACTCTCGTTCTCTCCCTCATTCCCTCTTGTATAGTATGTGCATCAAATATTATCATTCCCAAACAACCTCCAGCTTCTCGGGCGATTAAAATGTCCAGTCCGCGTCCTCAGAAAGCGCGCTGCGTCCCGTCCAACGAAGAAGCGGCGGTCAACATGCAGTGGCCTCTGCCCGCCCGCTGACGACGATTTTTGTCCCATACCAGCGAGCTCAACCTCAGGCCTCTCTTCGTAGTCAACTGTCATATCTACTTTGAAAATTACGAGTCCTAAAAATAGCATTTTTGGCTCGTTTCTAATCTTTCGCCATGGCAAAATTATCGTGGACGGGATCATAACTTCAACCCGTGGGATGATCGTTTGCTCCTTCTATAGTAGATACCATCATGCACGGCACCCTTTTATAGTATTTACCATCACAGACGGACAGCCACCGCACTGCTCTTGCACTGCTTTATGCACTGCCTTCGGACTTGCTTCGGACCTTCACATATCCGATAAGTGTTCAAGTTGCTTCATTTCCCACCTTTAAGTATTGATGTCGCCTAATTCCAGTGCCCCGGAACATGGTCTATCAAATCTATCCGCCCTGACGCTACCATAGGCTACCATGTGCTTCCACCGTAACATGCAATACCCTCCGAATCTCATCTTGCTGCTTTTGTTGCTAAGACTTCGCCAGGACTTGGCAAATGCAGCCCCTGCAAAAGAGTAAAACTGTGACGCGACAAATTTGATATGGGGTGTTTGAATGCTTAGGTATTTGAACACTTATTGTCACAGTCAAGACCTTGCATCCAACTCTACAAGAGACATCAGTAAAACTACACTTTTGTCTTTGACGTCTTTGACGTCTTCGGAAAGACGTGAAAGACGCGAAAGATGTATTTTGGGCCAAGACATGGCATCTTTGGAAAGTAGATTCCCTTTTCCTGCCAAAGATGCATGTATCTTTCCAAGACCTCCCAAGATGCTATCAAAGCCTCATCTCAAGATAGTTATAATAGTTCAAAGTCCTTTAAAGATGCGTGCAAATAATAAATATATTTGGAAATGCATTACAATACAACGGTAGTAAAAACAAGGGGGTAACCAGTCTCGACACGTGGCCATGTACGCTGCTGTCCGCATTGGACATGCGCTGAGACCGACCCCGGAGCGGCACTACACATGCCGCTCGTCGAGGTTGAGCATAGACAACGTGCATCGGATCCTGGATGGAATTGCACCTGGTATGTAGGGACAGTTGATATAAGTACCATCAATGACGCGGCAGGCACTCACCGGTGGTGAGAAAAAAAAAGGTATGCGGCATGCCAAGTAATACCAAGGAGGTCAAGGGAAAGGAGCAGCGCTTGATAGACAGGAAACAAACAGGAGATAGAATTGAGGCTTGCTTGAGGCAGGCACATGAAGCAACTTGAAGCAGCTTGGGGCGATTGGAGGGGATTCGATTTGAGGCGGCTCCGGGTAATCTTGAGAGTCCAGACCAGGCTTAGGGCTTAGAAGTGCTTGAGAATTGATGCAGGCAAGGTTGCTGAGGCGCGGGGACGGGAGCAGCGAGGGCCGGGCAGGTGAACGAGAGGAAAGAAGAGGGAGAAAGGAAGAGACGAAGTGACAGGTAACCATCAACCAGTTGATGGGATCATGATGCGCACGGACCTTCGGCGGAGTTTGAATGACTTGGTCCGAACTCTCATCAACCGATCCAAGTGGCGCGTTCGTTATCCGCGCCTCGGCGAGTGCAGCACCCGCTGTACTAATCGATGCAATCTGAATGAGTTGAAAGCAGCTTATATCGAAATTTTATTCCCGTCGCGCGGTGAAGAGACTTATTGGCGTCATGAAATAGATGCCAGTGGGGTCGGAACTGCGAGCCTTTCCAACGCTCAAGTTCGCACTTGGTTTGTTGATGCTAGTGTTTTGTGTATATTAAAAGTTCCATCCAACTGAATAATTTGAGCATTTCCAAAGACTACATGTAACTCCGAGTCGGCAAGACATAAGATGAACTGCGAAAGACAAATGACGGCAAAGATGCCATTCCAAAGACGTAAGATGGCCCACGAAAGACAAAGACGTCGAAAGACATCATCGAAAGACGTAAGATGCCAAAGACGAATCTGTAGTTTTACTGATGGAGTGGATTGGGAAGTGCAGGTAGATGTCTCAAAAAGATGATCGAATAAAAGACTAAAGAACTACAAGTGAATAGCTACTCTACTTATACTGTTTGTCGAACCGTGTGAACTTAAGTAGCTAAGTATATAATACAATGAGGTTACCAGGCAAATCGTGATTGGAGACGTCAAGTGTCAAGTGTCAATATTAAATATAGTCCATGGAAACAACTATTGTGTTCCGTTGCCATGTGATCTTTAGCCAGCAAAGTCCTCCCACGTTATGCCATCGGCGTGAAGCGCTCGTGCAACAAGCACGGGGGTCACGTGCTCATCGATCGGTGTTGGAGCGATTAGATTGGGGTCAAGTCGTGACATTACCCCCCCTCTAGAATCAACGTCCTCGTTGATCTCGATGAACGTGTTTGTCTCTGGGATAAATAATTTCTTTGTCGAGTATTGTTGCGACTCCTCGCGGTGTTTGAATCTTTTGATTAAATAATCCCAGTATCCGGCCGGCATGACCGGAACTGCACGAATCTCGATCCCGTGATCCTTGTTATATTTATCAAGGATCTTCTTTGCGTTTGATAGGTGCTGCCTGGGCTCCCACGTCCTCTCCCCGAGAGGGTAATTCTTCCACTTGATCAAATACTGGAAGCCTTTTCTGCGCTTGCGGTGCTTCAAGATCTCCTCCACCTCGTACTCTTTGTGACCTTGCACGATCTGTGGCGCTGACCGCTCCTCTCTCCGATGTGCCGGAGGTTCAACATACTTGGTCAGCAGTGCCTCGTTGAAAACCGGATGTGACTTGTCCGTTTCAGGCAACCTGAGCTTGTATGCCGAAGCTCCGACCTTCTCCAAAATCTCGTAAGGCCCCAGCCTTCTATCGTCGAGCTTCTTGGTCGGGCGATCCGTGGTGATATCTTTGGCCTCCAGCCACACCTTATCGCCGACCTTGAACTCAGGCGCCTGGCGCCTATGAATATCATAATATTTTTTAATTGTTTTCTGGGTTTTTTCCAGCGCAGCTGCCGCCTTGTCGCGGATTTTTTTCATTTTCTCAGCAAAGTTGTTTGCGGCCTCATTGCACGACTCGACTGTGTTTTCAATCCCCTTCCAGGGGTGGTATCCGGTGTTCACAAAGAACGGCGACATGCTCGTCGACGAGCTTTGTTTGTCGTTGTGAGTGAATTCGGCCAATGCGAGCCACACCGCCCAGTCCGACTGGCGATAATTTACAAACACGCGCATATATTTTTCGATCTCCTGGTTCATGCGTTCCGTCTGTCCATCAGTGATCGGATGGAAGGCGGTGCTTGGGTTCATTTCAACCCCAAGGAGCCGGTTGAGCTCCCTCATGAAGCCGGAGACGTATCTCGGATCCCGGTCTGAGATAATCTTCCGCGGCATGCCGTGATATCTAATCATGCGATCCCGGGTCAACTGGGCAACTCCCTCGGAGTTGAGTTCCATGTTCACGGCCTCGACGTGAATCATTTTGGTGAATGTGTCCACCCAGACTTGTATGGCGTTGAAGCCGTTGCTGATCGGAAGCGGACCAATTAGGTCCATGGATATGATCTGCCATGGCCCTTCGGCGATCTTGTGCAGGTTCAGCTTTCCCTGCTGATACCAATGCACACGGGTCCTCTGGCATGCTTCGTACTCCTTGATATAAATAGAAACCTGGTTGCCGAGCCTCGGCCACCAGTACTTTCGCTCTATTAACTCCTGTGTTCGGTTCTCCCCTGGATGGCCGATTAACGCTGAGTCGTGGTGTAAACCAATAATTTTATTGCGAAGTTCCTCATCCCGGGGAACATAAATCAGACCATTATAATAAATAAGGTTGTCGATCTTCTCCCACCCAGGGAGATTTTTCTCAAGCGCCAGTTTGAAGCTCTTGTCTATGCGCTTCGTGGCCTTGATCTGTGACATGATCGCAGCCTCCGGGCCTTCCATAATAATCTCCTGAGATCGGAAGTATTCCGGCTTGAGAAGGATGACATTCTCGTTGTCCTTCTTCCCTTGATCATGATCCGCCCGGCGGGATAATAAATCGGCTTTCTTATTCAAGGCCCCGGCCCGATGAGAAAGCATGAAGTCATACTCGGATAGTTCCACTATCCATCGTGCTTGCTGCCGATTGACTTTCTACAGACTTTTAAAATACTGGAGATTCTGGTGATTCGTCAGAATCTCGAATGTCTCCCGTGCGCCCATCAAGAGCGATCACCATTCTTCCAACGCGAGCATTATCGTGAGCATCTCCTTGTCATAGATCTCGTAATTGCGCTCTGTCTTGTTGAGTCCATGGGACTGGAATGCCACTGGGCGCCACCCCCCTTCTTGCTCCTGACTGAGCACAGCTCCAGTCGCTCCTTCTGATGCGTCGGCCTCTAGCCGGAACTTCCCGTGATCCGTGGGAAGCGCCAAGACAGCATCTTTGGCAATCTGGTCCTTCAGCTTCTGGAACGCAGACTTCTGCGCTTCTCCCCAGGAGAAGCCCTCCTTCCCGGTTAACCGCGTGAGTGGTCTGGCCACCTCACTGTAACCTCTCACGAACCTCCGATAGAAGTTTGTGAACCCCAAAAACACCTGCACCTGCTTAAGGTTCTTGGGCTCCGGCCACTCGGTGATGCCACGGATCTTAACGGGATCCATGCGCATCGAATTGTGTCCAATAATTACGCCAAGATATTCAATCTTGGCCCATTCGAATTCGCATTTCTGCGGTTTTAAATATAATTGATTCTTAGCAAGTATATCCAGTACTCGCTTGACGATCGCTCGGTGTTCCTCCAGGGTATCCGTGAAAATGAGGATATCATCGAGGTAGACAATGACTTTTCCTTCGTTTATGAGCTCTCGAAGGATATCGTTCATCATCATTTGGAAAGTGGCGGGCGAATTGGTAAGCCCGAAGGACATGACCAAAGGCTCGAACAGGCCTCAGTTCGTTCGGAAAGCTGCCTTCCACTCATCTCCCTCCTTGATCCGTATATTATTATATCCCCATCGAATGTCCAGCTTCATGAAGATCTTCGCGCCTTGGAGTTTATGCACTAGCTCCGAGATAAGCGGCAAGGGATAACAATTCTTGATTGTCATGTCGTTGAGTTTCCGGTAATCCTGTACCAGTCGAAGGCTTCCATCCTTCTTTTTAATAAAAAAGAACGCCGATGCCATCGGCAACTTGGACGGCCCAATGTGTCCGCTCTGCAAGTTCTCCTCTAGGAACTTGGTCAACTCTCCCTGCTCATTCTGCGACAACGGATAGATTTTGCAATCTACAGCCTTCGATCCAGGCTTGAGTTTGATCGCGTGGTCCCAGGGTTGTTTCTCTGGTAGCTTATCAAACGACTCTTTCGCGAACACCTTGATGTATTCGCGATATTGCTCTGGGACGGCATCCTCCGTCATCTTCTCCTTCTCCATATACGACGCTTCCGCCATCTGTTGGGCCTGCGTGCCCTTCATGCGGAGATCCATGTGCTCCGCAAAATCGACCATCAAGATTGACTCTCCTTCCTCGAGAGGTTCTTTTTCACACCCCTCCGCAGCTTTGCTGCCAGTCATGTTGCACTCCAGAGGGCAACGGCTGAATTTGATTGTTTGGCCCTGCCAGTCGATCTCCGGGTTGTGTTTAAACAACCAGTCGTATCCTATAAATATTCTGGCCTTCCCAAGGCCTGTGATGAGGAACCGCTGTCTTTCACGGTGGATTCCGATTCCCATGATCAACTCTACGTAATCAGTGATCCGTCCGCCCACATTCTCAGAACCATCTGCGTTCCGAGCAATGATCTTCTGATTGAGCTCCCTGAGCTCAAATCCTTCAGCCTTGGCATAGGCCCGGTTGATGCACGTCGTTGTGCATCCGTTGTCCAACAACACCCTGATGCGGCATGTTTTTCCCGTCTCTGGGGACAACAAGTCAACTGGAACAAGCATCTCGTGCTTGTTCTGTTGCTTCTGGAACTCCCTGAGTTCCTGCGCTAATCGGGATTCAGTTATCCCCATTGCGCGTTGAGCCAGCCACTGGGCTGCTTCTTGCTTCTTGAGTCCAAATGGGACTCGGGTGTGCTCCGGCACTTTGTTTGGCGCTTCCTCCTCTTTCGAGGATTGAGCTATGGCGACATCATCGCCCTTTTTCTCCGCACTATTTTTCTCACTGGTTTGGGTTCCAGGGGCCTTTTTGAATGCGCTCCAGCACTTGTTTGCTTCATCCATACAACGGTTTTTAATATTACGAATGCAGTTCTGATTCTCCATGATACATATTTATTTTTGGTCTTTTTCTACATTATCTACTACTATATTGTCCTGGGTGCATAGACTAATGTGTTCTTTTATATAATTTACAAAATTGTTCTCGGGGGTCTGGGGTTTTTGCATGGGGGACTCTGCATCTAGCAGAGTATATTTATTGTTCGGGGAAAGGGGCACCGGGTCGGCCATGACCGGGGCCCTCTTTAAAAATCCTGGCCGTATTTGGCCTGCGCTTGTTCAAAAAGGAATTTAAAGTCCTCCTTGGACATGTCGTCAGTCCACAACGAGCGGACATTGATCTTTCCACGCTCCCGGCGCGATTTCGGGCACTCCCGTGCCATGTGACCCTCCAAGCCACAGTTGTAACACAAAAAGGGGCGGGCGGTCTGCCGGGCCCTGTCCACATCCATGGCATCTGGGTCTCGTGCCGGTGCCTTGGCCTGTGCTGTCCCTTGTTTATAGACGGGTGGTGCCATCTGTCCTGGGGTTCATTTCTGACCCCAGGTGTGTGTCCTCCTGTTCTTCCGGAGCTTCTCTCGTTCCGGGTTGCCGTTGATCCCCAACAGTCACTCCTTGAACCCCCTGTACGTATTGGGGACTGTCACCCCATCAGCGTACACCTGGCTGCTGATCTCGCTGTTGACAAGATCCTCGAGTAACTCCACCAGGAAGGAGTTATACCCGGTGGTGGTCGAGTTTGGGGCATAACCCGCGAGCTCGGCATCTAGCTCGAACTGCTGCAGAAAGGCCTGCAGGCTTTTGGTCCCTTGCCTCGTGGTCATGAGGCGAACGTGGGCGGACTGCACAAGGTTTTGATCCTTGAACGCAGCATCCAGCTCTGCAAGGAGCTGGTCGAAGGTGTAACCGGGGGCCCCGGTCGTGGCATTGGCGGCTGGGAGAGTGACCCCATTGACTAGGGTCTTCTGCTTCCAGTTGCGGACCCAATCTGCCGTCATGCAGGGTTTTCCTTCCTCTGATCGGAGGTACAAAATGGTGAAGAAGACACACTTCTTGTCAGTGTCTAGGTCATCATCGTAGGCTCCCAGGTAGGTCAGGAGCTGGTCTCGGAAGTTGTCCCATTGGGACTTCGTGCCATCAAAGCACAATGGCTGTTTGGCAAGGGAGACTTTAGATGACATGGTTCTTCGTTGGGTTGGATTAGGTGGTGTGGTGGGTCGGGAGACAGGTAAGGGTAATAGGAGTGGTAGTGGAAGGGGTCAGGGTGGGGTCGGAGGTAATTGAAATGGAGGTGGTGGCGGCGGAGTCGGGATGTGGGTAGGAAGTGAGGCGGCGGATTGGTAAGGCTCTGACTTGTCCTCTGAGTCAGTGTCGGTGGGTGCCCAGAAAGACACGGTGGTGGAAACGGGGCTGCACAAAGCGGATGGTGGTAAGTCGACCCACTAAGGGCATGGTGAGGTTTGAGGCGGTCTTTTGCTGAAAGAACTACCCCGGGTCTTCTATGACACCCCCGGCAATAGCGGGATCGTCCTCCCCGAAGATTGTACGAGTACCCCTGCGACTGCTATACGGCTTGGGACGGACTCAACGTTTCCCATGGCCTAGCGTCTGTCTGTTCAAGTGAACCACGCACAAAGGGCGCTGCAATTATTTTACGTCGCTGTGGACGATGTGTGTGTTGGGTGGGGGAAAATGGAACTGCAGGTACGAGAGTCCAAGTAGATGTAGGGATCCAAGAAGTGGAGAGGGGGAGGGGGGAAGGGAAAGGAGGTCGGGTAGGGCGGTACGAGGGTAAGAAGGTGAGTCTTTTATTATGCCACAGTCAAGACCTTGCGTCCAACTCTACAAGAGAGTGGATTGGGAAGTGCAGGTAGATGTCTCGAAAAGATGATTGAATAAAAGACTAAAGAACTACAAGTGAATAGCTACTCTACTTATACTGTTTGTCAAACCGTGTGAACTTAAGTAGCTAAGTATATAATACAATGAGGTTACCAGGCAAATCGTGATCGGAGACATCAAGTGCCAAGTGTCAATACTAAATATAGTCCATGGAAATGACTATTGTGTTCTGTTGCCATGTGATCTTTAGCTAGCAAAGTCCTCCCACGTTATGCCATTGACGTGAAGCGCTCATGCAACAAGCGCTGGGGTCACGTGGTCATCAATCAGTGTTGGAGCGATTAGATTGGGTCAAATCGTGACACGGACTGTCCGCCGGACAGCCAGACAACCGGACAGCTTCAGGGTTTCCCTTTAGGGATTGGTTGTAGTGATTTGTTTCAGCAATAGCTTGGATGCTTTAGCTGCAGCCAAACCTTCCACCAATTTGCTCTGCCACACTTCCCTTCAGGGTTTCCCTTTAGGGATTGGTTGCAGCAATTCATTTGAGCGGTAGCCTGGACGCTTTAGCTGCAGCCAAACCTTCCACCAATTTACTCTGCCACACTTCCCTGTAGCCATTCTGTTCTGGATTAATCTATGGTTGTATCTTGCGGCTTATTTCTAACCACATTCCATCAAGGTAAGCCTTTCACTCATTCCCTCTACGCTTTCTCCCCACATTTTGGGTGCAGCATTTCCGTCCAGCCTTACTGCATTCAATTACTTTTGAGAGATATCCTCCAAGCATTTATCTGTAGGATCATGTGAGCGTGGGCGCGTTGTGCGATCACATGAGCATCAACACGACACGCCTGTATACAATCCACGCTGTTTGTTTGGGCAAAGTTTGGCAAGGTTGGTCTTAAACCACCACCTTGTCCCCCCGCTCAACGGCCTCGCTTGCAATTGTTGCCTGGCCGGAGTCTTCTGTCGGGCTTCGGCCAGGACGTTGCAAAGCGTGGCGGTATCCCCTTCTGTTTATTACTCAGGATCCTCTGTGCTTTTTGTTTCCTGTGCCGCACATACCTCAACACTCAACACCTTCACTACACTTTACTGCACATATTTCAAGACACCCACACAACCTTCCATACATGACATTGTCAACGTGCAGGCGAGTGTGATTGGCGCGTTCAGACGCATCTGCAACATACGTAATTGTCACAGACCCACCTGAACGTGCCGATCACATGCATTGTATGCTTACCGCACTCTCGCTCCTGCGTAGTACACATCCTGTATCCATATTCTGGCTTCTAGCACCGCCCAACAGCTGTTCAGCCGATCAGTCCGATGGTGCAAACAACACCTAACAGTCATTGCCAGCAGCCAAGACCTCCTCCCGCACCGCGCCAGCTGTCTGCACCTCAACCGTCTGCATCTCAATGCGCCCAGCTCCAGCCTCAGCCAACATCGCCGGGGTTGGATAGCAGGACTTCAGGCATGTTGTGTGTCATCTCCAGCTGCTACACATCCACTCCAACCAATGCGGAGCAGAACGGCCATCCCCACCAATGCTGGTGTGCATCTCCCCCATGTGTCCGCCTCGCCAGAATGATGCCCTCAACGGCTTCCCTTATTGACGACCTTGTACTGGGGACAATAAGCAATATACAGACCCTGCATATCTTCAGTATATCCTCAGTATTTTACAAAAATCCCCAGAATATACCCCCAATATACAGGGTCTGTATATGCTCAGTATTTTGCATAAATCCCAAGTAAATACCCAGAATATCCTGGGTCCAGATATTCTCAGTATATTAGCTAATATCCTGAGCATATCCTTACAAAATCCTGAGTCCATATATGGTAGCCATCAGACCTCAGTATTTTGCAAGTATATTGCAACCAAACAATCTAAAAAAAGATAGGAACAATTGCTTGACTGAGGAAAAATGGTTGTCACAATTACAGTTCCTATAAAAGGGTTCTGGTGTGTGGCTGTGTCATTGGAGGCTATAAAGTTGCTGTGTTGTATGATGTTTGTACCAACACCTCTTCTCTATATTCTGTCATGTTCTCCTTGATTTATTTTCTTTCTGATTATCCGCTTTGGCAGCAGAGACATTGGGGTAGCTGGCTTTGGCAGCAGGCTACTGTTTTTCTTATTCTCCTGGTTACCAGCTTTAGCAGCAGGAAATCAGGAGACAGCCTGCTTTGGCAGCAGGCTGTGTTTTCTTCTCTTTCCATTCTTTGGCTTTGACAGCAGGCCACAATCTGTTTCTTCTCTTTATCACTTCTAGCTACTAGATTCCCCTCCAGCACCATGTCTTTCCATAAACCTTATAAATGGCATCATTCATATTTTCTGAATTCAGAAGAGAGGTAGGTATACTCAGAAAGTGTCTAATAGAAAATGATCAAGAGGAGAAGGTGAAGTATAAATATGGGGGGTAATGTGTGACACGGTGTTATGCATTACCATAGTGTCACAGGTACAGGTGTAATGGGTATGGGTACAGTATGGTTCTCAGGGGAAACCTAAAATACTGTACCCATGACCATAAAACTCACGGTTATTCCAGATTAGGACAATTGACATAAATATCTCTGAAACAGCTATCCATGCACATATGTGACTCCCCCATCTATTACAGGTGATACTAGTGGTTTTTAGCTTCAATTTTGACTCCATTTTCACACTCTCACACCAGTAAATGGTCACCAGGGTCATTAATAACAGTTTCATTGAATTGGCCCAGAACTGTGGTTAAATGGGGTGGAATGCAGTTTTATAACTGTATAAACATTGTAGTACATACACTTCCACCATTATATGTGCCAGGTCCCTGAAAGACACCCAGGGAAAGGGATTTGGCGAGAATTTCCTAATCCAGAACGAAGTGTAGTACTATTTGTTGTGGCCTTGATGGGATTGATCTCGCTCATTTTGACTCGTATTGGGGCCTCTGAGGGTCGCATAAATCCGGATAAATATAGGAAAAATAGAATATATACACCTAAACACATTAGGATGCATATAAAGACATTCAACAACCCCTGTAACACAATATTACAATATATATATATATAACTGTGGTTATTTACTGTACCTACGGGTACAGGTGGGTCACAGGTCCAGTGTCACAGGTAACAGGTATAATATGGACCATCAGGGTCCTGATATTCACCTGTGTTACACCCTATATGGGGGGATTTGGTGAAATCAAGATCCCGTGACCATAGAGCCAGCTCTATGGTCATATGATTTATTACCAAATATAGAAATAAATCATGTGGGACCTCTACACTGCACAGCTGTATATGTACAAGGGAATGGTAGTTAAAACCAATGGTGTCTTCAATAATGAGGCCAACACTGTCTAAAAGTCAGAGAAGTAAGGATGTGCACCAAAACACCTCCTAATATTAACAGTGATGTTATGCTATGAGGTCACATGACCTCGAAAGCACTTTCGAGGTCATGTGATAGTTGGCTGTTTCAAGTGCATAGACCAAGATGAGATAATCAGATCTATTTTTGGTCTTAAATAATTCTTTAGTACATACTGTACCTTCAAACTAATTCCAGTGCACAGACTAAGTACCACATGACCTGGAAAGCACTTTCAAGGTCATGTGACCTTATAGCATGAGAGCACTGTTGATACAAGTATAGGACCCGTGCCTTCGGCGCGGTAACGTCACAGCTGATTCTCAGTGGTAAGGGTTTTTTTTTTGAAAGAAGAAATATATATATATATATCTGTATCTAACTGAGTACTGACTCTGTCGACAGTTTGTTGGGCCTCTGCATCTCAGTATTAGAATTCTCAGTTCCCCGCAGACATGGTGGATTCTGAGTTCCAGGGTTCACAGGAGACACGGCGGATTCCGAGTGGAGTCAATGATTTTTCATTCAGTTGCAGGACAGGGAAACTCTCTTCCTCTCTCCTTCTCTGAATATTATTGTGTTGCCTGGACCTTGAAGCCTTCAGGCAATTTAGAAGATCGAGGTGTCACAGTCAAGGCTTGTGTCCAACTCTACAAGAGAGTGGATTGGGAGGTGCAAGTGATCTCGAAAAGATGATCGAATAAAAGACTAAAGAACTACAAGTGAATAGCTACTCTACTTATACTGTTTGTCGAACCGTGTGAACTTAAGTAGCTAAGTATATAATACAATGAGGTTACCAGGCAAATCGTGATCGGAGACGTCAAGTGTCAAGTGTCAATACTAAATATAGTTCATGGAAACGACTATTGTGTTCCGACTATTGTGTTCCGTTGCCGTGTGATCTTTAGCCAGCAAAGTCCTCCCACGTTATGCCATCGACGTGAAGCGCTGGGGTCACGTGCTCATCGATCGGTGTTGGAGCGATTAGATTGGGGTCAAATCGTGACATTACCCCCCCTCTAGACTCAACGTCCTCGTTGATTTCGATGAAGACATTGGTTTCGGGAATAAATAGTTTTTTCGTCAAGTATTGTTGCGACTCCTCGCGGTGTTTGTATCTTTTGATTAAATAGTCCCAATGTCCGGCCGGCAGGACTGGGACTGCGCGAATATCGATCCCGTGATCCTTGTTGTATTTATCAAGGATCTTCTTAGCATTCGTCAAGTGACGCCGTGGTTCCCACGTCCTCTCCCCAAGAGGGTAATTTTTCCACTTTATTAAATACTGGAAGCCCTTCCCACGCTTGCGGTGCTTCAAAATCTCCTCCACCTCGTACTCCTCGTGACCCTGCATGATCTGCGGTGCCGGCCGCTCCTCTCTCCGATGTGTCGGTGGCTCAACATAAGGCGTCAGCAGTGCCTCGTTGAAAACCGGATGTGACTTGTCCGTTTCAGGCAATCTGAGCCGATATGCCGAGGCTCCGACTTTTCCTAGAATCTCGTAAGGCCCCAGCCTTCTATCGTCGAGCTTCTTGGTCGGACGATCCGTGGTGATATCTTTGGCCTCCAGCCACACCTTATCGCCGATTTTAAAATCAGGCGCCTGGCGCCTATGCATATTATAATATTTTTTCATCGTTTTCTGGGTTTTTTCTAGTGCAGCTGCTGCCTCGTCGCGGATCTTTTTCATTTTCTCGGCAAAGTCGTTTGCGGCCTCATTGCGCGACTCAACTGCGTTTTCTATTCCCTTCCAGGGGTGGTATCCGGTGTTCACGAAGAACGGCGACATGCTCGTCGACGAGCTTCGTTTGTCGTTGTGAGTGAACTCAGCCAAAGCGAGCCACTCCGCCCAGTCCGACTGGCGATAATTTACGAACACGCGGAGATATTTTTCGATCTCCTGGTTCATGCGTTCCGTCTGTCCATCAGTGATCGGATGGAAGGCGGTGCTCGGGTTCATTTCTATCCCGAGTAGCCGGTTGAGCTCTCGCATGAAACCGGAGACGTATCTCGGGTCTCGGTCCGAGATAATTTTCCGCGGCACGCCGTGATATCTAATCACACGATCCCGGGTCAACCGGGCCATTCCCTCGGAGGTCAACTCCATGTTTGTGGGTTCGGCGTGGATCATCTTCGAAAATGTATCCACCCAAACTTGAATAGCGTTAAAGCCGTTGCTGAACGGCAACGGCCCGATGAGATCCTCCGATATGATCTGCCAAGGCCCTTCTGCAATCTTGTGCGGGTTCAGCTTCCCTTGCTGATATCGGTGGATACGTGTCCTCTGGCACGCTTCGCATTCCTTGATATAAATAGAAACCTGGTTGCCGAGCCTCGGCCACCAGTAGTTTCGTTCTATAAGTTCCTGCGTCCGGTTCTCTCCAGGATGGCCGAGCAGGGCCGAGTTGTGATGTAATCCGACTATTTTATCGTGAAGTTCCTTGTCGTGAGGAACATAGATTAGACCGTTATAATAGATAAGGTCGTCGATTTTCTCCCATCCAGGGAGGTTTTTCTCAAGCGCCAGCTTGATGCTTTTGTCCACGCGCTTTGTAGCCTTGATCTGTGACATGATCTCGGCCTCCGGCCCTTCCATCGTGATCTCCTGAGATCGGAAGTACTCCGGTTTGAGAAGGACGACATTCTCGTTGTCGTTCTTCCCTTGATCGTGGTCCGCCCAGCGGGATAATAAATTGGCTTTTTTGTTGAGGGCGCCGGCCCGGTGCGACAATGTGAAGTCATATTCGGATAGTTCCACTATCCATCGTGCTTGCCGCCTGTTCACCTTCTGCGGACTTTTAAAATACTGGAGGTTCTGATGGTCTGTCAGAATCTCGAACGTCTCTCGTGCGCCCATCAAGAGTGATCGCCACTCCTCGAGTGCGAGCATGATCGCGAGCATCTCTTTGTCGTAGATCTCGTAGTTGCGCTCCGTCTCATTGAGGCCGTGGGATTGGAACGCCACCGGGCGCCACCCCCCCTCTTGCTCCTGACTGAGCACAGCTCCCGTCGCTCCCTCCGACGCATCGGCTTCTAGCCGGAATTTCCCGTGATCCATGGGAAGCGCCAAGACCGCGTCTTCGGCAATCCGGTCTTTAAGCTTCTGGAACGCGGATTTTTGTTCCTCTCCCCAGGAGAAGCCTTCTTTTCCGGTAAGCCGCGTAAGCGGCTTTGCTACCTCGCTGTAGCCACGCACGAATCTCCGATAGAAGTTCGTGAATCCCAAAAATGCCTGCACCTGCTTGAGGTTCTTGGGTTCGGGCCACTCGGTGATGCCACGGATCTTAACAGGATCCATGCGCATCGAGTTGTGGCCAATAAGAACACCGAGATACTCAATCTCGGACTTCTCGAAGTCGCATTTCTGGGGTTTTAGGAATAATTGATTTTCCTGGAGTATATCTAATACTCGTTTAACAATAATACGGTGCTCCTCCAGGGTGTCCGTGAAGATAAGTATATCGTCGAGGTAGACAATGACTTTTCCCTCGTTTATGAGCTCGCGAAGGATGTCGTTCATCATTGTTTGGAAAGTGGCGGGCGAATTGGTAAGCCCGAAGAACATGACCAGCGGTTCGAACAAGCCGCGATTGGTCCGGAATGCTGCCTTCCACTCGTCTCCCTCTTTGATTCGAATATTATTATATCCCCACCGAATATCCAATTTGGTGAAGATCTTCGCACCTCGAAGCTTGTGTACTAGCTCCGAAATAAGCGGTAAGGGATAACGATTCTTGATCGTCATCTCGTTTAATTTACGGTAATCCTGTACCGGTCGAAGGCTTCCATCCTTCTTTTTAATAAAAAAGAACGCCGAGGCCATCGGCGACTTGGACGGCCGGATGCGTCCCGATTGCAAGTTCTCCTCCAGGAACTTGGTCAACTCCCCCTGCTCGTTCACCGACAACGGGTAAATCTTGCAATCTACAGCCTTTGATCCTGGCTTGAGTTCGATGGCATGATCCCATGGACGCTTCTCCGGCAGTTTGTCAAACGACTCCTTGGCGAACACCTTGATGTATTCGCGATACTGCTCCGGGACGGCGTCTTCCGTCATCTTCTGCTTCTCCACATATGCCTTCTCCGCCATCTGCTGAGCCTGCGTCCCCTTCATGCGCAAGTCCACGTGTTCCGCGAAATCAACCATCAAGATTGATTCGCCCTCCTCGAGGGGTTCTTTTTCACACCCTTCGGCAGCTTCGTTGCCGGTCATGTTGCACTCCGGAGGGCAACGGTTGAATTTAATTGTCTGGCCTCGCCAGTCGATTGTGGGGTTGTGTTTAAACAACCAGTCATAACCAATAAACATTCTGGCCTTCCCGAGGCCCGTGACAAGGAACCGTATCCGTTCTTGATGCGCTCCAATTCCCATGATCAACTCAGCGTAATGAGTGATCCGTCCGCCCACATTCTCGGAGCCATCTGCATTCCAAGCAATGATCTTCTGATCAAGCTCCTTGAGCTCGAAGCCCTCGGCCTTGGCGTAGGCCCGGTCAATACACGTGGTAGTGCATCCGTTGTCCAACAATGCCTTGATCCGGCGTGTTTTCCCTGTGTCGAGTGACGTCAACTCGACTGGAACCAGCATCTCGTGCTTGCTCCGTTGCTTCTGGAACTCCCGGAGCTCCTGTGACAGGTGATCTTTGTTGATCCCCATTGCACGTCGTGCGAGCCACTTCGCGGCTTCAAGCTTCTTAAGCCCGAACGGAATCCGCGTGTGCTCCGGTGCTTTCGGCACCTCTGGCGCTTCCTCCTCTTTCGAGGATTGAGCCATCGCAGCTGAGCTGCCCTTTTTCTTCGCACTATTTTTCTTACTGGTTTGGGTTCCAGGGGCCTTTTTGTTCTGAACGGATTTTGATAAGGTACATATTTTTTGGGGTTTTCTACAGACTCTACTACTTTATTGTTCTTAGTACGTAAAGCGGTGCATTTTTCTATATATTTTACAAATTCATTCTCGGAAATTGGGTCTACAGAAAGTACAGTGTATTTATTGTTCATAATGTTCGTGGGGGAAGGGGGCGCCGGGTCGGCCATGATCGGGGCCCTCTTTAAAAATCCTGGCCGTATTTGGCCCGTGCTTGTTCAAAAAGGAATTTAAAGTCCTCCTTGGACATATCGTCAGTCCGCAACGAGCGGACATTGATCTTTCTGCGCTCCCGGCGCGGTTTCGGGCACTCCCGTGCCATGTGGCCCTCCTGACCACAGTTGTAACACTTGAAGGCCGAGGCCTTTGTCTTGGACGCATCAACGTCCATCGGCACTGGCACCCCGGGCGCTGGTTTGTGCGCCAAGTACGGTGCGCTCCCCTTGGTATTACCGGCAGGGGCAGCCGGGATCTTTGCCGGGACCCAAAAGTGGGTGCCGGTCTTCTGCTGTGCCTGGCGCAGCTTGTTCCGCTCGAGGATGCGATTGATGGTCATCATCCTCTTTTTCAACCCGGAGTAATCCTCCGGGATTTCGATTCCACCAGCGTAAAGCTGGTCTCGGACTTCCTGGCTGACCAGGTTCTCCAGGTTCTCGCACAGGAACCGGTCGTGGTCCCCGTACTGGTTCTGCGGGCTGTATCCCGCTTCCTCGGCATTCAACTCGAAGGCCTGGATGAAGTCGCCTAAGGACGACTTCCCTTGCCTCGTGGTGGTGAGGCGAATGTAGGCCAGCTGGCTCACATTCTGGTCCTTGAAGGTCCCCGCTAGGGCCTCCAAAAACATCTTGAGCGTGTAGCCTTTCGGCAACACCTCATCTCCGAACTGGTCCTCCCTGAGGACTGTCCTGCGCCAGTTGCACGCCCAAATGGATGCGGGGCAGGCGCTGCCATCGCTGCTGCCAAGCAGCGAGATCGTGAAGGCGATCTTCGCCTTCTGGGAGGGGAACTCCTCGCCGTAGGCCCACATGTAATTCTTGAGGGCCTCAATCCAAGTGTTCCACTTGGATTTGTCGTTGCCGTCAAAGATGAACGGCGTCTTGGCAAGGGTGATTTTTGAGGAACCAGTCCTCGGGGCGGGAGACGTGAAGTGGATGGGGGCGGCGGGTCTCGAGGGCATCCCGTAGACAGGGGAGCCTCGTTCAGGGGTTTGTGGCAATGGCCGCGGCGGTGATGCCGGGTAATCGGCTGGTTGGTCCGTCATCGGGACCGGCTGCCCTGTGGGATACACAAGGCGGGGTGATGGGGATCCGGCATTGCTGGACATGGCGGCGGGATCCGGGAAGCTGTGGAACAGCTGGGATGCGGGGGATGTGGTTGGTGGTGCGAGCGACTGCTCGACTTCGGGTTCGGACGGGGTAAGGGATGGTAGCGGCGCAGGAAGTGCGCGAGGGATGACGATGGGATTTGGGGGAGCGGGGTGTCTGGGGTTGCGATAAACTCGCGGCGAGTCAATGTGTAACGGCGTCGAATGGAACGGGTTGGGTGAGCGGAGCGAAGGCGGGAGTCGGGGTAGGTCGTATAGCGAAGTAGTCGCTGGTGGTGGTGGGGATGGGCTGGGTGAGCCCGAGGGTGCGCGAAACGTCGCGGCTTGGTCGATTCCGCACGAGGCGGGTGGTGGGGTTCGGAGCGGTCTCTTGCGAATAGAACTATCCCGGGTCTTCTACGACACCCCCGGTGATAGCGAGGTAGTCCTCCCCGAAGGTTGAACTAGCACTCCTGCGACTGTCTTAGTGCTGGGACGGACTCAACGTTTCCCGTAGCACGACGTCTGTCTATTTTAAATGGACCGCACACGAGGGGCGCTGCAATTGTTTTACGTCGGTGTGGACGACGTGAATGGTGGGGAGGGGAGTGTGGAACTTCAGATACGAGAGAACCAAGTAGAGGTAAGAAATGACGACTGCGAAGTGCAGTGTCGAGTGGGTAGAGGTTTTGTGCAAGGAGTGCACGGGGATGGTGAGGAAAGGAGGTCGGGGTGGGGCGGTACGAGGGTAAGAAGGTGAGTCTTTTATTATGTCACAGTCAAGGCTTGCGTCCAACTCTACAAGAGAGTGGATTGGGAGGTGCAAGTGATCTCGAAAAGATGATCGAATAAAAGACTAAAGAACTACAAGTGAATAGCTACTCTACTTATACTGTTTGTCGAACCGTGTGAACTTAAGTAGCTAAGTATATAATACAATGAGGTTACCAGGCAAATCGTGATCGGAGACGTCAAGTGTCAAGTGTCAATACTAAATATAGTTCATGGAAACGACTATTGTGTTCCGTTGCTGTGTGATCTTTAGCCAGCAAAGTCCTCCCACGTTATGCCATCGGCGTGAAGCGCTCGCGCAACAAGCGCTGGGGTCACGTGCTCATCGATCGGTGTTGGAGCGATTAGATTGGGGTCAAATCGTGACACGAGGAGTGTTAATGGTGAGAGCGTACTCTTTTTCTATGTATAAATTGGTTCAGATAAAATTTGCCTGTCGGTTGCGCTAGCACAGGGCGTGAATGACAGCCAGAGCGGCCTTTAGCATGAGCTGTTGACACCCCCATTGACTATGGGTTGTTTCTCTATTTTCGACTTAAAAACTCTCTCATCTTGAGACATGACACAATGCACCCTGAAATGAGGTCGCAAATTGCAAGAAAGAAACTTGACTGGCTGAAGGCCATGGATTTGTGATTCTTTGACTTTGACGTGGCTCATGGTACGGCCACAAAGATTGTGGTGAATTTAGATGTTCCAGGGCAACTTAATGTCAACTGCTTCTGTGTTCGGGGGTGTGTGAGTATGATAGTTTAGTGCGAGTCCATGTAAATATTGTCAAGCTCGAAATCCTCCCATCTGAGTAAGGTTGTGGCTTTAAAATGCACAGTTCGTACAAAAGACAGGTCACAAATTGAAAACGGGATAGGAACTTCATGATATATTGCCCAATAAATGCCAGGGAACACGAAATTATTTGAACAGCCATTTGAGCTGATGGCCAGGTCCCGGTAAAACGTGAAGTAAACATTGGAAATGAAATCGGAGCTTGAAAGCATCAGCACAAATAAGACACTTACCTGGGGCTGCATACAGGCAATGCAGAAGAACATAAATCCACATAGCAGGGCTAGGAGATCTTGAATTAAAAGATAGGGGCGAATGTTGAGAGAGAATTTGATACACAATTGTAGAGCAGAGTGAAGTCATAAAAGAGAAGGGCAGCTGTTCAGTGGGAAATTGGTGGGAAAGAGCCGCTGTGTGGCTGAAGGGACACCTGATTATATCAGGTAATTTATCAAAAAAGAAAGAAAAAAGCTGTGTGCAACATCTGTTCTTATATAGGATTTGATCCCTTCAGACCCACAACAATTAGTACCATTTTTTTTTTCATAAGCATAATTAAAAGGAGTGACTTGCATTTCAGAGACAGACTGCAGAGAATGTAAACAAATCAGAAGAGAACAGACAGAGTAAACACAGGGGTAGTTACAGGTCAGATAAAAGCAGAGAAATGTTGGAAATTGAAGATTTTCACAGACAGGAGGTGGCTGGAATCAAAACAGAATTAATTAGAGCCAATTTCCTTTAAGAATAAAAAATAAAAGCAAAAGGACTTGCATTTGAGAGATAGGCTGCAGAGAAAGTATCTATATAAGAAGAGAAAAACAGCAAAAGCAAGGTGGTCATTACAGATCAGATAAGGCAGACAAATTTTTGGGACAGTTTGAGATTTGGTTTAGACAGATAGGGTTAGCTGGAATCAGACAGAGCTTGAGAATGACAGGAAAGTAGGATCACAAATCACAACACAACCACTTTTTTCAACAGTCTCTTAGTGCAGTTGGTTCATCGCGATGCTCCGGATTTAGCTTGTAATGGCGAAGTCCCCGGTTCGAACCTCCCTTTTGGCCCTTTCTTTAATTTAGTGTCGCGAGAACAGGCCGCTGCGCGGCCGCGAGGGCCGTGGGGAAATGCAGGTGACTTATATCAGGTGACTAAGAGTGGCAGTGTCCTTCGTGTTTTCATGTATAGGACAAGTATAGGACCCATGCCTTCGGCGCGGCAACGTCACGGCTGATTCTCAGTGGTGGGGGTTTTTTTTTTTGAAAGAAGATATATATATATATGTATGTATCTAACTGTGTACCAACTATTACATCTGCCTGAAATCTACCTGCAACAAAAATGTGGTCAGTAAACCTGGCTTGGAAGGGGAGGTAAACATACGGGTGAAGCAGCACTTCTGGATATACAATATTTTTTGTCATTCGATTGTTGTCATTCTTGAAAAGAACCTTGACTCGCTGACTGGAGGTGCAGCGAGAAAGTGCAACATATAGCTGGCCATGGGCAAAGACATCGGTGCGGAGGTCGAGCCCAACATGATCAACTGACTGGCCCTGTGCTTTGTTTATGGTCATCGAGAACGCAAGGCGGCCAGGAAACTGTCGACGTTTCATAGCAATCGCAACTTGTTCGAGCGATGGAGTAATGGTGATTCGTGGAATGAAAGCTCTTTTGCCATTGTGTTCACCACCAAGGAGGCGAATCTCCAGCACATGAGATGACATCCTTGTGAGTATTCCTCGGCTTCCATTGCACAGGCCATTTGCTGGGTCCAGATTCCGTAAAATCATGATAGGGCACCCAACCTTCAAAGCCAATTTGGCCAGAGGCAGGCCAGATGCACGTATAGAGTTGAGATATTCGACAGGATATTCAAATTCACTGTCGACTCCCTCCTCTCTAATAACCGAATCGGCACTGTGGAAGATAGACTCTTCACCTTGGAATTTGTGCAGCAAAATATTATTGAGCTCGTCTACGTCATCATTGCACGCAGAGAGAATTGTGCGCTCCAGGAAATATTTATCCTGATTATGGTCTGCAGGTATGGTGGAAATTCCTGGATAGATTGTGTCTATCATAGATGGAACAGTGTTGCTAGGGAGCTTCATAGTTTCTGGAAGCTCAATGTTCCCAGCAGCATCAGTATTTCTTCCGCTTCCAACATCCAGAAGCCATTTTGCAAAGTCTTTGTCTTCCTGCCGTGCATTTGCCCCCCCAAGACGCATATTCTGAGTCAGGTGAAGTATTTCAACCTTTGACCATAGGTATGAGCGCTGCATACAGATTCCAACAACCTGCTCTCTTCCCCCTTTGACAACAACTGGGAGAATCTGGTCGAAATCACCACCAAAGGCCACAGTGGCTCCTCCAAATGGACGGTTGTCATTCCGAAGATCCTGCATGGTCTTATCCACAGCCTCCTGTGCACGTCTGTCTTGCATTGGAACTTCATCCCAGCAGATCAGCCCAACCTGGCAAAGCAGCTCAGCGAGCATCGAGCCTTTCTTAATATTGCAGAGTTTTCCCTCCCACAGCTCAATGGGAATTTTGAATGTTGAATGAGAGGTCCTACCTCCGAGTAGGAGTAAAGCAGCAATCCCAGATGATGCTACACAGAGCACAATGATTCCCCGCCCTCGCAATGCATAACATAGTGTGTTATAGACAAATGTTTTCCCTGTTCCTCCTGGACCGGTCAAGAAAAACAATTTGCCCTTGTTGCGGAGGACTGAATATAAGATGGTTGCCATGTATCTGAGCCCAATCGTCAACTGGCTGTGGCATAGGAGGAAAATCTGCCAAAGATTTTGCTGATCCACGAAGGATGTTGTCCAAAAGATATAGGCCATAGTCATAGATTTGATTCTCAGAAGGATCAGGGATTCCTTTCTGAATGAGCTTGTGCCGGACATCATCACAGATATGTTCTCTAAAACGATTCCACAGTGCAAGCGGGTCTTTCAACGGCCAGTTTTCCTTGATGATTGTTGCAAAAAGCTGGCGCAGCTGCTGCCCGGTTTGCATGACAGCGGCTTCCTCCAAGCATTGCTCCCATTCATTATCATCTTCAAGCAGGCCATGTGCAAGACAGGCTGCTTGGAATGTTGGGTGAACAACACCATCCAAAGTGCGAAGGTCCTCAAAAGACTTGGCACCACGAACAACAGTGAGGAGAGTGCGAAGATAGAATCGCTCCCCTGCTGAGGGTCCAGCAAAGTACATCCGACCAATGGCAAAGCCTTTTTCCCTTAGCTTCCAAGCCTGTCGGGTCCTGGTTTTAACCCAGACAAAGTGCTGTGGAAATTCCTGATAGAGGTGTGTGCGGGCCCCAGGAAGATCAGCACTATTGGCCTTGAAATATGCTGTCAAAGTGGTATCTTTGCTGGCTGCTCGATCAAGGACATCCTGAGCATTCTCATTCTGATCATAGACTATGCTCTGCTCATCTGGAAGATGGATTTGAAGGCGCACAACCTAGGTGACTCATGATGCATTTGAAATTGTAACAGGCGCCAAACGGCCTCACAGGCAGAAATATATCGGCTGTCCAGATGAAGCTTGATCTCATCATTTCGTTGCTCAATAGTAAGGGTGCCTTGATCATGACCCTTATAAACATATTTGTGGATGTACTTGGTGGCCTTGATTGAAATGCAACATTTGAGATTAATGTGGCACCTATATTCCAGGATTAGCCTGGGCGAAAAATAAAATAAAATCAGTTGGCAGTCCAGAAACCAAAGAAAATAACTATTATCACCTGGGAGAATGAGGAACAATCCACCGATTGTCAATTTTCTCTCCCTTGGCATTCAAGAAATGACGGCCATTGTCTGGACATGCATATAAGGCATACCCATCTTGGGATAGCTGTGTCTGCTCCTGGAATGCTTTAGGATAGCCTTTTGAGCATTTTCCATCCTTCATGCATGGGGCCTTTGGGTTGTGCGGGCCACAGGGATTATGAACCATCAGCTGGCTAACCAACTTGAATAATTCCGGAAATTTTTCATGGTCAGGCAGTTGGGCTGAGACAATACGATCAATATCTTCTGTATTTTTTACGCGAGCATGAGGACTATTAAAGATCAGGGAATGTGTATGTGGCAGGGCACGCTTTTGAAATTCAGTGGAGCTCACAACTCCTGCACATTTCCCAAAATCTCCTCCTTTCATGGATTTCATGAGCTTGCGGAACTTCTCCCGAAAGACGCGTGCAACCAAATCTGGTCGATCAGCAGGTGTTTGGCCTGGAAGAAGCTCGTTCTTGATTTCAGGCCAGTTTGGATTCGCAGTTGCTGTCAAGAACCAATCAGGCTTTCCTGTCCAGCGTGCTATAGCAAGGGAGTCTTGATAGATCTGAAACATGAACCGAGAACCACCAATGTAAGATGATGGGAGGATAAAGCGCTGGCCAGTATTCCCCAGTTCCGCATCTTGTGCTACTGCATCTGCTAAACCCTTGTATAGATCAACCCTGAGTGTTCCCTGATGGCTCTTCAGCCAAGATAAATTTTTCTGATCTGTTGCAGCCCATGCATCAACAATCCACTGCTGAAACAGATTTCCAGCTCGGAAAATATGCAGAGAGTCTGAAGCCCGTTGATGAAGGCGATATGCATAATACTGTAGGAGCGACACTGTTTTGCGGGGCTTGGAATCAATTGCCTCCTCTGCTCCCTCATCCTGATCCTCTTCTTCCTCACTCTCATCATTGTCTGGTAGATCAAGTGGGATCCCTGGATGCCAGCCATTTTCTCCATAGGGAAAGAGTAGAACATAAACCATGGGCTGGTAAGAAGCATTGGATTCATAGATCCGCTTCATTGCTTGTGGCCCATTCCGGTAATGAACAATTAAATCTCTGTAGTCAGGAACAACTGATCCATCTCCCGGTAAAATAACTGCCACTTCTTCAGCTGTTGGGGCATTGTAACGGCGAGCATCAGTGCCTTTTTCACAGCAAATAACAGTGAAAATCTCCGAGGCAACATCAGGATGGGCTTCTTGCTGCGCTTTGAGCCTTTCAAAAGCAGTTTTGAAAATGCGCACATATCCGTGATTTTCTCGAAGCACCTGGTCCAGAATACCCATAACTGCAGCATTCAAGCCTGTCATATTGTTGTGACCTCCCGTATCCGAGCAGAATTGGCCTCCTCTGAGGAGTAGAAATAAGACTGAGCATAAATGGGATCTTTTTCTGCCTCTGGAAGGAGTGATCCAACCTTATGGTAAAGTGCCCCTTGTATTTTGAATACATATGGGCCATGACCATCCAAAACAGTTTTATCAACAGTGACACCCAGAGATGCTAAGGCGAATGCCGCATTGTACCTTCGGATATTTTTTTTGAATTCTGTGGAGTGATAGCTTGTCCCATCGAAGAGCTCCTCCAAAGCGCGAGGTGGTCGGCGAATAGATGGCAGCACAATTTTCCCATCCAGGCAGCATGTACCAAAGTGTGGATTATTACGTGTGGACTTTGCCAAGAGTTCTGCCTTCCAGTGGAGAGCACCACATTTTGTACAGACCAAATTCATGCGTCCCAGATCAATTGGCTCAACATTCCTCTCAGCAAACGGCTTGAAATATTTGGGCAGATTTGCCAGAGAGACAAAATTGGGAAAAGCAGGCTCAGGATTGTTCAGTTGCTGAGGAGGATTATTATTCTGTTGAGGTGGTTCAGGGGAAGGCATCCGGGGTGGCTGTGGATTATTATATGTGCTCTTTGTCATGCAGTCCAATTATCTACAGGGTGAAAATCCAGAGGTGCCTGCAGTTCAGTTAGCCGTTGCTGGTGAGCTGCTATGGTATTTGGTGTCAGCCTGAACCCAGGCCCATGTTGAGGCTGAGGATCAGAATCTGGAGCTCGTGATGGCCCAGGTTGAGGCTGAGGAGCAGTAGCTGGAGCTCGTGATGGCCCAGCAACTGCATTGACAGCTTGATTTTGTCTTCTTCGTGCAGGGCGATTATCTACAGGATTAAACTCCAGAGGGGCCAGCTCAGCAATACGTTGTTGGTGAGTTGCTATAGTGTTTTGACTGAGCCCTGGATTCCTGTTTACAAAAGGGGCACCTCCAAAGACATCTCCAGGATTCTGTTGAAATTGAGCAGGCTGAGGGGCATGCTGTAGCTGCTGGGGAATTAATTGGGGCTGACGATGTCTCTGTGGACTGTCAAGGACCCTATTGTCACGTTCATTCCTTTGAGATGCAATCCGAGCACGCTGTGGAGTATTAGGAGGAGTTTGATCCCTTTAGACCCACAACAATTAGTACCAAAATTTTGTTTTTCCTAAGCGTAATAAAAAAAGCGACTTGCATTTTAGAGACAGACTGCAGAGATGTAAAAAAAAACAGAAGAGAACAGGCAGAGTAAATGCATGGGGAGTTACTTACAGGTCAGATAAAAGCAGAGAAATGTTGGAAGTTGAAGATTTTCACAGACAGGAGGTAACTGGAATTAAAAGAGAATTAATTAGAGCCAATTTCCTTTAAGAATAGAAATCTAAAGCAAAAAGGCTTGCATTTGAGAGATAGGCTGCAGAGAAAGTGTTAAAACAGAAGAGAAAAACAGGAAAAAGCAAGGTGGTCATTACAAATCAGATAAGGCAGACAATTTTCTGGGACAGTTCAAGATTTTAGACAGATAGGGGTAGCTGGAATCAGACAGAGCTTGAGAATCAAAGAAAAGGATGAGGAAGCCCTGCATACCTGAGAGGTGCAGAGGCCAGATGAGGGCAAGAGGCAAGGAGCATTATCATAAATGAAATCAGGTTATCACAAATGAAATCAGGTGTAGCAGCGGGAGTGTGGGGGTGAACCCAGGTGAAGTGAAAACACAGCTAAGGTTATAATAGCCTTATGGTGTAGTTGGTTTATCGCAGCGCTCCGGATTTGCCCTGTAATGGCGAAGTCCCTGGTTTGAACCTCCCTTTTGGCACTTTCTTTAATTTAGTGTCGCGAGAACAGGCCGCTGCGCGGCCGCCAGGGCCGTGGGGAAATGCAGGTGACTTATATCAGGTGACTAACAGTGGCAGTGTCCTTCGTGTTTTCATGTATAGGATTATAGCTCTTTATATAGATGTACTTGTGACAACCATTATTACCCAGTTAAGCAACTGTTCCTATCTTTTTTAGGTTGTTTGGTTGCAATATACTTGCAAAATACTGAGGTCTGATGGCTACCATATATGGACTCAGGATTTTGTAAGGATATGCTCAGGATATTAGCTAATATATTGAGAATATCCGGACCCAGGATATTCTGGATATTTCCTTGGGATTTATGTAAAATACTGAGCATATACAGACCCTGTATATTGGAGGTATATTCTGGGGATTTTTGTAAAATACTGAGGATATACTGAGGATATGCAGGGTCTGTATATTGCTTATTGTCCCCAGTGTTGCCGACTTATGACTTGTGCACCTCCAACGTCACCTTGGCGTCCCCTCGTTCAGGTCCTGCATCCTCAAACACGGATGTACACCCCCAACCATGACCACCCACCACCCCTCCTGCATCTCCAAACCACCCCCCGGAGTCCCCCAAATCTCAATGGCCATGGTGTGCTTCTCCCGCTGCAGATGAACCACCTGCGTCTCTGACATCTGTCTGCACCGGCTCCCTCTGTGCTCCTTCTGTGTGCCCTACACGGACACGGTCGAACACCGCCCCCACATCCCCTCCACGATGACACCTCCGCAATGTCCTCGCTGCCCCACGCAAATGTGCAGGCCATCGTGTGTGTGCGGCTCGTGGTCGAGACGTGCTCGCATAGTGTTCGCACCCCTCATGCTCCACTGGCCTGCTGGCCGTTTTCCCTCTAGCGGAATCCTGCAGGGACTTGATGCAGGGCACTGCAAGGATTCTTTGGAGCAAACTCGGAAACCTTTCGCTGGAGCGATTCCTTTGTTAGATTACCTGAATATGTTACCTCTATACCTTTGTTTGAAGTGTCTGCTGTAGTGATTTCTTTATTATATTAGCTGAATACATTCCTTCTACACTTTCGTTTGAAGTGTCTAGCTGGATTGATTCCTTTGATGGATTACCTGAAAGCATTTCTTCTGGCATATTGTTTGAAACTTTTGCTGTATGAATTCTCTCCAGATCCTGGATTCAATGTGTCAAGTCTTAAGCTCCCAAAACCAATGCCACCTCCAGCAGCTACCACCCTACTGATCGTAAACAGGACGTTGAGTGTGCAGAAGTCTTTCAGCTGATTCGTTTGGGAATGGAACTCAGACATTGTTACCGAATTTTACTGAAGACAATCCCTACAGTGGATGATTTAAACGATAGCTCCAAGGATAATTTAAATGGATAGCTCCAAGGATAGACTGGAAAGGTTCCATGAAGACAATCCCTGCAGTGGATGATTTAAACAATAGCTCCAAGGATAATTTAAACGGTGAAACGGTGCACCTAAGTATGGCCGTGCCTAGGACTGACTGAGATGCTGCTATGAAACAGACACCAAAATCAACCAACACACACACACCAACAACACAACCAATACGAAGTGCTAACAAGTAAGTTTGGTTCGTCCTGAAGTATACAGGTAAGATTGAACTCCTCGAGGGGCGTTGGGACAGAGATCAACTCAAAGATGTTCGAATAGAGCTGTCCTAGGAGCTTCCAGTAGTTGCAAACTACCAAACTTGGGGTTCCCGGGCCACAGAATGTGGGGGTGGGAGAGAGATAAAGTGTCCTAGGACTGCCAACAATGGGGCCTAGGGGTCTGGGAACTCCGACCAACCTGCTAAACGGGGTTGATTCCAAGAGTTATCTATGACCAGCCTGCTAAACGGGGCTGATTCCAATGGCTTGTTTGATACATGACCAAACTACTAAACGGGGTTGATTCCAATGCCTGACCTTGCCACTTAACAAGGGACCTTTGAATACAAACTGCTGCAGCAGGACCACAACACAGTAGGGGCTTAGATGACCTTGAAGCACAAAGTAGCCAACAATTGAACTTCCTGTTAATGAATCTACACAAGAGGATAGGTTTTATAAACGAATCTCCGCACTGATACAGAGAACACAAGGCCCTTGGACAAGCAAATGCTGTTGGCAACCGCCTAGGCAAGTACTGGGGCACAAATGAACTGCTGTAGGGCGTGTTCTATGTGGTCTTTTATAGTAAATAGAGAGGTACATGACAGAGTGGAACTGAGTAATGAGAAATACGATGAGATAAGAGAAACAGACAGTCCGGGCGGGATAGGAAGGGTATACGCGGCGAGCCGCTCTAGTTTTGGGTGTCCTCGGCACCTAGTAGTCATATCCTTTGACTCCTAGGGCCTATATTGGGTATATTTCAAATGCCCTCAGACTGGCCGAACCTATTCGTGTTCGTCCCGGCTCCTCGGACACTTGCGTCCTGCCCCGGCATGGTTGCTAATCCATCCCATTTGTCCAGCTTAGTGAGTAAGCCATGGAGTACCTCTGCCGGCCGTCTATGTCCTCGATAGCTCAGCCTCAACGTTTTAGCCTGCTGTGATCGATCATCCACCGATCACTTTGGTCTAGTTTGGTTCCATGGGACGTGTCGCGTCTGTCACATGTTCTGATCATTCCCGGGATCCACCGGAAGTGTGTCCATGGAACGACTTAGAGCGGTCCCGGGACATCTGCGATGG
Source organism: Mycena rosella (assembly GCA_029378255.1). Lineage (NCBI taxonomy): Eukaryota > Fungi > Basidiomycota > Agaricomycetes > Agaricales > Mycenaceae > Mycena > Mycena rosella. The sequence goes on along the minus strand of JARKIE010000010.1, from coordinate 292,552 downwards.
ACTCCTAGGACATCTAAGTGTTCTTGTTGTAAGCGTGTGAGCGGTCAGTGGACACCCGCAAGGGCTCCTCGGACGTCAACAATGTCTCCTATTGCCCATATGAGCGGTCCGGGGGCACCCACAAAGGTCCTTGGGACATCATAAGTATCCTATTCAACATAGTCCTTGGACTGTAGTAAGTCCTCGAACATGATCATGTCCGGTCACAGTCCTTGTCCTTGGATGGTGACTTATTGTTCCTCGGACTGGTTCCATCCAGCCGTCTGTGTCTAACTTGGTACTTAATCTTTGTCTAGGCTTTTGGTTTAACCTCCTTGATAATACCTAGCTCTTTTTAGTGTAACCCGCCCCTAGGTATAGGTTGTGGACTACATCTAACGAACTTCCTGATACCCCTTGGACTACTATGCCGACCCCCATGGAATGGGACCAAGCCGTAGTATGCCCAGGATAACATTACGGTTCTCTCAGCATCATTGATATATGACCAGCAGCTTCGGAGCTCAGCTCTGATCCTAATTGTATAGCACCGGGCAAGGTAGCCCTAGGACTCACAAAATAGCGGGATTTCACAGTTAGCGCCAGACACGCCGTATCAACGGATAGCTCCAAGGATAGACTGGAAAGGTTCCATGAAAGTGTTTGACTGCAAATGAATGGTTGGGCGATAACCCTTGAGTTATTGTTTGTAGAGTTTACATAGTACTGGAGGTACCTGGGGAAAGGCTCGAGGGAAAGGCTCGAAGAAAGCCGCTGGAAGGGAAGGCTGGAAGGGATCGCTGCAACCAATCCCTAAAGGGAAACCCTGAAGCTGTCCGGTTGTCCGGCTGTCTGCCGGACAGTCCACCATCATACCCATACTTCCATAGTAATGCAAATGTGGGCTATGAGTCCTACAAACACAAATTTTGAGAGAGGAGACAGAGCGCACGAGGGCGGTGCACAGCACCGCTCCCGAAGCATGTGAAGGAAGGGATAGCTCACATTTATTCTGGTTCAGATTTTAAAATGTAGGTTATGAGTCCCGAAAATGCAACTCTGGGCTTGCCTCTCTAACAATCACAATTCCAAGAGTTTGTTCCAGGATCTCTCGGGCCTCGTCGCAGCTGTTAGACAAGCAAATTATTTTTGTGTCTCCCGAAATGTTAATAGTCACTTGTTTCGCCAGGATTGTCACCTCTGCCGTGAGGAGCGACCGAAGGTCGGCGACGAGCGGCCGGAGGTGGCACGCTATTCACTCGGAATAATTTCCTTGCTCGTATTGCATTGCGCAGCATTGCGATCCAGTCCCGTGATCCGCGAAGAAGACGGACTCGTATTGCCACAAGAGGTGCTTGATCGGAAGATCCTGTCCTACGTTCTCACGACCCCCCCCCCTCCCCAAATAAGGAGAGTGTTTGGTGCTAGCAAACACCGGCAGGTTGGCGGCGATCACTGCGGCAATTCTGCTCTTCTGCCGCTCACTGTGTCCGCCTAGCGCGTCGCGTCCGACGTCGACACGCGTCCTCAAGATATCCCCTCGGTGCAGATGGTCGTCGCGTCTTGACAGTAGGTTTCAAGGTCCCGAGCACGATTTCCGAGCCACGCACAACTTCCGGGGCAGATGTATTCACATAATATTTTATACACGTACTAATCATATATTTTGCAACTTAAGAAAGAGTATTTGAGTCGAGGGTTCTGACTCTAAGTGTGCGCAGAATTCCTTTTTTCTATGTCGGCACGCCGAGACGCCGACCGATGCCGAATCGGCACGAGATGATCGGATATTACAAATCTCTCGCTCGCGTGGACAAGATCTTCCGATCAAGCACCTCTTGTATTGCCATGCGCAGTAATGGCCTTAAAAACCACGTGTCCAAGAAAAATCGCCAATCGTTCCCAGGTTGCAAGGACCGTAGGATGGGTCGATGGAAGACGGAAGATCTGAGCATTGTCAGAGCAATGTCTTCGAGAGTGGTCGTGAGGGGGGGTCATAGTACGTTGTGTCCTGAGGAGGCCGTCTGACAGTTTGAGCCCCTATCCCTCACTCCTGCCCAGCGTCAAGCGGCCGAAGGGCTGGCTCAGAAGCTTTTCAACTGGGAACGGCTCATCGAGGAGCATTCCGCCGTCCTACGCGCAGACCCGAACCACCGTCTCCCCAGCAGACGCGTCAAGTTCGTCAGCCAAGCCATGTTCTTCTGCAAAGGGACCATCACGCTCTCAGCGGAGGCCGACTACGACGCGCATCTAGCAATGAAGAAGATCAAAGCCACTCTCCAGTACTATGTTGTCGAATTCACGTCCATGCTCTCAAGTTAACCTTGGTCGCAGCGCCAACCACGTGTACACTACGTGTACGCGCACCCGCACAGGCGCTGAGTCTCGCACATGCGGCTAGCACACAGATCCACGCCTCAATGACACCCTAGTATCCCGCCGTTCTCCCGCCCCCGCTTTCAGGAGATCGCCCACTTAGTACGCACTTCGCTGTCCGTGGCTGACGTCGAGGCCCATGGCGAAGATCCAGATATGCTTCTTGCCCTGGACAGGTCTTCGTCTCCGTGGATGAAGAGGAGGCTTTCAAAATCTCCGCAATCCTGTCTGCAATCCTGTCTACAGCCAACGAAAAGCTGTTCTTGTGGTATTCGCGGACCAAGGCGCGCAGGTTGTCTCCTATTCCGCAGACGAGTTCTTTGAGCTGCTTGGGTCGTGCTTCACTTTTGACCATTTCAGCTGGCAGAGCAGATCGCAGATAAATACAAGAGGGCTCGCTGTGTTGACCTTTGCTCAAGTTATCTTCGCTCTGATAGTCGCACAAGTTCTGTCATTATAGAGGTCGATTCGATTTCAAACCTTTCATGGAGTCTGATGCCCTTTTAGTCTAGTGTCTGATGTCTGTCTACAAAGTCTACCAAGTAAATCCTAAATCACTCAATTTGTACCTCGAGAGCGAGAAATGCCATGCACTGGCAATTGATTTCGTCAGTTTAAAATCAGGAAAATCATGCAAGCAACGCACATCACTCCATGCTCCAGTGCCGCCCACGCTGCAACTGCGTCGGGATTCCCCTCAAGAATCTCAGCAACGCGCCGATGCAGGTCGCCCACCTCTTCGACCATCTCAAGCAGCACGCCTGTGGGCTGCTTCCCGCTCACTTTGGCGCGCACGGACACGTAATTCATCGTCTCGCCCGCAAGATCTTCTTTGTAAAACCTGTCCGCACTTCAGTCAGGTCAGCAACGGCTTGGATGACGCGACGCACGAAAGAATGTCGTTGAGGAGAGACAGGCACTCGTCGATTTCGGGGAGTGCCTGGAGGTACGTCGTGATGTCGGGATGCGCGGCGCGGGGGAAGGCCGCGCATGAATACCCCGGCGCCATCCCGCTCTTTGCGCGCAGGTATTTGGGCCAGCCGAGAGCGGCCGGGCGCACATCCATGCAGACGACGTCCTGCCGCCCCTCCAGCGCCGTGGCCGTTACGAAGTCCATTGCGGCGGAGACCATTATGTTCGCGCAAATGGGGTCCCAGTAGGTGTATAAAGCGCCGAGGACAGATTGGAAGTGCTTGAGCGGGCCCGGAGGGTGCGTTCCGCCGACTAGAACGGTGTGCTGGAATTTTTCGATGGAGGACTGGGTCGCCACATCGTCGATGTAGAAGAAGAACCTGCAACAGGGAAGGTCAGCGAAAACGGCGCGCAAAGTTTTGTGGTCGAATTAATTACACACCATGCGTAATACGCGAAAGTCAGCTTGACCTCGAAGGGATGGTTGTAGTAGAAAAACTGCGATGCCAATTATGCACCGTAGCCAAATAAAAGAGGATAAGAACTCACTTCAACAATTGAGATAGCTTTCTTGGAAATTGATTCGAATTCAACAATGCTCTGCTGGTCATCTAACGCCCACGACTTGATTTCGGCATTCATAGCACTGATTAACGCGTCTGCAGTGCTCCCCGCGCTCATCATCTTGCGCGGAGAGGCGTATGAAATGGTGTCGAGAAGTAACTGGATGTTCTCTGTAAGTTGCACATCGCCGCGGGCCATCTGAGTCTGTAGATGCATTTTCATAACATACTCTAGTGTCAACACTAGTAACTCACCAGCGAATGATTTTCTGGAGAGAAGAGGGCCAGAGAACCCGGTAAATGCGTTGGCGCAACCGATACGGATCTAAATAGCATGACGGTTCCTCGGCTAGTCTGTAGTCTGACTAGGTCTGACTCCACAATATTTATGATAGTCGATGAATATTTCATGTGGACTCCGATTCTGCTGGGAAACTTCGTGAATATGAATTTCAATCAGAATCTACAACATAAAAACTCACACGTGGTTGCTACATACATACGTAGGCGGTTCCCATGCACTTTTGTTCCCTTTTAACCTCCGTACCTGAAACTCGATGTTCCTTCCGCGCAATGGGAGTTGTTGATGCGCGCCGCTTGAACCCCACGTAAAAATAAATAAAAAACATATAGCCGTGTTTTGGAGGACCCAAGAGTTTTGCGCGGGGACCGCGCCAGTAATATACCTGCCTACCTACCTATAGCCATGGAAACAAGATTGCGGCCGGAAAATCCTAACCGAGCCTGGCTTGAAATTCATAGCCGAGCGCGAGTCGAACACTGAGCCAACTGAGCCCGATTTTCCGTGACCTTCAAGACCCTTCGAGTTCAAGCCGGAACGAGCCCGGCTTCTTTTCTAATTCAAACCGTCGTGTCGCCTGTGAGGATATAGAGCTCCGGGAGGAGCTTTTTGAAGCCCGAAGGCATTGCGTTCATATATTTGAATTTTTGAGCCATGGTTGCCCATGCGGCAGGGGAGAATTAGCATGGCGAATAAGAGCCTCGAGACCTTGAAAGGCGCGAATGGCGTCCAGCTCAGCAAGCTACCTCTGGAACGTCTCCAAAAATGTCAATGAAAGCGTGTCAAAGAAAAGAGCAGAGTGACCCCGTGACCTGCTTTCCTGCAAGTTCCGAGCCGATCGGAACAGGTCCCAATCGGTGTCGACGCCCTTAATTTGAAGCAGGTAGTCACAGCCTCGTATAAGTACCTACGCACCCGAGAAAGTATACGCCAAGCATACGACCAAAACAAGATTACAAAAACACACTAGTTTACATCAAGTCCTGGGCAATGAAAGTATCCGAGGTCAGATTCTGAACAAAAGACGTCCAAAAGGCGTCGTCCGTGAACAAATCAGCGTTCGGGTTTATCATTGCGGACTCCATGGCGCCATCCTCGTGTGTCGAGCCAGAGGCGCGGTGCTCATACGGCATGTCTGCTGCATAGTGGCAACTATGTGTGTTCTCGCTGTGCGGCTGGCACGTACCGTCGGGCATGCGCATGCCCTGGAGCTTACGCCGCTCCCACGCGCTGAGCAGCGCGTTGAGGACGTGCCCGCAACGCCCGGCGGAGTGGTCCGGCGCGTGTGCAATCTGATTCAGGCGATCGATAGTCAGGATCTGGAGCCGCTCGCTTGCGCCGCCCACCTTGCCGCCGCCGAGTTGATAGATGGAGAAGTTGGACACGAATATCCAAGTCGCAGCGAAGCCGACCATGATATAGATGTTGTCCGGTGCAGTGCTCAAAAGCGTCAAGTCCGATGGCGCCAGAAACGCGGTGAGCACCGCTTCAGCACTGACGAGCGCGATGCGCCCGAAGTGAAGGGGGACGCATTGGTTTTCAGCCGTTTGGACTTTCCACCAAGGAATCAATGGTGTATCTCTTTCGTGGACTGTTCTCGTTTCACGGAGGGCATGGTGCATCATGAGGAGTCGACATGAATGGTATTGAAGAATGAGCATTTGCGAATAAAAGGTGTCGTGCTGGGTAACGACTGGGAAAGGATGAGTATTTGTCAGTTTCGTGTCTAGCCCATGGCTTACCGGGCAAGGGGCTCAAGAGTCGACCGAGGCCTTCCATGGTAGAAGAGAGATTATTAATGGTCTTAAAGAAGGAGCTCAAGTCTTGGGCGCTCTTTAGGCGGGTTTTGAACGCAGTTTCAGTCGTCTGGAACATCTTTGCGCTGAGTCCAAGACGAATGTCACGAATAGCGGAAAGGGTGAAGTCGGGGAGAGTAGCCAAACTTGTCATATCGTGATCCAATTGGGAAATTTGTGAGACTGGTGCACGTCCAGTCCCGATGCACAGCCTGAGAAATAAGATCAAAAAGGAAATAAGGAAGCGCGGGAAAGCACATACATTGACTCGGATATTGAAAGATGCATCCACTAAATCGATGGTTAGAACACACGTACTGCCTGGGGAAGATGAACAATATTACCAAACGCCATCTTTGAGTGGATTCATCTAGCTCAGCTTGCTTGTGTGAACTTAATCTGTCCTTTTCGGCGCGTAGCCCGGTTGCACGTTTTGATTCGTTCTGCAGGTGCAGATTCCTCGCCATGCTGACGGCTGAGGCGATGAGCAATCGTCCATCCCGCGCCTCGGCACCACCGCAGATCGGCGCCCAGACGGAGAGTATGAGAAGCGCCGTGATTGACTCGATCGATGGCTGGGGATTGAAGATTTCCCGCACGAAAACGTCTTCTGTGAGTTTCTGAAGCCGGGGAGCTATTTCCGATCGGGCTCCAGGCCCCAAGTGGCGTGAGGCAATGGTACATCGAACTATATCCAACTGTGAATTAGTGTATTCCACAGATTCCGGTTGAGCGCACAGCCATGGGCTATATCTAGTTTCGAATCTGTATTATACCAGAATCAGTATTCATCTTCAAACACCGCAAGCAACACTCACATCTCTAAAAGTGAGGTGATTTCCAGCGGGCTCAGAATATCCTCCAGTCGTCCCACGTCAGGGAGCACAAGACCTGCGTCTGTGCGCGGACACCTGACGAGCTCCTGAATTGCGAGCATTGGAGTCGCAGTCCAATCTACGCGGCTCACGGACCCCCATATCGGAGTCGATGCGGTTGGAACAAGGTCCTCCGGTAGCATGTCATATCGACCCGGAAGAGATGGGCCGGTCTCTGCGTTGGGCCGGGACGAGGCGGCTGCTGCAAGAGTATTCAGGCCACCGTAGATTTCTGGAGGACTGGATTCTTCGGACGCAGTAGCGGGCGACTCCGTCTGCCTCGTGTTTGGGAAGAAGTGAATGAGATTAGAGGCCTCGAAGGAGCATTCGACGCCGAGAATCTTGCAGCGGTGACAACGAATGGTGATTTGAGCTCCAGGTTGGGTGCGGACATCGAGGATCTCGCACCGGCTCTTATGGCGACGGCATGAGGCACACGCTTGGCTCGCCTTCGCCCTCTTCGGTCCTGGATTTTCGCTTGTTGAGGCCCTTTTCATGAGTGGGAGATGCTGGGAGGTGGCTCCGACGGATCAATCACCAGATATGGCCATGACATTCCATCGCGGTCCGAAATCCGGGGTGAAGCGGCACTTAGAGAATTCACACCAAAGTACAGCAACTCAGCCAGCTGGGGAATAAATAAAATAAAAATAAAAGCGCTAATCTGAGCCCGAGCCCAACTGCAAATCAGTATCCCGTGGGTGGTAAAAGGCGGCGTCGGATGAGTAGAGTACGATGTGGTGCGGTGGTTTTAGATCGGTGGTCGACCGCTGGCAGGAAACGAGCGCCGGGGCAGAAGTGGTGAAAACGCAGCGGATAGGAGGGAGGCGTGAAGGGTATCGCGGGTACCAGAACACTACACTAATAGCGAGAAGGGGTGACAGGTGTCTCGGGCGCGTGGGTGCGCGGAGCATGGCACGAAATGAATGATAAAAAAGGAGTCTCGAGGGGAACCGCGAGGGTGCAGAGATAGAAGGCGAATCAGGTGCCGGTGGGCGTCGGGTGCCTTGTCGGCGTGGTGCGGCGGTCGCTGCTGAGGAAAAGATGACGAGACCTGAAGAGGAAATCAGCACGAAGGAGGACAAGAAGAAAGGAAAGAACTAACCACGGTATCACCATTCACACCAAAACCAATTCCAATCCGAGAGCCGCTCAGTCGCGCTTCCCGTGTCGAAGCGCGTCCACCCGAGAGCCGGCGTTGAGCTGAGTCGGATCGACCACGTACCGCGCCGTGCGAGAGATCCGGGCATCCCCAGTCTGCCGCACATCTTGGCCTTCGCGTCGTGGTTCTCTCGGGAGCGGAGTCGGTGGTGGTGGTAGTGGGATGAAATATGGTTCTCGTCGTCGTCGTCGTTGTCTCCAGCAGGCAGGGCAAGTACCGGTCGAAGGATGCCGGGGCAACGAGACATCGGGAGAACCAGACCCACGTCTATCCATCCCTGACACGGCACATCCATCCTGCGAGCAGCTGGTGCCCGTCTCGATGTCCTCGCGTAGTGTCTTCAGCTGAGTACTGCACGGGGAGCGACGAAGAGAAGGAGGGTGGGCGAAGAGATGCGGGGGTGACGAGGCATCGGCGGGAGGGAGACTGGTGTGTCCTGGTCCTGCGGACCCACATCTATCCATCTACTACGCGCGACGCTTCCTTCCGTACGAGGCTAGAACCTGCGCAGTCCTCTCGACTGGCGACTCGGCGGGGGGCGGCAGCGAGAACGGGCGACGGGGCATCGGTGGGAGGAGACTGGTACGTCCTAGGCCCGCGGATCCACGTCTATCCATCTTCAGTGACGACTCGACTTGCCGGGGCTGGAGCCCGATTGGAGGCGTCGCAGGCTCGACGGAGGGCGGCGTCGTGAGGAAGGGTGGGGTGGGCAGTGTGTAGTTCACAAAGCGAGTCGGTGTCGACGGAGGACGACATCGAGAGGAAGGTGGGGCAATCGGCGTGTCTGTGGCGGTGCGGGTGTCGCAGACTCGACGGAGCACGGTGTCGAGAGGAAGATGGAATGGGCGCGTGTGGTGGGTGTGGGTGTAGCCATCTCGACGGAGGGCGGCGCCAAGAGGAGAGTGTCGCAGTCCCAAAGAAGGGCGGCGTCGAGAGCGAGACGGGGGAAAGGTCGGGTCGTAGAACGCGCAGGCACTGGCGGAGGCTGACAATGCGAGATAAGGATTCAGGTGACTGACAACGAGAAGACTATGGTACATACTCACTGAACGTCTCGTATGCCGGGGGACGAAGGGAAGGAATGGGGGGGCACAGACGGCGGAGAGCCAAGCGCGGCGTCTCTGACAGGGCGAGGTAAGGATTCGGGTGGCTGACAACGGCGAGAGGCACAAGTACTCACTGCGCGAGGTCGTCATCGAAGTGATCGAAAAGAGCGGACGCCCGAAGGCTTGAGGATGATGTCCGTAGGCGAGGAGAGAGTGTGGGCACCCAAGGGCGAGAAACGAGTGTTTTCATTAAGGGAAAGTGGTGGGGGAGTGTTTATTTGGCCTAACCGTCAGCCACTTGGAAACTTCGTGCCCGCTAGAATGAAGCTCCAGCCTCTGAGCGTGTCAGCGGCGCATCAGGCCCTGCAGTACAGATTTTCGTTCATGGAACACAGCGTCAAGATGCCATTCAGTATTGACGAGCGGCACGATACGATTTAATTTGAGGTAGCTTGAAGATAACGGCCCATTTGACCGCGACTCGCCAACAAAACCGCACGAAAACCAGCGACACGGAGCTAAACATTTCTGCACATATTCTACATGTAATTTGAAGCTTGAAGCTCGAAGCTCGAGGTTCGCAACCGAAACGAAACGATAGGAGGGGAGTTCTTGACGACGGAGGTCTTTGGATGCTTCTGGCTGCTTGGACTCAGAGAGAGAAAGCCCAGATTGAAGGCTCGGAGATGTACGCTTGCAAGGATCTGGACAGGAAGACTCGGAGTTGTTGAACAACATGCGTACATACACCGCCTCTTCTTTCCTGCACTCATGAGCGCTACAGAATCAACACCGTCCGATATCCCTGCAAGTCCTTCACCAACCCCGCCTGCGATATTTTCCCTCCCAAACGAGCTTCTCGTGGCAATTACCGCTGCGGGTCAGAAGGGTCGCGTCCCAGACTGTCGGCAGAAGGTTTTCAAATCAGAATGGGCAATGTCGCACGTCTGCCGTCGTTTCCGCGACGTCGTTATCGGCGCACCCACACTTTGGACGCTCGTCGAAATCGGATCCGGCGACGGGCTCTATAATGGCTCAGTCGGCGTCCTCAAATTATACTTACCTGGAACGCTCCTCACTCAAATCCCTCCACCTGTCAATCGATGGTGCTGAGGACTCAGCGTTCCTGCTGGCGACAGTCAACCACTTCAGCACTTCAGCGTTGACAAACCTTCGCATTGACTACACTCACGGGGACCAAATTTGTTGGCTCTTTGATTCGACGACCCTCTCTGACTCCTCCTTCCCCTCTTTAACCTCCCTCTCCTTTGCCAATGTCGGGAAATGCCCTTACGAACAAAAACCAGAAATCTACTCGGTCCTCCGGCCAATACCATCCCCGCCGCTCCGGCGTTTCCCCATCCTATCATCTCTTACCCTGATCAACCAATGTTTCACCACCCACATCATCGAACAGATCTTGGGTCTGGGCCCGGAGTCAGCGCCGTGGCCTCTTCTTAAGACCTTGACGCTCTGTCCACAGGACAACGACATGCAAGCTGTGCACCGCACTCTCCAAAATCTTGAACGTTCGAAACGCCGAGAAGCACAGACGATTCCCAAATTCCGGTTTTCCCCCAAGCTTTTTAGTCACTTTCTTGAACCATATTCAAACTGGGACGAGCACCAGGTGGACGTGGAGTGGTATGACGCCACGGAGGTTCTCGCAGCTCTCGAGTAATTGATTCGAACGCCGGTGTGCGGTTTGCGGGCGTTCCCGTCACCTTTGTCGGTTTGGGCAATACGAAGGTGTGATTTTATGTGCTTCAACTGAGAACGGGAATAGGGCCAAGTGAACGCATGTACCTGCTCAGCCACCTTTCTAACTCGACACTGTAGATAAATACAGCATGAATCCGGTCTTTTGATAATAAAGTACATAACAGTTTCCTCGGTCCCCTCAATGTTCAAATATTACGATCTGCTTAATGCGCCTGTGCCCAACAACCAAGAGCGCTCCAGCGACCTCTCTCGGGTCAAACAATATTACCCTCACTCCGTCTTCCTCTCGGCGTCTTGACAGAGCCGCCAAAGCAAAACAACATTTGTCATCATACATTAACATGGAAATGGAAATGGGGTAGGAGTGAGCGAGTACCTCGGTGCTGGCGCCGTGTCACCAACGTCCGGAGCATGAACAGGCTGCCTCTCAGCTTCTAGTTCTCTTATCCGTTCCATTAGCGACGCGATTCGTTGTCTGCCGGCTTCGAGCTCTGCGGTCGAATCTGCCGGTGGCTGGTTGGAATTTTCATCCACTAATTCTGGCTTCGCTGTCACCACCACTGGCACGGTGGTCAAACCCTTCTCCCCGTCCTCTACGTCGACAAGTTTCGACTCCCGACGACGCCTTTTAATCCGGAGAAGCAATCCCGGCAGGAGAATGAGGGTAATAACCACGTCAAAAACCAAGAGAACGGCGAATTCCGTCGGCCTAGCGCCACAATAAAAGTCAAGGAGATCCACGGGTTGGGATATAATATATACCGACCTGAAGGGAGACGCTCCGTTTATTTCCTGGACATCGCCGTTCTTGACACTGACAGTACTGGTGTTGCCAACTATGTTGCCGTTATTTGCATCGCTCTCGCAGTTCGAATTCCCCGCGTTGGCGGGGCAGTTAAGGATAGTGGCATTGTTATTATTACTAAAGTTCCCGTCGTTGGAACCCACAACATCGTTCCCGTCGTTGAAGCCAACAACAATATCGGAGGCGTTGGTCCCGGCACCGCCGTTGATTAGATCCATGACCTGATCCTGTATTAGCACGTTGTCCCCGATGAATGGCCCGACACACACCAAGGCGGAGGACTTGATCGAGAGCGGAGAGCGTACAATGAAGATGCTGTCCGACAGCGCAGATTATGTATGACCAGCAGTGAGTAGAGAACACCCAGCTTGAGTAGCATTATAAGGGTAACACTAACAGCCATCGATATTTACAGAACGGCTTCTCGTTGGCTTGTCGCTTGTTGCCATCCATTGGATCTGGAAAGTCAACTTCTAATGTTCGGGACTGCGTCAGAGGCAGCGGATTGCTGTTTATATTTGAACTTGAACTAGATGGATTGTTGGACGTCGCGACTCGGATGGAGCGGAGGATAAAAGCGCGAAGGATGGAGGTCGTGGACACGGGGGGCGTCGCCTTTGCCGACAGCCCGAGATTACTATTCTGCGTCGCTCGGCTCTCCGCATTTTGCAGATGTACAGCTTAGCGTCGTTGATAGGGAAGACGGGAAAGAGATGCTTGTCCAACACAACGTAGAAGAGCAACACTGTAAAAAATTGGGCAAAACGAGGGGTGGAGGAGAAAAAACAACAGTTATTTATGTGCGCGATCATGATCAACAGCGATTGACAATGCTCACCGGAGCATCTCTGAGTTTCAGGCGATTAGCTATCTAGGGCTTTTTGGGTCCCTGATGGCGAATATAAAGTCCCATATCCAAATTCCCGTAGTGTAGGACTACAATGGTCGGCGTTGTAGTGTTACATATATATTCGGCGTTGCCCCAAACATTGGGCGCGTTCACCACAACCACTCGCCCTAGCACTGGGGTGTGAATTGGTAGTACACATCAAGGTAGTTCAGTCGACAGCTTGGACCTAGTGATTTGAAGGCGTATTTGAGTCGTGGAGGGTGTTGCTCTTCCCGGTTAACAACGACTGTAGACTGTAGTGCCCTGCGACGGTCCGGTACGGTACAGCGCGAGGGCCAGTGCGGGAGAATAGATCTAGATTATGAGTACTAGTACAATGGCATGGAAGTTGGGAACAGAGATGCGCGTGGCTTTGCCGCGCTTTGCTTCATTGCTTTAACCCCAACCGGCTTCGAACTCGAATTTTCAGCGCGACGAGAATGGCTATCGTAAAATCGACTGTGCGCCGGACTCGGAGGATCCTACGGGTTTCCAAATCCATGTCTTTGCTTCCACCATCTCTGCCAGTGAATTGGGTGGAATTCGAGACGTGAATGTTCGGGAGGACACGCTTTCTCGTCCTGGCAGTTGAATCCCCCTCTGGAACATCATAGCTAGAGCCCAGTCGACTCCCGTGGCGCCGCGCAGAACAGTCTCCGGTTCCTTGAATTTCCTAGTACCGCGGCGGCGGTCGTGATTTCTGTAATAGAGGAGCGTCTCCGTGATACTCTTTCGGATTCTAATTTCCTGCCACGGTGTATGTGTCCAAGAAACCAGTACTGTGCGGGCCGCGCGCTCTTGGAATGATAGTACTCCCCGCCTCGTCCGTGTCTGCCAGGCGACGCGCCGCCTTGGGTCTCATTCTCCCTGTGCTCCATGCTCTTCCGTTCTGGACACTGGGGGTGGTCCTGTACAGGCGAAAACAAGCGAAGAGTCCCACCGCGTCCAGATCCTCGATCTGCCCCGAGAGAGAACCTAAGCGCGAAGGATGGACGTAGACGCGCGCAGCCTCGTCTCTATCGACAGCCTAAGATTACTACTGGCTGCGTCGCTCCACTCTCCGCATTTTGCAGATGTAAAGTAGCAGGGAAGACGGGAAAGAGATGCTTGTCCACTGACGTCAGTCGACGACGTCGACCACCCCATCGACGGCGGACGCGACACAAACGACGCTCAAGTCACACGAGAAAGTCAAGCAATCGATATTTTTCATTTCGCATATCAAGATTTTGTTACGGACCCAACGGTGTTCCTACTACGGGATTGGTGGGAGCGGGGCACCGGGCACCTGTCGCGGACCCAAGGACAGGTGGTGTATCGTGGCGGGGGGCTGCGGCAAGGCGACGTCGGGCAGAGACACGAATGTGGGATGTGGTGCACAGTGTGGTCGGGGGTCGTCTGCAGGTGTTGGCGGGCGTCGGCGGTGCGCAGGCCGGCACGGGGTCATTTACTCTGTGGGCGAGAAAGGAGAATTGAGCAGATGAAAACGGAGGGCGGTGGGGACGACGCACTGGAACGAGCTCTCATTTTTCTGCGTTTGCGCCGGAGTCTGCGGGATCTTTTCTTCTTCCACTTCTCTCTCATACTGCGTGTGGGTTAGTGAGGACGAGCTAGACGAGGAGATGGAGGGACGCACTTGTGAAGTTAATGAAGAGAGAGAGAACTGGAGAGCCTGTCAGCGCGTGGGAGGGCTAAGTACTGTACAGTCACAGTCACATCACAGTCACAATTACCGTACGCGACTCCTCCAGTACGTACGTATGGGTGAAACTGAAAGAAAAACGCAGGGAGTCCTGATGCTTGCAAGGTTGAAGCGTCTCATTCTACAGTAATAAAATGCAGCGCGCTATATACTCAGCACTGGAGTTGCACTGGAGGATCTGTTCAGGCCAGCTTTCCCACGCTGCCAATGTATTTCCCAATCGGGCCTTGGCTTTACGCCGTCACGCGATGGGCAAACGAAAGCGGGTACCAGCCGCGCTGCACTCGGAGCTCTCCGAATACAACTCCCTCCTGCGCGTCCTGCGCACAAACGACACTCTCGACCTCACAAAGCACATCACCCTCTCCCCGCCCCGCAGACCGCGCCACACGGCCCAGGCCAGCTCCTCGAAGCCAGATGCGCCGCAAGTCGACGAGCAAGACGACGGCGACGACGACGAGCCCCCGGCGAAGCGCGGACGTCCCCGGAAGCGCGACACCTGGACGCGCTGGCCGCTACTCGTCAACGACGTGCACGTCCCCGAGTGGGGCCTTGAGGACGAGATCGGCGCGCTCGTGACCCTCTGTCTGCGCAACAACCCTCCGAAAATACCACAGTATGCGAAATCAGCGCAAGTGGAAGACGGAGACGAAGGAGACGCGGACGAGGACGACGAGGACCCCCCGCCGATCCTCCCGCACCTCGCACAGTCCGCGTCCGCCTTCCTCGCCTCCATCCTCGCGCTCCTCGCGCTCCACACCCCCGCGCGCCCGCAGAGCATGCAGAACCGCCTCAAGCCCATCGGGTGGCAGACCGTCCTCGACGTCCTCGCGTCCTGCGCCGAGCCCGCGCATCCCAACTCTCTCATCGACCCCGCGTGCGCCTTCCTCTTCTCTGTTTCCTACCCTAAATCCGCTGACGCTGCTTTAGTATGATATCGAATGTCAAGACACGCATGGAGGCCATCTACGGCCCGTGCGAGAGCCACGGTGCGTCGTTCGCGCGCCTCCTTTCTCCTTATTTCTGACCCGACCCCAGCCCCCTTGCGCGCCGCGCTCAAATACACCTCGCATGCGGCCGCGAGGCTGGAGGAGGCCGACGTCGCGCTGTTCTCGTGTGCACAGCCCACGCGCAGACGTACGTCGTTCACCTCCGCCTCGGATTTGGACTTGATTTAATTTAAATTTTTCATAGAGCCGAAGCAGAGGTCCGAGAAGAGGGCCCCGGTGGTGGAGGAGGATGTGGACTCGGACGATTTGGATGGCTGATCGTTCTGTCGTTGTGTTGTTTCTTTCTTTTCCGTATATACTGCAAGTCTCCCCTCCCTTTTCTCACCTGTACGCAACCCATTTTGCCCTCCCTGCTCTGCTACAATATCTAGCGTTATAGACCCGCCTACGCATCATTGTACATCCAGAACACAATCGCTCACGTTAATTACACTAGATCGGAAGCCGTATCACCCCGTACTCTTCCACGCCCTCCGTCAGACGGCTGAGCGCGAACCTACATCCGCTGCTGTTATCCCTGCCCGAGCCTATCAGCCCCCTTCGAATACGCACGCAGCGCTGCCTCCATCTCCTTCATCATAAGGCTGGTAATTTTTCGATCCGGCAAGGATCAGAGCGGGCCCACGTATTGTGGGGTTGGCGTGGACGACAACTTCGACGGCTATGGTTTCTGTTCCGGGGTTTCCATGCACGCCGATATTATGGGGTTTGAGTCTGGAGAAAGTCCGATGGCTCTACCGTTTCTGGCGCACTCAAGGCGCACTACTAATACTAAATAGTAAAGCCTTTTCGTCAGAGAAGATACGAAGCAGGTTTGATCCATTTACCCAAGGGCTGCCAGTGTCGGGATTAAAATTTCGGATATAAGGTTAGGGGGGCAGAGGGCTGAAAAAACTTTTTACCCATATTTTGAATGGGGTCAAACCACTCCAGTATCTGTGGGTTGGGAAAGGTCTAGTGGTTGGAAACAGAGCCTCGAGGCCCCCGACGCCGGAAGGTTGGAATATTGCTCCAGAAATCAGCGCAGAATTCTCAGAAGTGAAGCCTAGGATATTAGATTCAACAGTGGAGACACAGGGAGACACTCAAATTTAGTCTCACAGGGGCATGACATTTGGAAGCTGTCCATCAGGTGGCGGCGGCCTGCACATGACTCGGGTCGACGGCCCGACGCTAGGGGTGGGAACATCCTTCCATACATGTAAGTTTCCTTTACCTCGTCTCCAAAAAGGAGAATCGACCATCATGAACAACGAAGCCACAGCAGCATCGCGGTTTGGGACGAGAGCCTGAAAGCAACTCGACAGCGCGACTCGCGAAAGCTCCGCGAGTCTGATACGATCACAACTCGCACTTGGCTCGCAGAGCCATGAATGCGATCCCACCTTCAATTTTACTCTCAAAACCCCTCATAGCCATCGGCGCTGCAGGGCAAGAGAGTAGAGCGCGCGAATCTCGCGTCTCTGTGTGGGAATCCCTATCCCGCTTCCGCGACGCATTCCTCACTGGACCCTCGTCGACCGACCTGATTCGGGGGGCTTAGCGCAAGTCTTCAAGCTGGAGCTGTACAGTCACTTCATCGAACGCGCCGCCGTATAAAAACAGGAAAAGAAAGACAAGGGCCCTCCCTCCTGGTATGATCCCTTCAGCGCCTCCTCGGATGCCATCAGGAATAACCTTCCCATTTGGACGGCGCACCTGGAGCTCCAGCAGTTCGTCAAGGATCGGAGCTCGCTCTTCGGCATTGAAATAAGTGACAGGTGCTCCAATCCAAGCGTAGGACGCCGCATCTCTTTGCCCCGCTCGCAGCCTAAACGTCTCTTAGTGCAGGAAAATCGACTCGCAGAATAATTTCTCGAGCTGCAGCAGCCGGGAGCCCGAGCAGGTTCCCGCCGCAAGATTATGTCAAGTTCCGCCAGCATCTGTCGAGCGTCATCTCGCAGGACAGTCACCGCGAGCATGCTATTGTCGGCGCGTATCAGCGCGTATGATGTATCTCCCCAAAAATACTGGCTCCAGAGGCTTTCGGTAGTTAATGATTTCAACTTGATGGTCGCCTCGGAGTCCTTGTTTCGAAACTTTCAGCACTAACAGCAGTGCACCGTGGCATCGCGCCATTTGTAATCCGGATGCTATCCTAATTTTATTCCCCATTGCAAGATTTTCGTACGGCGACTTATAGTAACCGCGACGGCCAGTCATTATACGCTAAAAGTCTCACATTCTTCCCGTCGGAGTTGCAGCTTGCGGGGTTGAAAGTATGCACTTGAACGTTCAAAGAGGGCCAATTCTTTTGTGGATCAGATCTCTCTTGACTTCTTGATTCGCTTAGCTCGATCTGCTTCAAGTCTCAAGGCAATCATCTTCTTTAGGCGCCCGAAACTTAAGCTGATACTTAAGCAATCGAGGACCAATAACAACCGAGGTCGCCAAACTTCCGCCATTCTAATCTTGTCTTCTTCTAGCTGCCGGCAGCCAGTCTTCCTTCCCTCCCACCGGCAGTCTTCTATATTACAATGAAGCAAACGATAATTTCTGAAAGCGACCCCAAAATCAGCTACTCCCCGGGACATTGGAGCCAGTTTCCAGGTCCCGTAGGGCAAGAGCAAACAACATCCACCTATGGAGCGAGTTTCAACTTTCGCTTTAATATTTCCGAAGGTATGTATGTCAGCTCACCATTCGGCCGCCGACTGACCCACGCGTAGGTGGGACAGTAGAGGTCTACGGCAGCCTCCATCCCAGCACCAACAGCAGGTAGGTACTACGTATATTCAGGGGCAGCCCTATTGACAGACAACCATAACAGCATCGTTCCGAAGTCGGTCTACGACGTAGATACCACAAATCAATTTGTATACACCGCTCGCTGGGTAGCGCTATCCACCCCCGTCACAAATTTCTACAATTCCAGTCCCCTCAGTGCTGGCACCCATACACTCTACGTCAGCATGCTGAGCTCCAACCCCTACTATTTCGACTCCATCCAAATCTACGATCCTCTGGCAGTAGCGGATCCTGCGAGTTCGGCATCCAGCTCTGCAACTCCCACTGCAAGCCAGATTACGAGCTCTACCATGCCCGTTGCAGCCATTGTCGGCGCAAGTCTGGGTGGTCTCGTGCTCCTTGCGTCCATTATCATGGCAGCTTTTTTCCTCCGCCGACGCCGGCGTGAATCCAGGCTCAGCCGTCCGTCTTTCGCCGCAGGCGTAGCCAAACTTCACTGACCGCCTATTTACAGTGGTACCCTCGAGCGACGGTGGTGAATCAGGTGTGCGCCCCTTCATTGACACTGCGCCCACTTCGCTTTTGGCAGGGCGTAAAGGGCGTCGAGACGAGTCCCCGCCGCATCGTTACGATGACGTCGAACTCCGTATTCCCTCAAATGGCTTGGTTGGTACGACCGGAGTCATACGCTTGGATTCGGGCCAAATGGTAGACGAAATACTGGTTCCCCCAGCATACGAATAATGCGCCAAATTGTACGGCCGACAAAAAACTGTAGTTTAATAATTAAATAATACAATTAAATAAAATTGGCGGAGAAACTTGGGCGGTGGAAAAAACCTCAATACAACCAGTAAGTAGGCCCAGCTTCCAGTAGCAGAAGCAGAAGCATCGCCTTTTGGGAAAACCATACAGGCAAACGCATCAGCTGGCGTTCAAGTTTGGGGCACAGCCGCATTCCACATTTTCTCAAACGCGTTTGAAAACATTGAATAGCCGTATATCCACAGCATTTCAACCTATCATCATCTCCCTTCACTTTCTAGCACTGGTTGTGCGCTTCGGTGTCCGTCAAGGGACCTGGGACACACGAGTCCCATTTATACAAGATCAATTCAAACGAATTCCCCAGGTGTTGCTGCAGTGACATCTTCGTTTTGTATTCATCTGTTCGTATTTATCTATACGTCACTCCCGGGACCTCGTGTCGAATATCTACAGGAGCGTATCGGAATTTCTGAAAAAGACGTTATGGCAGTACTAGATCTTACTCGATACACACTTCGTGAGACTCTGCCAAGCTCATACATTAAGTCCCCTGAAGTCTTAACAGCGGCCTGGCACTAGAACCGAATCTTCTGGGTCCAACAGAAAGAACGAACGTTCCGCGAGGCTTTTTCTTCACAAAGTAGTTCTCGCTGCTCGACTTCAATAATTCGCGAGATCCAAGTATAAGCAGCACATCTACCTCTGACGCCGTCCCGAACATTTACTTCCAAGATGTGATCCATGGCCGTCAAGATCTGATTGCGGAGCTCGAAGCCGCGAGACGAAGATATGCGTCACTGATGGAGCTGAATCACGACACGAGTTGGAGGCTGAGAGGCAACTCATGCTGCGGACTTTTGTGACACGCCAAGGTACTCCCTCGCCCCTACCCCATTTCCATGCTAGTGTATGTGTCAATTCCATATGTGGGCCCACCGGACGTCTATTACAGCATCAACCATAATAGGAAGCGCAGGTGTTTAGGAGCTCTGTAGGGTCACTCCACGAAATAGAATGGAAGCAAAACGGGATTTGGGTATCGCCTCATGACGCCCGCGTTTGGAGCGTATTAGGCGCCGGAGAGTGGCATTCTGCAAGACACACTGTGATGGTTTCGCTGTGCGGCCGAGACCAGGACTTGTTGGATAATGTCGGCAGTAAAGCATTGGTAAGAGACGATAGGATGGGAAAAGCCGGAGCGGGGGGAGGTATCGGCTGAAGGGCGGAGCAGATACTTGTAGGATCCAGGTGTGCCCAGAGGGCGTCACTAGTATTCCTGCACAGCTGCCCATATTTTACAGCTTGCGAGCGTTCCAGGTATAATTTGAGGCCGTCTACTGAGCCATTACGGAGCCCGTCGCCGAATCCGATTTCGACCAGCCTCCACAGTGTGGGCGCCGATAACGATGTCGCGGAAGCGAGGGCAGGCGTGCGACATTCAAGTTGCCCATTCTGATTTGAAAACCTTGTGTAAACCGTCTGAGACCGGGACGCGACTGGAATCCTACGAGCAGCTCGTTTGGGAGGGAAGATATCGTGGCAGGGGATATGGAAGGACCCCAGATGGCGTTGGTTCTGAAACGTTCATGGGTGCAGGAAAGAAGACGCGGTGTATGTGCGCATGTTGTTCAACAACTCCAACTTGAAGTGACTCTTCCCTCTCACCCTCGATCATGATGCACACCTATCCCTTGTCCAGATCCTTGCAAGCATAAACGCATTCCAAGCCTTCAATTTGGGCTTTCTTTCTCCGAGTCCAAACAGTCAGAAGCATCCAAAGACCCTCCGTCGTCAAGAACTCCCGTCCTATGATCGTTTCGTTTCGGTTGCGAACTTCGAGCTTTGGCAAGCCTCAAGTTACATTTAGAATATTTGCAGAAATGTTGAACTCCGTGTCACTGATTTTCGTACGGTTTTGTTCGCGAGTCGCGGGTAAATGCGCCGTTATCTTCAAGCTACCTCAAATTAATATCATCGTATCGGCCTGCCGCTCGTCAATACTGAATGTCATCTTGATGCTGCGTTCCATGAGCGAAAATCTGTACTGCGCGGCTGACGTGCTCAGAGGCTGGAGCTCCATTCCAGCGGGCACGAAGTTTCCAAGTGGCTGACGCTTAGGCCAACAAGCACTCTTGCCTCCCACCACCACAGTCGTTTCATGAACACGCTCGTTTCTCGCCCTTTGGCACCCATTCTCTCTCATCGCCCACAGGCCTCACTCTCCAGCCTTCGGGCGTCCGCTCTTTTCCACCGCCCTCGATGGCTTCCTCGCGCAGTGAGTACTATCGCCTCTCGCCGTTGTCAGCCACCTAACTCTTTACCCCGCCTTTTCAGTGACACCGCACTCTACTCTCCGCCGTCTGCGCCCGTTCATCTCTTCCCCTCGTTCCCCGGCACCCTGGTTTCTCGTTCCCCGGCAAACATATGAAGATACGCAGTGCGTATTATCATTTCCATCGTTGTCAGCCACTTGACCTCACCTTGTCAGTATTCCTACCGAGCGTCGTGTCCATTGCCTACTCCACCTCCTGCCAGTCTCGCTCTCTTCTCGCTGCCGCTCCTCGTCAAGACTGCGACAATCACGAGTCGCCGACTACTCCACTCTCTTCTCGATGCCGCCGTTCGTCGAAACGCACGAGACACCGCCTACCCCATCTTCCTCTTGACATCGTCCTCCGTCGAGCCTGCTACATCAACCCGCCTACCCGCCTACCCGCCTTCCTCCTGACGCCGCCCTCCGTCGAGACTGCGACACCTCCAGTCGACTGCACCAAGCGCGCTCCAGCTGCGGCAAGTCGAGTCGCCACTGAAGATGGATAGACGTGGATCCGTGGGCCTAGGACATACCAGTCTCCTCCCGCCGATGCCCCGTAGCCCCAGCATCTAGAAGTGCCCACTCGTTCTCGCCGCCGCCCCCGCCGAGTCGCCAGCCGAGAGGAATGCACGGGTTCTAGCCGCGTACGGAAGGAAGCGTCGCGCGTAGTAGATGGATAGACGTGGGTCCGCGGGACCAGGACGCACCAGTCTCCTCCCGCCGATGCCTCGTCGCCCCCGCATCCCTTCGCCGACCCTCCTTCCCGCCGCCGCTCCCCGCGCACTACTCAGCCGGGGACATCACGCGAAGATGTCGAGACGGGCACCAGCTGCATGCAGGATGGATGTTCCGTGTCAGGGACGGATAGACGTGGGTCTGGTTCTCCCGATGTCTCGTCGCCCCGGCATCCTTCGACCGGTACTTGCCCTGCCCGCTGGAGAGGACGACGACGACGAGAACCATATTTCATCCCACCACCACCACCGACTCCGCTCCCGAGAGAACCACGACGCGAAGACCAAGATGTGCGGCAGACTGGGGACGCCTGGACTTCCCGCACGCCGCGGTATGTGGTCGATCCGACTCAGCTCGACGCCGGCCCTCGGGTGGACGCGCTTCGACGCGGGAAGCGTTTGACTGAGCAGCTCTCGGATTGGAATTGTTTTTGGTGTGAAGGGTAATGTTGTTGTCAGTTCTTTCCGTTCTTCTTGCCTTCCTTGATGCTTACCTGCCCTTTTCAGGTCACGTCGTTGTCGTCCGCCCGTCTCGTCGTCTTTTCCTCGGCGCTGACCGCCGCACCACGCCGACAAGGCACCCGACGCCCACCGGCACCTGATTCGCCTTCTATTTCTGCACCCCCACGCCGGCAGGGCACCGCTCTCGTTCGCCCCGACGCTCCTTTTTGACATTCATTCCGTGCCACGCTCCGTGCACCCACGCCGCCATGGCATCGCCCGCCCTCGACTGTTACGCATCGCACCACACGCCGCCAGCGCACCGCACCTCGCTTAGATCTGTTGTCCGTGCTTGTATTTTATCTATTCATCTATTTATTCCCCAGCTGGCTGGGTCTGATTTCGCGTCTTCTTACTTTCCTGTGTGAATTCTGAACCTCGCTTTGGATATGGATTCTCCTGCCTGCACTAGTAACTTGTTTTATGGAATCCGTCTAGACGCGCACAGCGCTTATTGATGCCCAGCACAGCCACACACGCGCTTCTGACGGCAAATCTTCGGCAGTCGACGCGTTTCGTTCTTGCCTTTCAAGACGCTTTCCTCCCGTCTTTCGCTCTTGCTGTTCTCTTGCGCTTCGCTGCCCAGGAAACACTACGTGGGGTAGATTCGATGGACCAATGACCAAGGGGCTGTCGCACGCGACTCGGACTGTCGAAGCGAAAAGCTTTTAATCTCCTTTCAGCGGGTTCTTTTCTTCTGCGCTTCTCACGCTTGTTTGAGTTAATGAATTGACGGAGGCTGCCGTTTGGCCCCCCTTTCCTCCTGACTCCTGCGCTGTTGTTTCTCTCGTCGACGGCCCTCACTGAGCACTCCTTCGACTCGGAGTCGCTGTTGTAAGTAACTTCTCATGTTGACGAGTTCTGTGTTTTCCATACCGCGCTCTCTTCGCTGCTCTGCTCTTCCTTTGCTCGCGTTCAGAACTTTCCTTCGCCCGCGTTCATGCTATCGCTACTGCTACACCCGACAACCGGCGACCGGGCTCCTTATTAGAATCCTGTTCTTTGAAGCTGGTGTTCGTTTAGAGGTCTCGTCAACCACTGGCATCTGACCTGCCTGGCGCATGGTGCCAGATACAGTTATGGACCGTGGGCAATTAACTCGGTGCAGAACGATTGGATGCCGCTCGATTTTAGAGCTGTTGTCCTCGGACCCGGCTTCGATGATTCCAATCTGCATCTGCCCAAACCCGACAAGTCCGGGCCTTTGTACATATGCATGTACGCCCGTCGGCGTTTTCCTCGCTCGTTCTCAAGTCCGAGTCGCCGTCCGTCCGAATAGCTGTGCTGGTAGGTCGCTGTGGCGACTCTCGCGTCGGCCGCGTCTGATTGTCTCGTGGGCCCAGGGTTGAAGTTATTTTGACCGCTGCCGCTCGAGGATCAAACTCCGGATACTTATGAAGACTGGCTTGTTCTTGCCCGAGCCCATTCAGGCACCTGGTGAAACTCAGGCACCAAACATGATTTCGATTTCGATAATCAAAACTGTATCAGTGCCTAAGCAAGTCGACATATCGACATGATATTCCCATGTGCTCGCGTATGAAGACGGCGTCGAGGGTCAAATAAGCAGCTGATTCTTTTCTGTGTGCGCTCGCCTTGCCCTTTTCGCCTCGGGACTCCTGGGGACAGATTACTTTTCTCGGCCCACCTTCCACAGGAAAGCGGTTTGTTTCTGGACACATTTTCACGGACGCTTTTCACGCGGTATTGCCAGCAGCAAGGATCGGTGGGCCGCTTGTCGCATGACCTCGTGTCGCCGTGATGTGAATTGCGGTGGACAAATCGGCGGATGGGGGGATTTTTCCGATATCGCTGGTCTCGGTATAGGAGTTGGAATCGGGGATGTGCATTCCTCGATGGGATGTTCCCCGGAGTATTAATAAACGAGGTAGCGATGAGATTGGACGTAAGGGCGATTGGGTGACATGACGGGGTAAATATACATGCTGCTGGCCGGGAAGAGTGATCTGCGATCTGCCTCCGTGTGTGGGGTGCGGGGATTTTATTGTGGTGGGGGGCGCTCGATGACGGCGGGCTGGTTTGGGGATCGGGGGGTGGGTCGGGCAGCCGCCACAAGGCAGTGCGGTTGTCCGTGACGTGACAGCGTGACTGCTGAGGTTTCCGGCCTTGTTGATATCGATTCTGTGTGGACCGAATCCGAATCGACGGGAAGCAGCTAAGGGTCTGCACACGCTTTAAAACACACAGCAAAACACCCGACCATCACAAAGGTGCGCTTGGACCGCCCACGTAACCGTATCCCCCGTCCCTTATCTTTCCTTCCCACCCACCAACATCCCATGCTAATACCCTACCCCAGCACTGCCCACCACGTATTCCGACATGAACTCCAACGGGGGCGGCCCGTACCCGGGCTTCGCCCCCCAGGGCCACCAGGGAATAAATCCCGCGATGCTCGCGTCGTACAACCGTCAGCAGCAGCCTAGCCAATACGGCGGCGGCGTCAGCCCCGCACAGCTTATGAACGGCGGCGGCGGCGGCATGGGGGGCATGATAAACGCGAACCACATGCTGCAGCAGCAGCAACAAATGATGATGATGAATGGCGGCCTCAACCCTGCTGCGCTTTCCGCCGCCGCTAACGGCATGCATCTCGGCGGCGGTGGTGGCGCAATGAATCCCGCGTCGCTAATGAACAACAACGGCCCCGGCATGTCTGGCCCGATGAACCCCCAAATGCAGGCGCCCCCGATGCAAATGACGCCCCAGGTCATCCAGGTAATGGCGAATATGGGCCTTACACGCGAGCACCTCGCGCAGATGAACCCCCACGAGCGCCAGGCATCAATGAAGAACGTCATGGCCACCCTGCGGCAACAGCAGATTCAGCAGCAGGCGCAACACCAGCAGCAACAGCAACAACAATTTGGGCCCGACGCTGGGTTTTTCGACCGCCCCGGGAGCGCGATGGGGATGGGACTGGGCGGTGGGGGAGGCAGCGGAGGTATGGGTATGGGCATGGGTATGATGCCGCCTCAGCGGCCCGGAACCGCGCAAGGTATGGCGGGGATGCGCCCCGGGGCCGCAATGGGCATGCACCAGTCACAGGGCATGGGCCCCGGCGGTGGGATGGGCGGCGGTGGCGGGATGGGCATGAACATGACCATGGGAATGGGTATACACTCCGCAAATATGGGCATGGGAATGGGCGGCGGTCCGATGGGAATAGGCCCACGTCCTCCAAGTCGCGCCGCGAGCGACTACCAGTCCCAAAATCCAAATCCACAGCAAGGCCAGCAACAGAACGGTTTCCCGCCGGGAAAGCCGCCGGGCACCCCGCAGTTTGGTCCCGGCTTCGGGGGTGGCCCGCAAGGGATGCCCCAGCAGCAGCAGCCTCTCCAGAACACGCCCCAAGGCTCGCCCCCGCCCGGGTCCCCTTACACTCGCGCGAAAAGAAAGCTCGCGCCTTCCGATCCGCAAACACAGTCGCCCCGCATCAGCGCAATGGGTCCGCCGCCCTCCATATTGCGCTCCTCGTCGGGTTCTGGCCCCGAAGCAAATGGCTTTGCACGCCCGCCTTCGTCAAATGGGACGCCGCAGCGCCAACACTCTTTTGGTCCGGGACAGGGCCCCCCGCGCGAACAAACGCCGCAGCGGCAACCGAGCATTCCGCGCTCCGCCTCGCCGATGAAGGCCGGGACCCCCGCGCGCATGGGGTCGGCGCCCCCGCCCCCTGCGGCGATGCCGCCGCCAGTCACCCCTCTCACCGTCGACGCGCTCCCCGTCGTCCCCCCGCCGGTCCCCGCCCCGTCTGCCGCACCCCCGCCCCCGCTCGTCGCCGCGCTCCCGCCCCTCCCCGCCTCGGTCAATCTTAATCCGGCCGTCACGCGCGTGACAGTCGTGCCGCTCGCGACGTCGCTAACGACGATCCCGCCGGTCGGCGCGGAGGAGGTCGCGGACGTGCAGAAGTGGATGGCGGTGGACCGCGCGTACGAGAGCGTTTACCGCGAGATGCGGGCCCGGATGGGCGCGGAGGTGCGCGACGTGATGGGCCCACGGAGCGTGCCGTGGTGGGAGAAGGGCACGCTCGATTCGAACCAGAGCCGATTTTTGCGGGGGCGGGAGGGGTTCGACGTGCGATATCCGTACCGGAAGAAGGAAAGGGAAGGGGGGCGTCGGAAGGGCGCGCGGCGAGAGGGGATAAGGCTGTGCGTATTCCGTCTCTCTGTATTCGTTGCGGGCATCGGAGCGCTCATTTCTATTCATTCGCCGCAGGCCGCGCAGAATCGACCCCGAGGATGCGAACCGGCCCGAACAGCTCGTGCCCATTCGGCTCGAGTTTGATGTGGAGCACCACAAAATGCGGGACACTTTTGTGTGGAACCTGAACGGTATGTGTAGACTACTCTTCTCAAGCCTTTTTCTCCGCTCTGACGCCGCCTTCGCAGACCCCGTGATCAGCCCCGAGAACTTTGCGCAGACGGTGGTGGAGGACTACAACCTCGCGCCGACGTACCATGGCATCATCACCAAGACGATACAGGACCAGCTGAGCGACTACCGCGCGCACTCGGCCAACTACGACGGGGATAGCTGGGACGTGGCGGTGACGGACGACACGGTGTTCGCGGGGAAGCTCGAGGGCAAGAGCGCCGTGTGGTGGAGCGCGTGGCGCAAGCGCCTGCGGAGCGAGTACGGGTTCGTGCGTGCGGGGCGCGGGAAGGGACACAAACGGCGCAAGGTCGTCAAGGAGGAGGACGACGACATGGACGCGGCGGACGAGCGCCCAATGTTGGTGGAGGAGTTTACTTTCGACGAGAAGGCGCTGCACGATGACATGCGCATTTTGATACGGGTGAGCGCCATCAACGGCATCAGTTTTGTGGGCGACGCACTCATGCTTGTGACGCCAGCTCGACATCATTGTTGGGTCCATGAAGCTTGACGACCAGTTTGAGTGGGACCTCGACAACGTCGACGCGTCGCCCGAGGCCTTTGCCGAGATCTACACCAAGGAATTGGGACTTGGTGGGGAATTCAGGTGAGCGGATTATTTGATTATTCGTCAGGATGTTTTTTTTTAAACACCCGTTTGTTAGGACTGCGATCGCGCATGCAATTCGGGAGCAGGTCCAGACTTATCAAAAATCGTTGTTCCTTGTGGGCCAGCCGTCGGACGGGACACCGGTCCAAGATGACGACCTCCGCAGCTCGTTACTTCCGAGTCTGTCGTCCGGAGCGCGCGCGATTGATCAGGTCCAATCCTTCACGCCGCTGCTCAATTACCTTAGCGACGGGGAGCTCGAGCGCCACGAGAAGGAGCGGGACAAGGACTTCAACCGCCGGCGGAAGAGGAACCGAGGCGGGCGTCGCGGTGTTGCGCTGCCCGACCGCGATCCTATTCGTACATACCGCACACCCGCCATCGGGTTCCCCGAACTGGACGCGGCGACGCTGGCTGCCGCGGCCGCCGCGACGGCCCCGATGTCCCGACGTGCCGCCGCCGCGGCCGCGTCGCTCACCATCGCCAACATGGTCGCGTCCGAGAACGGCGGGCCGACGTTCACGCCGTCGGCGCTGCCCGCGGTCCCGATGCCCCCGCCGCTCGTGATCAAGGAGAAGACGGTGAAAGGGTTCTTCAAGCCCCCACCGTACGAACCGGCGGTGCTGCGCCCGCGTGCGCGGATCCCTGCACCGGTGCCGTCGACCGCGGCGGATGTTTCCAAGTTTCCTGCGCCGCTGGAGAACGACCCGCCGCCGGCGCCGACCAGCCATCTCGCGCCGCCGGATAGCCGGTCCGCCAAGGCCGGCGGGGCGAGGCGCGCCAAGGAGGTGGAGCGGGAAACGAAGGAGAAGGAGTTTGCTGATGGGCAGCGGCGGAACATGATCAATGGCGTGTGGCACTGCTCAAACTGCGGGTGTCCCGAAAGCATCGCCATAGGACGGCGAAAGGGCCCGTTAGGCGACAAGTCGCAGTGCGGTACTTGTGGTATGTGCTTTCGCCGCTGATGGTGTACGTCCTTTGTCTGAACCCTTCTTAGGCAAGTACTGGCACAGGCACCGGAGGCCTCGGCCGGTCGAGTACAATTCGGACTTGGAGTACCACGCCCGGCTGAAACGGGAAGCGGAGATTGCCAAGACATTGGCTAAGCGAAGGGGCGGGGCGGCGGCGTTGCGCGCGCAGAGCGGAACTGTGCCGGCGACGCCCGCGGACACGTCGGAGGCTCAAACACCGCGGGATAGCGGCGAAGGGCCGTCACGGCAATCTCCTGCGCGTGATGTTTCTCCCGTCTCGGATGTCTCTAGCGTGTCGGAGCCGCCGCTTGCGCAGAAGGCGAGAATCAACGGCACAAGCCACACACACTCGACACCTCCACCTCCTCCCGGCCCGCCTGTTAATCTGCCGTCTGTCGAAACTTCGCCTGTTAAGTCTGTCCCGACTCTGTCGCCTGTCGTCGTCCCAGCTTCTATCCCGCCCGCAACTTCCGTCCCGCCTCTAGCTTCGGCCCCACCCCCGCTACCTCCACCTTCTGCGCCTGTTTCTGTCGCCGCACCATCTACAACACCACCAGTAGCGCCGCCGCCAATTCAATCATCCGCGCCCTCGTCTGCTGCCGTGGATGGAGCTGCCGCCGCCGCCGCTCCTCCAAGAGCATCCGGGGTACGTTAGAGCACTCCATAGAGTGCCTTCCACAGTAGCTTATCTTTACTCTCTTTATGTAGCCGCCTCCTCAATGGCTTACCAATGCAATGCGCGCAATGCAAGCAAAGTGGAAAGATGACAAGTTTGAAATAACAATACGGAAAGTCAACGCAAGCCCCCCGGAATGGCGTCTCAAGTGCCTAGACTGTCCCGGAAAGGTGCTCCTCCTTTCTCGCCGCCCGTTCTCGGTTTCTGATAACCTTGCTTGCAGCTGTATACGCCTGGCCCCGGCGAGACCTTGTCCAATTACGAGGTGCATCTGAAAAATCGCCTGCATCGTCAGCGTGTGAACGATCGCATGGGGAATTCCAGCAATTCATAAAATCTACCTATCTCACCATACTATCTTCTCCTCATGTCATGTTTGTTGCTATCTAGCTCTGTATTGTTTTGCTATCTGGATTCTCTCCGAATGAAATCTTTCCGACTGTCTTTGATTGGGCGGACTTTCCGCCTTGATGAACCTGGGCTTTTTTCTTCCAATAGTTCATGCATGATGAGAGGCCCTTCCGATCTCGTGATCGACTGAGTAGGGGCATCAAATATCAAATTTCTAGCTTCAGTTATGTTCGAGCGGTGCAGGATGAGTTCAAAACAGAGTTAGTTCAAGCCACTGAGCTGGGAATGAATGAAATGAATATGTAAATTACAAGCCGTAATCTAAGCCCGTACGCATATCCTAAGGTCAGTCAGTAGGGTGTCCGCAAGCTAGCGAGTAGAGCCCGGTGCGGCTCGGGCGTGGTGTTTGGCGGCGGGAGACGAGCGCCGGGACAGAAGTGGGGAAGCAAGGGAGAGAGGGGCATGAAGGTATCGCAAGTAAAGTGAGTATCTCGTGGTCAGTAAAAGTGGTGGGACCGTAAGCAGGCAAGGCGAGAGGAGCGCGGGGTGTTTGGGGGGGCAGTTGACCACCGGCAGGGAACGAGCGCCGGGACGGAGGTAGGGCGCAGTGGTTGGGGAGGTAAGGGGTATCGCGGCCGCGGGAGTACAAAAAGGAGTACGAACAGAGGTCGGAGCGCGGGTGCCTCGGGCGGCGTGGGTGCGAGTCGCAGTGGTATGAAAGGAATGTGAAAGGAGCATCGAAGTGAAGTAAAGTGGTGCTTTGCCGGCGTAATGTACATATGGGAAGACGAACGAGGTGCCGGTGGGCGTCAGGTGCCTTGTCGGCATGGTGCGGCGATTGGCGCCGAGGAAAGACGACGAGACGGGCGGACAACAACGACATGACCTGAAGAGGAAATCAGCACGAAGGAACTTGAAGACAAGAAGAAAAGAAAGAACTAACAACGGTATCACCATTCGCACTAATTCCAATTCCAATCCGAGAGCTGCTCAGTCGAACGCTTCCCGCGCCGAAGTGCGTCCACCCGTGGGCCAAAAACCAGCGACACGGAGACAATCTTAGTTCAACATTCGGCCAATATTTGGCCAATATGCTACATGTAACTTGAAGCTTGAAGCTCGAAATTCGCAACCGAAGCGAAACGATAGGAGGGAATTCTTGACGACGGAGGGTCTTTGGATGCTTCTGACTGCTTGGACTTCGAGAACTTAGAAAGCCCAAATTGAAGGCTCGGATCTGGACAAGCTAGGGGTGCATTAGTGTGCCAGCATCGAGGTAAGACTCGGAGTTGTTGAACAACATGCGTACATACACCGCAGTCCTGCACTCATAGGCGTTTCAGAAGATATATCAGAAGATATATCAGTACGGGACCCGGGTCCTATTTCCCCTTCAAACGAGCTTACACAAGGGTTCAAATCAGAATGGGCAACGTCGCACGTCTTATCGGCGCACCCACACTGTGGACGCTGGTCGAAATCGGATTCGGCGACGGGCTCCGTAATGGCTCAGCAGACGTCCTCAGATTATACCTGGAACCCTCGCAAGCTGTAAAAAAATATGGGCATAGTGACGCCCTTGGATCCTGCAAGCATCTGCTCACCTTCCTCGCCGCTCGCTCGTTGAGACCACATATGGATTGATACATGAAATGGGGTAGGAGCGAAGGAGTATCTCGGTGCTGACGCGCTGACGCCGTGTCACAAAAGTCTGCAGCACGAGCAGGTTGCCTCTCAACCTCCAACTCCGACGTACGACGCATCAGTGACGCATTTCTCAAATCTAGCAATTTACAATTGGCTTCCGCTCTGGCTTCCCATGGTCCCCAAGTCGGTGTCGCTGCCGCGCTGGGCAAGATCTGCCGCTCCCCTTTCCTGGTGTCCGTGAGTTTAAACCAACGACTCTTCTTCGATTGATGTTCCCTAGAAGGAGAATGAGAGCCTGGAGCCATGACCACGTCAAAAACCAGGAGAACGATGAATCCTGGAGACGTCTCATGTCAGAGCCACGGATTAGAATGTCTAATCAGAATATCGACCTGTACAGGCATGCTTCATGCGTGATGATCACGCTACCAGCCTCCCAGTCGTTTATCTTTCCGCCGACATTCGTGATATTAGCGTTCCCGCCAACATTCCCGGATATCGTCTTGGTTATCCGGCCGCACCGTATTGCTGATGTTGATATTTAAAATCGAGAGTAGCGAGTAGTACCTTGTGTGGGATAGTATGCCAGTATGTAATATGATTCAAATAATTCCCAATAGGCTGGGGTATGCTGGGGCTTGACGTAGAGAGGTTCACAAGCGTGTACCGAGTACTGTATACGTACATGGGTATTCTGGGAATTTCATTTCTACAAGATCCGGGACGTCTTGTGCTACGATCTCCCCGGGAGTGGAGTTGATAGATACCAGCACTGACTGCTGGAATTAACGCGAATATTAATGGCAGTTCGGATGTCTGATGCTGCGGTGGATATGCGCTCTCAGGCGGCGTAAACGCGTTCGAGAAGATCGTTGCGGGAGAGGGACAGGTGTAGCTGTGTTCAAGATGTCGGCCGTCTCGGCGACCCCCCAAAAGTTGCAATTTGAATCCGAATCCTTGGACAGATATATTGTGTTCCACAACTTCCAGTTGAATATAAAGCACATCATGTCGCTATAGGTGCTTCTCTCGTCGTCCAAGTTCTCCGTGTCCATTCTATACTGCATCCAGTTTCATGCGCACATTACTGTAAACAATTTGGCGTATTATTCGTAGGCCGGGGGAAAGAGTCTTTCGTCTAACATCTGACCCGAATCCAAGTGTGTGGCTCCCGTGGTCCTAGTACCAACCAACGCATTTGGCGCAATGCGAAGCTCATCTTCATTGCGATTCGGCGCTGGGGACTCTGAATCTTCTCGACGCCCTTTGACCACTGACACAACCGAAGTGGGCGCAGTTTCAGTAAAAGGGTGCGCGCCTAATTCGCCACTGTCGTTCAGGGGTGCTATTGTAAATGCGGTCAACAATAATTTTGGCTATGACTGAAGGGAAAAAACGGACGGTTGAGGCTGGATGCACGTCGGCGGAGGAAAAATGCCCCTACGATGATAGACGCAAGGAGCACAAGACCACCCAGACTTGCGCCGACTATGGCTGCAACCGGCACGGAACTAGTGGAACCCGTAATCTGGCTTGCAGTGGGAGTTGCAGTTGCAGAGCTGGATGCCGAACTGACAGGATCCGCCACTGCCAGAGGATCGTCGATTTGGATAGAGTCGAAATAGTAAGGGTTGGAGCTCAGCATGCTGACGTAGAGTGTGTGGGTGCCAGCACTGAGGGGACTGGAATTGTAGAAACTTGTGACGGGGGTGGATAGCGCCACCCAGTGAGCGGTGTATACAAATTGATTTGTGGCATCCACGTCGTATACCGACTTCGGAACGATGCTGTTATGGTTGTCTGTCAATAGGGCTGCCCCTGAATATACGTAGTACCTACCTGCTGTTGGTGCTGGGATGGAGGCTGCCGTAGACCTCTACTGTCCCACCTACGCGTGGGTCAGTCGGCGGCCGAATGGTGAGCTGACATACATACCTTCGGAAACATTAAAGCGAAAGTTGAAACTCGCTCCATAGGTGGATGTTATTTGCTCTTGCCCTACGGGACCTGGAAACTGGCTCCAATCTCCCGGGGAGTAGCTGATCTTGGGGTCGCTTTGATAAATTATCGTCGACTGCCCCATTCTAGTATGAAAGATCGGAATGAAAGGAAGACTCGCTGGCGGCAGCTCAAGGTGGAAGGGAACTAGGAAACCTGTAAGTTTGCCCAACTTCGATTGTTATTGATCCTCGATTTATAAGATCATTCCAGGCGCGCCTATAGAGTATGATTGTTAGGCTCGTCCCCATCAGGTAACCCAGCAATCACACGCCAAGGCTCGGCACAGTAATGCAAGCTTACCCGCACGTCCTCTTGGCATCAGATTTTGATTTATGTCCTAATCCGGTCGAGCCCCGCTCCGTCTGTGTGTAAGCGCTGCGAACGTCTAGGTTCGGAACAAGCCGCCTTCATCACATGATTTCACGTGCTTCGCAGGGAATTCTGAGTTCCGGCTTGCCGGTACGGAGACAGGCTTGCTCCGAACCTAGCGAACGTCGGCTGGTTTCACGAGTTCGCAAGCTTACCCGCACGTCCTCTTGGCATCAGATTTTGATTTATGTCCTAATCCGGTCTTTCCTCCGAGCCCCGCTCCGTCTGTGTGTAAGCTGCGAACGTCGGCTGGTTTCACGAGTCTATTAGTATATAGCTGTCTATATGATTGTTACCCTCACTGCGTTCAGCCATGCCTCTAGGCCTTGATTTGATCCGGTCTAGGGCCCTCCGACGGGCTAGACCATCGATGTCTACGGCATGGCTGAACGCGGTGCCTGAGACTCTAAAAAAGCAGTAAAACCCTGACTTCACAGCATCAAGTGGAGCGGTGAATCGTGGCAGAAGGATTGGGCCGTCTTTCGACAACCGGTGATTTTGAATGCTCAACCGAGCTCAACCTTGAACCTAGCAGCTTGCAGGAGGTCTGAGGACTCGGACTAGAATGGCAGACTTGTAGCGCATGACTGGCCGTCGCCGTACGAAAATCTTGCAAGCCAAGGACCCGACGGTGGGAGATCAGGGCTATGAATTTAGAATATGTAGCACCTGTGCGATGCATGCGATGCACACTGCTGAGCTTTTGGCGCTGCCGAGGCAACATCGCCGAACATCGTGCAAGACTCGAGAAGTGATCGGAGAATGATTGATGAGAGCTTCGATGGGGCGTAGAATCAACGCAGAATACAGCCACTCTGACTCAGAAAATATCGGCACTCGCAGACATCCTCTACGACCGTCGTCATTCATTGATTCTTTTTGCTGGATTCGGGCTAAACAGTAGTCTATTAGTTACCGCGCCGTCACTACAGGCGTCCTGCGTTATTATATAAGCATCCGTTTTGGGAAAGCACGTGTGCCATCAAACGCGTCAACACTTGTCAACTTCCACGACACGACTTTGTGTACTCTCCCCATGGCGCCGTCCCGAGGTCGCAAATGGCAAACCGAGCGAGGCCGCGCGACTATACGGCGAATTGTCGCGGAGAAGATCCCTGAATGGACCGGCGGCCTCCACGAATGGCAGGTCATTGTCGTTGCGTGGATTCTCGACGGCGAAGATGTCTTCTATATTACGGCTACAGGTGACGGCAAGTCCGCCCTCTTCGCGGTGCCTATTATTGTTCTCCTGGAGGTCGCACGAAATCCAGCGGCGTATCCGGGGTATCTGCATCACAAGAAGCCTGTCGCACTGGTGATTGCGCCCACAAAAGGCCTTGCTGGGAACATCGTGCGTGTTGTACATGATCTTTATATACGGTTAACTCACCAGGAACTGCCTTAGGTCTACGAGCTCGCGGGGCTCCGAGTCCCAGCTTTTGCGTGCACCAGCGACGCGCTTGCTGATGCACGTAAGGCGGGCCGTAACATCACTTCGGAGATCGCGTCATGTCTCTGGCCCATCGTCGTTCTTGATCCAGAACATCTTACAGACAAGCAGTGGGAACGCATCACGAACGCTCAACTGTCGTGCCGCCCCAGCACAAGCGGAAGGCGGGGCCGCTCGGAGACATTACCAACGCTCTCAAACGTCCGCGCGCTGCTCCTGCTCCTCTGGCCAGTGCCGCGCAAACCCTTGGAACGTTCGGACCACAGTACAAGGCGCGTATCCGGAAGCCAGTTTGAAATAATAATGAATATCTTGACATTACATATAATACAATTTCAATTATCGCTCTCAAACCCTGCGTCATCCACAGGAGGGACGTACTGATCCATTTGCCCCTCTTCAACCTCTGACTGTTCCTCGTTCTCGTTGTGACCCTCCATGTCTTCTTCCGGCTCATCCTCCTCCTGCCGATCTATGTCTTCATCGGCCATTTATTGTAGTCCTCCTGAACCCAGTCACACTCGATGTACTTGGCTTTCCGGCGGGGTTTTATGAGCCAGTTGTTCAGCATGGGGTCAGAGAAGTCTTTTGAAGCTTCATATCGATGCAGGCAGTACGTTTCAAGGAGATAGTTGGCGTAGTTTCTATTTGTTGAACCAGAGAACGAGAATATCCATATCTGCATGGAACAAGGCATGTAAATTTCAATTTCCAGCGAGCGGTAAATCATACCTTCAGGATTTCCCAAACCGCCCCGATTTTGGTTTCACCCCCTAGGAAGGCGGTTACGACGCGAACATGGCGGGTCGTACGCGGGTCGGGGACTCCAGATATGTGATTATAGAATACGACTTCGAGAAAGTGGCCGAGTGAGCGGAAATCCTTCGTAATGGTTGCCAAGATGGCATCAGCCTTTTCCCAGTCATCCCGCTTTGGTTTCCTCAGCCGTGGTTGGGTGGATGGTGTGATGGTGGGCTGCTGGGACGGTGTCGCAGGCGTCGTGAGGGCAATTGGAGCCAAAGGCCGCCTTGCTGACGTCTTCGGGTTTCTGGGTGTTTCTGACGCCACATAGAACATTTGGGGGGTTATCAAATCCATTTGAAGTAGTGGGTCGGCCATTGCGCTGGGTCAGAACGAGCCAATACGCGTCGAGTGCGCTGAGACGCGTGAAGGTAAATGAGTTGTTTGGTTATGTATACTCGGAGATATCACATCATTGGTAATAACGCAGGACGCCGCTAATCAGACGCGGTAACTAACAGACTATAACCAGCGAGGAACGAGCTCAGGTCGGTTATAGCGTCTGTCTTAGAGAGACTAGCTAAACAGCATGCACTGCTACGCTGTTCTTTCTCATATGCGAGGACCTCAAATTCGCACCCCGGGCCATCTCGCACCGCGGCGTCCGCTTCGAGTCGGTGGAGACTGGTCGGCATCTGCAGACATCTAGTCTCTCTAGACAGACGCTACAACGTAAACACGCTCGTTCCTCGCTCGTTGTAGTCTGTTAGTTACCGCGTCAAATAAGCGGCTTCCCATCTTATTATGTAATGATGGACGATGCACAACCACACAACTCATTTGTTTCACGCGTCTTGTACTTGTCTTGCGCCATTCAACGCGAATTTTGAGACTGCTTGAGTTTAAATAGTTCTCCATGCTCTGCCAATCCCGGGAGAACTTTTTTCCAAGTCCCCTTGCCATTTCGTAAGAATTCCTCGGCAAAGCCCGAGGTCAGCCTCCTATTCGACGTTCTTCAGGAAATTTGGGAGCGGGGTGTGTTCTCACCATTTTTGATATATATATACATTGATTTAATGCCTCATCGGACGGCCCAATCAAGTTTCGTCGCGTCCGAACGCGTGAAGTCGCGTCGAAGGAGGGAGCACGTGGTTTCCCAAAACGGATGCTTATATAATAACCCTGGCAGCCTACTGTGATGGCGCGGTAACCACAGGACTAGCAGACATCTGCTTACAATACTTGCGAGTTACGACTCTTGACAACGTACAGATGACGGCTTGGCAAGATAGTACCGAAAGTTTTCAAGTGTTCTCTCGAGTGTGAAGGAGCATCGATCTTTCCCGTCATCGCAGGGCGCGCGGATAGTACATCTTTCGTTGATTTGGTACAGTAATTCAATACATTCCTCGTTGTACACATTCAAGAAAAAATACAATAAGGGACCAACAGATCACATATCCTCCACCGTTCTGATCAGCCGTTCGACGACCGTCCCCTCCGTATGCTCATCGTCGATCCCCAGCCACAGGAAGTGCAGTTTGCCCGTCGTGCCGTGGGGGAGATACGCACCGACAATAGCATGCTCGCGGTGGATGTCCTGCGAGATGACGTTCTCCCACATGTCGCGGACCTGGCGGAACTCGGCGTAGCCCTGCGGCGGGAACTTGCTCGGGCTCCCGGCGACGAGAATGCCCTTCGGGTCGTCCAGGAAGTAGTTAACGGAGACGACCGGGGTCCTGCCGCCTTTCTCCTTTTTCCACACGGAGACGACCTCGTTTTTGCGCCGCCGGACCTCCTCGATGACCAGCTTGGTCGCGAAGTCGTAGTCTTCGGGGCTGACCGACGGGGCTTTGCCCTCTGTCACTCATTTAGCACGACTAGTCCGTTGTTGGGAACGGTGAGACGCACCCTGCCGGAGCTGCTTGAGAGTTTTGCAGTCGACGCGATGGCCGTCCTTCCAATGCGCCTTCTGGCAGGCCGCGGAGCAGTACACAGTCGTAAAACAGCTGCTGCAGCTCGAGAAATTGTTTCGCGAGTCGATTTTCCTGCACTGAGAGGCGGTTAAGCTGCGAGCGGGGGAAAGAGATGCGCTGTCGTACACTTGGATTGGAGCACCTGACGTTCATGTCGACGTCGAAGAGCGAGCTCCGGTCCTCGACGAACTGCTCGAGCTCCATGTACGCCGTCCAAACGGGAGGGTTATTCCTGATGGCCTCGGGGAGGTGGAGCTCGCGAGCCCGCTGGAGGGATCGCACCAGGACTCGCAGGAGGGAGGGATAGATGCTGTACAGCGAGAGCAACCGGAACAGCTTGACGAGCATAGACTGGGCGTCGTCGTCAGGCATGTCGGGGAGCCACGCCTGGGCGCGCAGCATTGCGGGGACGAGCCCGATCTGCACGGCGTGTGTCGTCCAAGCGAACCCGTATGTGGCTGGAAGGGTTCTCTCGAGGTACTCGAGGCAGGAGCCAATGCACTGCGCAATCCCGGGCGCGGTGATGGCATCGTACGGTCCTGACGTCAGAGAGACGAGGATCCGCGTGATCGTGCGCACGGAATGCTGGGCGAGCAACGCGTTCAAGTACGGTACCGCGCCGTTCATCGTTGTGGCCATACGGAGGTGATAGTCGAGGATAAAAATGGCCGGGGGGCTCCAAGCGGTGTTTATGAGATACCAGCCGAGGTGATCCAGCGCGACCCCCGCAGGCTTTCCTGCGTCTTGGGTGCTCGGCATTATGCAGCCAAAGAATACCTCGGGCGGCGAACTGCGCTTGAAGGTACCCAGGTCCAGGAGAGGTTCGATGGCGGTGAGGAAGGGGTCGTTCTTGGATGCGTCCTTGAATTCGTCTTCGATTTCATAGAGCCAGCACGAACCCAGCATCACGAAAGCTCGTTTACCGCCACCGGCAGCCAACATGCGCTCGCACACCGCGGGAATCTTGACAAAGCTGCGAAGGGACACGACTATCGTGGAAAATGCATGGTATCGGTTGTCGTTGTTGCGGTCGAAAAACAGCGGAGAGATGACCCAGTTCTCGAAGGTATACTCCAGCCACTTCCATATTCCGGGCCAGGCCCCGACCAAACGAGTTACGAATTGAGAATCGGGTGCTGGCCGCACGAGGTAGGAAATGTTGGCTAAAATGCAGAGAGCGAAGTGGGCGTGGAACTGGCCCAGCACATGGGTGCAACAGCCTTTTTCACGGGGAGGGATGTCGGCGGCCTTCAGATATTGCAGCGCTAGGGTCACTTTCTCGTCGATCTCGTCGGGGGACATTCCGAGGGGTTTAAGGCTGCCTTTCACTTGAACCAGCGCTTCGAGCGTGGCGGAAGTGAGCCGGGCATTGGGGTCCTATAGAGCATGTCATGGAACCGAATATGGAGTATGCTCGGGGCTCACTTCGCAGCTGCAATCCGAGTCATGAACGGTGGTCTAATACTTGGGTTAGAATGAGGGCAAAACGAATGAATGAGAGCGCACTGAGCTCATGTTGGTGGGTGAGAGAAAGAAAGAAGTTTGACGCGCGCAGCCGGCCACGAGACGCGCTTTTGGAACAAAAGAGCGCGGAAGACGAGAACAAGGGATCGGTGGGTCCCGTGGCTGTACGTCGGGCCGATCCGACTTTTGACTCTCTCCGCTTCGACGACAGAAGCTCCACCCGAGATTTCTCCCTTCCGACTGAGATTTTTCCCTGGCAGTAGGAGAATGCATATGCTGAGTCAACTTAAACCGGGAACGCGATAAACCAGCGTCGAACCTGTTCCATTGACATAGCTCTCCCGGTCCAACCATCGTCAGCCCACCTCTGTGCACTCACCGAAGCTGACTAGTGCTTGGGACCTTTAAGCTGCCTCGAGCACTTCAATCTCGGGCGTGGAAAATCAGCTAAAATGTGGGCGACTTGTGCAAGTCATCTCGTCTTTGAACGAATTGGC
Organism: Mycena rosella; assembly: GCA_029378255.1. Taxonomy (NCBI): domain Eukaryota; kingdom Fungi; phylum Basidiomycota; class Agaricomycetes; order Agaricales; family Mycenaceae; genus Mycena; species Mycena rosella. The sequence goes on along the minus strand of JARKIE010000010.1, from coordinate 253,222 downwards.
TATATCTTACCTCATACCTCCAATTTACAGCCGTATAGCGTTTCGGTCGATCTATGCAGTTGCGCGTTGTGGCCGCGTTTGGAGTGCCTGGAAATACCTCAACGAGACGTTGCCCGAAACATTTCCCCTGGAGCTATCCGCTTCAAGACCGCCTCAGGCGCTCCGGGTCCTCAAATTGGACAGGTTCTCCATGTTTTTTTCATATGCCGCAGTGGGCGACCTTCGAATTCCTCGTTGAGTCTCGTATTTCTAAAAATCTACATCTCCCTCTGCAACTTTTCTTCGCGGGCCCGGGAGTATCCAGGACAGGAATTGTACCCCATTGTCCTGCAGCTTCTACGGCCATCTCGCTTACTTGTTTCAGATCATATTGCGCGTCTATGCGGCGCTCTCCTTTCACAACCGCCGCCCCGCTGACATTTCTCAAGCACTGGCAGACCTTGCAGCACTCGGAGTTGTCGTGGCTCTATCCAAATATCGCAAGATCCTGTCAGGGATTTCCCTATTTCCGTCGCTCTTAACGTTTGATGAGCCTCCCGTGCTGCGTACTTATTATCGTCCAGCTAGGCTCCCATGACCTCCCCATATTCCGATTTCTTGGCTAACAAAACTCTCGTACCGTGACGGCCAGCCATCTCGGATGGCAAAGTCGTGTCTGGTTGGGACACGAACTTCCAAGATCGCTGGCTGAACACATACTTACCTCCCAGATCTTCCCATTCGTTCGCCGTTCATATCCACTCACGCTTAGCTGGTTGTGTAAGACTTGACTTTGTACTTCGAGGGGTCTTTCCATCCTCCTTTGAGTCTCGAGGCAACAATCATCTTTTTCAAATTGGCGCCAGGAACTTGAGCTCAAAATAAGCAACCAAGGACTAATAACAACCGACGTCGGGTAAGGGTTAAGCTCACACTCATTCCTAGTTCCGCATTCCACTCCCAGCTGCCGGCAGCGAGTGCTTCTTTCATTCCGGCCCTGTCATTCTTTCCTACTACAGTATAATGAAGCAAACAATAGTTTCTGAGAGCGACTCCAGGATTAACTACTCCCAGGGATGGAGCAGCGTCCCAGGTCCCTTGGGCCCAGAACGCACCACATTCACCTATGGACAAAGTTTCAACTTTCGCTTTAATGTTTCCGAAGGTATGTATATCAGCTCACGATCTAACCGGCAGCTGAAGCACGAGTAGGTGGGACAGTAGAGGTCCACGGCGGCCTCCATCCCAGCCCCAATAGCAGGTAGGTACTCCGTATATCCAGGCGCGGTCCCATCGACGAACAGCCGTCACAGCATCGTCCTAAAGTCGGTGTACGACGTGGATAACCAGGATCAATTCATGTATACCGCGAGCTGGGTAGCGCACTCCACCCCCGTCGCGAGTTTCTACAATTCGAGTCCTCTCAGTGCCGGCAGCCACACGCTCTTCGTCAGCATGCTGAGCAACAACCCCTACTTCTTCGACTTTATCCAAATCAACGATCCTCTGGCAGGAGCGGATCCTGCGAGTTCGGCATCCAGCTCCGCAACTCCCACTGCAAGCCAGATTACGAGCTCTGCCAGTTCCGTGCCCGTTGCGGCCATAGTCGTCACAAGTTTTGGCAGTCTTGCGCTCCTTGCGTCTCTTATCGTAGCGGCTTTTTTGCTCCGCCGACGCCAGCACCGACGTAGATCCAGGCTCGGCCGTCCGTATTTCCCTCATCCGCAGCCAAACTTATCGCTGACCGCATTTACAGTGGTACCCCCGAGCGACAGTGGCGAATCATGCGTCGACCCTTTTACTGAAACTGCGTCCACTTCCGTTTTGGCAGGGGTCAAAGGGCGTCGAGAAGTGTCCTCGCTGAATCGTTACGAAGACGAACTTCGCATCCCGCCAAACGCCTTGGTCGGTTCGACTGGAGTTATATGCTTGGAGACGGGCCAGATTGTAGAGGAAAGACTCGCTCCCCCAGCCTACGAATAATGCGTCAATTAATCCACTGCGCACTGGATGCGGTTTACGAAAAAAATAGATGTGCATATCTGGGATAATGCTCATCTGCATCGAACCCCCAGATAAACGTCCCTAACCACGGTGCAAGGGTATGTGAGATAACCCGGAACTTGGCGTGGGGGAGATATTCGTCGGAGTGGCAAGAGGGTATAACAATTTTTATTCGTGCTGGTCCCAGCGAGCAGTCTTTTGTTGCTACCTCAACGACGGCGTCAAATAGGGATTTGAGATTCCTTGGAGGGTTATTTGACATCTGGCCCACGACCTGTGAGTCTTGGTCGTTAGCTCTTCCTTGACTGTAATGCTTACAACATTAGGCATAGGAGATAGTAGCAAGGAGCTAAGGAAGTCATAGCACCCCTAATACATTGCCAAACACATCGCGGTTCGGAGGACGGGGCCACCTGGGACGAAGCCTCAGATTGTATTTGGGGTTCATGATGGTGTTCAATTATAAGACCGATGAAGCACTATGATTCGCGCGTCGCAGATAGACTCGGGCTCCGGTCAGCCTGGCGGTTGTGGTTCGAGGTTAGACGCGATCCCGTGACAGTCGATGCATTTCGGCGGTCGGCCCGATCCTTGATCCACGACATCCACGAGCAAAATCCGACGGCTCTTGTTCTAGTCGGTGCCTTGGCTGTTTTTGGAGGAAGTATTAAATTTTGTGCACCAGTACTCGACACAACGACCAGATATCCCACATCTTCCAAATTTGACAAATGTTGAACGTTGAATACCACTAGGGTGGGGCCTCGAGCGGCGAGAACCTCGGGTTGTGTCCCAAGAGTACTTACGGATCTGTGGTGTACCAGATGCCACTAGACTTCTTCTTCAACTCGATTCTTCCCTCAGTGGCAGACTCGTTCGCACAAGTCGAGTTGCCACATTGCTGATGGTCATTGGAGACACCTCCGCTCATCTACGCCATCCGGCTCCAAACTCGGTGCTACTTGGAGGGTTAAACATCGACCTTGTTCAAATCTTCGACGTGATTGTCCGCGTTGCCGAAAGAGCCTCGCAACGGCCTCCGGATGCGCGCCTCGTCGATTCGACAATGAGCGCGACTACCGCTGCTCGTCCTCCAGCACCTGATGCTCAAATCCGGCTGATTTCAACGGAATTCGACTCTAGCTCGTGCTTCGCAACTGCGGTGGAGGTTGAAGTCGATGCGAACTACTGCCAGAGCCCTTGATCTCATCAATGCGCCGCTCTTTGATCTCGACTGTCAATGAGCGCTGCTAGGAGGAGGAGGAGGAGGAGGATAAATTATGGGTGTCCACACCTGGTTACTCGAGCCAGGAGCAGCGCCCGCAAGACCGGAAAATTTTACCCCGCGCGTTAACTCATTTTCGTTGTACAAGCCGTGCCCTCCGAAAGCTTTTTTAAAGAGCGCTCGAGGCGAAGAATTTAGCTGAGGGACAGAAAGCAAGGTCTGGGAGAGGCCCAGACAGAAGAGAAGAGGAGTAAACGATGTCTTCGTATTTTTCTGCGCCCGGTGCGGCGAACACAGTACATAACTCTTGTGATCGGTTCCCGTTCTTGTTTCAAAATTTCGATGTATGGCCGCCCAATACGTGCGTCTAATAGTGAATTCGTTTGTCCGTACCAAACACACGTAGCCAGACCTCTTCGGGGGCACGCATAATCAGATACGCTTCGGCGCGTCGTGGCAAATAAAGTTCTCATGCTGACCGCCTAAGTCGTCACCCCCTCATAGAAGGTCGTTTTTCCTTGATCCCAGGCCCGGGAAGTCCCAGCTGTAGGCAGTCTTTTGTAGACAGACACTTGAACAGACGAAGCTCGTACCTCGCTTGTTGAACAGGTTAGGTATCGCCATCACGGTATGTATCCCGAGGCACTGGCAACGGCACTAGAGCGACTTGATGCAAGCTTGATGGCCCGAAACACTGCGGAAACCATACATATATATATCGGATATATGTACATCGAGTACGGTGCGTATTTCCTTGCCTTCGTCTATCGGTCTAGTGGCCTGCTAACTATTCTGCAGCTGCAATTGAGCGAATGAATCACTCAGTGAAATGAGCAAGGAGTTGTTAAATAGCGCACGAGGGTGAGAGCGGACTCCGTGGTGTCGAATTTGAGCGTGAATTGGCGCCGTCGGGATGTCGGACGTGCGCCCGAGGAGTTGTAGTGATGAAGTGAAGGACAGGCGGCCATACGATGCGGGGAGGGAGCAAAAGGAGGAGGGAGAAGAGAAAAGCCGAGGGACGTACCGGGGCGTGGGGTGCAGGGTGCGGTTCCGAGCGATGAGCGATTGGTGTGAGGGCGACGTTGCGTGAATCTGGGACGGCGTGCGGGGCACGGGAGCGGAATTGTATGTGATGGTGCGCAGCTAGCGCGAGATGCGGCGTCTCCACTGACTGCACGCCACGGAACGTGAGGTCCGCGCTACTTGAGTGAGAAGGGTATGAGATTAGAAATGTGGGGATACATTGGCAGTGGGATGCCGAGGAGCCCAAAACCGCGTACACGCAACACGCGCGCCGACGAGCTCGCCGACGTGTCCGTGTGTGCGGCTTAGAGAAGACCGTCGTTCGAGGACGGGTTTGATCCGCCTCAATTCCATCGCACGGAAAGCAAGTAAGAGGAGGTCACCTATGAAAGGATCCTAATCAAATCCTAATATCTCGAATTCCGGCGCTACGCCAGGCCAATTCAACGGCGCTGATCATCTCTCGTTCCTTCTATTCCCTCTGCCAGAGTACGAGGAGACCTTGAGAAGTATACGTATACGTGATTCAGTGCGTAAGTATACATGGCTGGCGGCAGGAGCAACCATCTAGAAGAGATTCCGCCCCGGACAGTGGCTGTTCGGTAGAGGCGATCCGCCGGACTAGCAGAGTGTTTAATTGGTGCAATGTGGTGAGAGAGAAAGAGTGCACAGACCGGTTCTTGATCGCAACTGTCGACATGTCTTCTCTTCTTCCGAGCTCCTCAAAAGCTGTTCGTCAAGTCTTACGTTCTTACTACTTCGTTCCTTCGTTCCTTCGTTCCTTCCAGTACATTCATTCACCTTCGATCATATGCATACTGACAGCAAGACAGGTACTAGGCTTAATGTATTTATCTGAGTATTCATTGATTCTGGAGCACACACGACAACTTGAACTCAGGCAGTCGCCGTCTTCCTCTGACTATGAGTACTCGTGCCCTTCCAGAAATTGCGCAGTGCATCTGCCGTTTCCTTGCCGTCCTATCACTGTCGTTCTCGTCACTGGGATACCGGTCAGAATTGCTTATCTTTCGATTGAAGATTTCTCCCTGGGGTCCCCGCCGTTATTGGACAGCGTTCCACGCGGTCGCGCGAGAGAAGTTGATCATTATTCCGATGATGAGGATGGTTCTACCAGTGACGGTTGCTTTAAATGCACTCGTTGACGCGGGGGGCGTATCCCCTCTTCCCCCGAAGACGGTGAGCATGTCTCCTTCCATTTTCCTGCTCTCGGCGCTCGCTGCCTTTGCCCCACTCTCGTTTGCTGCCAAACCTTCGGCCGGCGATCCCTGCGCTGCCATTGCCGGACAGACATTCGTCCTTCCTGCTGACGCGCTGGCATGCCTCAAGTCGTTCCCTTTCAACGAGACCCTTCGCCAAAACGTGTTGACTGACAATATTGCACGCGTCTTTGACTTTTATACCTTCGAGGACTATTATCTCAACTCGCCGCCGCCCTTCCAAGAGTCCACGGCCAACATACGGGCAGGTCTGGCTAAAATCAATACCACGAAGTATGCGGTAAGTAAACCTCTTTCCTTTCCTATCGCTAGACACTCAGAAATCTCTTAGACCGATTACGACTTCAATTGGGACCTGTATAATTTCATCACCCAGCTGAATGACGGGCACACTCGTTAGTCAAATATCCAGACTTCAGTCTACTTGCAATTTAACAGTATCGCGTTCTATAGGCTGGTTCCCAGATTGCTACACGTCCTTCCAAAATTTGCTGCCCGCACCCGTCGTAACCCTCGAAGTGGACGGTGTCCAGGCCGTATACATCACGCCGGACTTGGTCGATCTTGTCGAGCTCGTGGGCACCAACTACACCGACCTCATCACAATCGACTGGCAGCGGCTTGCGGGTGCCAAAGTCGTCGAGATCGAGGGTCAGGACCCGTACGCATATGTCGACTTCATTGCGAAGACCGTCTCGGGGAATTATTTGGACCACGGTGTCCGCGTGAACTCGGTCTTCTCTTCTTACAGACTTTCTGGGGACGCGTATTCCCAGCGTTTCGGTGCGTCCTCCCTTGTATTTGGGAATAAAAATACTCAAACACTCTTCAGGTGACCTAGCCGGCCCGACTGGGGTCGCGCAGACCTCGTTGACTTTCAAACTCATCATCGTCAACTCGACCAAGGTCGAGACCGTCACCGTGCCGTACATTGCCAGCTTCATCGGCACGCCTTTCACGGACCAGGCTTCATAGTGCGTGGTGTTTTCTACCATTTATCGTCCTATTCATACCGGTTTCCAGCTGGACCAACAACTGCGCGGCCAACGCAAACACCAACGGCGTCGATCTCAAAGTCAATGCGGCGAAATTGAGCGGCAATGTTGTGCCTGAGGCCCGCAGGCAGCCCAAAGCGAACATCATCGACAAATCCAACAGCAGCGCGGTGGGCCTGCCGCCGCAATTTGAACCCACGCTGCCGACCATCGGTACTGACGCAAGTGGAATCATGCACTCCTACATCCTCCCGGGAAACGAAACAGGAGTGGTGCGTCTATTAGCAAGGCCTAGTCTGGTTTATTTCTTACCCATGATGGTCTGGCCAGATGTTCATCGGTTCCTTCGAGGGTGACTTCGACGGCTTTCAGACCGATACGGCCTCCGCTATCAGCGCGTTCCAGGCTGCGGGCGTCACGAAACTCATCATTGACTTGTCCAACAACGGCGGTGGGATTTTACAAATCCCCGGCGGCGTTTATCGCTGAATTTGATTCCGCAGGCGGTTTCGTATGTTTGGGCCAATTCCTGCATCAGTACCTGGCCGGTACAAACTTTGGATACCCAGGCTTCCAGTCCTCGGCGCGCGCCAACCCGCTTGCGCAGAAAATCGTCGCATCGGATATCGAGCTAGGCTTGAACGCCCAGTTCAGCTTCTACACTGCGGACAACTGTGAGTTGTGCCATCGTGCGTTCCTAGACGACTTGCTTATATATCGGCGCAGGGGCTTTCCTGAATGGAACCCAGATGCTCGCAGACTACAACTACATGACGCCGGATGCGCCCATCGTAGTCAACGGCAAAGTCGACGCGAATTCCCAGCGGTTCCACGTTCGCGACGTCGTTTCATATTTATTACTTTTTCTCACCGTTTACCGCCAGGACACCTGCGAACTGACATTCGACGTGCCGATACCTGCTACCCCGCCGTTTGATCTCAAGTTCGTCCCATCAGTGCACTGTTTTGAAAGTACTTATTAATAGATCCCGCCATCAGAAATGTTGCAATAGGTCGGTGATCATCGCTCGTTTATTTTCGGTCCGGATTAACGGAGCGTTGCAGTCACCAATGGGAACTGTGCCTCGACCTGCGCAATGTTCTCGACGCTGATGTTCGAGAGACACCAGACGAAGACCGCCGTCTTTGGTGGGAAGCCATTTGAGAATGTCGAGTACAAAGGTGCGCGTTAGGCCCGCTCTTTCCGCTATCAGTATTAATTGATCTCTGCAGGAATGGCTGGCAACCAAGTGTTGGAATGGTATACTTTACACACATTTATTGAGCCTTTGACGCGTCGCTAAGTCATCCATCACAGGACTGATTTGGATACTGAAGTGAAAACCGCCAATCTCAAGGACGTGAGTTGATTTTAGGCCTACTGCGCCCTTGCTTATCGAAACTTTCCCAGGACCCCCTCGCTCCTGCTGACTTGTAAGCTTCTTTGTTTTTAAAGAGAAGTGCAACTACAAATTCTTTTCCCGTTTAGGTTGGTGTCTGGCGACATGCGCCACAATTGGAGGACAGGTTCGCGTTAATATGCGTAAATTCGCGTCAATAAACTCATTCCCCTTCAAGCTTGGAGTTTTTTCAATGAACAGGAGCCTATTGGTATTACTTGTGCATATTTTCCGCTCCAGCGAATTAATTACCGGTATATTTGGCAGCCTACGTCTCTGAACAGGTCCCCAAATGTAAGTTCTCCCCAATGATTGGCCCGTATTACTGCTGCTGATTGCGATGCATTAGTACGCTTCCCCTACACTAAAGACACGTACAACAATCCCCAGAACCTCTGGCTGTTTGCGTAAGCCAAAGTCTCACAACCGTCGTTGCGCGTCGTGACTGGTTGTTTACACAGGGAGAAGACACTATTCGCGTGATAGATCTTGGGACCTTGTAAGTAGTGATGGGTTTTCAACAATGGATTGTATATGTATCATCAGCTGGGCGCAATACATTCTCTTGTTGTGTTGTTCTTTTGTCTTCTTGTGTGGAATCTGAGTGATCAAATCAGGCGCTGTTAATTCTTTCAATATGCGGACGTTCCTCAGATAATCAAATTCATTCGTTGCGTCCTTTAGGCTTTAGCGACTTTCATTGGACTTTTCAAAATTTCACCTGTCGTGTGCCTGTCGTACAGCACTCCTGAGTTTCCGCCTCAGGCCCCTATCCGAATTTGGGCATGATTCTCGGCAGCCTCGGCACTCCATCAAATCCATCAAACTTTCCTGTCAACGATCAAACTCACCAAAAAAATCTCTCCTTGCCCTTCTCTATTCTGCAAATTAATACAGCCAGTATTTTCACCCACGGTGGTAGTTAATTAACGTTAATTGCCTGGTCCATCGCGTGCCCGTCGCTTTTGCACCGGCGCGCCTCTTGACATTTGATATTTCTTTATTTGATCCGATCACGTCAGTCCCACTGCCTCCGCGTTCATAACTCTCGAGTGCAAGGATGTTGAGACAGGGTTGAGAGCTGCTTTATTAGTTCTGGTTCATTCACAGGTAACATATTATCAGTCTCACAAATACAATGAAAATTCTCACCAAAAGTCAATGCATTTGCCGCCGTGGAAGCCTCTGAAGGATGTTTGATGGAATGCCGAGGCTGCCGAGAATAATGCCCAAATTCGGATAGGGGCCTGAGGCGGAAACTGAGCGAGTTTCGTACAGAAACAAAATTAAAAAGCTCGGCAGGTCCCGCCGAAGTCGAAGAAGCTCGTGGCGGTGTTTCATCACGATCGATCACTTTGCCGCTTACCGGCGACCGCCGCAGCTGCCAGTCGCGTTGGCAATGTCGGGCCGCGGGCGTCCGTCCGAGTCGTACGTGAAGCCGTTCAAACCACATCGTACCACGGCTCGTCGGCATATACCTGTAAGAGTGCTAGACCTCAAGGCGGCCTCTGCAACTTTCTTTCTTTGGCTGGGCTTAATCTCTTTTCGGACACAAATTCGAATTCGACAGGCCAGCGTTTCAACAACCGGCGATACAGCGGGCGCTAGGTCTAGATCTCGCTTAATAAATGCGGTTAAAGTCCCGATGTTGACAATGCCGAGAAACACGACCCCAGCGAGAAAAAGAGGGTTGTTAAAATTCCGCATCGCATACCTTTCCCGCCTCAATGTCTGTCCTCCGCTCGCCGCGCTCAACCGTCGTGCCCAGCGGTCCTCTACCGGTGGATCTTCCGCCTGTGACCCCCCTCAACATCCCCCGCCGCAAGACACTATGCACCGAAACGGTCACCACATTATCAGCTTCGAGCGCAGCAGCGCTCGGTCACTCGCGCGTCGCGTCGGCGTCGTGGGCGACGCGCCGACCGGGGACTATGCCCATCAGCATAGACGTCGGGGCATCCACGCGCCCAAAAATACGCCCTTTACCTCCTATCCCTCCCACTCCCAAATCTGCACCGCCAGTACCGCGGCGCCAAATCTCGCATGCATCCTTGCGCCCCCTTCCTTGTGTACCGGAAACAAATATTTCCGTATCCCTCACCCCAGCTAGCCCCCTACCGCCCCCAACGCCTCTGGTTCAATCAAACACACACTTACGCGCGCCGTGTGCGCTTGCGCCACCGCGTCGGTTCGCGTCATTATCTCTCCGACTCCACACGTCCCCCGACGCGTTAGACGCGCGCGTCCCCCCACCGCCGCTGCCAACTCCACCTCCTACACCTGGGATATCAGAGCCACCCTCACCAGTTAGCGCTCAACGGAAGCGCATGTCGAAGCTGCGCCGACATCTCGGCGAGTCGGTGCAGCTGGAATTATTCCCAGATCCAGGAGATGATACCAACGTCTTCGGCGAGAAGAAAGGGGCAGATCTGTACTCGCAAACGGTGGTCGCTGTCAAGAAGTTGCTGGAAATAGACACAGACAGCGACGACACATCCAGCGAGGAGGATGGAGACGATTATTCTTTGGTCCTGGTGGCGCATGGGCAGGCCCCCCGCGCCGTCCCCGTAAAACGATATTCACGGAAATGGATTCGAGAGAAGGGTGGGGAGCGATGGGTCGAGGAGAATTATTCGGATATTCTCCGCGATCTTCGAGCGCTATAGTCGATTCGTTTTTTTCTCTTAGATCTCTCCTTGCTGTCTTGTTAACGCTCATTTCCATCCACTATGTACAACCCAATCCATCCACTGTATTCCAGATCCTACATTTTTTTTCGTTGCTTTTCTCCATTGAGATTCGGATGTTGAAGGCGTGGGGTTCAGCCTCGCGCCATGTTACTATGCCACCTCCCGCGACAACGGGAATTGTAACCACCTCGGCCTCGTGTTTATTGGACCATGGAGCACATTCTTCGTCTTGACATGTACAATTGCCTGCATCCCAGGTTTATTGCTATCAAACCCTTTCTAATGCCCCGCCAAATTTTCTCCCTCCGCACATGTGGTTATATCCGGAATCTACCACCGACGAAATTGGTGCATACTGCTCCCAATCTACCTAATCAATTTGCGGTAATTGATCGGGGACAGGAGAGATTGTGTGCTGTAATGTCAAATTCGAAATAGGCAAAATGAACGAGATCACATCGGCGCAACAACGTCCAGGTGCGAATTAAATATGTGATGCTCCGGGTTATGTGGCTCGTATGATTAGGAAACGTCGACGACAAGGTCGGATCGGCGCACAAAATGCATATAGAAACGGTACGGCCAATCCCACTTTAGGCATTTCCAACGGCTTATCCCAAAAAAAACAGTGGGAGCTAAGCGAGTTCGATACGGCTAATCCCGCTTTAGGCGTCTCCAATGGACGGCTTGTCCCAAAAAAAAAAAACAGTGCCGACCGTCCCAGGCCAATCCTATTCTAGGCAGATGAACACACGACGGACTCGCACATTCTGCGGCAATGTGGTTGAATACAGTCCCTTCCGATTTCCGTAGATTGTGACCAGTAACATCGCATAGCGGGTAGTTGTCGGGATAGGGTCGCCATATTGGATGGAACACCACCCACCTGGACCTACAACGTCAGTCTTCTGAGGTTCTTCAATACAGTTGGGATGCGAGCGGTGAAGATCATAACACGGAGCCATTTTTAAAACCAATAGAGATCATGGCATGAGCCTTCTCCGGGAAGAAACCGGACGACTTGGTTTGGTTACCACAGTTTATTAACATGAAACTGTCGCAAGCTTGATTTCTTGTCAGTGGGCGGGTGAAGGTCGGGTTCTCTCACCCCACTGCCGCATTCCAATCAACGTTACTGTTTCAGTGTCGCCCTAGACTGCCCAAGAAGTATCGGTGGACGGAATAATCACTAATCGGCTGGCTCAGAATTTCGAGCAGGATGTTGTATGTACCGAGGTAGACCGAAGATGGACGAAATTGGCGGTCAAGTGGCGGTCAGAAGGAAGTCGAAGTGATGGCATCAACCCGGCCATGATTTTGTTCGGCGGCCTGGGTTCGGCCTGGCACTGCGCTCCGACCAGCCTTGGAAGAAGTCGCCGGCTAGATTTTTCGTTCTGTTTCTTCCAGCACGAATCGAGAATTCAGTCGCGCGGCTAGTTGAACCCCAGGCCCAAACCTAGAGTTCTGCCAACCAAAGTCACGGTCCGACTGTAACCTGTTGAGGACTGTTGCCATTTACTTTCTCCTGTTCGAAACAAGAGCGAAACAAGGTACGAGGAGGTTAGGAGTCCTCCTAGATTAACGGCACCCCTTAGACTAATCCCTGCCCAGCCAACCCCTAACTCCAACAATGAAAATTGACCAAGTCGGTTGGGCCTTGGAGCGAGACCAAGTATGAGCTTCATTCGAACCTCAATCGACAACGCGGCAATAAGTAAATCTTCGATGGGGAACAATTCGACATATGACTCAAATTCGCGCCACGTTTACCGCTTTGTAGTACATTGTACGCAGAAAAAGAAATAATAATTGACAGGATCAATGAATGCCCTTGATCGTAATTTTTTTGACTCAGGGACGGCTGTCCGAAGAGCATTTAATGAGGACGAGACCTCTATCCCGCTTTCCCCACCCACCCATCTACACCTACACCCACACTCGTTATTTAAGCCATGTCGCACTTCCAACAACCCGGCGCGACCCCCCAGATGTGTGCGTATCCTGCGCCTGATAGGTGGCTCCAACTAACATGGAGCAGCGGAGAACGGCCGGCCAGAGCCCAAGCACGAGGACTCGCTCATAAAAACCGTAGGGAAGAAGTACGCGGGCGGCGCAGCGGGCAAGGCCGGCGGCCAGACGGAGGAATACGTCAAAGACAATCACGAGGAGCTGGAGGCACAAGCGTCCGAGGAGTACGACGCCGCAAAAGCCCGTGCGCAGGCCGGCGTCGACGAGGCGAAACAGGTGAATACCACGCGTTCCACAGCCCCCGCACGCGCTGACGGCCTCGCAGACGTGGACCAAAATATTCCCATGTTGCGCTTAGCGTCCGATGCGGATTCGTTACTCGGGCTCAGGGGCATACTTGGTATATTGTACAGCATGAGCTACACTATGAAAACAATTCCAGACGATCATTGCGCACAGAGAAGGAAAATATACAACCGTATTTACATGCCTGGATGGCCGTGGCCGTACTGCTGCTGCTGCTGCTGTGGATTAAACGGCATGCCGCCATAATAGGCTGCCTGCTGCTGCTGCTGCTGCTGTTGTGCTTGTGCTTGTGCTTGCGCCTGTGCAGTATTCTGCAGTGGCGGTCGCGGAACGAACATGGACGGTACCGGGATGCCGTATTGTTGGTGCGGTTGCTGTTGCTGCTGTTGCGGGTTTCCCCGCAGAACGCTGGGGTGCTGCTGTTGCTGGTGTGGTTGTTGGTGACGGTTCGGATGCGGGAAATTAAAATTGGGCGGGGGCATGGATCCAGGGGATGGATTCGGCACGGCGTTTGTCGTCTCCGTGAAGTAGGGGTGCGACAGTGCTTCTGCAGCTGAAATCCGTTCCGAGGGATCAAATTTCAGCAATCGTTCAAGGAGATCTAAAGCTGAAGTAGTTTGTGAGCTGGCGAGGAGCGAAAAGCGATCGGGGATGGTAAATACCTGCTGGTGAGGCCTTAGGTAGGACTTGCGCGAGGTTGGCCTTGGGCATAGGCGGGAAATCCTTGAGCACGATCTCCGGCTAACATCGAATGAGGGCGGAGTAGTAAGAAAGAAAAAATGCCCACCGAATCTTTGAGCATCTTAGCGAACTGCTGGTGCGAGGGCGTCCCCAATATCTTCATGATGTGCAGAAGCTGATCGTTGTTATCTGCGAGCGGGTAAGTCAGCGGCTACAAAAAGGGTAATAAATAGATAGGTACCCTTGCCTCTAAAGAGAGGCATGCCGCTAATCATCTCCGCAAAAATGCAACCGCAAGACCACAAGTCTATTGAGGTGCTATACGTCCGGGAACCGAGCAGAACGTCGGGTGCCCGATACCACAGCGTCACGACCTTTCGAGAGGATCAGAAAACATCGCGGTGCGGATAGACGGACGGACCTCGTTGGAAAAGGTGTTTACCGGCACCCCGAACGCCCTCGCCAGCCCAAAATCCCCGAGCTTCAGCTCCATCTTGCGATTGATGAGCAAGTTCTGCGGCTTCAGATCCCGGTGCAGCACCTGGTTCTCGTGGCAGAAATTGGTCCCCTTGAGCAACTGGAACATGAAGCTCCGCACGGTCGCGGGATCGAGCGCCCCGCGGTTCCCGTGCTGGTCCATGTACCGCTTCAGATCCTGCTCGCAGAATTCGAAGACGAGGATAAGCTTCGTCTCCGTGTGGATGACATCGTGCAGACGGAGGATGTTGATGTGCTTGAGCTCCTTGAGAAGGGAGATCTCGCGGATGGCAGTGGATGGCGTGCCTTCCTCCGCGTCGAGGTGGATCTCTTTCAATGCGACGATTTCATTGGTCGTCTTGGAGCGACCCTGGTGGTTGGGTGAGTAACCAGCAAGTCAGCCAGAGGGCGTAGGTCGACGCACTTTGAACACTGTGGCGTAAGTACCCTCCCCTGGTCCAATCACTATTAGCAGAGTTCCAACGCAAAGGATTGCAATTGGACTCGCCTAGCTTCTCCAGCTGATTCGAGTCAAGTTAAAACGATAATCCGCACTCATGAATCCACCTAGCTTGCCTGGATATAGTTCATTTGAGCCATTGCTTCAGATGAGACTGCTATCCCACGTGTGGCCTATACTGCAGTTTAGTGAGATGGAACGCGAGTTTTGCGGTGCGGAATAACAAGGCTATATACACGGGCACGATTGGTGCAAAGTTCCGGTGCCAGAAACGCCGAGAATGAGCCACAGATAGTCGGAGGTTGCGGGAAACGAAAATTAGACGCCCGATTCGGTCAGATGCTCACTGTGCTGCCACACACGCGCAAAGAACGCGATCGGGTCCGTCACGAATCGCGATCGATCAAAGCGAGTCATTCGGCGTCCAAATAAGGCTCTTTCTCGTTTTCTTATCCTTCCCTTATTTAGCGCCAAATGACTTACAGATGTGGGCGCCTGCCACGAACTGCTAAACAATGGCCAAAAAAAAGCCAGTCAGAATGTCAATCCACGCGCGCGCAACGCGGTTCGGCACGCTGCACGTACCCATTTGGCGGGTTCTCAAGCTTTAGGGCGACAAATGAGTCGGACAGGGGCTTTGAGGCTGTCCTTGCTTCAACAGCGCTGTCAAGAAGAGATTACTGGACCGCGTTTTTGCCACGCTCCATATCAATTTTTGTCAAAATGCTTCCAGGACTGAAGTGGCGGGTCCGCAAATGATGGATATCCATCTCGTGCTCAAGTTCATTGATTTGAGGAGGTTAGCCGCTCAACGAGACTGAATGAACGGACGTTGCAGATGAATGAGTAGGGGTTGCATTATAAATTACCATAATCGCTACAGTGTGTAAATAAATACATTGTGTTTGAAGCATATGAAGCGATGAAATATCTAAAACAGAACCCAAGTAACAATGCAGAAGCGCTGTGAAACATCTGTATCTCAATATTGAGAAGCATACATGTTGTGATCATGATAGTAGTGGAACAAAAAGGGGAATATGACTCGTTAGAAACCAATCACTCGGACCCACGATAATGGGGGTTGGTCGCGCCGCGCGGGTCCGCGCGGACTGATGAGGTTGGGCGTTCAACGGCAGGATGCTCTTGCATCACCGCCGACTCTATCAACCTGGGCCCGTGGGGAAAGCGCGGCCACGAAACGCTCAGCATCCCGTCGGATAGGCTGGCATTGATACACGATGTCTGTGGGCAAGGAATCAGCATACAAGCTTAGAAAGTTGGTAAGACGACAATAAAGGGGCGCGGGGAGTGGGGACTTACATCGGCATTTGTGGGCAGCTGGACAACACGACGAAAAGGGCCGTATCGCAGCTCATGGACGGGAAAATGCCGGGCCTCGGGCTTCCGGGTTTGCGCGCTTTGGGACGCGTCCACGTCCATAGCTCCGGTCTCGGCCTGCGGTTGTCCACGCACAGAGGGATGCGTGCGGGACTGAAACCGGGGGTGGCTGCGGCGGCCGTGAATACAGAGCATTCCTTGTCTCACAGTGATGGAGAGATCGGAAGTCTTAATGCCAGGAAGCTCAAATGTGGCAACGATATCCGGCGAGTCGGGGTCATCGTAGAGTTCCATCCTTGAAAAATGTTCAGAATTCAGGCTTGAGTATGGATGGTATGTATAAAAAATTACCTGGGTTTGAAGACAGCGGTACGGGAAGGAATTACGCGCGCTTCACCACGGCGCACGACGCTTACGTCCTCGCGAAGCCTTTCATTTCGGGACATT
Organism: Mycena rosella; assembly: GCA_029378255.1. Lineage (NCBI taxonomy): Eukaryota > Fungi > Basidiomycota > Agaricomycetes > Agaricales > Mycenaceae > Mycena > Mycena rosella. Next base: position 236,985 of record JARKIE010000010.1, on the reverse strand, counting down.
CTTGGCGATTTAAGTATGGGGGCAGGGAACATACAGAGGAGGAGGAATTGTGGCAACACTACGAAGTTGCTCCTTTTATAGTCAGCCGGCAAATGCCGGCGACTCATCCAGAATGTGCCAGAACCGAGTCACATCGAGCAAATCTCGCCAAATCCAGACAGCTGCGTAATTCCGGCAATGGACACGCACATCCAGCATGATTCAACGGAACGCGGAACAGTCAGCGCGCGAGACGGAAAGCGCGGCCTAGTAAGCGCTCGTAAGCCGACAGCCCGAGCGTGGCTGTGGCTATACAGAGTTTCCACTGACAAAATGACTCAGAACCCGCAGCAATGAATTATGGTGCATGTGATAGCCCTCCCGACGCCAGCGCAAGACCGACGAGGACTCGGAGGAGCGCGATATGCTGAAGAAGCACAGGTATGTGCTTACCGGGCAGCTCGTGAGTTCCGGCCCCACATTATTCTCGTCGTGACCGGTGAGCCCGAAGTTCCGAGGGAGGGTACGGATGGCTAGATGCGCCTCCGCAGTGGCGGGTGCAGACCGAGGCGACGCGTCGAGGCAGAGAACGGTCAGCGTGGATGGAGTAAGAGGGCCGACGGAAGGACGGTCGGGATATATCCGTGCTGCGAGGAGTGACAGAAAATATGTCGAAATTCAGTCTTGCTCATGGTCTGCGTTGAGAGAAAGAAAGAACTTGAAAAGCCATAAATGCAAGAATGTATCGGCCGCATCGGACCGAAAGTGTGTTCGTGTTTGGCGAGCTGCCCGAAATCGCCCGTTGCCCGATAAGGAAAGAATATTGTTCGTCCTGCTGTCTCAGTGTAAATCGTCTTTTCTTCTCCCACTTGTCAACACCCCGCCATTATGAGCAAAGTAGTATTCGGCAAGTCGCACACACTTTTCCCGTGCATGGCTAATCGATAACCAGTTGGGAACGTTCCTTACAATATGGGCGAGGATGCACTCATTGATGTTTTCAAGTCTGTTGGTCAAGTCATTGGTTTCAGGTACCTTACAGCATCTCACCACCACCCATTAATACTCAACGCCGTCCAGACTCGTGTTCGACCGGGATACAGGCAAGCCGAAAGGCTATGGTTTCTGTGAATTTGCCGGTACATCATTTTCTCTTTCTTTGTGATTTCGACTTTTGTTGCGCGTCTGACCACAAAACTCTTTCAACTCTCAACTCTCAACCGCACCTTGCCACCTCCGTAAATTCGCCTGCAAAATCGGGCCTCAACGTCGTCCTCAATCGAAAACACGCACTTGATATCCTGCGTATCTTATGCACGCTCGATGTACCTTAGATCACGAAACTGCTGCCTCCGCTGTTCGCAATCTAAATAATACCGACGTGGGCGGTCGTCCCTTGCGAATTGATCTCGCAGACTCCGATCCTTTCCTCGAAGGCAAAACTACTGTGAGGGGCGAACTCATGGACGGCGGCGCGCCAGGCCCAGCCGAGCCCCGATCACAGTGGCGCACTGAGAACCGGGGCCCAGAAGGGAGTGAAATCCTCAGTGCCGTCCCACCCGGCAACCCTCTCGCCCCCGGCGACACCGCCCAAGGCTCCATCACCCGCACCCTCGCCGAAGGGATGTCTGAGTCCCAACTGATAGAGGTCCTCGCTCAGATGAAGGTACCGCTCCCCCGTCCATCTCCGCGCGCACTTTATCGAGCCCCGTACCGCAGGCGTTCGTAATCACCCACCCAAAACAAGCCCAGCAGTTGCTCGCGCACAACCCGCAACTGGCGTACGCGATCTTCATGGGCCTGATCACGTCCAACGTTATCCCCGCTGATGTCCTCCACCGCATGGTCGAAGCGAGCGGCGGGCGGCCCTCGATGCCGCCCCCGCACCTCCAACAGCCCCCGCCACACCTCCAGCAACACCCTGGACCGCCTCCGCCACAGAACTTCGCCATGCAGCCACCCCTAATCCACCCTCAACACCAGCCGTATCCGGGCCCGCCGCCGCGTCTACAACAGCCCCAGCCCGTGCAGGGCATGATGCCGATGCCCGGCCCGCCGCCTCAAGGCATGTACCCGCCCGGCATGCAGCCGATGCCGCCATATTACCGCGCCGGGCCCCAGCCGCTCCCGCCTCCACAGCAGCAACAGCTCGCGCCCTCGCAGCAAATGCCCCCGCAGCAGATGCCCCAACAGCAGATGCCCCAACAGCAAATGCCGCAACAACAAATGCCGCAGCAAGCGTCGATCCAGCCGCTCCTCCAAAGCCTGAAGAACGGGGGCGAGAACGCCGATGCGCAGGTACATCCATCTACGGCTCCGTTGACTGGGCGCCGCTCACTCCTCACGCTATTTACAGGCACTGTACCAAATTGTCTTGAATCTGACACCGGCCCAGATAAACGAGCTTCCGCCCTTTGAACGGGCGACTGTTGAATCACTCGTACGCATCCATTCATTCCTCACTTACTGTAACTGATCTCGCTATCTCAGCGGGCAAATCTACCCCGGGGACCATGACTCTGAACGGATGGACGGTGGTCGCCGAGTTCGCTGTACATATCTTCTAATCCAGTGATAATTACATTTTACGCGTAAATACATACGGATTGGATCGATCTAGAATTTGTTGTGCAGACTCCGGCTGGTTTTGAGCGCCAGCAGCTTCGTCGCGATATCGTCCAGCGGCATCATCTCCGCCCGCACTTTGCTCCCGATGTCGTCCCGGTTCCGCACGTTGACCGACTGCGTGTTCATCTCCTCTTCACCGACGACTGCGGGGCGTGCGCGATGTGATGAGTGGTCGTGCTGTGCAATAAACGAAACGACAGCGAACATACCGAGGATGAAATTATACTGCGCAATCTCGCCGTTGCGGACCTTCTTCTGGAGCGTGTCTGCGCCGTTGTCCACATCGGCAAAGAGCCCATTCGACTTAAGCCGCTCGCAGACCTGCGACGCGTAGTCTTTCTGTATATATGGGCCGTCGTCAGAAGGGGCCCGTAATAATGCGATAGCAATACGCACGTAGGGGACGGCAACGGGTATGACGAGGATCTGGCGCGGTGAGAGCCAGAACGGCCTAGTGAAGGAATGGATCAGATACTGTTGGGGCCCGCGGTGGCGAAAGGGCGTACCATTTCCCAGCGAAATGCTCAGTGATGATGGCGATGAACCGCTCGAGACTGCCCAGAATCGCACGATGTATCATCACTGGGCGCGACTCGGGGTTGCTAGTGTCCTCGCCGCGGAACTTGAGGTCGAACCGCTCGGGGAGCTGGAAGTCGAGCTGGATGGTAGCGCACTGGAACGAGCGGCGCAGGCTGTCGCGGACGCTGATGTCGATCTTGGGCCCATAGAAAGCACCGTCTCCGGGGTTGATCTCCCACTTCCCGGGGTATTGTTTCTCCAGCGCTTGTTTGAGTTGCTGAGTGAAAGGTTATTTTAAATCAATGAAATAGAAAAAAACGTACATCCTCAGCGTAATCCCATGTCTTGATCTCCCCCAGGAAGTTGTCGGGACGAGTGGACAACTCCAATTGGAAGTCCAATCCGAACGTTCCGTAGACGTGCTGCATGAAATCAAACAGGGCAGAAATTTCTTCCTCGACCTGGAGGTACACAGATCAACCTCCAATAATATCAGGGTGCCATCGACGGAACAACACACCTGGCTCGGCATACAGAAGACGTGGGTGTCGTCCTGGGCGAACCGGCGGACGCGGGTCAAGCCCGTCAATGCGCCCGAGGCTTCATTTCGGTGGATGATGCCGAATTCCGCCATCCGGATGGGAAGCTCTCTGTAGCTTCGATCTCTGGACCCGAAGATGAGACAATGACCAGGGCAGTTCATCGGCTTGAGCGCCCATTTCTCCTTTTCGATGTCGAGGGTGAACATGTCGTCTTTGTAGTTTTGCCAGTGTCCCGAAGTCTCCCAGAGTTTACTGTGAAACATGTTCGGCGAGATGACTAGGATAGAGCTCAGCATCATGATTCGGCGTCCCACTAGTCGACTCACCCTCTTGGTATCCCCGCTTGAAATACTCGGACTGCAAACGTTCTGAGCACAGGAATAAGTATATAAACGAAGTAAATTACCCGCATAAATTCAAGAAGCGTGTTGTATATGCGAGTACCATGCGGAAGGAAGAAGCAGCTTCCCGGGCTCATTTCGTTGAAAAAGAACAGCTCTTGGTCCTGTTGATAATGGTTAGATCAAGTCGGGGGAATACTTTCAATCTAATTACTTTTCCAATCCGCCTGTGATCCCGCTTCGCCGCCTCGGCAAGGAACACCTTGTACTCTGCGAGCTGCTTCTTGTCGGGGAACGAGATGCCATAGATTCGCTGGAGGGAATCATTGCTTGCATCGCCGAGGAAGTAGGAGGACGAGTTCTGGAGAATGTTAGTAGGAGTTCTGGAAGGAATATTGAAAGGAAAGTGCCTTGGTGATCATCATTGCCTTGATCTTGCCGGTGTGAGGGATGTGCGGTCCCACACATAAATCGACCATAGGTCCACAACGATACACAGTCGTGGAAGTGCCGTCGGGCACCTTGGTCTCGATGAGATACTTCTTGTATTTGTTATACTGTGGAGACACAGTCAGATTAAGTTGTGACACGGGGACGCCGTACAGCAAACATCTCGAGCAAAGTTTCTTTCTTGACCACAAGCCGCTCGAATTTCTGCTTCTCCTTGATGGCGCTTTCGGAGACCTTTTCGAGAGCTGGGTAATCCGTAGCAGACACGGGGCTTTCGAAAGCCGGATGAGAAAATGTTTTTAATAAAAAATCTAAGAGACGCACCGGTCCTCGATTGCCATTTCGTAGAAGAATCCATCGTCTGTCGGAGGCCCGAGACATAGATGACATCCATAATGTCGCTCAGCAGCTTCGCCCAGTACATGGGCAGAGGAGTGCCAGAAAACCTTCTTGCCTGTGCGCGCAAATTAACCTGCGGCGGTGTGGGACCAGATTATCACGGCATACCCTCGGGATGTTCAAAGTCCAACAACTCGAGCTTGCAAGGGCCTTCCAGAGGACGTTCCAAGTCCCAAAGTTCGCCGTTAACCTAGACATGTTTCCAAGGGTTTGCGAAACGAGAACCACGAAACGTACCTTTGCAATGACGATCCTCTCAGACAAACTCTTCGAGACCTCCTTCGCGACGTCCATCGGGCTCGTCTCCCAGCTCTTGCCCTTGCGTTCCGATCCATCTGGCATCGTGACAATAATTTCATCGTGGGGTTGCGCTGGAAGGCGGGCATTAGAGCAGTAGATTTGGAGTGAACGCCAATGCACTCACCCTTCACGAATTCATCGTGTTCCGCCTTGAGTTTATCGAAAATCTTGATACGATGATCGAAAAAGGCCGGGGGAGGTTGCAGCTGGCCGATGCTTCTCAGTACGCCGGCATCTCCTTCATCGGGGACCGATGCCACACCTCTAGAGGAAACGTAGATGCTGCTGCGGGTTTTGCTTTCTTCTCTTGTGTCTTTTTGGCTTGTGCAGGCGCCGCTTGCGGCGGTTCGGATGAGGACGCGACCGGGGTAGTCATTGTTCTGGTAATGAGCAGACGAGGTCTGTAAGTGGAGGGGATTGGGACGTGGCAACGATGCGACTGCAATAGTGGCTGAATTCGACTGAGGAACTTTCGTCCCAGCATATAAAAGCTTCCAAACGTGACTCGCTTTCCTAGTCACCGATAACTTACCGACCCAGAACGCGCTAAAAAAAACGCGCTTTTGACTCGATTTTAAACTCGCACGTCGATTCTGCTAGACGTCCTGACTCGAATTATATACTGTACAACACTATGATATTATCCTGGCTATGTCCCACCGAGTTCGACCCTCCAGATCTTGATCACGCCTGCGCGATCTCCGCTCACAATTCCACCGCGAAACGGTGAATCTATACAGGCGAGGGCTGTAATGACGTCCTGGTGCGACTTCAGCAGATTCTGTTGGTTATGTGTGATCAGGGACATCCGTTGCGCGGGGCGGTTACTCTGACTGCCTGAAGCAGCCGAGTTAGGCCATGTCTCCACGTAGGTGGAAGCAGTGCTCGAGGAGGAGGTACTAGGAGGTCGTCAGAAATATGTTCGGGAACAAAACGGGATAGGAAGTACCTGAACGCTGGTTTTTCGTGCTCCGATTCCAGGCCGCTCAATACAGTCGTACGTTCTAGCCGACTCAGATCCCAGAGTCGAAGTTTGCGATCCTCCGACCCAGTGACCATGAATCCCCTACGCCCGTGGCCAGAGTCCGTGCCTGTATCCGCCATGTCCGATCTATGTACACCGGTAGGGCCGCCGAAATCGAGGCCGACAACCAAAGCGCGGACATCCGGCGCGGGAGGGGGAAGCAGCTCGTCCTGGAAAGTGCTTGTGGACGAAGGTCTTGAGCGTTTGCTTGCCGCGTCCACGGCACTTTGCCTCGAATGTACCAGAGCCGCAATAGCAGCGGCCGGACTCAAGTCCGCGTCTACACCAGTAAGCTCATATGGTTCCGGAACCGGCTCAGTTTCGCCTGAAGTTCGGGTAATGAACGTCTCTACGAGGACTGCCTTCTCGATGTCCCAGACTTCAACCAGGTTGGTGAACGTGCGGTCTGCTGTCCGTTTCGATGCTTCCACCGTGACCATGACCCACTTGCCGCGCCCTTTGGACGGGTGCACGACGCACTGATGTATCCGCACGAATCTGCCCGTCGAGGCGACGCCCACATGCCAACTCTTCAGCAGTAGACCGAAGCGTCGATCCCAAAGCGTCAATACACCTGTTGAAGTCCCCACGACGATCCATGACCGTTTGCGATCAATACAAAGGCAGGTTATAGGACCGTAATGTCGTGGGTTTTCCATGGTTTGCACGACCCGCATCGTCCGGAGGTCGAGGATCGTTATAACCGAATGTGTAGTCGCATACACGAGGTTCGAAGAGGTGTCTAGTGAATGGTCAGTTCAGTTCGGGATTGTACGGGAAAGCTTACCAGTGTTGTAGTGAGTCATACATGTGATGTATTCGCCCTGGGAGGATTGTTCAACCTGATGCCCTCGTACGACTTGCAGTTTGTTGTACTTCGGCAGTGCACCGCCTTGTGTAATGTGGACCCGAACAACATGCAAGCTTCCGTCATCGGCCGCGCTCGCAAAACAATGGACACCCTCGAGCATGCAAACACATTTGACCCGAGCATGATGCTGGCCGTAAGTATGCCTGGGTTTACTCGTAACGTTTCGCTCCAGCCGCGCAGTATCCCAAATCTTCACCGTCTTGTCGTCCGATGCCGACACGAAGAACATATGGTCGGGAGAAACTGCGATACTCGTGATAGCGTCCGAATGTGAAGTCAGGTGCGCGACCAAGGTCGCCTCGGTCTGGCGAGTAGTACCATCTCGAGGTGCAAAGGTGTGCCTAACTGCGTTTCTCCTCCGAACAGGGCCTTCATGAACCTTGGGCCCAAAATCGTGCTGCAGCTCGCGATTGTTGTCCAAGTACAAATTCTCCAGCAGGTTGCTGATGCCCGCTTCTTGTCCGTCTGCAAGCTTTTGTCAATGACCTGCGAGCGCCTAAATGATTTACGACTTACCATAGGTAGAAATCGGCAGCAACGATGGAACGCGTTGTCGAAGTGGACCCCGGATGGTTGCCGACATGGACATGGGTGAAGAACGCCCAGAACGCTCGGGAGACCCGTCTGAACGCAGCTTGGATCTGGCGTCCAGCACCCCCACGGCAGTCATTTTGGACGATCCGACCGCCGGCGCAGCCTTCTGGCTGTCCGCGCCCCCAAACTGCATTCGGCTGAGCGGTCGGAACGTCGTCGAGTTTGCGGTAGACACGACCGAGTCCGTCGGACTAACTGGTCGTTCGATCGGGGAAGAAACCCCGGCCGAAGGAAGACTCAGCGTTGCGACGATGGGAGAGAGCATGCCTCGGGACTCGCGGGGAGGCGTATGGGATAGAGCGATGGACGAGCTCGAGCCGTTGATAGTGGTGAGTCTCCGGCGGAGGTCTTCAAATGCCCCAGTATGATCGCTTCCCCCACGACTCACAAACGCAGGACTGAGCAACGAAGGAGTATTTAATGTAGATGATCTTCGCCCACCACGAGAAGAACGAGGCGTGCTGAAGTCGGTCGACCGCGCTTTCAGGAACACTGTTTGGGGTACCACTCCGAGTTTAGGGAGCTCAATGTCGCCAATGGTTTTGAGGTTCTTCTCCGCCTCCTGTTCAAAGCTCAACCGAGAGGCAAAGCTTTTCAATGGTCAGAGTGGAGCAAATAATAACAGTTGCAAGGACCAACCTAGAGATGGCATTGGCAAGCTTCAGGATATAATCTCGCATTGCCAGAAGTTTGGTTTCTTCAACGGAAGTCATACCAAGGTGCTGTAATTTCGTCAATTGGGCTTCATCCCTGCGAAACCAACAAAAAAAAATCAGCGACATGTAAAGTGTGATGAGTAGTAAGCGGTGCTGACTCATCAGACTTGGGGTTCCTTGACAAGGTCCCCGTTTTCCGGAGAGAAACGACGCTCTCTCGAGGAGATTCAGTTTTGGTGGTGATTCGACGCTGTCCTCGCCAAAACGTGCTTTTCTCTGCTTTCATAGCCCATTGTACCGCAGCATCAAAAACTTGCCGAGAAAGCTGATACAAGATGAGCGGGTGGATACAACCAGGTGGAAAGCTTACTGGGGCCTTCATGGCGGTCAGCAAGCTCTGCTCGTCGATTACAACTACGTCCGACTTCAAAAAGTGGCGAAGAGAAGGATACAATATACACCAAACGTCGCTGGACGGGAGGTGCGAGGCGGCAGATGCAATAAATGCGGCGGCGCCTGCTCAAACAAGTTAAAACCGATGCGCTTAGGCGGAGTGCACGAATACCTTGCCGTATCCACATATTTGGATGATACAAGAAGCCGAGAGTGGCGCTCATCAGTTCCCAAATACGCATCTTCTGGAATAGACCGAGTTCGCACAAACTAGTCAGCGAAGCAAGGACCTTTGCAACGACAGTCTCTTCCACGTCTGGAATAGCGGGGTCAGCGGATGAAAAACAAATACTTGATTACGTAATGCGTACCGGATAAGGCTTGGATCATCAGCGGCAGTATATATTCCTCCAAACTCCTTCCACCAGCACAAGCCGCGACATCGACGATGCTCTCGAAGAATGCGTGGCGCAACAGCCAGTCGCGGTCATTGAGATATGTGATCATATGGCTCAGCAGGACGTCATTGGTCTTCTGCCTTCCGAGGAAGATACACATCGACGATATGTCGTGCAGAACAGCCCGCTTAACGACGCTCGAGGGGTCCATCAAGAGCGCCGAAAGATGCTCCTGGATGTTGCCCTGCAAATCTTGCATGCTCGCTTCGTAAGAGACCTATCCCACGAGTCAATACCAAGCTAAAACTACAAAGTAGGTCTCATAGTCACCTCAAAGCGCGCGTGGTCGTACTCTTGCGCCTCGGGAGATAGCTTGAAAGTCCCGTGGGCCTTCAACGCCTGGCCCATCTCTAGATATCTGACAGCAGTGTCCGCCAGTTGGGCGATACACTGCGCGTACGTGCACCGGACTGAGACTTCCGGGTCCTGAACAACATACTTGATGTTGGGGATAATGTATTCCTGGAAGATGGACGCATTGGAGGGCGTGATGACCGTTACCATCATGAGCTATAAACCCCCGAAGTCAACAGAGAACCAAGGAAGGGCTAACTGGAGCGGGCGTACCACTTGTATCATTGTCCGCATCGCCGCAGAGCGGACGGTCGCGGAATCATCGTGGAGGAGCTCCACGATGTAGGGGACCATACGATCGAGTTTGGCTTCGTCCGTAAGATGAGAAGACAGCGCCAAAAAGACGTCTAATGCGTGGACTTTAGAGCTGGGAAGGAAACAATTGCGGATGTTAGCAGTTATCAGAGCCAGAATGATGAGAGCGGGTCCATCTAAAAGCGATGTGAGGCGTGAAATCTCGTATAAATACTAACGGTTACCTTCGGCAGCGCGCGAGCCAGACCGAAGAGCGGCCCGGAGCTTCGATTCACGGTTGGGAATGTGTAATTCGACGGGAAGAATGTCCTAAATCACGGCTAAGAAACTGGGTGGGTGCGCAGAATATAACCGACCTGGAAAGGTTTGGACATACTCGCCGATGAATTGTACTCCACCTTGACATTCATGACGGTCTCTTCCACGGTTTCCGGCACGAGGTACGGCTCGACGCTTTCATAATCAGACCAGATTCTCTCCATCCTGTGATCCGAGTCGCTGGGAAGCGCATCTGGCGGCGTCTCTGTACCAGGGATCCCGGAAGGATTCAAACCCAAGGACGAGCTGGGTCTGATGGTCGAACCGGATATCGACGGCACAACAGAAGCCGGGGTCGCTGCTGTCGACGGGGCCGTGGATGAGAACGGGGGATTGGTCGGAAGATCGTTGATTGAGGAGACGTAGTTGTGCAGGAAGGAGTAGAACGACTCGGGGAACACGGTCCCGCGCGACGTGTGCAACAGTGTGTCGAACGTCGGTCGTGCGGTTGGCTCGAGATTGATCATTTGTTTAATTACATTCTACTGCCCAGAATAAGGATGGTTCGCGACGGCGAGCAGGAACATGGGCACTCACTCGAACACCTTCGTCTTCAATGGCGCCTAGATAGCTATCGACGCTGTATTCGCCTTCTCTGTACTTGAAGAGCTGGCTGAGGGTGAACAGCGGCGCGCCCTCCAAGAATAGCTCCGCAATAACGCATCCGGCACTAAAACAGTCCATGGACTCGGTAACCTTTCCATCCCGCTTTCCCTCGTTCTCGTCCAATGCAATCTTCGACTTCTTTGCGCTGATTTCCGGATTATTAGCGGCCGTATAGAACCGTTCAGGAGCGATATAGCAGGTGCGCCGTCCGGACGTGTCGAAGAAGAAGGAAAAATCGGAAGGGTCGTCGAGTGGCAGGTAGGTGGGTTTGTACGATGCAAAGTCGGACAGATAGACCCAGTTCCAGGACGTCACCAGTATGTTCTCCGACTTGATGTCGCCATGAGAAACCTTGCGGTTCCGGGCATCACGAAGCGCGTTCAGAAGCTGGAAGGCGATCCATTTCTTCTCGATCATGCTCAGAAACGGTCGAGTACTGCGCAGTCACCATAAGGCGGGAGCTGACGCGATAGACATACGAGGCGCACCTGATACGGTCATATAGGTTGCTGGCTATCCACTGTCGAATGATGTACCCGGCCTTGTCGGTCTCTACGAACGACTGATAGTTGTAGATATTGGCAATGTCCATCAAGGCCTCCCGGTCCGCTGGAATTAATCAGAGGGGGGGAAAGACGCCGAAGAATTGGTCTACCTTTCAGCCTGCGGTGGTAATTTCTCAAGGACAAGCCGGGGTCAGGTTTGATGAATATTTTGACGATCATGTATCCATTGTGGTGGCGGCATTTCACGGTTTTGAGGAAGCGGGCAGAGCCCAAACTAAAGCCAAGTTATGTTGGAATAGCAGAGAAGGTCAGAGAGACGCACCTCTTCTCATAGATTATATCTGTCCCCAATTCTGCCACAAATGAATCGAGCGCAGCCGTAGTGCGTGTTAACGTCGAGCCTGACTGAGTATTCCCCATTGTCCGCCGGGTGTCAGATTCGACAGAGAATTCCAACCGTCTTGGTCATGAACGGAGGGAAGAAGCAGGTGGCTGCTGTAGCCCAAAGACTCAGAGGCGGGAGTGATCCTAATGAGGAAACGGGTTGTTTGGCTGGAGCGTGGATTCAAAGCAACCACGCAAGCAGCTGAACTGAACTGAACTGAACTGAATTTCTAAACTATGCCGTACCCGGCCTTAAGGGCTACGCGGCAGTACTCTAGTTATACTAGGGTTGGGTATTGTATGTAACATTGCAGAGGTGGGGGCGGTTAATCTTTTATGGATGCGGAAGGGAAAGATAAAGAAGATGGAGACAGTGGGGAAACTTGGAGATACGGAGGATGCGACGATATTTTGCGAGCCTCGAGGAGGCAGGATACGTAATAGGTATGTATGGTTTGCGATATTTTTCTAGTTCGGGAGACGATGAGTATTATAAGATATGTAAAGTGAAAAAAAAAAAAAGGAAGAAATGCAATCGACGGACTCAGACGAAACGACCAGTTGACCTGACAAAATTGGCGACGGGTTTAAGGAGCTTGGGGTGGGAGAGGAGGGAGCGAACATCCACGGACCCGAGGATACCGGCACTGTATGATGCGTGCTGTAATGGCGGGCGGAGGTGTTCCCAGGATGGGCAGTGGAGAAGAAAGTGGGCGCGAGTTTCATTAGGTGCGCCACATGCTTCTGAAGCACATGCGGGAGATTGGACGAGTCTGCAGCGGAAACGATGAGCATTAAGGCAGGAGAAAGCAGCTGTGTGGGGAATACTAAAGTTACATAGTACACCGCCAAAGTGCCTCCATGTCGCCTCCACCTGAAACACTCAGGTGGTACCCATCTTCTTAAAACCTGGCCTCAGGCAATTTTCCAGCTGGCCACCAGCTAATCCTTCCAGCTGAACTTTTCAGCTGGAGACAAAATCACGGTCCATGTTACCACCATGCCTTCAAAAATTCTGGAACTACTACTCGATATCAGCGTGAATTGTATCATGTACTCCGAGCTCACAGTCCTTTCAAGACTGGTTACCATCTGTCAGTGTATTTGCGGGACTTCCACTAAATACTCATTGGAGTTCGACGTCCGTAAATCGTAATTCGCCGCAGCAATTGATGCTGGCTGGTGATGCCCATTGCACTCTGAAGTAGCAGTTAGGCATATATTCTGGATTCCCCTGAGCAAGTCCTGAGGAACACCGTGATAAAGACAATGCACGGTGTTGGCATTGTCAGGCAAGTGCTCACAGTTGGGTGCAATGCTGCCCCCGCACGCACCTGAGATCAGAGGCTTGGTCCCCAGAAACAATTACTCCGAGTATAGAGGAGGGAGACAGATAACACTGACATCCGTTGAGTCCCACTGCATGCAGTGGCGTGCGGTGGGCCTAATGTTGCTGCGACTCGCGACTCCGAGGTTTTAAGTCGACTCCGCAAGTCGACTTAAGTCGAGTCGAGTCGAGTCACAGACGTGACTCCGTGCGACTCGCAAGTCGAACCGAGTCGACTTGCCCATTACTATGGAAGTATGGGTATGATGGCGGACTGTCCGCCGGACAGCTTCAGGGTTTCCCTTTAGGGATTGGTTGCAGCAATTCCTTCCAGCCTTCCCTTCCAGCGGCTTTCTTCGAGCCTTTCCCTCGAGCCTTTCCCCAGGTATCTCCAGTACTATGTAAACTCTACAAACAATAACTCAAGGGTTATCACCCAAGCATTCATTTGCAGTCAAACACTTTCATGGAACCTTTCCAGCCTGTCCTTGGAGCTATCATTTAAATCATCCACTGCAGGGATTGTCTTCATGGAACCTTTCCAGTCTATCCCTGGAGCTATCCGTTTAAATTATCCTTTGAGCTATCATTTAAATCATCCACTGTAGGGATTGTCTTCAGTAAAATTCGGTAACAATGTCCGAGTTCCATTCCCAAATGAATCTGCCAAAAGACTTCTGCACACTCAATGTCCTGTTTACGATCAGTAGGGTGGTAGCTGCTGGAGGCGGCATTGGTTTTGGGAGCTTAAGACTTGACACATTGAATCAAGGATCTGGAGAGAATTCATACAGCAAAAGCTTCAAACGATATGCCAGAAGAAATGCTTTGAGGTAATCCATCAAAGGAATCAATCCAGCTAGACACTTCAAATGAAAGTGTAGAAGGAATATATTCAGGTAATATAATAAAGAAATTGCTACAGCAGACACTTCAAACAAAGGTATAGAGGTAATGTATTCAGGTAATCTAACAAAGGAATCGCTCCAGCGAAAGGTTTCCGAGTTTGCTCGAAATAATCCTTGCAGTGCCCTGCATCAAGTCCCTGCAGGATTCCGCTGGAGGGCCGACCGTGTCCGCATAGGGCACACAGAAGGAGCGTGGAGGGAGCCGGTGCAGACAGATGTCAGAGACGCAGGTGGCTCGTCTGCAGCGGGAGAAGCATACCACGGCCGTTGAGATTTGGAGGACTCCGGGGGGTGGTTTGGAGATGCAGGAGGGGTGGTGGGTGGTGATGGTTGGGAGTGTACATCCGTGTTTGAGGGTGCAGGACCTGAACAAGGGGATTCCAAGGTGACGTTGGAGGTGCACAAGTCATAAGTCGGCGAGGGCATCAATGAAGGGAAGCCGTCGATGGCGTCGTTCTGGCGAGGCGGACGCATGGGGGAGATGCACACCGGTATTGGTGGAGATGGCCGTTCTGCTCCGCATTGGTTGGAGTGGACGTGTAGCAGCTGGAGATGACGCACAACATGTACAATGTATGTGATCGGCATGTTCAGGTGGGTCTGTGACAATCCCGTATGTTGCAGATGTGTCTGAATGCGCCAATCACACTCGCCCGCACGTTGACAATGTCGTGTATGGAAGGTTGCGTGGGTGTCTTGAAATATGTGCAGTAAAGTGTAGTGAAGGTGTTGAGTGTTGAGGTATGTGCGGCACAGGAAACAACAAGCAGCACAGAGGATCCTGAGTAATAAACAGAAGATGATACCGCCGCGCTTTGCAACGTCCTGGCTGAAGCCTGACAGAAGACTCCGGCCAGGCAACAATTGCAAGCGAGGCCGTTGAGCGGGGGGACAAGGTGGTGGTTTAAGACTAACCTCGCCAAACTTTGCCCAAACAAACAGCATGGATTTTATACAGATGCGTCGCGTTGATGCTCACGTGATCGCACAACACGCCCACGCTCACGTGATCATACAGATAAATGCTTGGAGGATATCTCTCAAAAGTAATTGGATGCAGTAAGGCTGGATGGAAATGCTGCATGGGAGAAAGTGTAGAGGGAATGAGTGAAAGGCTTACCTTGATGGAATGTGGTTAGAAATAAGCCGCAAGATACAACCGTAGATCCAGGCTACCACTCAAATGAATCACTGCAACCAATCCCTAAAGGGAAACCCTGAAGGGAAGTGTGGCAGAGCAAATTGGTGGAAGGTTTGGCTGCAGCTAAAGCATCCAGGCAATCGCTGAAACAAATCACTACAACCAATCCCTAAAGGGAAACCCTGAAGCTGTCCGGTGGACAGTCCGCCATCATACCCATACTTCCATAGCTCTCGACTTTCCCCGACTTCGAGTGACTCGGAGTCGGTCTCAAAAGTCGATTATGTACTTTTCATCCAATACTGCTCAGAGGAGTTGAGAGGACTCGGATAGCACTCGAAAATCACATCAAACATTGATCTTCCATCCAACTTCACAACTTTCCTTGCGAAGGGTTATGCAACGGCAGTGGCAGATACAACATACCTCCAAAATACTTGAGCAGGCTTGTGAAGAGGTATAGAATACCCAAGAACTCACCGTGTGAAGTGCAACACCCTTAATTTTGACAAAATGCGGTGTTGAAGTCAAGGGATCAAGTTTTGATGTCTCATCATTTTCTTGTGAGGGTTATGAGGGCGCTTCGGTACTGGTAAACATACCTCAGACACATTTGAGAGGAGCATGGAGGAGGTATATAGCACACCAAAACTGACTGCATGAAGTGCCACACCTTGAACACGACAGAGTGCGGCTTTCAAGTCAACAGGTGAAATGTTGATATCACATCGCTTTTTTGCACGGGTCATGGGGGCGCATTTAGTAATGATCAAGTAAACGAGACCTCAAGTTCCTTGGCACATAGTGTTGTAACTTGGTATTGCCTCGGTCACAATAAAGGTACAGACTGGATATAAAAAACTATGTATCTCCGGGCACTTCTGAACTTCGCATCATTCACAACCTTCACAGAGTTCAGTCCGGAAGTCGGGTGGGTTAATGAGTAGTCTGAATGCTTGCCTAGCCTGAAGAGGAGTTCCCAGCTCTCGAGTGGACATCTAATGTGCGATAATCAGAGTTGATCGGAAGAAAAGTACTAAATTGAATATGCACCTTGATTTGCGAACACGGTGAACTTTGGAGCCTGAGATTGAGCAAGTGCTTTGCACAGGCAAAACGAGTGGTCCAGCGGGTGTCATATGATGTGTGATTGTTAAAAAGTTCTTGAGTAGCCGCATTATTGCCAGCGTTGTCGGAAATAACAGTGTGAACTAAGATGGAGGACTAGTAGGTGAAGAAAGTATAAATAATGTTATTGGGGTAGAGGTGAAGCTACAGACCCGTGGATTCTTGAGGAAGATCAGTGCACTCTATAGAGCGGGATTAGTTCCAGTACCTAAGGGAAATCGGGTCATACCAAAAAGAAACGGTTGCTTTCCATTCAGGACCATGAATCAAATTGTACATTCACAGATGGATTGGACAAAGGGCGAGGGACCTGTTTGTAATGTGCGACAGCGTTTGAGGGTGGGTTGTGTTGAGACATTGTCTGTTGCCGTCGAGTTCCTGATCTTTTTAAAGTTTCGACCAGACACCTGATACACGGTCAAACGTTACTGATCCGATTTAGAACTGGAGGGTTCCACGGCACCCCACGGCCAGCAAAGACCTCCGATACAGCCGACAGTGAGGATCCAGCATTTGAGAGTAATAGTTGATGTTGAGAAGCATGTTTGTGGAATAAAATACGTCAAGTTTTAATTGAACCCTGGGACCTGGGACTTGAACCACATGTTAGAAGCGGGCCCCAATTCCCAGAAGATCCCGGCATGTCGGCAAAGGTGCAGCAAAAAAGGCTGAACTGTGTTTACTCAGCAATACTCCGTCCCCGAAATGACCGAGTTACCTGGTTGAACATTCAACCAACTTCTTTCTGAACGTCAATGACCCGAATTAAATCCCTGACCTGTCCTACGACAGCCATTGGCCATTGGGTTGATATTCCCCTTCAACAGGCAGTTAATATTAAGTTAATATCAAGTTAATATCTCTTGCATTGACATTTCATATCTTTTCAGGGGCGTCTTGTGAACAATTTTTGATGACACGTTATCTAGCATTCGGACTTTCACAACACGGCTTGTTCATTTAAAAAGGTCCTCCCAGCAACTCATCCTGAAATTGTTGTCATCTCACAATGCCTCCTCGACGCGGTGGGGTCCCTGCACCGGCACAACCTCCTGCACCTGAAGAATCGACCCGCACAACTCGACGCCAGGCTACCGCTTTGGCTACCGACAACATCCCAGCCCCTCCTGCAGCAGGAGGTCGTGTGTGCGCCCCCCAGGCTGGCGGGCGCAACACCAGCCCGCCACAAGAAGATCCCCAGCCCTTGGCGCCAGGGCCAGGTGCCCTAGAACCGGCTCGTGGCTTTGCTCAATTAACTGGTACGCACTTCTCAGTTCATCTTTCTCCTGAACAAACTTTTTATGCGCAAGTTAGTGTTGCCCCCTACTCGAGTCGGACCTGGATCCGGATCCGGAAGCCGCGGTAACATATTCTCTCTCAGCCAGAGCTCTCAACGCTCACACATTCACTGTAGATCGGGCTGTTGCTCCAGCTGCCTCCTCTTCACGCCAGCAGACTCCGAGGACGGTAATTTCCATCGCTGTTTTTATTCCCCACTCTCTGACTTTGCGTACAGCCTGTCTGATCCACCACCAACAGTCCCTTACAATTCCCACCTCAGACCCCTGGTCGCAATGCAGCAAACCGGCTTTTAACCCAGTTGAACCACCAAACTCAGATGGCGAGTCCAGGCCCCCCTGTCCGAAATTTCAGTGATGATTCATCGCCCTCATCTTCGGATTCTGATCCGCTGCCTGTGCCCCAACCGCGACAAGTTGTTCGGGCACAAATCCAACCTCTCACAGCTCTGCACACCGACACAGAGGAAGAGTCCACAGCTGACAATCGGCCCTCCCGCTCTCGGGTCAGGCCTACTCATTCCAGGCAGCCGCCTGGTTCACAGGCTTCCTCTCAAAGCGGTGAGTTGAACAATATATTGAGTATCTACCTCACTTTGAGCCGACCTACGTACACAGAGGGAAACCAGTCCGATGCCTGGACTGGATACCAAATTGATCAAGCGAAGTATGCATGGGCCGAGGACGCTACACTTAAAGCAAATAATGTATCGGCCGACTGCCAGGCCTTTTATGGCCAGCACATTGAGCATTACGGCTACAAGTGTCGCCTATGCCCGTGAGTGTCACCACAGTCGTAGGGAGCACCACATTAAACTCTTCCAGGCAAGTTTATTCTTCTGGCAGTAGTCTTACCACTCGCCGGAAGCACCTTGGTAAATACCACCGACCTCAATACCTCCAGCTCATTGCGGATCGGAAACTGCCGAACAAACTTCCCGAAGCTTTGTGGAAGGAAAGGGAAGAGCAGCGCGCCAGGGACATGCAACAAACACCCTTCTCTATCGCTGCCCTTGAGGAGAAATTGGTGCAAGTCATTGTCTCAAACAATTTGGTTGGTGAAACTTTGTCGTTTGATCAATCACTTATTCATTTGCTAGTCAATTAATTTGATTGAAAACCACAAGTTTCGTGATTTATTGCTCCTGCTCCACGAGTCCTTGCAAGACAAGGACATCCCACACCGAACCAAGCTTTGCTCTTTAATTTTGGATGCGTGGTTGAAGTACTACGACAGTCTCAAGAAGGAGCTGAAGGTTAGTGCCGCCCGATGCAAAGTACAATTCTGAACGCACATTAAATACACCAGGAATCACTGGGCAAGATATCATTCACCGGCGATATGTGGAGTAGTAAAGGACTGCAATCGTATCTGACCCTCACTGCCCATTGGCTCGGTCGAAAGCAGGTTGTGTTGCGCCAAGCCCTCCTTGCATTTCGGTGTGCTCGGGGATCTCACAGTGGCGAGAGAATTGCTCGCATTGTATTCCATATTTGCGATCAAGCTGATATATTGGAAAAGGTAACGCAGCCTGCTGCCATAATCTTCCTGCACTCACCTCCAGATTTTAGATGGGACCCTTTACGATGGACAATGCCTCGAACAACGCGACTTTCCTCACACATCTCTCTATCCTTCTCGCTGAGAGGGGTATCGACTTCGATGCCGATACAAACTATATCCACTGTTTTGCCCACGTCATCAACCTGTGCTCTCAGGCCGTCATACGAGCCATGGAGAAGCAGGACAGCCAGGACGACCACCCGGAGACGGAGACTGAAACAGAGTCGGATGAGGCTGGACATGCCGTACGTGCACATCGCCGTGCCGGCCCTATTCGCTGTGCCCGGAAAACAGTTGCCTTTGTTCGGAAGTCAGGGCAGAGGCATGATGAGCTCTTGACACTTATTAAAACAGGGAACGAGAGCCAGCTATGGACAGAGGTTTGTGTCAACAGCAGGACCAGTACCGCCGAAAGGGTCATTACCTCCCTTTCGGAAGTCACTGTGTTGCCCGATGTCAAAACCCGTTGGGACTCCGTATTCTACATGCTACCTCGCCTTTGATACCTACAGGAGGTGAGTTGTGTCATACCTTTCTCAATTTCATCACTCATCTCATGCATCTAGCCGGTGACTCGATTTTTTGCGATGAACCGTGATGCACAAGCGTTCAAGCATCTGCTAGAAAATAGGCACTGGAACCGGCTGGAAATTCTTGAGTTGATTTTACAGGTGCGTCAAGTCACTGCTTATTTTATATCTGTGTACTTATCGGCCCACTTCAACTAGCAACCACATATCGTACAGACAATCATGTCCTCCGAGAACACACCTATCCTTGCAGCAACAATTCCCGCATTTGAGTTGTTCATATCTTCTTGGGAGGCCATGATCGCCGACTCCGATCTTGAGGATCAGAACATTGCAAATATAATTTCCCCAGGTTTGGAGATCGCTAGGAAATATTACGACAAGTTCGATAACACAAATGCCTATATCATCGCAATGTGTGAGTCCATACGATTCAATTAGTCTCTAATTCCTCGCTAACTTCAGCCACAGTTATTAATCCATCAATTCGATTGGAATGGATTAAGAAAAACTGGTCTGCCGAAGACCAGGAGGCGGCCAAGGAAGTCATCTTGCGTAAGGTTAGGATCGGAGCACTTCATTTTCGCTGCTTGGCTGATACAATTGTCCAGCTCCAATCCTATCGGGATTTGGATGCGGAAAGCCCGGTGTCCGGATCCAGTAGTCCAGGTGGATCTCAGGGCTCCCGCCACTCATCCAGGTCTCGCACTCAAGGATCCAAACCCCCATCTCGGTCTCGGACTCCAGCAGCAGCACCTACAATGATTTTGCAGGCGGCACACAAGTACCGCAACGTGCAACAGGCACTGGACTTTTCTGCTGGATTGCCAACGGAGCCGGACAGTTTTTGGTCGGTACAGGAGGAGATGAACAGCTATGTTCAAAGTCCGATTCCTCCACCAAAAACCACCGACATGATTGGCTATTGGACGGTGCGGTTCAGGTTTTATTTTGGTGATTTTAGTCACTGAGTACGCAATTAGAATCGCGGAATAGGTACATGGCCTACGATATATCGTCTCTTCCTCAATTACGCCCCCATTCAGGCAACATCTGTGCCCTCAGAACGAGTATTTTCATCCTCTGCAGAGACTGATACGAAGCGGTGAAATCGGATAAGTCCGCATTTAATGGAGGCACTTCAAATGCTCAAGTTCCATTTCAAGAAATCGCGGTTGAATTTCATGTCGGAGTGGCAGTCAGCCCCGGTTGCCGATGATGAAGAAGACTGGCTTTGTAACCTGGCTGCTGCAAGCGATGAGGTTGAACGACAGGAGGCGATGGATACACTCACGGAAAGCTTCGAGATGGAGGATATTGTAGCCCACATGCCAGAGGAGGCGAATGTGTAGCTCAATTGTTTTGATTGTATTTGTAACTGTACACAACTTGGCTATCATGCACTCCTTGTTTTACCATCAATCTCAAAAAATGCTCAGAAAAGTCCAACTTCATCGACTCGCGTCAACTCGAGTCGACTTGGAGTGACTCACCGGGCCGGAGTCGAGTCGAACGGCTCCCGGAGTCGACTTACCGAGTTGTGACTCAACTTTTGGAGTCGCGGCAACATTAGGTGGGCCGCAGCATTGATCAGTTGATGGGTCCGTGCGTGATGTTTGTCACTGTGTATGCTCACGTGCGTGTTTGTCAACACGCTTCTTCCCTCTCGCCACAATCTCCCTCCTCTCTTCACGGCGTAGCCTGACCAAGGGGACTCCTCAAAACACTCCACCGCTCCACAATCTTGCTCGGGGATAAGAAGAAGGGCCGTGGTCAAACAGTTTTCCACAAGTACATGATGGGCAAGATACTTGCAATCAAAGGCTGCTCGAAGGGCAAAATCGTCCCTACCACGGCGATGCTCAACAATCGGGAACATTGCAATCAAGTCCAGGGTGCTCAAGAGGTGTGTGGATTGGGCGAGCTCCGTCAAGCTCCCGTGGGCTGTCAAGCTCTTCAGCCTCCCTTCTGCAGTTCGCTCCCAAAACCACGGTCACAAGCTCTGAATCCGCCATACGTCAAGAACTGCATAACACTCGAGAACACATTAACGAAGAGACTTGAAACCTTGGGCCCCTTGTTATACATACTCGAGCTGCAGATGTCGTTCTGAAGCGCCGAATCAAGCGGTGCCATACTGATTCTTATCCTATTCAATTGCGCAGATCAAGACTTTGGACAGGTACATCAAGGCCATCTGAAGCGCCGTTTCGCCCTTCCTACCCACCACAATCATTTCAACACGAGTCGATAAATGGTGTGTGTTTTTGCCCTTTCCACTCACCAGATCGCTGACACAGTCCTTTATGACACAGGCCGTTGTATTGCACATGCTCGGAACCCCATCATACGGACGGTAAGCCAATTATAATACCTGCAGTATTGTCTCGAGTATTCATTTTCATGCTCTTTAGAGTCAATGCCTCATCTTAAGCTCACCATACTATTGGGTGCCGCCACAATGACAACGAGAACAGTAGTCCATTACCAGACATGTACTGGGAATTGTGTGAATATATGCTGAATGCAATTTGGTTTTCATTTGATTCACTGGAGCGAAAAGTCATATAACAGATGTGTGTCCAGATAGACATCAGCCGGGGGCTCAGCTGGCTACCAGGTTGACCTGGGTCCAGCCTGGAGCTATAGAGAGATCACCTTGCTGACAGCTTCTCCCATGCTGAGGCCAGCCTCCACCGACATGTATTAGCCAGATTGCACCCAGCTGGTGACCACGTGTGTGACCGTTGGCGGTGTAGAATTGAGGAAGGGGTTACCACAGTATATATTCCGGCTTGTTGCTTTTTCTGAAAGAGAAACCAGTGCGCCGTACCGTGTAGTTCCGACATCCTACGAAGGAAGAAGATAAAGAAAGGGACGACTCCGGATGAGCGCTCTTCAAGCATCACAAATTCACATCAAGGTCAGATGCAAACCCAGTCAGCTGGGCGATAAATAAGATAAAATACAATACAAGCCACACAAAGGACATCCAACTAAATACCCCGGTGTGCTCAGTAAAAGACGTGGTCGGACCTTAGTCAGCAGAGCGGTGCGGTGCGTTGGGTGTTTAGGCGACAGAACAAGTGTCTGGGCGGCGTGTGGTGCATTGGGTAACAGTTGAGGGTGGGCGATGCCATGGCGGTGTGGGTGCGTGGAGCATGGCACGAAATGAACGTCAAAAAGGTGCGTCAAAGTGAACGAGTGTGGTGCCTTGCCGGCGTGAGGTGTACAGATTCAGATACAGAAGGTGAATGAGGTGCCAGTGGGCGTTGAGTGCCTTGTCAGTGTGGTGTGGCGGTCAGTGCTGAGGAAAAGATGACGAGACCTGAAGAGGAAATCAGTACGAAGAAGGACAAGAAGAAAGGAAAGAACTAACCACAGTATCACCCTTTGCACCAAAACCAACTCCAATTCGAGAGCTGCCCAGTCAAACACTTCCCATGTTGAAGCGCATCTGCCCGAGGGCCGGCGTCGAGCTGAGTCAGATCGACCACATACCGCAGCATGCAGGAGGTCCAGGCATCCCCGGTCTGCCGCACATCTTGATCTTCGTGTCTCGGGGGTGGAGTCGGTGGTGGTGGTGGGATGGAATGTGGTTCTCGTTGTTGTCGCCGTCGTCTCCAGCAGGCAGGGCAAGCCCCGGTCGAAGGATGTTGGGGCAACGAGGCATTGGGAGAACCAGATCCATGCCTATCTATCCCTGACACGACACATCCATCCTGTGAGCAGCTGGTGCCCGTCTTGACGGTTTCAGGTGGGGACCTCAGCTAAGTAGTGCACAGGGAGCGGCAGTGAGAAGGAGAGTCGGCGAAGAGATGTGGGGGCGATGAGGCATCAGCAGGAGGGAGACTGGTGCGTCCTGGTCCCGAGGACCCACATCTACCCATCTACTACACGCGGTGTCTCCTTCCATATGCGGCTAGAACCTGCGCATTCCTCTCCACTGGCGACTTGGCAGGGGGCAGCGGCAAGAACGAGTAGGCACCTCTAGATGCTGGGGCGACAGGGCATCGGCGGGAGGAGACTGGTACGTCCTAGGCCCGTGGATCCACATCTATCCATCTTCAGTGATGACTCAACTTGCTGCAGCTGGAGCCCAACAGGTGGAGTCGACTGGGGGCATCGCAGTCTCGGCAGAGGGCAGCATTGAGAGGAAGGGTAAGGTGGGCGGTGTGTAGGTAGCGAGGCGGCTCAGTGTTGACAGAGGACGACGTCGAGAGGGAGATTGGAGTATGCGGGTCGGTGAAGCAGGCTTGATGACAGAGGACAGTGTTGAGAAGGTCAGGTTGGGCAAAATGCAGGCAAAGATCGCAGCTTGACGGAGGGTAGGTCAGATTGTCGAGCGCGTAGCGTAGGCAGAAGACAGTCGCGAGTTGGCTGCGGTGGCGCTGATAAGGCAAGGAAAGGACTCAGGCAGCTGACACCAGTGGAGGTGAGAGTCTTACTGAACATGTTGTATCCTGGGCTGACAACAGTGGAGGTGATGGTAGTACTCGCTGTGCGTGTTTTCATCCGTATAACGGAGGATGCGAAGGAATAAATGGACACCCAAAGGCTGGAGGATGGTGCCTGTAGGCAAAACGAGAGTGTGGACATGCAAGGGCGAGGAACGAGTGGTTTCATCAAACGAATGTGGTGGTGAGAGGCAGGAGGCGCAGGCAGGGTGTTTGTTTGGCCTAACTGTCAGCCACCTGGAAATGTGCTGCTGGAATGGTAAGTACTCAAAATCAGCCACTGAGCGAGTCCGCCGCGCGTCATCGCTCTGGAATGCAGTGTCAAGAGGATATTGCTGTATTGACGAGCCGTAGGCCAATATCAATACCATTATATTAATTTGAGGTCGTTTGAAGACAACGACACATTTGCCAATGACTCGCGAAAAAAACTGTTCGACACCAGTGACACGGAGACAATCTAGCTCAAATTTTCGGCAAATATCCTACATGTAACTTGGAGCTTGGGGCTTGATGTCTGCGTGTAACCAAAATGAAACAACAGGAGGGATTATTGACGATGGAGGGTCCTTGGATGCTTCCGATACTATGAGGCCATGCAGCTGCTTGGAAAGATCCGAATTGAATGAGCTGTTGAAGGCTTGGAGTGTGTTTACGGGAGGTACCCTAGTAGGGCAATTCCTGGGGTTGTGCTCGCGATTCACGATGGTGTGAACGTATGGGGTTGTATGAGACCGTGAATGGTTAGGACCATGATTTCAATGGTTTGTAGGAGGGAGGTGCTCCGAGGTCGTTGGTCACAGTGGTGGTCGGAATTAGTCTGACCGACTCCGACATCACCCAGAAGAGTCGGAAGGGCTTATACGACCCCGCGATATATAATGACATGCATTCAGCGGCCGGACCGATGCTTGGTTCCGATAACACCATGGTGACCACTTTCTTACTTCCTGAACTGCCCATTGTCATTTAATGCCCACTCATTCTAGTATTCATGCCACTCTGATTATTGACACTCCATCCTGCAAAAGCTGCTTTGTCTCCCCCTCCTGCCTCGTAGAGGTCTCTTCTTGCGGTGCTTATGGTTCCGCCCTATGTCGTGT
This sequence comes from Mycena rosella, assembly GCA_029378255.1. Classification (NCBI taxonomy): domain Eukaryota; kingdom Fungi; phylum Basidiomycota; class Agaricomycetes; order Agaricales; family Mycenaceae; genus Mycena; species Mycena rosella. The sequence continues at coordinate 211,952 of JARKIE010000010.1, read as the reverse complement.
GAACTTGGCCCTCCCAGAGACAATAGTGCTACTGAAGAAAGAACATCACATCGCCAAGGACTGAACAATAGGTACACATACCAACAGAGGGAATATCTTGCAGGATTTCACCCACATATTTGATGCTTTCGGACAGGAACCCTACTCCATGCTGTACCCATGGAGGCCACCACAATCCTAGATGTCCAATTCAGACTACTTCCCTCTGATGATGAGGTTCCATCCTTGGGTGTTCCTTGTAAGTTATGACCGGTTTGAAATACTTCTGTTGCTCATCACTTGTGTTCGCCAGATTATCTCAAGGACCCTCTGCACTCCTCCATGTCAGTATTCTCACTTGGCATCCATATACCAGGTTATTTTTCCTTCTCCAAATTTCAAAAAAAGAAAAACCCAATTTTGATATTTGGTCTGCTCTGTTCCGGCCCAAATTGGGAAGTCAAGGGACCCAAACCAATCAATGTTTCAGTGTCTACATAAGACTCAAGATTGAAAAAGTGTCTCAATCCATGATCACATCACATTATTCTCATGCACGGTCTGCTGCTGGAATTTTCCAGCGTCGTTTCAGGTTCCCAACATCGTGCAGAAAGGTAGAAACACCTGAGGTAAAGGTTAGGAGCTCTAAGTGCCGCCCATTGTACTTCAGTGACTTATATCTGTCGAAGATACATTTTGGGTGTGTTCCACATCATATCTATCAGGCCTCTGCTAACGCAGATGCAGACGAGCTGGGATTACCATGCCCGACCCCAGCGGGACACCCCATTGGGATACTCAGCAACGGAGGTCGAATCATGGGGAAACGTCCATGAGGACAAGCTTCCGGAGCCGTGAACTTGCAACTGGGCTGTGTGGGACCTGGCTGCTTCCTGGGCCTCGCAGGTGGTGCCGGTGCTCTCGTTTCAATTTAATTTGGTGGTGCAGCGACTGCTCGCATTCCGGAGCACTGGCGATGGGCAAAGTACAATGGTTTTCCTCGGCCTTGAGCCGCGGTTGGAGGCTACTAGGTTCTATATCTATGACGCACCCACCAAGAACATTTTTGAAGGCGACATCGCTAGCACGGTGCTGATTGGCTCTGCGGAGTTCATCAATGCGGTGGACTGGAACAAGATGAAGCATCTGGGATTCCTGGCTGCCGACACCGATGTTGTTCTGCGACACCAAAACATCCCTGGTCCTCCACTATTTGCCCGTGGCAACCATGAGGTAAGAGCCTTCAAGTTTTACTCGCCTGCATTATACTTATCCTCCTTTTTCTGTGCAGTCTCTGTGGGGCTTCAAACCACAGAAAACCCGGGATACCCCCAATGCTGCAGCTTAAGGCTAATCCCTCCATCCACGATTGGTGCTCCATCCCAGACGCCAACCTCCTGCCGCCCTGGACCTGCAGGTGGGGCTACTATTGGCTACGGAATAAATCCTGGGAAGATGAGCTGTGGAAGAGCTACGGCATCCGGATGCCTAACCCCATCATGTATCATGCCAGCTCAATCGCGACGCACACCCTGCTACTAGAATCCGCAGGTGCCTTTCATCTGTATCAAACACCAATGTCCCTCAACTCTTCAAAGCTTCTGTACCGTTTCAACGGTTGTGGATTTTATCGATTGTGCAGATTGGACGAGGATGTCGCTGGTTGCCCTCCAGGAGCGTGGCGATGGTACTCTCAGCTTTGCTGCATAAAGTGCACGGCTAACCTATTATCAGAAATCGCTGCAGTGGAAAAATTGCAGGAAGCTCTCCCCGACGCGTGATGGGGGCGAGCTCCAGCTCATGGCACCGACATTTTAGTTGCGCACATGACCTATACAGCCCTTGACAGCTGCTAATGTTTGCCCAGTTGCAAGCGCATGATGTGGGACATTTAACGGCCCCTGGTGTGTCTTCTTATTCACTCGCAATTGGTCTGATCCTTCTGACGTTACCCACTACAACAGGGTACATGGGGCTACATGCCTAATGCAAAGCAACCAAAATGACCTCGTCCCATGTGTAAGGCCGCACGCAAGTGGGACACACTCCCTGCTGATGAACTCCCTGAGCCCCGGTCATGCAATTGGTCGGCATGGTATCATACCAAATCCTGGGATCATCCCTTGGACCCCGACTTTTGGGGAACCAGTGAGGAGGTGCTGCAGTACATTTTTAGTGTGCCTGTGCTTGGCCCCACGATGTACCGGGCGCCACAACCAGGGTGCGAGTGTGCGGTGCTCTGCAGCGAGGACACATATTATTTGCAGTGCTTTGGATGGAACAAGGAGCGATGGGATGAGGAGCACAGGCTGTGGAGGTCTGCCGGAACATATGCGGGTGTCGCGGATTTCGTGGAAAATGTGGATTGGAATCGGATGGAAGAGATGGTGCCTCAGAGGTATCCTGAAGACTTGGAGCAAGCGGTCTGGTACGGTCGTCAAAATGAGAATTGAAAACTGATAGACTAGATGGGCCCTGTCCGAATAACAATTTCTGGGGATTGGCAGAGACGTTATTGAGTCTGAGGAAAGCAGAAATGGAGGAAGTGTGTTGACTGAAGTGGTTTGTGCTAAATATAGATGCTATCAATTATTTCTTCTCACGGTTCAATTTGAGCACAGGCGCTCCAAACAATTTCTACTTGTACGTCGCATGTTGTAAACAGGCGCATGTATAACTGCATCTGAGGGCATCGGAAAGAGGATCATATGAAGGAAGAGATGGTTTTTTTGGTCCCCGTGTGCCGCACATGGGACAAAACTCTGGTGAAGTTCAACATCGTTTGAGCACGAGACACAGCGCTGAATAGCTTTTTCCATGCCTAAAACTCTTATCCACGACCTACTCAGAGGTCTACTACTTCTTCAAAGAGAAGTATAATGCGTGAAAGTAGTGAAGATGGTGGCCATACCCTCATACTATGCGTACCCACTATATCTTCAGAGGACTGGATTTTTTTATCACGGCCCACTACGTTCCCAAGTGAGCTAAAAATTCGATTGCAACACTGTCAGGGCAGTTTTCTATTGGGACTTCCCTAGGTTGAGGTTTGCATGAAGGCTCCGCTTTGTCAAAGTTCCGCATTCCAGCTATTCGTTGGTTCTTCGCTAGCGACCGTTCTCAAAACAATTATACAGACATAGACATAAATAAGGAGGCTAAATTGAATTGAACGAACATTGTTTTTTCTTTCAGCGACAAAAAAAACCGTGCTGACTGCTCGCCGTCGTCTTACACTAACTGCGTCTATTCAACGGTGGATCGGAGACTTGTGCAAATCCAGAGCCAAACTACGGACGTGGAGCTGGGCTTCCGAGCCTCCGAATTTTCTGGGGTGTTGAAGCTGCCAACATGGCCCTCCGATTGTTTCGTACGAGTCGACGTTGTATAAAAGCCATAGAAATTCCCGCTGCTCGCAATGATCTGGAATGTAGCAGTGGTGAAATGTTCGGGGTATACAGAGACGATCAAGAAGGGTCGCATGGCTATTATGGCGGGGAAATATCCTCCATGAGAGTGGTAGGAATGAAATGCATGCGCGACTTCGGCAATGGGGTCCTGGCCGTGGGTCGTCGTCGCAATATGTAAGTATTCCCAGCTGTATTCACCCCAACCAAGCAAATTGCTATGTTGCGGACAAATTGAACGTAAAATCTTCGCGCTGTGAAAAAACACGAGGGCTGCCGCCGCGTCAAGACCAGAGACGTTGAGCTTGAGGGAATTGATAGAAACTTGAAGCTCTAAATCGGATGATGACGGCCTCTATATTCTCCAAAGATTTCCTTTTGTCAAACCCAAATTCTTGGTGGTGCAAATTTGGTGCAACCTGCTAGTTTAACGCGCCTGGTGCGCTGGCCACTGCACGCAGCAAAGGGTCGGCCCGGATATCGTTTGTTACTGCTGGTTGTCTCGTCGCCGAGTCCGCCCGAATCGGATCAGTAGCTCGGAATCTCCCTTCATTCTTCGTGCCAACTAGTACTATCTCTAGTCTCTCTCGACAGACGCTTTATCGTTTCTAGCTCGTTCCTCGCTCGATAAATAGTATCTACGATTCCCTTGGCATCTGGTCTGCCATGAACACCGACGCCGATATGTTTCGATGCAATAAATTCAACATCACACGGTCTACTAAGCGCAACATGCGAAAAGCTTCGAGAAAAAGTTCTGCGTCAAACAAAGGCGTTAGTCTCTCTCCGCAACATCATAGCCTGGAACGTACAGCTTCTGCATCTTGGATTGCCGCCGTCGCTCGATCTTTCTCAGCGCTGTAACCGCAGTCAGCAACCAAGGAAAAGGGTGGAAGAGATGACTCACTTCAGCTCGTTCTGTGCCTGCTGCTTTTTCTCGTCGAGCTCCGCCTGCGCACGCTCCTTCGCCGCTTGTGCTTGTGCTTTCGCGGCGGCGATCTGTGCCAGCGCCTGTTCTTTGGCATCGTCGATCTCTGCCTGCGCCTGGTCCTTGAAGTCGTCGATCTGGGCCTGCGCGTCATCCAACATCGGCTGCATGTTGTCTTTCACATAGTCGACAGTCTGTGAGCCTGCCTCTTCCGCGGCGCTGTCCATGAACTTTTTGCCCATCTCGCGCGGGAAAGACTCCTTCTCGCCTTCGGCCTCGCCGCCCCGGCGTGCTGCTTCGCTCGTTAGCCTTGCACAGGATGTGATACTGTGGCACTTACTCGTCTGGTTTGGCTGGCGGGACATTTTTTAAATATTATAAAGGTATATGGCGTGCAGGGGTATGTGGGCGGAGGTGCGGGGCACTTTGCTTTCCAATGAGTAGACTGCCCCGTATAAATACTTCGTCGGTCCTCCCCCCTCGTGCGTAACGGCACTCAATTTGTTCCCATGCCAGACCTCCTCAGCACACTGACATTTGCTAGATAGGCGCGCGCGCCCAACGTTCAACTGTCGTTTTTGAAATACTTAATGTGCGGTGTTCGGTATTCCAACTGATGAACTCGCTGTCCTCTGCTGTCCTGCAGCGGTACTCATCAACTGCCGCTATACAGAGACCGAAATAGCCTCAATCTATGTCGAGGATTTGCGTGGCTGACTCCAGTTAACCATGCTTAACCGTGATAAGCATCTCGATGAGAACAACACTCAGCGCGAATTACAGAGCAGATATTTGATCATCGAAGTGAGTATCGCTGACTATGCGAGTCCGATGTGCTGATTCATTGTTTTATCCTGCCAGGCAGGACTCGTCCGAGTCGTAGACCTTAATGGATTTTAAGTTTTGGTTAAATCTGGTTAAATGCTGGGCCGACGTTTTGTAACAGTTTCATACCTCTAGAGATCCCAGATACCTGCATCTCCCAAACTGCTATGCCGATGTCAGCTGTCGGTCTCATTCGACATCAGTCTCTATTTTCTGTTCCGCCTTATTTTTGCAGCGCCTAAAATAACTTGGTCAGTAGGTTTAATCTAATCTGATACGAATGACCGCAGTAAAAAAAAGCCTTGGCTGTGTATCGCCACATAAACTTGACTGCGGAGTCGCATCATCGCATCCGCAGCCTCAGGCTAATATTAATAAGAATGTGAGAAGTTGTGGCATTCGGTGGGGAAAAGTCGTTGCTAAGGGAGACGAGTTCCCAGGGTGGAATTGCATTCTCTCGGAGGAATAAAAAAAGTAGAGAAAACCAGAGGATAAACGGTCATGAAATTGGATAGCCAAGAATTTTGCAAAGCGCTCCGAATCTCTCCGAATGCGCTTTCGATCGGCGTTAGGCAGGGCACAGCCACGCGCCTGCGCGTAAATTGATCGATCGCTCGATTGGAATAGAAGCATGGACCGCGGCTGCAGGGTCCTGGTCCAAGGATAACTTTCCCAAGCTACCATGCCTCCTTCGCCGTACGAACGGCCGTACACCACAGACGCCCGCTCTCTGCCCTCAACTACCACCATCTTTGAGCTCGATGGCCTTCCTTCAAAGAACAGGGCACCCTCGAAAGCTTCAAAGCGAATTCGAGGCGAGATCGCCTGCGCAGAGTGTCGCAGACTGAAAATCCGCTGCGACAAGACTGTGCCTTGCTCTACATGTGTTAAACGGTGCGCGGGCCCCCCTTTTGGCCGCGTTGATTCCAAACTGATCCACATTCGCCGCGCAGCGGCTGCGGAGCATTGTGTCCAAATGGTCAGCATTCTGGAGCCACAGATTGTCCAGTTGTCTCATGGGTCGTTCTGCAGGTACCATTCCGCCAGGCGAGGGAAGCCGGTTTGTCCTCGCGGCGACGGACCACCTTCACCAGAAGTTGTCGCGAATGGAGGCTCGAATGCACTCGCTCGAGGATGCTCTGGCTATCTTGCACGCCACAGATTCGGACAAGCCCCACCCGCTTCTTCTCTTGCACGAAAGCGACTCCGAGGACGATCAGCCGGAGGATGAGCCCACACTAAACCTTAAAGCGGTCTCTGAGGAGCCTTCCCAGGAATCGACGCTCGTGGATGCTCTTGGTTCCTTACACATCGATGGCGAGGGCGGTTCACGTTTCTTCGGGCCCTCTGGCGGAGCTGAGGTGAGAACGAATTTACACGCATCTGCTAAACACGCTTTTCTTAACACTCGTTTGTAGAGTCTGCTTCTGGCAAGTCCCAACACCTGCGTACAATAATGTGGGATGCTGACGTCGGACACAGAAAGCCAAAGGAATGGAGGCGCAGTTATTGCCTAAATCCGCCCCCTTTCCGTTGCGAGAATTAGACCCGTCCTATCTCCCGCCCGAAATCACCCAGTTCTGCAGAGCATTTCCCTTCACACCTCCCGGCATACCGCGTGCCTCGGTCCAAGAAATGATCGAGAGCTTTCTTCCACCTGTGGAGCGGGCCATTGATTTATGCGACACATTCCTAGAACATCTCTCATGGATGTTCCACATCGTCTCTCGGCGACAACTTGTTGACGAACTCATTCCTGCGATTTACAAGCAAGTTCGGGTCAGCTATGGGCCTCACGAGCTCGCAGTACTCCTCATTACGCTCGGGATCGGGGCCCTCGTAGACCTCGATTTGCAGCCGTACAACCTGGAGGCGCAGCATTACTATCGGCTTGCACAGGCGGCGCTGACCCTGCAGTCTGTGATGACGGAACCATCTGTCGTCACCATCAAGGTGCATTCGAATCTCCGAATGATAAGCGCCCTCTAACCAAATCTCCAGACTCTGCACTTGATGAGCATATACAACGGGCTGAGCGGCAAAGAATCTAACATGGAGGCGTCATACGGGCTCCTTGACATGGCCAGCCAGGTCGCACTCACGGTAGCATTTTTATTAGATGTTTCCACCCAATTGATTGAACGCGATTCTTAGACTGGACTGCGTACGTGATACCATGATTGCTATGCCCATGTCCGTGCTAACCCGGACTAGACATCGACCCGTCAATGTGGGGCTTCGAGGGCCGAGAGGCTTACGATCGACGCGTCTACTTTTACAATCTGCTCGTCGCTGTCCTCTGGCAGGTCGGTGTTCGCGTCGCGCCCGAGGGAACCCGTGTCTGATGTCGCTCGCTTGAATCAGAGTGTCGTCACCGGACGCCCGCCCACCATTCTCTCGGTCTTCGTCGACTGTAAGCTCCCGACGGAGCAAGAGGAGCGCGAGTACAGCGGGGGCGGACCCCCGATCGGATGTGCGTGTTTGGAATCCCACCTCGTCCGCCCGTTGACCACTTTCGTCTGTGTAGTGGGTGTTTGGGGCCACCAAGCCACCCAGGAATGTCTACTCCCGATTGTGCGCGCGACGCTCGCCGTCAAGGCCCCGACCTACGAGCAGGTCCTGCATCTTGACCGGAGAATACGAAACTACACGCAGCCGACCGCCACTCCTTCAGATGAGCGGACAGCCGTATCAATGAAGAAGTCCGATTTCCTTCCCTCTTGCTTTCGGTCGTGCTACTTATTGACCTCGGCTCGAACAGCTTCGTCCGGTCACATTACCGAGATCTGAGTAGGGTCCTGCTCGCATTCACGCGGATTACGGCACTGACTGCGTTTATGAAGTGCTTCTCTTCCTGCATCGTGCATTCTTCGCGCAAGTCATGATCGAGAACGCAGCGGACCCTTTGAAGAGCCCGTACGCGCACTCGGTGCTCGCTGCTTATCAGGCAGCGTGCAACGTGCTGGACGACACGTTCGATCAGTACAACAAAAAGCCGCTGCTCGTTCCCCGTATATGGCGCATCTGGTCGCTGGCGTTTTCCGCCGCGGTACGCACCCCTCGCTCGATCTCGTTACCAACCAAGCTAATGTATCGTTAGGTCGTCGTTGGGACCCTTGCGATCCGGGGAATTAACCTCGAGCTCGACCCGCCGCCTCTACAGCAGTTCCAAACCGCGTGCAACATGTTCCGCAGCGCGGCGGAGACGAGCAGCCGTGCTGCGCGGGCCCTGGTCTGTCTTCTAGCCTCCTATCGAGGGCGTGCGTACTGACGCGCGTATAGCCAGTGCTGCAGACCATGCTGCTCAAGGCGTACCATGCGCGGCAGCTGCAGCTCGGCGAGCCGGTGCCCGTCGCGTCGCCGGACGACGAGATTTCGATCTTCGGTGGGCGCGCCGCGGCGGTTGTGCACTCCGAGTCCCCGCTGTCCGCCTCGCCGAAAAGCAAGACCTCCTCGCCGGAAGCGCTCCCTACGCCGCCGCGCCAGGCGACGGTGCGCCAGGAGCCCGCGCGCCAGGAGACGGTGCGGCCCCCGGTTGTTGCGCCCGCGCCGCTGCCGGAGATGGTGATCCCCGCGCCGCCGCTCGCGGCGTTCGACATGAGGCCGTACGCGGTGCAACAGCAGCAGGGCTGGGAGGGCCTGTTCCGCGAGGGCGCGGGGTCGGGGTACGGGATGCAGCAGCACGAGTACCGGATGGACGCGGTGAGCGACGGCGGCGCGATGGACGACCGGTGGTCCTCGTTCATGCATAATTATAATATCCTGCACGACGAGCCGCAGCCCATCGCGTTTCACGCATAGTTTTTTGTATTAGTATTATAGTATATTGTTATCCCTCTGGAGGGGCATGTAATTACGAGTTCGAGAAGGTCCGTGGGTGACAAAGTACATGTGTGGTACGAAGCTGGGAGCGAGGTATGGGATATGTACACAAAAAACGACACGCGAGACAGTACGAGCCAGTCCATCGCGTTTCACGCGTAGTTTTTTGTTTTTGTTTTTGTTTTGGGATTAGTATTACAGTTGGGTTGCTCATAATGCATAAGGTGAGTTCCCTGTCAAAATCACCAAATCCTGTGCATTATGAACACCCTATGGATCCCAAACCCTATGCGTTATGAGCATTATGCATTGCGAGAAAGCCAACTGTATACTGTATAGTGTATTGTTATTGCTCCGCTGAAGGGGCGTGCAATTGACGAGTTCGACAAGGTCCGTGGGAGTCCGTGAATTGAGGGAGCGACAAAGTACATGTGGTATCAGGGAAGGTAGCGAGATATGGGATACACAAAAAACGACACGCGAGACAGGACGAGCTGTGATTGAGATGAAGACGGCACGTAACAGCCTGAAAAATAGCCGCACGTTATATTCCATCGCCCGCACCAGTTCCCGCTGGCGCCGTCGTCGTCGTAGGCGGCGGGGAGAGTTTCGGTTCTGAGGCTGGTTCAGGCTTGGGCATCTGCATGGGCTCTGCAGGCCCGGGCTGTGCGTTCCCAGCGCGCAGCTTCGCCTTATCTTTGTCCCACTTGTCCATCGAGTCCTCGTTGAACGAGCTGCTGCAACACGACCCGCAGCACCCGCGCATCCCGCCGCCGCCGCGGGCGCCGTAGGCGTTCAGGTTGCACCAGTTGGAGAGGGCAGAGAAGCCGCAGAGACCTGGCCATGGGGCCGTCCTTCAGATGCGCGAAGTGGGCAGGGCGAGGAGACGTACAGCAGATACCACAGCACGCGGCGCCGGCTTCTTCTCCAGCGGACATTGTGGGTTTTTATGGGGCTTGGGGGTGAGGCCGGTGAGGGAGGGAGCGATTGGGTGGTCGCGGTCGTGGTCTGCAACGTTCCCGAAGACAGTGCGATTCAAATAAATACAATTTCTACTTTTAGCCGCACCGCTTGCACACCGCCGCCGTCCCAATCAGGCAAGTCATCAATCGGTGTACAACTGATCTACACTGATTGGCAAGTCGCGGACGGAAGGTGCGGGAACTGGACGTCCTTACCATTTTTTTTTCTGGATAATTATGTACGCCTAGTGGTTTAAAGAGCAGTTGCAATTTGCATCGGCGACTCGTCCCCGTTGTGCGATTCAGAAATGGGATGCTATGCGCATAGCCTCAAAAAAAGGTTCGAGCTGTTAAAGGATCACGGCCGGTGTGGGATGGGAAGCTCGGACTCGCAGTTATGCAGACCTCACGCCACGTGGTCTATTTATTAGCGCCTCGCGAATCACGGTAATAATGTGTTCAATGCATCCGCGATCTCCTCCTCTGACGTGATCGTGCCGACGGGCCACTGCATAACAAGGGCCTCCTCCGGCACTGCCGACCAATTAGGCGACGGCGTGGCTCGGATATGCGAGAAATCGCGAACCGCGAAAACATTGGGCTGCGCGCCAGTCAGTCGGCAAACGAATACGCATGCAGGGGAAGGCGCACGGAGGTGTCTTGCGAAAATGTAGCTGGGTACGCCGTGAAGCGGATCTGCGAGCAGTGCTCGATGATCGGGGTGGATGGGATGGAGAGGTACACATCTACGCGCGTGGAGGTGTGCATGCGGAACTGTGCTGCACTCAGTCCATTGGCGATAGGACAGTGGGGAGACGCACTTGATGGCAGCCAACGATGAGGATACATCGACGCAGGTCGTGGAGGAGCACGCTACCTCGGATGACGGGAAGAAGCAGGAGAGTATCCGTCAGGTTACGAATATGGAGAGCTGAAATCTCCAGAGAACGGGGTTCTGCGTCACCCATATCAGGGAGCAGATTCACAATGCAACCGTTCAGATCCGATATCGTCAAATCAGACGCGTGAGACGCGGAGGGTAAAGACGCCGTGGACAGATATTTGAATGAATGGGACGACAGAGTGAGATTGGTTGAAACAGAATCCGTCTGGGGAGGAATTTCCGGGACTGCCATTGAAACAGGAGTAGGAGGAGCTGGAGTTGATGCCACGGGCGCCTTGCGTTTGAAAGCGAACTTGGATTTCGGGAGCAGCGCGCGCAGCTCCTCGAGGGATCTTTCGAGCCCTTTGAGTTGCTAATGGGCCTCAAAACGGATGCGTCACGAGCCCGAATGGACACGAACCAGTTCGTATTGGCGTTGGTCGTAGCTTGGTAAGGAACCGGTGGCGTCCGCGAGCGTTTTCGTGAGCTTTGCGAGGTCTAACGAGAGGGCGTTGAGGCCATCTGCTGTCGTAGTTGTTGCCTTGGCGGATTCGACACGAGACTCGAGTTCTGTGAAGAATGTGCGTTCAAAATCGGTCGTATTGGCTGAGGGATAGAATGAGACCGATGCGAGACGCTTGAAAGTCGGCCGAGAAGGCTTGCGAGAACGACCAGGTGGGATCCGACATGAAGAGCAAAGCTAAGCTTCAGTTGATGCACTGATGGCGCATCATACATCACTTTCATGAATTCACCTACTTCTCCGTGGACGTAATGCTGCAACAGTCTGAACAGATGTCGACCAAGACCACAACTTCTCAATTAACTTGGCATATCACTCGATAAGCAAACAGTTACCACGGCGTTTGGACGCCGTCAAAATCTTCTTCTCCGATGTCAAGTCGGTCGCCAAAAATATTTATACTGGCCCGCTTATAGTTCAAGGCACTACTCAGAGGTGCTCTCCCGCGATTATATACGTCCATCGGAGATAAATCTCACATCTAAGTTCGTCGATGCGTAGCCTACCGACGTTTTCGCAGGCTTTGACACTTGCATAAGTATGTTTCCACTGTGAAACTCTGAAGCGCTTCTCTTGCGCTCTCGATGTCTCTTCCTCGAATGCGTCTGCTCGTTCTCCTGGCCGCTATCCTCTCCGGCCAGTCCACTCCGTCGCTGTCTCCGACCGGCAACGAAACTGCCGGTATCGCTGCACGGCAGGCTTGTACTCAGCTGGAATCTTCCCTCGGTCCTCTCGTCCAGTCCTCGGGCGACGCCTATGAGGCCGCAGCTACAAATGCTTGGAATTTGCAGAATGCCGAGTATCAACCAACTTGCATTGTTTTCCCGCGGACATCTGCGCATGTTCAAGTCGCCATGAAAGCCATATACGACGCGGAGTCTCATTACGCGGTGCAAGCGGGATCTCACAGTGCTATGAAGGGCTGGAATACGTGCGCTCCTGTTTTTTTCGGCGACTCATTCTAATTATGCCAAGCGTCCAAAACGGGGTGTTGATTATTTTCTCGAATATGAAGAATGCTTCGTATGACAAGGTCGCGGACTCTATAACATTGCAACCGGGAATCCATTGGCTGGAAGCAGTGACTGCTCTCGAGCCGTACGGTGTCGCACCCGTTGGAGGTAAGTTCGGGCCGTTCCACGCCAGCCGCCCCATTTATGCAAATCCCAGGACGCGTCGGGTAATAATTCTCCCACTCACGCGAATAGTATTCCTCATCCACATCAATGCAGTGGTGTCGGGACGGGCCTCCTCCTCGGCGGTGGCTTATCCTGGCTCAGTCCTTCGCAAGGTTATGCAGCGGATACATTCAAGGCCCTTGACGTCGTTCTAGTGACCGGGGAGATGGTTACTGCGACGGCTACAAATGAATACGCGGATCTATTCCGCGCCCTAAAAGGCGGCGGCAACCGCTTCGGCATCGTTACTCGCTATGAACTGCACGCAGTCCACACCGGAACCAAAGATGCCAAAACCTACTTCGGTGGACAGATAATCGTGAGGCGGCATTCCGCAGTCTTGGTTGAGTTTTCACGTGCATCTAGTACAACTCTTCCGCGGAAGCCCTGCTGAAGGCCACGGCACGCTATGTTCGCGAAGTGAACGACCCGAAAGCTGGTCAGTCCGTTGCAGTGCAGCTGAACCCGGATATGAATTTTCTTCAGTAATACTGGTGTCTCTGATCAACATGGTTGTCGCAGAAACTCTTGTCCCGCTATACTTTGTTGCGCTGTTTTACAACGGCCCCGACCTGCCGGTCGATATCTTCGGGGATTTCCTCTCTATTCCAGCGGTGACCTCGCAACTGGGTCCCCTAAGCTATTTGGATGTCGCAGGTCCAAGTAACCTTTATGCCGGCCACTTCGTCGTTCTAACCCGTTCTCGCCAGGATCCCTGGGGCTCGGCGACGGCCGCGGATTCGTGCAGCACTTCGGCGCCTCTGCGCTCGTCGGCGACGACGACCTGTTCCTCGACGCATTCAACCACTGGTCCAATTTCTCGAAGGCCTTCCAGGACGACTTCAACACAACGACGCTAGCCTTCACGCCCATTCCCGACTCGCAGATCCAGGCCGGGCGCGCCAACGGCGGGAACATCATCGACGCCCCCAGCGGCGGATTCGCTGCAGTGCAGATATACGAGACATTCAGAAGCGGGATCGACGATATACCTGCAGACGTGCAACGAGGCATCGATGTGCTGTTCGAGCAAATACCCCCGTCCCCCGGACTGCCTCTCTGTAATAACGATTTCGTTTTCTGTGATCTCGTTCTGGATTGACGCTCCTTATAGATCTGAATGAATGTGATTCCCAGCAGAAAGTATTCGAGACTTACGGCGGCTATGACGAATTAAAAGATATTTATGCAAAGTACGATCCTACTCGGTGAGCGTTGATTTCTGTGCTCGCTGTAGTCATCCTGACAAACATAGATTCAACGTGAGGCACACTCAGGGCCCCGTCGGCCTGTAGTCTGGATTTTAATTATATCACGGGTTTATGGAGAGCTGGAGGATTAGAAAGAGATTCTGCGGTACACGGGCCACCATCCCTGTGCAATTTGCGATGTAGATGTAAATTACCAAATATGGACGGCGAAGGTGGTGTGTGATGCGACGCTCTGTCTTTCAAACCGCAACAAGCGAGCGTAAACTGCACATGCAGGCGCGATTTTGGCACAGTCTGACAAGAACGGCTGCTGCCTGTTCCCGACTCCGTCCCCCCAACGCGCGTCGCCTCTCCTTCTCCGTCCCCCTTTCGCCCGCCCGACATGTCTCGTCGCATCGGTACGCGACCCGCCAGCGGCATCCATACTCGACATCGTCCGAGTCGTCCTTCACCGATCCGAGTCGCCCAGACCTGCACTACCATCTAGTAGACCCCCCAACGCCGGTCTCCTCCCGCCTCCCGGCCTTCGCGCTGTCGTTCCTGCCCAGTTCTCCGTTGGCCAGCTCGAGCACCGTTCTTGGGTGGTTGCCTGCTGCGACGACAGGCACCGACGACGGTGCCGGGCTGAACGATTTCAAAGAAAATCGCGAGCCTCTTTTTCCTTAGTACGCGGAGTATTTTACTTATCCAGTCTCCTCCAGCCGAATTCCGGCCCCTGTTGCACGAAGCCATCCAGGATGGCCTCAGGGAGGGAGTAGACGACATTCAAATCAACGGAGCCGCTCAACTGGGAGAAGGATGGATGCATATACATGGTGCGTGTTTCTGTCGCTGCCTTGTCTTGGAAAATTAACACGACGAGGTCTAGACGACAGAAATATCCCGGCACTCGGAAGAATCGGTGATCCCGACGATATAATTGCGTCTGTTCTTGTACAGGCCGGAAAGGTGCCGTGCGGTGTCCATACTCGTCAAAGTCGTCGCTGAATCGAGTCCTAGATCCAACCCGAGACTTACCAAGGTGAGACTGCACATTATCGCGACCTGCTGGTTTTTCATGCTATCCAGCGATGCCGTCGTATCGACTGTGCACATCCGATGGGCCAATACAGCTCACCCCGGGGTTGGCACAAAAACTTCAAGCCGTGCTTGAAGAACGGGCGCGATCCGAAAGTTCCGTCTAGTCACGACGAATCTGCAAAAGTAGTACGATACCTTACTTATCCTTTATACCTCGGGCATTGTATTCTACCACACACCAATCATCTCTCCTCTCGCCATCTCAGAAATAAGCACACGAGGAATCAAGGCAAGAAACAAAACATGCATTATAATATAGGGTACAATGGAATGGAATCCAAATCGCAGTACATGAGAGTGAGAAAAGCATGTAAATAGCAGCGTGTACGTGAGTCATGGAGGGTATCGTTAGTAGATAATAGATAGGATACGTGATTTTATTGGTGGAAGGAGCCTCGAGGCGACCTTGGACCGAACAATCCTGGACTACCGCCATCTGGTACCAGGAGCGTGGCCTCCTGGGAATTAGGTGTGGGGACCATGTTAGGATCAGCTGCAAGTAAAATCAGTAAGAGGCGGATGCAAAATATGCACCAAGGAGCTTACGTTGCCAAGTCGCCCACGAATTTACTTGACGGCGAGGATCAGGGTTCATATAATGAGAAGGCATAGGAGCAGCGGCCGGCGGTTGCGGAGGAGCTGCATCTTTCTTCCTCGGCTTGCGGGGGTTGGTTCCGCGCTGCTGAACTGTTCGCCAACCGGGCCTGGCTTGGGGAAGCTCAGGGGGAGGAGGAGGAGGGCCAGGATCCAAAGGAGGACCGCCAGGTGCACCCGGGGGCGGTTTCCTTTTAAAAAATCAGATGGGATTGAAGCACGATCGGAAGCGACTTACCAGTCAGGCTCG
This sequence comes from Mycena rosella, assembly GCA_029378255.1. Classification (NCBI taxonomy): domain Eukaryota; kingdom Fungi; phylum Basidiomycota; class Agaricomycetes; order Agaricales; family Mycenaceae; genus Mycena; species Mycena rosella. The sequence goes on along the minus strand of JARKIE010000010.1, from coordinate 196,310 downwards.
TACTCTCCTCCAGGCCCGTACTTGGCCTTCATGCAGAGCAAGTGGCCGAGTTCACTAAGGGTGGTCCGTCAGGAAGGGAGTCGGTCACAAAGAGAAGGTATACAGACTGTTGGAGAGCGCGTCTCTCTTCTCGCAGTTTGCCGACTTCACCGAGCAACATACGGACTTCTGAAGCGAGAGCTTTGCTGAAGTCATCAAGATACTGTTAAAAGGGTTAGTGTCAGTATAAACAACGGACGACGACACTTACTCCTTGCACATTGAAGTCGACTTGTTCCCTTGCAGTTGATCGAACAGCGTCAATGGTTTGGGCGTGCTGGCCGGCCAAGTCAGCGCGCCAACCTAAAGAACCAGGGTTAGATATTGAAGGTATGGATGGTTGACGATCGTACTTTCGGACAAGGAACTGAGCAGTGCGCGCTGTTCCTCGTTTTGCTGTTTCAGATCGTCGATGACCTTCTGGATACCTAAAGGGAATTGAGTTATAAAACCGGGGACGGAAGATAACAACGTACCAGGCTTCGATTCGTCAGCAAGTCGTGCTTCCTCAGCTCTGGCCCGCTCCGCTTCCATATCGTCGTGGATCTTTTGGACCATGTCCTTGATCTCAACTAAACTGAAGTCCTTCTTTTCCCTCCTCGCGAGCTTGTCGTTCCAGCGTTCCTCCATCAACTCTTTCTTTCGCTCGCACGCTGCCCCTTGGTCTTGGATCAAGTTGGTGATGTCTCCCAGCTGCCTCCTGGTCTCTTCACTGTCCGCTCGCGCCTGTCCCTCGCGTTCCTGAGCTTCAGCATCGTCGGTGGATCGCAACTGTCTTTCGTTTGCCAGTTCTCCGCGCAAAGTGGCCAATTCTTCTTCCAGAGCTTGGACGCGCGCCTCTTTATCCGCCATCAGCTGCGCCCGAGCTTCGTCACGCTCCCTCTCCAGCTGGGCCCGTTCGGCAGCGAGCTCCTCTCTTTCGCGCGCAAACTGCTCTCGTTCAGCTTGAACAGTGTCCTTGATGGATTCGGCAAGAAGAGATGCGGCCTGCTCGGAAGCGGCATGGACGGAATGTATAGACACGCCATCGCCCACATCGCTAGGCAAAGTAGGCGGACGGGGCGGAGCGCTGAGCCGCCCCTCCATGTCCCGCCAAATCGCCTCTTGACGTTCTTTGGCTTCTTGTTCCCGTCGCTCCTCGCTTTCCATGAATATGCGCTCCCTGTCTTCTTCATTTCTGCGGAAATCCTGCTCCCGTTGATCTTCAGCCTCCTGCGCGTGGCCGGCGACTTGTTCCAGGCGATTTTCCACTTCCGCAAGGCGTTCAAGGCGTTCCCGCTCTGCATCCGCCTGGGCTAAATCGACAGGGAAAGGGGTCGCACTGGGACGGGGAGAATATCTTTCCGGTGATATCGGGCGGCCGGGAAGGGGCCGCGCCGCTTCCTCCATGAAAGGTCTTCCGGGCTGGCCGTACGGTAGACCTTGGTCACCATACACAGACGGAGCAGGTGGAGCGCCATACACAGACGGAGCAGGAGGGGCGCCATGATCATCGTAAACCGGTCGAGCGGATGGAGCGGTGTGGGGTACTCCAGATGGCGGGACTTGTCCAGACGGAGGGACTTGTCCTCGTGAAGGCGCGCCCGACACACCTTCCTCCGGCTCATATCGCGACGGCTCGTATCGCGACGGAATGGGATGGCCTGAGGGCGGAGTGAGCGGCCGTCCCTCCGCGTCGTATGCAGTCCGGTCAGTAGGGTACACGGGATTCCCAGCATCGTCGTATACGGGGGTAATTGGTCGCCGATTCCGGTCATAGTACTTCGGTTCATGCTCTTCGGGCATGTGCACCGGCGTCGGCGCACCGACGGGTCTGTCTCCCTCGTATATAGTGGGGGGCTGCTGAGGCACTCGTCCCACCATCGGGATACCCGGTCTGTCCCTCTCATATACGCCGGTGGGTGCTCGGCTGGGTGTCCGATGTGGTTGGCTGGGGGGAACGGGAACCGGCAACACCGGAGCATCGGCGGCCATATACGACGGCCTTGGACTATAACTTTCCGCACGACCCTCCTCTGTCGAGTCTACGTTAAATTATAACTCGGCGTTCTACGTGAAAAAAGACGTACCATGATACGGCCTGGATGTAGAAGGCCCATGTTGCGAATAATCGACCGGGACAATTGTCGGAGGGCGATGATGACTGGTAGGAACGGTCACCACATGGGGGGGACGGTCTGATTCACGATCACGTCTGGGACGACGGTGACCACCAGGAGATCGAGAACCATCCGAATACGAAGCACTCCGCGGTCTTCTAGTCCGTGCATGGCCTCCAGGCGACACTGAACGGTATGAATAAGCACTCCGAGGTCTTCTCGTCCGAGGACGACCACCAGGGGAGCGTGAACGCGATCCATCTGAGTAACGGGTTCTTGTTCGGTGCGTTCCTGTTCGGTGCGTTCCTGTTCGGTGCGTTCCTGTTTGGTGTGTTCTGGCGGTGTCAGGGTAGTGCCCAGGCGAACGGGATCGAGATCGGGAATGGGCTGTTCGATGCGTTCTGGCGGTGCCAGGGTAGTGCCGAGGCGAACGGGATCGAGATCGGGAATGGGCTGTTCGATGCGTTCTGGCGGTGCCAGGGTAGTGCCGAGGCGAACGGGATCGAGATCGGGAATGGGCTGTTCGATGCGTTCGGGAGACGCCAGGGTCATGTCGAGGCGAGCGAGACCGCGACCGCGAGCGTGAACGAGGGACATATGTAGGCTGCTGAGTACCCACTGGCACAATGATAGGGGCCGATGGATGCGATGTATGGTGGGAGCGAGGAGATCTTGACCTTGACCTTGACCTGGAACGGCGAGAACGAGAACGGCCGCTTCGAGAGTAGCCATGTGGTCTGTGGAGCGGGTCTCCAACAATAATTGGGCCTTCGTGTCCATAGTGTCTGGGCGATCTGGAGCGGCGACTGTGACTACGATGACTGCGGTGTGTGCCCCCGAGGATGATGGGGGAATGCGAACGGGAGCGGGATCTGGATCGTCGAGAACGAGAGTGTATTATCTGCGGACCTGCCCCAATCCCAGTGGGAGGGATAATGATGGGAGCAGCGGGGTATCGAGACCCAGAGTGCGAGCGGTGGGACGGACGTGTCTCGTAATAGCGGGGTGAGTGTGATCGTGAGCGCGACCGACCGCGGCTGTGAACAATCATGGGAGGAGGAGTGTGGTGACGACCCGAATCGCCCTGTATAATAACCGGAGCCGGAGCTGCTTGCGATTGCGGATACTGACTGGGCATTATAATAGGCGGCGGTGTATGATGACGGTAGCTTCGCGGAGAATGCGAGCGCGAACGCGAACGCGAACGGGATCGACTGCGCGACTGTACAAAAACAGGCCCCGGGGCCTGCGTCGTTTGAGGAAACATAGTTGGAAGCATGGTACCAGCACCACCAGGCTGCACCACGGTCACAGCCGGTGGTGGTGTACGAGAACGTCTTCGTCGAGAAGAACGAGAACGGGAACCGGAACGAGATCGTGACCGACGACTTGTTTGGATGATCACTGGAGGAGGAGTCCTGTCTCTGCGCGAGCTCCTGGAAGACGAGCGGGAGGAGTGGGACCGCGAACGAGAACGGGAACGACGCGAACGGCTGCGACGTGAATCGTCAATCACAATCGCCGACGGCTGAGGCATATAGGTGGGTTGCATTGAAGGCATCATTCCTGGTATCATTCCTGGTACCATTCCCTGCATAGGCGGCATAGGTTGTTGCTGCTGCTGAGGCGGCGGGTTGATAACGATCGTTTGCGGAGGGGGCGGTTGCTGCTGCTGCTGCTGAGGGAACTCGGAAGGAGTGGGAGCGACGAACATAGGCGTAGGAGCATATTGGCTGCCAGGTGGCTGCTGAATCACGAGCGGTGGCTCGCTCGAACGAGAGCTGCCGCTCCCACTCCTGCTGTCGCTCCCACTACGCCTACGGCGACGGCGACGACGCCCACGCTCATCATTGCTGCTGCTGCTGCTGCTCCGCCTGCTGGCTGGGATAGGAATGACGGTCGGATCCATATCGGCCAGCGGGGAGCGGTCTGGGGGGTAGAAGGGGACGGTTCCGGATGGCTCTGGCTGGTAAGGTTGGGCCGTGGGCATGAACTGCTGAGGTCCCATCGGAATGAAGGGCGCGGGTCCCGGTAGGCCTCCCTGTTGGAATCCTCCCGGGAATCCTCCCTGTTGGAATCCTCCAGGCCCCGGCTGGAATAACACCGCTCCCCCGGGACCGTGCATTGGTCCAGGCATGTTCGGAGGAATGAAGGGCCTGCCATCGCCATATGGAGGAACGAACGGCCGGGTTCGGTCGTCGTCGGGAATAACGGGCGGAATGACACCCCCCGGAATGACAGGGGGACCCCACGCTTGAGGTTGAAAGCCGGGCGGCCACGGTGGAATAACAACAGGTTGTTGATCGTGAGGTATAACGATTGGGGGGCCATCACTGCCCTCGGACGAACTTGAATCACTTCCGCCTGGTGGTCCCGGTGCGCCTACACATTTATTAAAATAATGCTACGACAAAAAAAGACACAGAAAACGCACCTTGGGCCGGAATAGCTCGCATCTCGTTAGTCAATTGATCGACTCGAGCGAGAACTCCGCGCAATTCAGCTTGACGGTCGTGTACGTCTCGTTCCAGCCACTCATTCAACCCTCTCATGTATCTCATGAGCTCCCGTTGTTGATCGACGGTAGCAAGCTGGGCCAATCGATTTTCCTGTTGTCGAACAGATCAGTCGAGTTTCAAGACCATTCAGCAATTGCCGCACCCTGAGGATTTCCATTAAAGAATCAAATACCGGCGGCAGCGCCACGACCGTCTATTAAACAAGATTTAGCGTATGTTAAACGACTTTTATTAAAGTGGTACCCACAGGAGGAGCCGGCATGGGGAAGAACTGCGGGGGCGGAGGGGGCCCAGTTCCTGAAGGGGCACCGGACGGACCAGCAGGAGGGCGTGTATCCTATGATAGAAATGTTGAATAAAGTATGGTCACGGAACTTTCTGCGTTCCACTTACTGCTGCCCTTGCCGGACGATACCAACTCCGACCAGTTCGTGGATCTCGTCCACCCAAATCTTCGGGAGGAGTCGTCTGAGCTCTCCTTCCTGTGTCCTGCTGTAGGAAAAATAATGATCAGACGCGGAATAAGGACATCTAAAAGGGACATACCAAGTTTATTGGCTGAACAGGCGGGGGAGGAGGTCGTGCTAAGGAGGGAATTAGAACATAGTTGTGAACTTCCGACAATGTGCTTACCATCCTGGACTGGGCCTGGTGGGCCTGGTGGGCCTGGTGGGCCGGGTGGAAACTGCTGGAACGTGTCCGGCTCTGAACGCGCAGGGCGAGATGACAGAGGAACTCCGAATCCTGTCCGGGGAACATCTCGGGCATCTCTGCGGCGCGGAGTTCTGGGATCACGCATCTCTCCTTCGGTCGGTCTAGGAGGCACAGTGTACGAACGATCCGGTCGCGGAATTTGCGCAGGAGGGACAGTAATATCGACGCCACTGCGAGGACGTATTCCACGAGCTTCGGCATCATACGTGAACGGGACGATGTTTGGGGGCCGTTCAGCAGCCTCAAGCGGAACGCCGGTCCCAGCGCTGGAAAGCAGATCATCGAGCTGCTGCGCAAACGTGGGACGTAGATCAGCGGCCGGAGCGGGCACCGGCATTCTGATAGGGCTGTCGCGCTCTCGGCGAGGAGGGAACATGCTCCAAATGCTGCGCTCCGAGCCCGAGTCCGATTCAGGTGGCGGCGGAGGGGCAGGCACGTAGATGACACTCGGGGGTCGCGGTGCTTGCGGCGGACCTTGATCGATGATGGACTGCAGCAAATCCTCGATACGGCGCATTCTGTCCTCCAACTCCGTGTCGCGGGGAACAGGTTCACGGAGCCGATCGAGGGAATGGTTGGTCGAGATCTGCCCCTGCCACAATGCGTCCGCCGTCTCTCGGATCCTGTCCAAGAGGGGACCATAATTCGCCGTAGTTTGCGCCAAGTCATCGACCGCTCTCCCGAGGTTTTCAAGGATGGGAAAATAATTGGCGGGCCGGACGGTAGAAGTGGACGAAGTCGACGTCGGCGAGGACATCGACGATGGCGAAGAGGAAGAGGAAGACGGTGGAGAAGACGAAGGGGGCGGGTACGGCCGGCCAGAGCTTTCCGAGCTGTCTGGGAGGGGAGTCGATGTCGAATACCGATACGACGTCGACAGGGAATAGTCCGGCGTCGACTCGGCATCCAAGTCCCGCTGCAGCCCTGGATACGGGGAATCAGGAAGCGGCGACCCCAAATCATCGTCCGAGTAATGCGACGACAGGAATGACATGCTGCTCGCGTTGCTTGACGAGCGCGACAGACCGGCCGTGTAGGACATTGGCGGCTCAAGGTACGAGACCGTAGGTTCAGCGGGCGCGGGAGCGGGAGCGGGAGCGGGAGAGGGGGACCCCGGAGCACGTCTGGGTGACGGCGCGCCAGGCATGGGAGACGGCGCGGTAGGCATGGGAGACGGCGCGGCAGGCATGGGCGACGGCGCGGACACCGTCGACGCGGCGCGCGGAACCGGGTGGTGCAAAAAGTCCGCCAAATCGCGCAGTTCGTCCCTAAGCGCCCGCACATTGCTCGCGATATCGTGATTTTCCTCGCCTCTAACATCAGCGAGTCTGCGCAGTTCGTCCGCCAAATACTCCAATGTGACGCCCTGGGTGCTTGTAGTCCGGTACGACGGCACGGTGTCAAGCACGGAGCGCAACGAAGGCGTGTCTCCGCGCGGTGTGGAGACGCTGACGCTACCGGAAGCCTCAGGCGTCCGTAGACTGCGACTAGAAGCCGCCACCGACGACTAAAGGGAATAGAAAATAAGTACAATCAAAGGCGATTACTAAGCAGGAACTTACCGGTGGGCGACTGGGCGGGCGACTCGGGCGAGGTGTGCTGAGCAAGCTGGTGGTCGTGAGCACCTCCTCGACGGGCTCTGATTCAGGAAGGGATTCATCGAACACCGACGAGTGCACCGAGACCGAGTCGGACAAGAACGAAGACTGCGTGAGCACCGACAACGTCCGTCCGAGCGACGAGGACGAGTCGCTGGGGAAGTCCAAGCTTGAGGGCGTCGACACGTCCGAGAAGCTCGACGGCAGCGGCGCCGTCGCAATCGACGGCTCCGAGCGCGGGATGGTGCTGAGGCGGTCGAGCGACGAGCGCGACTCCGTGGGCCGCAGGAAAGACGTCTCGGCCGATGTGTCCGGCGCGTCGTGCAGCGCGATGGAGCCCACGGACGGCGACGCGGCGAGGATGGACGAGTCGTACGTCCCGCTCGACGTGCTGGCCCAGCTGCGCATGCGCATGCTCGAGAGCGCGCGCGACAGCGGGGTGAGGTTCGACGACGACGTGAGGGACGTCTCGGATATGCTCCTGCTCAGCTGCGAAGGCGCCTCGTACACCGTCGACAGCGCGCCCTCAGACCCGATTGGCGACGGGCCCGAAACCGACGCGGACGACGGCGATGAAGATTCGGGCGACATGGGGGTCGCGACCTCCGACGACTCTTCTGAACTTTCATACGGGGTCGGCGGCTCGAGGTGCGGGAGGGGGGTGCTGTCCGTCGAGAACGACAAGGAAGAGATGTCCGACACCGACGACGAGGACGCAGAAGCAACTGTCGACGGCGGGAGAGGCGGGTAATGCTCGGACGACACCGTCGAGGGCGGAAGAGGCGGGTAGTGCTCGGACGACACCGTCGACGGAGGAAGCGGTGGATACTCTTCAGACGACACCGTCGACGGAGGAAGCGGCGGATACTCTTCAGACGACACCGACGACGGAGGAAGCGGCGGATAAACACTCTCCGACGAGACCGACGACGGCGGCAGGGGTGGGTACTGGTCCTGGTCTGAGGATACGCTCGACGGCGGCAACGGCGGGTAATCCGAGACAGTCGACGGCGGGAGCGGGGGGTACGACGACACAGTCGACTCGGAGCTAATAGTCGGCACGAGCGACGGCACGCGCATCAGGCTCCTTTTCTCATCGTCATCCTCCGACGGCAGCGTGCTCATCGCCGTCCTCGGCGTGCCCATCTCGGACGGGATGTCACCCATCTCGCTCGGCTCGGGTGCGGTGCGGTACGCGGACTCGGAGGGGATGGTCGGGAACGACGCGTACGACGACCGTGAGGACTCTGACGACGGTGCGCGCAGCGCGGTGGTGTACTCGGACGAGGACGAGCTCCCCTGCGAGGCGGTGATGAACTGGTCGCTCGAGCCGGAGGTCGACGGCGGCGGCGGCGACGACGAGCCCGAGGACGGCGGCGGGGAGGAGGAGGATGATGGCGGCCCCGACGAAGGCGGCGTCGGCGTCCACCCCGTCGACGTCGTGCGCGTCGTAACGTCCGACAAGTCCGACGACGGGCAAACATCGTACCCCGTCTGGTTCGTCGAATACGTCGCGGGTGTGAACCCACTCCCCGTCCCCGTTCCACTCCCATTCCCATTACTCCCCTGCGGCCCCTCCGACTCGGTGCTGTTCTCCTTATCCTCCGAGGACCCCTCGGACCCCGTCGAGCGCGTGTACCCGTCCGATGATGTCCCAGTGTATCCCGACGACCCAGTGTATCCCGACGCCGTGGTTCGTGCGCCCAGCCCCAGCCCGGGCCGGCGGCGCACCTCCTGCGCCCGCGACAGCGACGACGGCGTCGTCCCGGTGCGCGTTCGCGTGGGCGTCGAGCCCGTCCCAGACGGCGACGCAAGCAGCCCCGACGTGGAGCCATAGCTGTAGCTCGAGTACGTGTCTGAGCGCTCCGTCGACCCCGAGTAGTCGCTGTGCGAGTCGCCGAGCAGGCTCGCGCTGTTGGGTCCGCGGTACGACAGCGAGCTCGGCGCGATGCTGAACGTCGTCGTGCGTGTCGGGCTGCCGGTGAGCGAGAACGTTCCGGTGGCGCTGGTGAACGCGCCCGTGCGCAGCCCGACGCTCTGCGAATACATCGTCCCCGTCCCGCTCCGCCTTGTCCCGGAACTGCTGCTCCTACTCCCACTCCCACCACTACTCCCACTCCTCACGCTCGCGCTATCCGCCGACAAAAACACGTCGTCCGACCCAGAACTGGCACTGAACCGATTAAACTCGCCCGCGCCCAGCCGCAGCGCCTCGCTATACGCCTCGTCCAGCTCGCCCATCGACCCGCGGCGCGCGCCCAGCCCCCGTCTCGAGCCCCGCCCCGCAATCGCGCGCGGGTCGCCCGGGTAGACGTACTCCCCGCCCGAGATGACGCTGTCGTCGACCGTGCCCGTGTGGTGTGACGAAATGAGCGACGGCGCGCGGCGCAGCGTGTCGTACGTCACGTCGGAGCGCCGCGTAAAGTCGGACGTGGGCGTGTAGGTGCGCGTAAACGTGTCGGAGGGGGTATAGGCGCGCGTGTATTCGCTGCTGCGCGTCTGCGTGTCGGAGGCGTACGTGCGTGTCTGCGTATCGGAGGCGTACGTGCGTGTCTGCGTGTCGGAGGTGTAGGTCCCCGTCGGCGTGAACGTCCGGCTCCGGGTATACTCGCTCAGCCCCGTCCTCGTGCCAGTCGGCGTCCCCGTCCGCGTCCCAGTCGGCGTATACGTCCGCGTCCACGCCTCGCTCGGCCCGTACCGCCCCCCGCTCGAGCTCGCGCTGCTCGCGGACGACGCGATATCCGGGATGTCGGAGATGGGCGGGACAAACACCGTGCTGCGGCTCCCCGCGCTCCCGCTGCTGCTGCGGCTCGCCGCGCTGTCGACGGACAGGATCGTCCGGATGCTCTCGCTGCGCCCCATCTTCGCGCTGCTGGCGCTCCCCGCCTCGCTCGCCGCGTCCCCCGCCTCCGACGAGCCCGCGCTGGACTCGGTGAGCGTCTGCGGGCGGTGGACCGCTTCCCTGCACGTTTGTTTAGTTTATAATACAATATATAATATAAAGGGGTTGGGACGTGCCAGATGCGATTAACCCATTTCTGCCGCTCCAGCAAGCTCTCCGCCGCCAGCCGCTCCACCCCGTCCTCATAGATCATCTGGAACGGCACCAGCAGATCGACCAGCGTGTCCACTCCCGGCTCGCCCGTCTCTGCGTAACGATCAGTATAAACCCAGGCGTAGCATTCCAACAACCACTGACCACTCTGCATCCGCGCAGCGACGCTGCCCACATCCTCCCTGGCGCTCGGGTGGCTCGGGCTCGGGGTGCTCTGCACCGCAGTGCAGTTTATGAGGTCGAGGCCGACGATGCCGCGCCCGCCGCCGGGCGCGAGCCACGAGAGGAGGAGGAGGTGCGGGTAGAGGAGGGCTTGGCAGCGCTGCCAGCGGAAGGGCGGCGCGGCGTGGACGTTGAGGAACCAGAGGAGGCCGATGTGCAAGGGCTATTTGTGACGCATTAAGGAGGAACGAGGCGGCGCAGGAGCATTGAGGAACGACGAAGCATTGAAATAATCGGGATTGATGGCGGGCAGAAAAGAACAGAAAAGGAAGAATTAGTCAGCAAATGATACGCAAACAGAAACGGCCATGTGATAAACGTACCGGTTCGTTACTCTGCGCGTACGCACTCAGCTCCGCGACGTTCAGCCCGGGCGGGAGGTTGCCGCTGCCCGTACTCGCGCGCGCAGTGCGCAGGCTCGGCGTCCTTCCACTCCGGAGACTCGGCGTCCGTCCGCTCCGCAGACTCGCGGTATCGTCGGGCCGCGCGCGGCGGCGCATCTCGAACAGCCCGCCGTCACCGGCGTCGGGCGACGGGGGCGGCAGCGGGGGAAGAGGGTGCGCGTCCCCGCTTGCCCTGTCCTTGGAGGAGGCGGAGGAAGAGGACTTGCTGCCGCCCGAGGACGCAGACGGCGACTTGCCCGCCCGCGTGGGTGTGCGCTCCTTCCACAGCGCGACGATGTTGCGCACGGACGCGAGGGGCGAGCGCGGGCTGCCCTGCGCGGGGCGGCGCAGCGAGGCCGGCGGCGTCGGCGTCGTGTGCGTTTGCGTCTGCGTTTGTGTGTTAGTTGGGGTAGTAGTGCGCGTGCGTGTGGTGTTGGAGGGCGTGAATGTGTTCGTGTTCGTGTTGGTGTAAGTGTTCGTGTTCGTGTTGGTATAGGTGTTCGTGTTCGTGTTCGTGAACGTATCCGTGCGCGTGTCCGTGCGCGTATATCCCGACGGGCTTGTCCGTCCACTGCCCCCCGAGCTGCTCATCGGCGGCTGCGAGAGCAGCGTGCTCATCGACGGACGCGTGCGCGTTGGCGTGAGCGGCGTCATCCCGCTCCCGCTGGGGGACGTCACGCGCCCGGACTTTGTCGGCGACGCCGGGCGTGAGCCGAACGTGCTGTGGAACCCCTGGGCATACGAGCTTCCCACGCTACTCAGATCAGCAATGGAGTGCGCGGGGGTGAAGAACGGCGAGGGGCTGCGCGCGGACGCGGACGGGGTGGACGTCGCGCGCGAGTGGCCCCCGCCAACGGGCGCAGCTTCAAAGACCGCGATAAGCTCCGTCGCGCGTCCGGGAGGAGGCAGGCCTGCTGCCGCCGCCGCTGGCTCGGTCGATGCGCGCGAATGGAGGGACGGCGAGCCGAGGAAGGCAGAGCGGCGAAGGTCGGGGGAGGCGGGGATGGGGCGCGCGGTGAGCATCGAGGACGGGCGCGAGTCCTCGGTGCGCTCTGTGATCCTGCTGAGGCGCACGCCATGGACCTGGGGCGGCGGGGAGGCGAAGGAGGGGAGAGAGACAAAGGATGGAGAGCCGGTGTAGGATGAGGAGTGCTGGGAGGACCAGTTTGATACTGCGTTTTCTGTATCTTCGAGCTCGTCGTCGAGGTCGTTGAGGGATGCCTCGACTTCTTCGAGCGAGTTGCTGTCGGTGTAGGATTCTTGTGATTCAGGCGAGTCGGCTCGCTGCATGTGCGACGCGTCTGTGTCTGCGGGAGTCAGTATACGGGGGGTACCGAGAGTGCTGTGTCTACCTGTGAAGGTCGCGGTGCCGTAGGTCGGCGAATACGGGTCGTCTGTGCTGCTCATCGCAGCGACGACGAACGGGAGAGAAAGTAAACAACACCACGTGACCCTGTCGCGTCGAATAACATAGTCACGTCACAAGAACCCTTTGCTAGGAACCCATCAATGGCGCGAGTTCGCCGTCTTCCCCTCGCACCATGTTCGTCATGTAAAGGATGCACTTTACTGCCTCGAGGGAGCTTTATACTCGATTTCTGGTTCTTTCTTGCCGGCAAACACCATAGCCTCAGAAACCTTACACATCGTGTACTCGGACTCAGTGAGCGTCAAATGGAAAGGTATCTTCGCGCGAACGCTGTCAAGGAGCCACATGCCCAGCCGGAAGGAAACAGTAGACCCTCGTTATAATCACCGGGCATCCTTGACGCCGCCCTGCCGCTGGCAGTAACAAAGCTAGTGGTTATATATACTCGATTCGACTGGAATTTTTCTCTTAAAGTGCTAGTTCATCGGCCGCTCGGGGATTTGTTAAACCTGGAGTTGTTTATCGTGCTAATGTCTATATCCGCCCAATTCAACACCGGTCCAACAACCTAGGCTGGTTTATCGGCATTCACATTTCACTGCACATGTGTGCTTCCCTCACTTACATGGCCAAAAAATCACCAGATTTAGAACGCTTCCATTACTCGGTGGTTAGCCGTCTTCAATCCGTCTTCAAAAAAAGCTGCGCGAGAAGACGAATGCGTCGTTCCTTTCGCAAAATAACAATCAGCTATACGCAATGCAGTGCACCGGGCACCACTTACACTTGGTTCGAATTTGTAGACCATCAGCGACGTTCCGAAACTTCTGTGAGAAAGCAGCCCAATGATCACACCCCAGGGGTAGCTATACTCATGTTCCACCACGCCCTCGCCAGAAGCCAGTCGGCGCCGTTACTACTACATGGCGGATATTCAGAGCGATACAAGTAAAAAAGTCCACCTTTTTGGCCTGGATGATGACATCAACGATTCCTTCTCACGGTTCAACCTCAGCAGAGAGAGCGTTGACCGGCGAATGCACATATAATGCATGTCGCTGTTGATCTCGAAGGCCTGAAGCCGATCCCAAGGCATGGGTTTCTCCCAACCCGCGCCCCACACACGGGACAAAACTCTAGTGATCGGGTCCGTGTCTCAGTGCGGAACATCGTTGCATGTCCGCTCCGTGCGCGACTAGTGGTTAATCTGATTTGTACATGCCAAACACTCGTAGCCACGACCCCTCTTCGGAGGTCTACTGCCTCCTCGGAGAGAAGCATGGCGCGCCTCGTGCGTGAATGTGGTAAAGATGGTGGCCATGCCCCCCATATGCGTAGCCACACAGCCTCTGCGGAGGTTGGTCTTTTGGAACCATTTCGGTGTGCCTTTATTTTCTGTGGTTGACTTCATCTACAGCCTTAAATAAGGCGTGCAAGGAGCAAGAAACATTCACACAGTCCTTGGGGACACAACGGAAAACATGTCGTCCTGGTTGAATTACCATAAAGATACGGGCCGAGGTCAGCGGCTTGGTACCAGCATCGAAATTCCGGACGCTAGGAATCCTTGGAAACGAACAATTCAGGGGACGGAGGATTTACTGAGGGGTCCTGCGGTTCAATATATCAATATTTCAATAGTCAAAACACCGGACTTGTACTCAATACATTAGTTTCCCAGACATACGGCATGCCAAGACCGAGCTTAAGCGTTTGGGGCGCGCGCGAATTAAGCGGATATAGAAATTAGCACGTCTGGGTCTAAGATCTAAACGCCGGAATGATCCAAAGAACGAGACGGGCGCCGCAGACTCGACACCCGCAGGATTAATTGCTAAAGAGCATGCACCGCAATAAGCCCAGTGTCTCTACGAACAGGTCTGCGAGTTGAACATCGATGGCATTGGTTTGTTGCGTTGAGGCTGAATGAGGGCGAAAAGAACGCGGTCACGTGGGCGCGTTTCACTTGCTCGACCGAGTCAAGGCCGAACCCGCGCCCGCGCCCGGCGATTCAAAGCCTATCCGTCGCTACCGGAATAATCTTACATGCCCTTTACAGGGTGTAGCGTGCTACCGGCGGTCTATGTCCGTTCACTTCAACCTGATACATCGGCCCTGCGCGGGCGTTCACCGCATACGTCCTGCTGAATCAGGCACTCCCGCATCATCGCCGAGGGGTGGTTTGTACGGGCGCGAGCACTATAAAGGACGGGTTTGAGGTGAGTCCCGCCAACTTGAATCGCGAATCGACCTCGAATCTAGGAGCTTAGAAGAAGAATGTTCGCACTCAGCAAATCGACTCTAGTTCTCGCCGCCGTCTTGGCTGTTCGGTTCCAGGTATTCGCTACGCATAAAATATCGACGAATCATGCGCTAATGCTTTGAATCGCAGGCTGCCAATGCGCTCGGTGCTTTTTTCTGTGTGCGTCCATTATGCCAACGACTTCAATCCGAGTTGACTCTCCCATAATATTAATTTGGAATTCGCACAGAACGATATCAACTACAAGACCGACTGCGCGCACTGGACGGACCTCGTCGACGGGAAGTGCTACACCCTCGACGCGGGGCACCAGGACAAGGTCTCCAGCTTCGGCCCGGATTCGGGGACTCAGTGTGTGCTCTCGTGAGTCGCAATTCAATTTAAATGCACATGTATATATGGGAATTCTCACCCCCCGCGCAGCCCGGATTATCACTGCGCCGACGCGCACGTAACGGTAAACTACCCCGGGTCCGCGGATCTGCGCAACGTGGACTATGCGTATGTTTCCCCAGACTTTCGTCGCGATATCATTAATATTGATGCTCTTTTTGGTTCAAGGGGTGGGATTGAAGTGTGAGTAGTGGTGCCTTCGCTAACATGGATATAGCTGATTTTTTATTTTGCGCTTTAAAGGAACGACAACATGAACTCATTCGTTTGTTCGCCTGGCTTTGTTTGAAGAGGGCCGCCCCAGAGTGATAGATGCTAGTGGGTTGGTGATCTCTGGGCATTGCATATTGTAACGACTCGGGGGAAGAATAATACATGATACTGGTTGAAATGTGAATAGACTCGACTGACCTCAAGTACAACTGAGCGTGTGTTGAATCGGGCGGATTATATAGCCATTAGCACTTCAGTTAAATGAACGCCTGGAAAATTTAACGAATCCCCGAGACCGAGAGGCCACTGAACTGCTAGTAGCAAGTTGAGCCACCGCAAAGCTCAAGCCGCGTTCAAAGCCTGTCCGAGTTGGTAAATACCCGGCGACGATTTAGAAATCACCCCATCACAGAGTTTTGACCCGTGTCCTGTGTGCCAGCGAGGAAAAAAGCAAGCACTCACCTTCCCTTTATATTTTTCCGACATATAATCGCCGGTGTTGCGCCGGTCAAAGCGTGAACCGTGCGAAGGGATCACTGATCCCATCATTAATCGCCCAATCGAGTTGCGCCCCCAACTCTCTTCCGCGCATCCACATCCTCCTCCCTTTAGTCGTCCCCCATGGCTATTTCTGCAACCCTCAAGGCCGAAATCTTCGCCGCCATCACCGCACGCGCCAAGGCCTCCGTCATCAATCTCAAAGAGCCTCTCATAACTGAAGAAATCTGGGCTGATCTAGACAACGCGCCAGACGCGGTGCGAGCGGCATTTCTGGAATCAGGCCGCCAGGCTCTCTCAAGCGGATACTTTGAACATACTAGAAAACAGCCCGCCTTTTTTGAATATAACGGCTACGAGGTAAGCACCAAGATTTTCACTCGACGCTCGCGAGATGGTGCTTAACTTCGGTACAGGCCATAAAACAGACGATCTTTACGCATGACATATTCAACACGCTGATCCCACGGGAAGCAGCCCTGGATGAACTGCCCGCCGTCACTACCCAGCTGTTCCTGTTCTTCGCCGCCGCCCTCGCCGACTCGTTGACCCCCGCTGAGTTTGCCCAGTGGTTTGCAACTGTTTTTGGTTCGATGATTGGGGAAGGAGAGCGGGTTTTACTCAAGGCGTGAGTGGTTTTTTACCTTTATAGTGTGTCCCTGACGAACGGTCCGCCGTCAGGCTCGGTACGGAGGGAGAGGAGACGGTCGGGCGCGCCCCCAAGAAAGCAAAGGTCGAGGTCGAGAGCAAATTCAACAAATGTTTGTCTCCATACAACCCTATCTTTTACTCCTTCTAACTACAACAGCGTACACGATTTTCAAGAGCGTACGGGGAATGCAGGCAGACGGTCGGGCGAGGAGGGACGAAGTCCACCAAGAAGAGGTAGACGTCATGCGTGCGTTGCATATCTCGTTCTAACCATCATCCTCCTTAGATGGCGGCCGCTCCCGAGGTCGCCTCTTCCAGCTCCTCGCGGGGCATCCAGCGTCTGGTGTCTCGGGCCTCCAAGCACGTTCAGCGCGCTGTCGGCGCCCTCGCTCGAGTCACTCCAACGTTTCCCACCGTTCCCGCTTTTGCCCCTCGATTATATCCCCAGCCGCGCACAATGCCTGGCGCGTGAATTTCGGACTCCCCACCTGCAGCTCGCCGCCCGCCGTCTGTCGTTGGCGCTCCTAGATCTGACGCTTTCTCCCGCTTCGCTCGACGGTCCACTAGCGCAAGCTTTACCATCCACCATTTCTGCCCTCTTGCATCCTCTTCCAACGCCTAGCTCAGCTCGATCCGCACATCTAAGACCACGGCAAGCACTTCTTGCGACCACAATTCTATATATACATCTAGTTTCTCTTCACATGGACATACATACTATCTTGTATTGCCAGAACACATACCTGTGTATCGTACCTATCCCCATGTACAGATTATCCTAGAACGATTCTATTTCGCCGCTGCCAGTCCTTTATGTGTCTCCACCGTGCATATTAGAATGTGAGCGCCGACTCGGGAACCATTAGCCGGTAGCTTGCATAGTTTTTCAGACCCAGGGACGCTCCCCGATCAAAGCCTAGACCATGTACTTAGACTAGCGCAGGATATCGAATGGAAAGCAGACCCGGCGTCTTACAGGGCACGACACGGCAAATATCGATGTTGGGTTCCGCCGCTGCAGAATTTGTTCCCGGCCGCTATCGGTAAAGCGACGGGATTGATCTGGGTCGCTTTTTGGCGTAGATAGATGATATAAGTGTGAGGAAATGGCTCTAATCCGAGCCTGCAATGCCCCTACAAAAAGGGAGAGCCTCGGCAGCCCCCGTGTAGCTGATCAACTACAGAAGCATGCAAAAAAAAAGGCGGAAAAAGCTAGGGATGGTGGGTGGGGGACGGGAAAAATATTCTATGGATGGTCGAGTGTGGACAGACAAATAGCGGCCACAATTAAAGCGAGCCGTACGGGAAACGCGCCGATAGGGAGAGGGGACGATGAGGGAAAGATAAAACTCGCTGAGGATGACTAAGAGACTCTGAGTGGCAGTGCTCTCTGTCAATCGTGTAGACCATCTATCACCCGGGCCGGACATCCGCTGCACTCGACGATCATGGCCCAGATCATCCGTTCAGCGAAATCGGCAGCGATTGGGCACGACGCGTATAACATACACCTTTCATTTGAGGATGCCACTACCTTCTTCGGAGTCGCTCAACTACCCGCTCCGGTCATCGATAACGAGATTCTCACCGTCGAAAACGCTGATGACACACTTTCCGACGCAAACTTCGATCTCCTCAGTCTCCTCGATTTCGCCATGGATGCTTCCAATCCGCAGGAATCGGCCGTCGATGATTTTGCGGTATCCGTTTTCCACGCGCTAGGTTACATCCGTCGTCCGCGTGTGGCGCGCACTCGTCAAGAACTTCGCTTCCTCATCTGTGGGGAGTTCGAGTACGCCAAACCGAACGTCTCCATCATAGATCGAAGCCTGGACGACATCGTCCTCCTCGTTCAGGAAGACAAGCGCTTTGGAGGGGCCACCGACGGGTACGCGCAACTTATCGCGGCATATCAAGTGAACTAGTCAACCAGGACCGCTTCAGGGCTCCCCCGTTTGCAGAGTTTGGTGGGAAATAAATCAATTTTTATGAAACTTTGTCCTAACCGTAATGCTAGGTCGTTCCAGGTATCCTATTGGTTGGCACGAGCCCGACGTTCTACAAAGTCCCCCTC
Source organism: Mycena rosella (assembly GCA_029378255.1). Lineage (NCBI taxonomy): Eukaryota > Fungi > Basidiomycota > Agaricomycetes > Agaricales > Mycenaceae > Mycena > Mycena rosella. The sequence goes on along the minus strand of JARKIE010000010.1, from coordinate 178,220 downwards.
ACGGAAGAGTTTGTGCGATGTGTGGAACGCGGAGAGTACCCCAACACCCCGACCATTGTCGCTGCTCATCTTCCTGACCTCCCGAGACCGCATCGGCGATGGGGCGAAGGCATGAAGCCATTGGATAACAGGCACATCATTCTGAAATGCTACGAGGCGTTCAAAGCCTTTCTTCCATGAAGATTGTACTTTCCTCGCCGTGGCTTTAAACTAACTGAACTTTCGCAGGGCTCTTCGTGTTTCATTTCATTTCAGTTTCCTTTTGTCGCAGTATTATGGATGAAAAAGCTATGTGCGAAATTTGTTGGTGGAGAGTACCAAGACTTAGTCATTTATTTGACCGCATTTTACTGGGGCTACACGACTACGTGTTTTTTACCACTTGCAGAATTCTTTTCACGTCGGCTGCAAGGCAACCCGCCATTTCAAGGGTGCTGGCGGATTACCTGGTAGCTCTCTCTCTTCGCAACTCTACTTTTTAGCCCTAGCTTCGTGTAATGTGGTTGGCGGTCGAAACCTGCAAAGCATTATACGAAAGATTTTTTTTTTTTTTCTATACCCGTGAGCCGCACACAGGACAAAACTCTGGTGATCGGGTCTGGGTTTCAGTGCGGAACGTCGGTGCATGTCCGCTTAAATGTGCGCGACCCAGCGGTGAATATGTTTGACATGCCAAACACTCGTAGCCGCGACCCCTCTTCGGAGGTCTACTGTTACCTCCTCGGAGAGAAGCATGGCTCGCCTTGTGCGTGAATGGGGTGAAGATGGTGGCCATGCCCCCCATATGCGTAGCCACACAACCTCCTAGGAGGTCAGTCTTTTTGGCTCGAAAACTTCTGTCGTTTTCGGTATATTCTACCACATGCAAATGCAATCGCGCATGCCGGTCAAAGCTTGGGTTCGCTTCCCAATTAGGCTCGTGAGAAAGAGATCACTGATCAAGCGGAAGTGTTCTCTTCTCTTCTTTGGGTGGACTTCGATCTCCGCACCTCGAGCCTATGCACATATGATTTTGATTTTTAGATATGCCACGGAGCGACAAACATTCACGGACTGCACAAAGCGCGTCCTACCGCCTCGCCGTCCACGCCATTTTGGAGTTGTGCTTCAAATGAAACACCCGCAACGGCGTCTCGCGCATCTCCCGCAGCTCCTGGACGCTCGCTGGCTGATGTACGTTGCGATACGGATGCACGCTGCTCATCCGGGCGCTGCCGACAAACTCCGCGTCGAAGAGCTGCTCGATGCGGAGCGCGGCACGGAGGTTCCCGAGCGTGAGCGCGCGATGGTCGGGCGGGTACACGAGCTGCGCGCGGACAGTCTGCGCGTCGATGAGGAAGTGCAGCTCCGCCTGAGAGAAGGTACGTCAGCGCGGAAGGAAGGAAGCGGCCGAGCGGGGGGTACGCACGGTATCCTGCTTGTACCAGGGGAATGCAACGACGGCGCGGACGAAGGCGATCGCGGCGGCGAAGCTCGTGAAGCGAAAGAACCCCGTGAGGCACAGGGTCTGGGCGTACAGCTTGTCTTTGCCCAGAATGGGCAGGAATGCGGCGTGCCACCCGCGTATGTACAGCGGGCGCAAGAACGTGTCCAGGTCCGCGTCTGTACAGACCGTGTCTGCGTCTGCGAGGTCCGGCGGCGGCGGGAGCGGAGACCGCGCTAAAGGCGATGGGGCCCAGTCTTCGTCGGCCTTGAGGAGCTCTGTTGCACGAGCGATACCCGAGTCGTGCCAGATCCGTATCCCAGTGAGATCAGGCACGTCCGGCTTCCGCAGCATTTCTAGGAGGGGAAGCGCTTGCTTGGACCTGACGTACTTATCTTGGAAGTGGTTTTCCAGGAGGAGCGCGAGGCGCAGGTCGCGGGCAGAGAGCCCTGGCCTAACGTTCGCCTCGTCGAGGTCGTCCGTTTCACCCGTGGTCCGCAATGTATGCATCCGAACGATGACATGTTGTTTCATGCGGCCCAGAAACAGGGTAATTCTTGGTTCGTGCTGCAATAAACAAATGAGACGAGTAATTATCGCATTGTGGCAACGCACCTCCTCTTGGCCCACGAAATCCACCAAGTCGGTTAAAAAGGTGGCGGCGGCGCGACCTCGGAGAAACCAGAATTTCTTGCCGAGCATGGGCACATTGCGCGCGCCTCTTTCCAGAGAGTCATCGGAGAGAACTAGGTTCGGCATCTCCATGAATACACGCCAGTTGCGCTCATACAACGGCGCGACATAGTGGTCGATATCTGCTTGCGTGATAGACTGTACCGCCGAGGTAAATAGCGACACCAAGGGTGGAGGCGGGAGCTCAGGAAGCTTTGTTCGAGGAATGAGCGGTGTTCCTACAGAAAGGTCTGCACGCGTCGGATAGCAGATGGATATGAACTTACCTGGGGGCGTAGAAAAGAGGAAACGCGTCGAGCCAAGACGTCTGGCACTGGAAAGGGACAGGATGCGAGAAATTTGCATCCAGCATGAGTCTGACAGCCAAGGCCTAGTGAGCGCCTGCCTCCCGCCACTGGGCCAGCTGCTCCGCAGAGAAATCGAGAAAAGACGCGGGCAAGACGCAGGGAGAAAATTTCCCCAGAAAAATTTCAAGGTGGTACGAGATCACGTGAGCATTGATCGCAAGTCTCAAAGTTCAAGTAAAAAGTTCCCTTCACCACTTCACCACGGTCCGCGGCAGCCTCCTAGCCTCTGTAGACAAAGCAGGCCCTCGAATTTAAACCCACCCCACTCTCTGTTGGCAAAACGATAGCCTGAAGCTCAAGCTCTTGGCAGGGTCGACTGTACAACATTGCTCCCGTCCTGTCGCCTCTCGTCTCCTAAGACATGTCGTTTCGCAATTTAACAGCTCTCCAAATGATGCCGCGCGCTTCGACTACGCGCCCTGGTGCCCATCTCTTTATGCCAAGAGTGATAGCAATCTCGATCGTCGACACAGGATTTTAATAACGAGTCCATTTAAAGCCAGGTCCTGTCCTGCCAGGCCCTCCTCTTACACGCCCTCACGACTCCATGATGTTTTCCCCTTTGATTCTGGTGCTGTCATCCTTGATTTTACCAGCCGCTTGTCAGTTCGGCGACGACCCCCCCGACGGATTCCATCCAGATCCATTGACTGCAGTACGCCTCCTCGATCTTTTTTGGTGTATTTTGCTCACTTGGATCCCAGGGACTTTTCGGGCTGCTCTGTCTCTTTGCGATAACCTATAGCGTGCTCATTATCTGGACATTCGTCGCCTTGCTGACCTCCCGAGGTCATCGCGCGCCTTATGTCTTCCTCCTCCCCACACTGGTCTTTTTCGCGTGGTCAAACGCCGCGTTCATCGCGCTGATCATCCTCGGAAACATTCCGTCCCTGTCCTTCTCAGACACCTTCCCGGTTCTGCTCATTCCGACCCTCGGTTTCATCAGCAACCTCTTAAACGACTGGGCGGTCGTGCTTCAGTTCCTCGCCATCATCGCCGTTATATGGAATCGGGAGAACACATTGCGTGTAGCGACGGAGGGCAAATTCGGCGGCCACCACCCCGCACTTATTGCGCTGCACGTCGCCCTGGCTGCCCTCACATTGGCATTCGGCACTGCGGCGGAAGCGTACAACATGGACACCAACGTCCAATATTACACTACGGAGGAGCTCTTTTTCGGCGACGCCCTGCACCACCGAATCGTTGTATACCAGCAATTGTTCTACGTATTCTCGAGCTTTGCCGTCCTCACCGCCGTCGATGTGGTCGTGTCGACGGTCCTGTTATGGCGCGGCTGGAAGAACGCCGGGATACCGGATAAGGTGTCTATATTGCCTCTCGTTTCATAGCGTCCCATATTCATTATCCCTGCAGATCACAAACGTCGTGTTATACGCTCTCGTTCCGGTCTATTGCGCCCTGAGCCTGGTCATCATGATCTTCACAATCATATTCTCCCCCAGCGGCCTTCCCCCCACCGTCACCGTCACCGTCGTCGAAAGTGCGGGCCTCGCGAACACGCTCCTCGCCACGGGTTTCAGCATCACGGTCATCATCATCATCCTCGCGCTGTCCATCAAGAAGGCGAACTGGAATATCGGCGGCGTTGGTTCGTGTCCATCCTCTATAACGCGTACACTTACTCATACAACGTGAAAATTAGAAGAGCCGAGGCAGCAGTATTGGGTGCCCCAACCGCAGTACACCTATGCCGCGCCGCCCCAGCCCCAGCCAGGGTATTACGGCGGGGCGCCGCAAGGTCCGCAGCCAATGCAATACGCCCCGACGGAAGAGGCCCGCCCCGGGTCGTATGCGGACGTCCGCCCTGGGGGATCTATTCCCGCCTCCCCGCCATCGGTGCATACGAGCCCCGGGTATACGCCCGCCGCCTCTCCCCCACCGATGCACACGAGCCCCGGGTATACGGCCCCATCTTCCCTACTAATGCATGCCAGCCCAGGCTCGTATTCCCCGCCCCAATCATCTCAGGGCCAGCCCAGCACGCCCTATCCGCCCGACAAGAGCCCTGGGTATTCGACCCCCCCACCGATGCACACGAGCCCCGGGTATACGACCCCATCTTCCCCACCAATGCATGCCACTGGCTCGTATTCCCCGCCCCAATCATCTCAGGGCCAGTCCAGCACGCCGTATCCGCCCGAAAAGGGGGGACTTCACCTCACCTACGTGCCGCCTACGAGTCAAATATAAATACCCACGACGCAGACTTGGAGCACGGATATCATCATACTTGCTGTATAATGTATAGATATGACCTTCGAGGAACAATCAATGAATCATGACTTGCATTCGGGCTGTCGAATTTAGTTTTGACCACATCCCTTGTGGGGTTTAAATAGTGGGAGTCTAAGGTAGTAGTGTACATCGGCATCCGACTCGTAACATACAAAATTATCCATCCATTCGACGAATCTCCGCAAGAAAGGGGTTACGTTGGGTACGGGGGTGAGTAAGGGGGCGTGGACGCGTCGTTTCGCGACAGCAGGTGCGCGGGTGGTGAGTGGATGGTAAGTAAGCTGGGTCGGAAGGGGAGAGCGCGGCCGTGAATCATGGGGGACGGTGGCGCTGACGGAATCGTGAGAGGGGCGTAGAATGCGTGGAAGGGATGGAGGGTCATGCAGATACGTATAGATATGGCGAATACGTATAGATATGGCGAATGTAGGGCCGGAAGGTGAATGGTGTATAGTACATGAATCAAGACAAACGACTCTGCCGATAGAGCGTGCCGAGAGGCAGCAGCTTACGGCCGCACAGTCGCGTCCGTCGGCTCGTGCACATGCATACGGAATTGAGCGTCCGACCCGTCATTGTGCGGGTCTTCGGAGGCGCCCTCCTCGGCGGTCGCAAAGCTCTGCGTCGACATACCGCTCGCGCGGGAATCGGCACGCGTTAAAGGGACGATGGGCGTTGGTTCCGAGACCGCGGGCTCCTCTTGTGAACCAGACCCGGACGGAGAAGCCTCCTGCTCTGCTTCCTGCGAGCCAGAACCCGACGTCTCCGCTTCTTGTTGCGAGGTGGAAGGCTGGATTGACACTTCCTCCCAGCCCGGCGGCGGCGCCTCGCCGTCCTCGCCCAGCGCGACACGGCTCGTGCTGGCGCTTGCATGCGCGTAGGCGACGGCCGCGTCGCCCCACGGCACACCAAACCGGCCTAGACCGCCTTCCTTGGTGCCGCTGATGAGACTGAGCTGTTCGGGCGTCAACCCATTCTTTGGAAGGGCGGTGAACTCGGTCTTGAAGAGCGTGTGGGGAAGGGGGTGCGAGATGGATGCGAGGGAGATGAGAGAGGGAGAGGTGAGGTTGTTGGCCGAAAGCGAAGCGGAGGACTTTTTGCGGCTAAGCGAGAACAGGGTGGATGTCGAGGTGGAGGCACGGTGACGGGTAGGAAGAGCCGATGGTGCTAGCGATGGGGCGGTGGTTGAAAGCGTGCGGGTGTGAGTGAGGGACAAGGGACTGGAGTCGTTCGTCGGGGATGCAGATGGGGCCGGTATTGGGGGTGGGGCCGGCCGGAACATGGAGAAGAAGCCTGAACGGCGCTGGGGCGTTGGGTCCTCAGGTCCTGGCGATGCGATAGAAATACCTGGGGGGTAGTGCTCCGCATCGGGCTCGACAACCTCGAAATAGGCGGGGGCGTCGCCGCGGGGATCAGGCCCAAGCAGAGGGGAGTCGGTGGGCGTGTGCGGCATCGGGGAGTAGCGCGGGTTGTCATGCGCATCTGAATGGCGGAGTTCGTTGGATTGCTGGTGGTCATCGTTCGACTGGTCTTCCTCGTCATCCACGGCCGAAGCAGCAGGCATCGCGACGTCCTCTCCGTCCGGGCCGCGCGAGACAACGAGCTCCTGTTCGCCCGGCTCTTTCATGTACGCGGGGAGAGACACGGTGCTGATCTGGGACGGCGTCCTGCGGGGGGGACGCCGAGCACGAGCGGCGGGAGCTCCCGGGGCCCGGTTGATGCTGCCGGCAAGCTGCTCAGCGGTGAGCTCGCGTGTGACCGGCATGCCCGATGCGGCGGCGACACCGTTTCCCATAGAGGCGAGTCGTGAGCGGATGGACTTGCGGGTGCATGCCAGGACCGTGAAGAGGGTCAGCACGCTCACAACGACGGCGATGGGAATCTACAGAAATATAACATAAACATCGTACACAGGATGCATGAGGAGGCGTACCCATGTGGTGGGGGACATGCTCGACGGAGGGGTCCCATCGCCCGAGGCGCGGGGCTGCAGTGAGGGGAGCAGCATTGGGGGAGCGGAGAGCGCGGGATTCCCACTAGTCTAACTAGTAGTCTTTCAAAGCGATGCACCACGGCACCTCGCGCCACTCTGGCTGACACGAACAAGTTGCGTCAAGATATATTGTCTCCGAGATTACGCCCGGGCCTGTCATCGGAATTGACTGTCGATCGGCCTGGGTCTTTGAATTGCTGCGGTTCGGGCAACGCCGCCCGTAGAATCAAAATGAGTGAAGTACAAGGGTAATTCGAGATGCATGCCCGCTGGGTTTCCGATATCCCTAAGCAGGACCGTACCGTGTAATTCTACCTACCTACCTACCTACTTGATCAGCTGTTCGCCTGTAGATGGGGAAAGGGACTGCCCTCTGGAATGGTTTCAGGATCCAAGGGGGATCTGATACGCGTCGTGAACTCCGTTCGGAGGTTCGCAAGGTTTAAATACGAACGCGTCAACAGAAGGTCGAAGGACGGGCAAATATTTCGGGCTTGAAAACCTTCACCACAAGCTTTTCAAGATGCGTTTTGTAGGCATTCATGTGAAGACTCCGAGCGCAGAGTAGGCCCGAACTCCGACGCGAAAAAATAGCTGACGCAGTTAAAAAGTTAACGCCAAATGGACGGCGGCGTTGCCTTCGTGACAAACAGCTCGGGCCGCTTTTTACATGAAGTTTTTTTACGCGTCCAAGACGCTGCGGGACACAAAGCGGAGATTTCGCCCGACTCGAAGGCCCGAGCTTGAAGAGGCTTGAAGTCGTGGTGCCCAAAATCCAATTTGTGCGCTTCGTTGGAGGAGCACGGTCACGTGGACATGCACTCTGCATCATATCGAGCTGATCCGAGCCCCTTTCCGTCAAGAATACCCGTATACGTCGCGCACTTTCATACTCCAATTCGTAGCCTGGTTCTGCCACTTCATACTTTTTTCCCGAGTGCCAATGCTGACCGAAGCGAGCGCTCGGAAATTCAAACCTTAACCGCACTTTACCGACGGCGTATTCCATTTTCCTGGGTCAAACATACTTGCTAGGATCTATATCCGGTCCGATAGTTCTCGGTGTTCACCCAGGTGTTCACCCAGCATTTGAATCGCCGTAGAATGCTGAATGCCGATTCAATAACAGCCTCCGTGGTTTTGTTGCAACATCTTGCCAACTCACACCCAATAATAAGAATATTACTGCTCAAGAAATCTTCCGTACGCGCTGTCCCTTCATTCCAGGTATTTACTGGGCGCATTAACGGTAATCCCAGCAATCTCTTGCCAGGCTACCAACGCGCTCGGTGCATATTTCTGCGTGAGTTCATTCCACAAGCCCACGACTTCCGGAGAACGAACAGGAACTGAGACAGAATGGCCGCAGCTTCGCGGACGACTGCGCTTGTTGGACAAACGGGCAGTTCTACACACTCGATGCCGTCCGCCAGCACAAAGTGTCCAGCTGCCCTGATTCGGGAAGGACCTGTACTGTGTCGCGAGTCTGGCGAAACCCCTGGCTGGCCGCCGAGCCCTCCGCACACAGACCTGATTATCATTGTTTCACTCCCTAAGTCGAGTTCGAATATCCATTGACAGGTTCAAAAGATTTACGCGACGTGTATTATTCCTATCCTTTCCCAGCTACGCTTGCCGGAATCTCATTGATGTTTCTTCCAAGGGCTGGGCCCCAAGTGTGAGTAGTATTTCCTGCGCTGACTCGGGGATTCATGGCTCATGCTCACGATTCTGGCTAATCTTCCCAGGAATGATAATTTCAACTCCTTCCGCTGTTCATTCGCCTAAACGTGAAGTCGAAAACTTCATGTGATATTTTTGGGGGGCTGTTCAGATCTAGAAAATAAATTTCTAAACGCGTAGTGAAGTGGAACCAAAAAAGACCGACCTCCGAAGAGGTTGTGTGGCTACGCATATGGGGGGCATGGCCACCATCTTCACCACATTCACGCACTAGGCGAGCCATGCTTCTCTCCGAAGAGGGTAGTAGACCTCCGAAGAGGGGTCGTGGCTACGAGTGTTTGGCATGTACAAACCGATTCACCACTGTGTCGCGCCCGAAGCGGACATGCAACGATGTTCCGCACTGAAACTCAGACCCGATCACCAGAGTTTTGTCCCGTGTGCGGCGTGCGGGTAGGATTATATTCGACGTAATAATCCCTCCCTTTGCAAAAGCCTTCGATATACTGTAGTAACCGTCGATGACGCTGGTCAAAGCTTGGGCTCCTGATGGCGCGCCCAAATGGGACCGTGCGAAAGAATCACTGATGCCAGCGGCGCCGCGTTCCTTGCTCTAATAGTCTTGCGTCCCCTCCTTTACATTTCTCCATGCATACCGCTTCCAGCGCCCCTCATTCTGAGATCCTCGCCGCCATTTCGGAATGTATATCAACTTCTCCCTTTTCGCTTGAAGAACCCTTGGTCTCTGGGCCAAGCCTCGATACTGCCTCTGACTTGGAGCGTGCGGCCGTTCTCAGGAGCGCCAAACATTCCTTATTCGACAATTACTTCAAGTTTATGAACCCTCGCCCTAACGCATTGGCGACTTTTGAGGTCTGCGGTCCTGCTTTCTTGGTTTGATGTTACTGAATCGATATAGACGATACGGCAAAATGTCTTTACACATAGGACATACACACTACTTCTCCAACATGCGCAGCTCCCTATGGCACCCGAAGAGTCTCCCCTCGTGTCCTCGGACACCTTCCTCTTCTACGTCGCCGCATTGGAGCACTCGCTGACCCCGGCCCAATTCGCCGGGTGGTTTCTTGCTATTTTCGGTCCTCTGGTTGAAGCTTCAGAGACAGTGCTGGACAACGAGCGAGTTTATTCCTATTGTAACCTACAACGGACGCTTATACGCCACCAGGATAAAAGATGAGACTGACGCCGAGGACAGCCGGCCTTCAAAGAAAGCTAAGCTAGAACTGACCGAGAGCAAGTTTGCACGAGGTTTGTCTGCTTTTACCCCCTCCCCTCCTCTCATCTAACCAAAACACAGCTTACACTTCGTTTTGCCTGGTATTGGAGCTGCAGACAAATGCGCGAGCCAAGCGACTTGTCCACGGTCAACGGGGAGCTGTGGCGAGAGAGCTTCCCATGCGTCCTTCACATCCTTCACATATCATCTCCTAACAATACCTCTCAGGCTGCGACCAAATCGAACGCAGCGCACCTTTCAAGCTGGGCGCTGTACAAGAAGGCCATCGAGAGTATTTCCGCGACTGGAGCTCGGATTGGAAAGAAAGTCGCCGCTGTCCTGGACCTGCCAACCGCGGTCGCATCTAGGCACTCCTTCTCCGTGCCGACTTTCGCCCCCCGACTGGACCCCACACCTCGCGTTATGCCCGGCGCGTGGATGGCTGACCCCGTACCTGTCACATTCGCTCCTCGCGCTGCTCTCGGACCCGCGCCTCGGGCCTCCCTCCCTCGCGCCGCTTCCCCTCGCGCCTCTGCCTTTTCTCGCTTCCCCAAACGCTCAACCTTCGTTGTCCACCACTTCTGCCCGTTGCTGGACTCCACACCACCCGCTCCCTGAAACCTTCCGCGACTACTCTCGACGAACAATTATCAAATTCTCAATACATTCCTATTTTCTATCCCACATCGACATTTGTATCCCTACAACACTATGTATCCTCATCCTGCCATCCGAACCTGTATAACATCGCTAGCAAATATCCGCCACATGTACACATGTAGATTCACACATCCTAGAATACAAACGATCTCCGGCCGCACGATCTTCCCCTTCATCTTTGAGCTTCTTTCAAACTGGGCTGTCTTTGCACGCGGAGAACTTAAAATCAGTATTCAGCGGTTGCTATTCGGTTTTCCGTGGAGGCTTTCTGCTTCTCATCTGCGACGGAAAGTGTCTTTCGATTCGTTGTGCCGTGCATGACAAGCGGTGGGGCAGAAGGCCTCAAAAACACTGCGAACGGCTGCAGGGGGCGATGTTCTTGAGTAAGGGAACCGTAGGAAAGAGGCCCGGAGGAATGTGCCGCCAGACAATACGAAGCCTTGCGTTTGGGCTAGTTGTTAGTAGAGCCTCGTAGATCAAGAGGCTGTTAGGCAAAATAGCCCCGGGCCTTGAACAGAGAATGTACAGCGTTGAAAGCAAACCACTCAAAAGTTCCCCGTCGAGAAGCAGGTACTGGGCGACTCGGACTCGGGTTGGTCAATTCGCGCTGGCTCACAGTACTCAGGAGCAACTCTATTCGAGCCCGATGGATAAATTAAGAGAATAAGAGAAACGAGGGCGCGAGATCATGACGGTTTTCGACTCGAATTCATACGGGGAACTGGCCCGCCTCGGAGCCACATTCGAAGACCGCCGCTGGAAACTTCTTCCAGACGACGTCGTGGTCGCAGGGCTCGCGGTCTTGGGCGAAACCTGGTGAAACGCTCTTTAGCTTCTTGGAGGGCCCGGCCGGTGTGCCGTAGGACTGCTTGGAAGCGGAGCATCAGGGGTTGTCGGATGCTCGCCTGAGGCTTTACGCTCCACCGGGTCCGGCGAGCCCAAACAAATGGCCTGTGACCCGACCATTGTCTTCTGGTATAAAGCAAGTATGTATAAAGCGCGAAGTTTGCGGCCGATCATCGATCATTGATCGACCACAACCAACCACCAGTGGCACCACAACCCAACTCGAATGCGTCAAACGAATTCAGTGTTCACGCTTTTCTTTCAACCCAGCAGCAAGACCCACTCTCCATGTCTTCCCCGGTACTCCATACTTTTCCCAGCATTGATGGAGAGGCTGTTATAAACCTGTTCGTCGCGTCGTTGGAAGACCCCCGCAATCCCAAACACTGCCCCAGGTGTCTCTCCGGGTGCATCCTCGCTTTCTTCCACAACACCTTGGACCCCGAGTATGTCCATGAAAGTATTTGTGCTCTTCGGCAGAACCACCACCTCTTTCTCGACCGGTGCATCATTTTCTTAACGCTCGAACGCTCGCAGGACGAGCTAGCTGCATGTGCGGCGTGGATCGGCTGCGACTGCGACCTCAGCGACAACCTTATACGGAAACTGCATGATCTTACATTGCAGGGAGGGGTCATCGAGCCGAGCATTGATAGATTCATGGGACACATTGTGGCCGTGGTTCACGGGGTTCTTCAGCCCGCAAAGGAAAAGGGCGGCATCCACAAGGTAGCGCACAACGCGGAAAAAGCTGCCAAACAAGGGAAGAATGTCCTCTGGCCCACAAAGCCGTCGGATCTTTTGCCTTTCGGCCCTGAGTCATCGGTATGTCTCTATTCGTTACTCAATCCTGATGCTGATAATATGCACCCAGGTTCGAGCGTTGGACTACTGGATCGGGCGTCTCCGTACAGCACGGTCGATCGGCCTCGTCGGCTCCATGTTTGAGATCTGCAAACGGAGTATGACCCCAGCGCTTGTAACTTCGCGTAACATCGCGCTGGCGAGCCTACTCAGTATCGGTCTCTCCGTCAAGGCCTACGAGATGCTTGACTCCTTATCACCACTCTTGGCCACCCCTGCGATGTGCCTAACCAATATCATGAGCTGCACCGTGTTCTTCCTCCAGCTGCACTGCTTCTGCGATAGGCACAAATTGCTCAAGTTCTTCGCCGAGATTGAAGAATTCCTGTTCCAAACTACGAAGACGGTCCTCGAGTTACTGCCGAAAATGGCGCTCGACGTCAAGCCATACACGTCAGAAACAGACCGGGAGGTGGCGTACATCGAGCGAGTCCTTAAATCCCTGGCGGGTGCGGTGCATTGCTATCTCGAGCTGCCCTTTGACTCCAAAACTTACCACCCCGGGGTCCTTGCCTACTCACGCAACCTGCTCTTGGCCGAAAGGGATCCGGCGGTGTGTTCCGCTCATGTCCCCTGCCCCATCTCCGCACTGAAACAACTCATCCCAGTCCATGGCGTACCTAGCCCTCTACCAGCTCGCGTGCGACGAGCGGTGCTGCGCGCCTGGCTGTATCGCGACCTTCGCCAGCCTCGGGCGCAAGTTCTCCGCCTGCGGTGGCTGCTCGCGCGTCCCTTTCTGCTCGAAGCAGTGCCTCGCACGTGCGTGGAAGCACCCGCGTGTCGCGCATAAAGACGTGTGCAAGAAGATCCGGGCGCTCGTGCTCGCGACGGGGCTCGCTACCAAGCCGGGGGCCGGCGATCTCCAGCTGTTCCGCGACAAGTGCAAGGCCGGGATGGACGAGGCGAACGTCGCGGACGTCGCGTTGCATATGCAGCGGCTCTTCAAGGAGATGTCCTCAGCTTTCAGTAAACTTATTCTTGTGTACCCTGCTGACCGCTGGACGCTGACATATTCTTACTTCAGACGAAGAGGAAGCTGGCACGCACCTGCCTGAGGAGTTTGAGGAAAGCTTTAAGTCCTTTGAGATGCTTGCCATCAAAGACCAGTAGACAATCTTGGTTTCGGTACGCCCGTGCCCACCTGCGAAACCGCCGACGGTTTATTAAATGAGAATATTTGCCTGTTCAGCGCTCATCTCCTGCAGCCAAGTCTCAAACAGTAACACCGTAGTAAGTATTGATGATCCGTCCTGCATGAAGCACCAGCAAGTTGCCAGCAAGAGACGGATACAACGTCCTAACCATATTTTTTGTGCTGCAGTAGAAAATTCAGATCTGCGGAAGAGCTTCGTGAATGCATAATGAACTAGAAATAAAAAGACCGACCTCCGGAGTGGTTATGTGGCTACGCATATGGGGGGCATGGCCACCATCTTCACCACATTCACGCACTAGGCGAGCCATGCTTCTCTCCCAAGAGGTAGTAGACCTCCGAAGAGGGGTCGTGGCTACGAGTGTTTGGCATGTACAAATCAGATTCACCACTAGTCGCGCACGGAGCGGACGTGCAACAATGTTCCGCACTGAAACCTAGACCCGATCACCAGAGTTTTGTCCCGTGTGCGGCGCGCGGGTACCAGAAAAATCCGAATAAATGTCTCTCTTAATTCTCCCAAATTTCCTCGCCAGGGAGAGGCAATTACAGGCACCCGGTCAAAGGTTGCACTCGCTTCTCAACTCAACTTGAACCGTGAGAATGATTCATTGATGGCATCGCGGCCGACTGAATCGGCCGACATTTGACACTGGTCTTTACCGCAACCTCCATCTTCCCGAACGCGTCTGTGAATGAATTGCTGTAAAAGCACATATCCAACCTCTTTTCATGGAGACTGTCTGCGCGCCTCAGAGGCTTTCAAAAGTGTACGCTACGTTGCGATCAATATTGCTCAATACTGGAACAATACTGGTCCATGACCACTAGTCTCTCGTAGACAGACGCTACAACAGAGATGCTCGTACCTCGCATGTTGTACGTGACCACGGTGCTGGCCAGCAGCCTCCACGCCTGGAGATCGTGCCAGAAAGCTGCTCAGATCTTCTGGAAACGAAGTTCCCATGTTCCAGAAGGTGGGATGCATACGGGACTAAAACGGCAGCACTTGATACACACTTCGTGGAACTCCTCAACATATGGAACTTGAAGGTCATCTTTTGCTTACCGTACCAGCTGGACACGTGCCTTGAAGCACGAATATATTGGGATTGATTTGCCTACTTCCTAGCTTTTGCGAATGCGATCCGGATCAAATCCGAGCCAGTGGCGTGTTGCAACACTCGGTGTTGGAAACGAATCAGGTTCTTCTCACTGCTCAACCCCAAAAACAAGTTGTATCAGTAGGAAATCTGACCGTAGCCTCTGATGCCAACCAGATCGTTTGTTAGTTGGAGAGCGGCGGTTCTGCAAATTCACTTTCGAGATGTGAGTTTCACTGAGTTATGGCAACAGTGAAAGCATCATTCGAAAATAACGACGTTATAATCCTGGCGATCTTCGCCCGCATTCCTCGCTGCTGGTCATACACACTCTACCTTTTTTACCTCTCTTTCCGAACTCCACAGAGTCCTCTTATAACTCTATTCAAGAGGAATAGTGTGTTATCAACACGCGCCTTCGGTTTCTCTACTGCATACTGTGGCCTGTTGGGCACAGCCTCATTCTCTCTCCAACCTGACTGAAGCGGGCCTTCAGTTCTCCTCGACAAAGGGCCTTCTTGGGGAAGGGTCAAGCCGTCAGCCCTCCGTATGTTTTCCACTGAATCATTCTGGGGATAATATACTGATAACGGGAGGAAAGCAATGGAGACTACAATAAACGGAAGCATTGCGTCCATCGACAATGCCTCAGGCACTGTGGTCGGTTTGAATAATAGGGTCATCGGTAACAATGACGACAACGACAACAACGACGACAACGACAACAACTTGAATTGCGGCCATATAATCAACAGCAGCGACAACAACGGCGGCTTCATCAACACGGGCAAAATAAAATTCGGGAATAACACTGGCATCGGGAATGTTGGCGGGACGAATGTCGGGGGGAATATAAATACTGGAAATAATAGCAGCAGCAGCAGTACCATTGCGAAAAATGCGGGAAATGAAGCTTGTCCGTCCAGGTCGATATCCTGCCATTCTCAGTGAATTTTGCATTAACGTTTGGCACAATAGACCTCCAGAATTCATCGTTCTCTTGGTTTTCGATGTGGTTCTCACCCTCATTCTCCTTGGAGTGCTTCTCCTCCGGTTTAGGGAACATCAATCCAAGAAAAGTCGCTGGTTGAAACTGGGGGACATCGAGAAAGGGGAGGGACAGATTCTTCCCAACGTGGCAGCGGCAGCGAGCCCCAGACCGGTGGAATCCAGGCCGGAACTCAATTTCGCCCAGCCAGAGTCGACGGCAGAGTTCGAAGGCGCAAGACAAAGAAATACATGGTTGATGGAGCGGATACGAGTGTTGGAAGCTGAGAGGCAACCTGCTCGCGCCCCGGACTTCAGTGACACGGCGCCAGCACCAAGGTACTCCCTCACTCCTAGGCCTATTCCATTTCCATGTTAGTGTATATCAATGAAGGAAGACGGAGGAGTGGAGGTGATAGTGTAGGTCGTTGATTGTCGGGCAAATGCGCATTTAGCGGATCATAAACTATCCGGATGATCTTCGTCAAATATCTGAACTCTAGTGCGAGAGGAAACTGTTTGGAACGTAATTAGAGGAATATACTTTGGGAGTGATCAGCTACCCTCGGACGAGTCAGAAACGGGGCGGAGCCCGTTAACGCTCCCAATGTGCTCAAGAACCGAAAAAAAGCTCCCGGGTCACACAACTCCAGTTCGAGTAGTATGGTTCAAGCGCAAAGTGATAGAGCTGTGGGGGAAACCCGAATTTCGGAACCCTGGGTGCTTGCTGGCGTTTTAAACGTACAAAATCTTGAAGTTCGTGGTTGAATCCGATTCCGACGACCGTGCACAGTGGGTACGTCCAGAATGACATTGCGGAAGCGAGAGCAGATATGCGACATACCACGCCTATTCTGATTTAAAAATCTTCTGCCGACAGACGGTGCGGGACGCGACCCAATTGCCATGAGAAGTTCATTGGGGAGGGAAAATCGGAGGCAAGGTTGGTAAAGGAGCCGTAGGGATATCGGCTGACGTTGGTTCTGGAGTGTTTATGGGTGCAGGAGACGCGCCGTATGTGTGCATGTTGTTCAACGGCCTGCTCTCTACTCTCATCCGATGCGATACATACCCTTCCCGCCTCCCTCCTATCCGTTGCGTCCCCACCTCGGCCCCGGCGCTCGTTCCTTGCCGGTGACCGCCGCCAAACATTCAACGCACCGCACCGCTCTCTACTAACTGAGCCCGCTCACGGTCCGACCACCCTTTTTACTGACCGTGGATACGTAGTTGGAGTTGCATACGTACGGACGCCAATTGTGGTTTTTGTATTCTATTCTATTTTATTTATGGCCCAGCTGGCTGGGTGTGCATTTGACTTTGGTGTGAATTCGATCTCGCTTCGACGCTTGCACATCGGCTTGACCATTCTTTTTAGTCCTTCCTGAGGACTTGTATGATTTGATGTGTTCAGCGTTAGGACTGTCAAGAAATACTCTGCAGGCGGGCGTGGTATACCTGGGTCCTCGATAGATCTTGGGTACCTGCATCGCATACTAGTAGCACGGTATTGCAATACGCGCGCCGCGTACGGCCCGACTAGCCGAAACCACTCTATCATAATCTTCCACCACTAGAACTCGAGCCCGCAGGATTCCTCGCACTAAGGGTACGCTCAAGGTACCGGTTCCGGAAACGCCAAGACTGGATTGTCTCCAGCTATGTTAAGCCTGCTGGGAGAGGAGAAAGAATGAAAAGATGCGAGGGTACGAATGAACTGTAGCGCGAATGAACTGAAGTGTCCAAGAAAGTGAGCCCAATTCATCAACCCCTATGCTTAGCAAGCCCACCGCTCTCGAACTCCTTCCAACATGGCAGTCTCAGACCCCTTGCCCGATTTTGAATCCATCGCATCAAGCGAGCACCCGGTCGCACGCCTCTGGGACGTCCTCTGGCCCGCAACTCAGTGTGGCCCTTCGTTTGTTGCACCCCGACTTGGAGAACAACTGGACATCTCGGCGCTCGCCAGCTTTATCGGAACATGGAACCCAATCGATGTTTTTTCGAATGAGATGTCCGCCGACACCGGTGTGGCCGCCGAAATGGATCCCGACATGGATATGGCGGACGAAGAATTGCCGGTAGATTATATCGACCTCAAAGAGCATGTCAAGCTCCGGATTCGAGATCTCGACACCTGCTCGACGTACATCGTGCGGGAGGAATATCGCGAGTTCATCAATATCTTGAACGCCAGGAACGCTCGAGAACGGGTGTTTTTCCTAACCGGTCAGCCGGGTATCGGCAAGTATCACTTTTTCTCTCTGCTTTGGGTTTCGTGCTCATGCATTGTGTCGGATAGGCAAAAGTATGGGTGCTTACTATTTACTCTTCCTATTGCTTGCCTCCGCTCGTGAGATATTCTTCCTCGAGGCGGAACACACCGTCTTCCATTTTTCCGCCTATGGCGTCCAGATGTGCACGAAGAACGATGCCCTGATGGCCGACTTCGCGACTCTCGATGCCGTCAAACGTAGCTGGGTGATCGTCGACGTCGAGGACAATGTCTCTGAGCACTGGCTCCCGAAAAAATGGTGCAAGCCATGTTTTGCGATGGTGTGGACCTCTTCGCCACGGCCTCGACGCCAGCGGCACTTTGGGAAACGCTTCGACGCCCATGTCTGGCACATGAAGCCCTGGAGTTCAAAGGAAATAAAAGCCTTGACGTGCGTGTTGCTTCGACCGTTGATACTATTCCTTCGGAAACTGACCTCGCCCAAAACAAAGTTATTTAGACGGCCACAATCCCGAGGAAATTCGTGCAAGGCTCGACGCCACCGGTCCACACGGTGGCCCGCACTCTTTTCAAGTCGGCCACCCCCGACCTCGTATCGCTCAAGAGTGTAGTCGATACAGCTTTCGAGAATGGTATCTTTAGCTTGCTCAGAACGGAACTTGTGGATCAAATGTTTATTCTCGGCCCCAACTCATCCGACAGAAGCTCGCCCGTCCACCAGTTCCTCTCGGACGCCATCATCCGCTTGATCACAGCGCTGTTACCGAAACACTTCGACCGAATCCGGGCACAGCTCATTGAGGCCTTCGAGTTCCCTGACACGAGGCCACTCGCTGGCAAGCTTGTCGAATGCACGCTGCATCGCGCCCTCGTGGGTAATGACGACGACGACGACGCGCAGCAGGATCTATCCGCGGACCTTGGCGGTGGCAAAGTTGCTGCCTCAATCGAACTCGTAGGAACACCCAAGCACTTCGTCCTTGAAGCGCGCGGGAAGGACAAGATAGCCGCGCGACCGCTGTACCTCCGGCCGCAACTCTCGAACTTCGCCGCCGTCGACGCCATCATCCTTACGGACACTGCCCTCACACTGTGGCAGTCCTCGGTCAGCGAATCATATTCACACATCTTAAGAACCATGATTCTGGTCCTCGCGCGGCTCTGTGGACTGGGGTTCCGCACGGCAGTGCAGACGCTCGCGTTGTTGTACTGTGTAGTCGGCCTGGATGAACGCCGTGTCCGAAAGCTCATGCGGAAGGCGAGCAAACAGCTAGAATTGCTGAAGGGCCTACCTGACGAGGAGCTGGCGAAGGAGCTGGGAGTTGATACCCCGGTCTCTCGAGAGCAGCTCAAGAAGATGGAGGTGCGGGGCTACACACTCCACATCCGGCAGGGTCTACAAGAGGTAAGGCTACGCGCTTAGTGCACGTCCCTGCAAAAATTCAAGCCCATCTCGACATTGTCGTCGACCTTCCTTTCTGCCCATGCTGGATAGTCAGTTGACTGGACTGTAGCAATGTTCTGCAAGTGTATATGCATGTATGTGTAATATGTATATACGGAGAGAAGAAATATGAAGCAACGATGATATTTACAAATAAAATCGAATTGAGGACTTGTCTTGGTCTTTGTGAAGCAATTTGTCAGGCACAAGCCTCTGCAGCCAACGCAGATCAGCGAGGTGAAAACCTTTGCGGCGACCTACCTGTCGGCATCGAGTTCATCAATGCCTCCGACTGGGCGACTGTCAAGAGCCGTGCCGAGTACCAGCTAAGAGCATTGCGAGGCGACTTCGAACTTGGAGACGTGGGACGCCGACGGAAGGTACTGGATCAATTCACCGTCGACGCAAACAAACTGGCTCAACATAAAGGTTGCTATCGAACCGCGCACGTCCACGCCCCCGCCAAAGTCCGTCGGCAGCGCGCGCCGGCAGAATCCTACTCCCAATCTCGATCCCATCGTCACGGGGCAGGAGGAGGGGCACGCGCTCCAGCCAAGGCTCAGGGCTGCGCGCCAGACGACGCCGCGCCCGGCTTACTTCTCGCGCACGCCAAACGTCATCCCCCACGCCGCCACGAACGCTGCAGCCCCACTGCCCCGCCGCGCGAACGGGCAGCAGCGACACCGCGACGCGCGCGGGGGTAGAAGAGCTGCCGCGAGTAGAACGAGAGCGGGTCGGGAAAATGCGTACCCGCCCCGCCGTCCCCATGGCGATCCCGCCACACCCCAATCGCAATCCCACCCCCAATTTATGATCCCCGCGGGGTCGTTGCGCGCGGAGAGTGGGCTCCCGGGCCGGAAGACGAGGAGGGCGCGGGAGGGGAGAAGAGCCGCACCCGCGCCATAAACGCGCCAAATAAACTGGACGCGGGGGCTCAAGCAAGGGGATGCGCCAGGGGGGGCGAAGCGGATCGTGCGTATGCAGGAGCGCTGCGCCAGCGCGCAAAGACGGCGTCGTGCGCGTAGGTATGCGCGTGCATGCGCAACGGGTACGCGGAGAACTAGGCGCGTAAACGGGGCGTAGAGAGTTGCGTCGCGTGCCGGAAATGGAGGAGCAGGGCCGACGTGCGCATGATGCGGTGCGTGTAAGGCACCAGCGCGCGAACGAGGAAGTCGAGCTGCTAGAGAAGGAGAGAGGGCGGCGGCAGGCGGGATGGTGGGGAGGCACGGGGAGCCGTGCGTGCAGGTCGCGCTCATCGCTCGTCGCCGGGGTACGCATGCACACTCAGCATACGTAGCAGAACAACAAGGGATGCGGGAGTCGTGCGTGAGGGTGTGTCGATTGCGGATGGATCTGCATGTCATGCCCTCCCGCCCCGCGTACGAGCGCACATCCTCCTTGGCGTCTCTGCGCCTAGAGGCGGAGGCGGGCGCGCTCGCGACGTAATCCGCATCCGGGGTCGGTGGGGCGGAAGAATGTAGAGAGGGCTGTATCTGTATGCGCGAGCGGGACGAGGGCGGGACAGCGGAGCTGCTATCCGCAGGTCGTGGTCCACTCGACATGGGACGCGCTCGCATGGAGCACCACGAGCTGGAGGTGGGCTGTGGCGTGAGCGATGGCGAAAGTGGGGAGGATGCTGTGGGTCTCGCTGCACGCGGGCCAATGTATGAGGGGGCTCGTTACGAGGCGTATGGGGAGTACGATGTGTTTTGGGAAGGAGGGGGCAACGGCAAGGCGGCAAGGCGGCGCATAGGTTGACGCCGACGAGGCGGGGTAAAGGCGCTGGCGCTGGACGGGGTGGATGTGGACGTGCGCGCGATGGAGCTGGAACAGGGGTGCACAGTGGCGGATGCGTCCATGGGACGATTGCGGCTCCGTCGTTTGTACGCAGGAACGTCGGTGTCAATGGAAGGTGATGTCTGCATCCGCGTCCTGACATCCCAATTTGGGACTGACAGGGTTCCCAAATTGGGATGTCAGGAGAGTATGGTCCGAGACTAGTCCTGTATCACCCGTTGACCCACCGATTTCAAATTTAAACCGCCGCAATGTAATGAAGAGGGCATCATTCATGTCCGAGTTCCCACTTACACCCACGTGTAACCAAACGTGCCTCAGCCACGCCAATACTTAATGCAACCTTTCCCTGCGATCGTATATAGTGGGTGCAGACGCAACTGCAGTGCACACATGAGCGAAAATCTTTACAGCGGTAGTTGCAGAGCGAAAAGATCTCCGTCGGCCGGCCCTATTTTCGACCATAGGCTTTTGAGGGCATCAAGAAGGTTAATATTCTCGGCGCAGTTGCCTGCTGCTTTCCATGTGGTAAACTCCCCTTTTAAACTCGATGAACTTCGCACCTACCTCTTCTTTAACCCCCAACCCACTTACGCAAACCACTAGATCCCGCTCGTGAATTGTTCCTACCATGACTAGTAAGGTCCTTTCGTCGCCGTCCTGTGAACCTGCTCATCGCCGTGTAACATGATAGACATGAGCATGCAATCCAGGATGAACCTCGAGGTCGTCGTCCCAGTCGCCGCCGGCATTGCTGGCGCCGGCCTGGGTGCAGCAGCTACCGCCCTGCTCGCTGCTCCCGTTCTAGGAATGGTTGGGTTCTCTTCTATTGGACCTGTTGCCGGTACGTATGCCTCTTAAAATGCATATACTCATCGCTGGCTTAAAAATCCCTTCCCGGAATAGGAACCCTGGCGGCTGGCATACAGGCTGGCATTGGAAGTGTCACCGCTGGCTCCTCCTTTGCTGTAGCTCAAAGCATCGCCATGGGTGGCATGGCGGTTCCTCCAGTAGCGATCGTGCTCGGCGGCATCGCCATCGGCGTTGCGATTTATTTTGGAACTCGTGCCCTCATGAGGTACTTGAGGAGGCGCAGAGAAAGGTGAGAATCCTCTAAGTTACTAGCGTTCAAAGTTGCATACTGATTGACTTCCGGTGTCTAGGGGAGTGCAGCTGTAAACCTCGTGCACGCTTACATACTCTAGTGTACCCTTGTCCCTTACTGTCGTCTCGTCTGCCTGTAGCTCCCGCTCGTCTTGCCAAATTCCAGCCTGGTCATGTTGACTCTGGCGTAATTCATTCTCAGTGTCTACTGTCTGGCCGATAGTCTTCCAGCAGCCGAGAAAAGGGCAAAGAAAAGAAAACATGACTGAGACTTCGCTCTGAGATTGTACCATGCCTACGGGTCTCCACATTGACAGGCCGCTGTAATGATTCGAGTGCTAATTCATCTTATTTATTTCATTTTCTCTCCCAACTAGAATAATATTGCTAAGATTTCCCTCTGTCCGATAATCTATTCAACCCCTATGTCTCTTGGGAGTACGGGCCGGTTGACACGGATCGCAGTTCTTCGGCGAGAAACTATTGTCCCTCATGTAGTCATGATGGAACTGTCCTCGAAGGTAAAATTCATGTTGTAGGGAATAAATCGTCACATACCCCATGTGTCTGGCGATGAGCCTAAGCTTTGTCCTCGGTGTCCTTCTCCAATCCCTCACTCTCGTTGATGAATCAGGTAGCCATCGAATGGTGACCCAAGGAAACTGAACTCAATTAGACGCACTGAGGCACTCTTTCATTCTTTCTGACTGTACAAATGCATATGGGGGACCAAGGACAGTATTTCAAGTGAACTGGGTTCTAAGAAAAGAGATTTGTGCGGGGGACATGGGAACATGTTTGAAAATAGAAAAAAGACCGGAATTTCAATGTCACCTGCCACAGATGTGTGGGCCATGGTTGTAAGGTTCAATAGAGTGTATGTTGACACAGCAATGGGACTGATAGAATATAGTAGATAAGGGAAGATAGCTGGAAGCACAAATTCGGGACATTGAACCGCCACAATTTTATACCGGATTCTATGCAGAATGGCAGTAGTCTGCCAATGATACAAGATTACTAGACTTGCTACCAGTACGTTTTGATAAGCCATCAGTTGATCACGGCAAACGGGGGATCAAGGCTTCCTAAAACGACTGGAACATTTGGGCGTGATTTTGGCGGGACCCGCCAAACATGAGTTTAGACTTACGTTTTTTAGGGTGCAATTCTTCAGAAAAAGTGTAAAAAGTTGTATAGAGAAAGTTGCTCCCCTTTGAAATCTAAATTGAATGAGCCTAACTTGTTTTTCGACTTTAGGTGAAGGTGCTCAACGTCGTCGGCGCACGGACCAGTTGACGACGTTGAGCACCTTCCACCCAGATCCAAAAAACATGTTGGGCTCATTCAGTTTAAAATTTGAAAATACATCACTTTCATGCAGAGACTTTTTACACTTTTTCCACAGGTACCCTTTCCAATTCTAAGTCCAAACTCACATTTGGCGGGTCCACTCAAATCGGGACCCAAATGTCCCAACCGCTTCGCTCCGGCAGCGCAGCCACGTAAGCGAAGCGGATGGTCACGAGCCTACAACATTACTACAGTTTGCGATACATCTGGACCAAATTCGGAGGTGGTGTCTTTTTTGGTGGCAGACTCTGAGCCTGTGATTTTTGTACAAGACTTTGGGTCAGTGCGAATTTACTCAATTTGGGGGCTGTGATTTTTTCAGCAACTGCAAGGTGTGTGTTTTCTGTGGAAGGCAACCAGTGGTGTTTTTTCTGTGTTAGCATCGGGGTGTGAACTGTTGAGTCAAGTTTGCCGGGGCAGCGAATATTTTCACTAGAATGTCTTAGACCATGTGAAAAAGGGAAGGGTGTGCACCAAATAATTATGCCCCACATACATATAATAGTGTAACATTATTATTGCCCATTTCGGAGAAATTTACACAGGTGTTTCGCAAAATTACACAGGTGCTTTTTCAGTTTTACACAGGTGTTAAACGGTTAGAAAATACGCACCTGTAGGAGTTGAAAATTTTACACCACTGAGAATTCCCTGCCAAAATGTGCAGGTCCAAATTCAGCCGGAAAATGCACAGGTACGGAACATGCGAAAACAAAACACAGCCTCGCAGATTCAGGTTTTTGTGCACCTTCCAGTTTGAATAAAATGCACACCTCATTTGAAGTGTTAGAAATATACACCACCTCGACTTATACTTCTTTCCTGATCGTCCGGGGATCTGACTTACCTTTTTGGTACAGGTTGTTGAGTCCGTTCTTGGCAGCATAGGGGCATTCCTACTTCTACTGTGTGGTCTACTGTAGCCATAGCAGTGGTGTGCAGGAAATTTGGTTTCATGTACAGTAAGAGAAGGGCACAGCAAGTCGGGGAGGGAAATGGATAGGTGTTCGAACTTCACCTCCTCCCGTCCGGCTTCGATAGTGACCTGCAGATTGCTGAGATTTTGAGACAGGATGAGGAAGTTTTGCATGTAGTAGAAGCCTTGAATTCCCCGAGGAGCACAGTTAAAACCACAGGGAGGTAGAACCGAGGTAGAACATGTTGCAGTATTGCGTGTAATCCAAGTGAAATGTCACGTTGAGGTTGAAGACTATTTTTAGTTGCAGCGGTTGATTTGGGAACATATGAGCTGCCTAATAACGAATGTGTGCATACGGGACGTGCCTGATACGTGGCACGGTGCAGAGCCCCGCTGTAGTCGTACAGTCCGGGCAGGGTGTGAAGCCAACCGGGAATATAAGTGGTGCTGCAGTAAGATTGTTCGTAGGGAGAGTACTATGCGCATGTCATTTGATTGTACAAATGGGGTTAAATCTTGGTGAATAGCTGGGGATGGAAGAGTACGAAACAGGAAGGAGAAACATTGCCAAACAAGCGAGGAATCTCGTAAAGAACCATTAAGTTAATGAGGTCCCACGGTTTACAGCGAGGATCATTTGATCATTTGTTCCTATTCCGGAACGCCAATGAGGGGTACAAGTCCTAGGACCGGTGTATTTCTGGAAGTGCATGTGGATGTGTTTTTGCTTTCAGAGGGGAATACCTGTGTATTTGAAGAGAACACAGGGCGGTGAAATTTATTCTCACTATTGAAGGTGTGCATTTTTCCTGCTATATGAACCTGTGTATTTTCTGAGCAGTGCACGAGGTTGTGTATTTTTTTCAGGCATGTCGGGACCTGTGTAATTTTTGAACTGGATAGGGTGTGTAAATTCCAGCTTACTTGAGCCAACCTGTGTGTAAAAACTGCAAATAGCTTGGAGCGGTGTAATTTATCCTGGAAAGGCTGAGGTGGTGTTTAAAAAAATAATGTTACACTATTACAGCCATACACTTGGGTTGTTTTGCATAAAAATACACTCCTTATGGGCAATTTAAGAATTTATACAATGCTCACCAATTATTCATCTGGAACAACACAACCTATCAATTAAAATGCAGAAGGTTCCGCCATCCCACAAGTTTTACACACAGTTTCCTGACAAAAAAAACACTGGTGACAATTTCGTACATATACAGACCTCGAATCCTTGAAAAAAAAAATTACAGCTAAGAATTTGACAGAGATACACAGGTTGGTTATCCACAATATATTTACACACCCCTGAGGTTGCCTCTCATATGATGCACCACAATTGACTTGTACCAATTGTTTTACCATCCATCACACTTCCTACGCTGTGTGTTGGCCAAGATGCGCGAGATGTGGTTCAGTGTTATAACTTGTATTAGATGTACATAGTTGTAAGGCTCAAAACTCAAACCTGAGTTCTTTGCATCCTAATGCAACTGGAACCCAATTCATTTGGCCATGGGCTTGCCTCGTAGGTCCTGGGTAAGATAATTTCAAAGATGAATATGTCTCACAGAACACCGTGGGCTCCGAACCAAAACACAATGGAAGAGAAAGTGGCCACCAGCAAAGTAACTCATCCGGTCTAGTCCTCAGTACTCTGACCACATCTGGATCAGCAATCATTGTTAAAAATGCCTTGAAAGTTGTATTAATTCATTTTATCTGCGACAATGTTGGTCGTGTATATGCCGTCGTTCCCTATACATATCCTTCTTGGGGCTCTCGGCTCGACGCCGGGAGTCGCCGCCTTGCCAAACCTCCTCGCTCATCTGTGAGTATGTCGGAATTAGCTGTGGTATTAAGAGGTGTGCCACATGATATCCAGCTGTCCCCACTCTCTGTGCTCCAGATAATAAAATACTACATTCAGTAGCGTTAATACAAAAACAATTCAGAGTTCCTTGATAGCCCGGTCTTGTACTCGTGCCAACAGTTGCATTCCCTCTATAATAAGCTGCACAGACTCGAGCGTTCTCAACATCGGTTTAGCCTGTGATGGTTCCATCAAAGTCTGCATCATGAGCGGCATGTACGAGGAAAGTCGGACGAATAATCGAATCATCTCCCGCTGAAGCGGATTGGGGTCATTTCGTTTAGCGATGTAGTGCTCGTCTTGTTCAAAGTCGGGTGGTTTCAAGTTCCAACAGGCATTGTAGAACTGTTCGATGATGTTCGCCTCCTCCTCGGAAGCGGGCTGGACGTGCGATAAAACCGCCGCTCGAATATGGGATCCGCCCGACTTGTTGAGGATCGGGAAATCTGCCGAATCCTGGTGGTTGGCGAAGGAGGGTCCCCAGAGAAGCGCGGCAAGTTGGCGGTGATCAACCGACTGTCGGAGCGGGGCAAAATGCACTTGCTTGCGCTTCTCTAGGCGCGAGACGGGAGGGGTAGGGTCGGAAAGGGAAGGGGGGGTAGCCAAGGGCGTCGGATCCTCAGACGTGGGCGAAGGAGGAGGAATTGCCGGTTCCGAGTCCAAGCGCTCGGGCTCGGGCTCGGGCTCGGGCTCCAAGTCGAAGCCCGACCGAGCCAAGTTGTATTTCAATGAGCTTCTGAGGGTCATGGCCTCATAGTATTCGGAACCAGGTCCAGAGGTATCATCTTGGCTATACCCCTGAGAGTACGGATCCTCGTAATCCTCCTCGTAAGTGTCGTCAGCCAAATCTCGATCTGCAGGTGATATGAGGACTGGCAGAAGTTTTGGGCAGCGTTGCACGGGCTCACGAGGCGCAGACGTAGTTTTAGACTTGAAATTATTCGCCCGAGACTGCGAGAATCCAAAGACTTGTGAATCTGACGTTTGTGAATTCAAATAGCCCCCGAACGCATATTGCTCGCTGCTAGGAAATGTAAGCTGGAACATTTGTGCTTCAGCGATGCAGGACATACAGAGGCTTATCGGTGGGTGAGGTCAACATGGTGGGTCTATGCAGAGAGGCCGAATATTAATGTTGCGACCCATTGCTGTCGAACTGTCACCAATCCGACTTGGACGTGGATGCACAGCCGGCAGCTGCCATGGCGGCGGAATCTCCATTGCCTCCCGCTTCCCCGGGCCGCATTCCCCTCAAGGGTCCGCGCACCAACGATGACGGCGGCAGACAGCCAGAATGAAGACGATGACAGCGACTTGCCGGCACCCATTGCTCCTTCTCGACCTTCCGGGGACGCGACTGCGTATGCCGACAGGAATGCCTTGGTCTTTGCGAAGCAATTTGCCAGGCACAAGCGTCTGCAGCCAACGCAGATCAGCGAGGCGGAAACCTTTGCGGCGGTGCGTCTTTACCTGCCGTCTTGATCATTCCGCATCCCCGCAATAGGACCCAATCGCGACGCGTCAAATCAAGATGTACACGGTCATGCCTGGCATAGAGGACCGCCTCGAGGCAGTGGGGACTGCCGCCGCTAATTTCAAAGCTTCCGCGAGCCCGAATGTACGTCTTGCCGTTTACTTGCTTGCGCCCGTGTCAACAGCTATTTTTTGCAGAAGAACCTAAAGCGGCTTGCATCGGGGATATTGATATTGGCATCTCCCCAACTCGCCGCGTACAAGGCCATGGCATAGAGGGCCGCCTCGAGGCAATGCGGACTGCCACCGCTGATTTCAAAGCTTCCGCGGGCCTGAACGTACGTCTTGCCGTGTACTTGCTTGCGCCCGTGTCAACAGCTATTTTTTGCAGAAGAACCTGCAACGGCTTGCATCGGGGATATTGATATTGGTATCTCCCCAACTCGCCGCGTACAAGGGGCAGCATTCCCGCCAAAATTCTGATGGCACGTCTTCGTCGTTCGTCCCTGTCAGCCTGACGTTCAACTTGCGGTCAGGACATTCTCAAGAAGAGGCGCTTTGGCCTACCTGTCAGCATCGAGTTCATCGCGGCGCTAGGGATCCCAACCGTACCGTATAATTACGGTTACGGTCATACCATAACGTACCGTATACTACTAGTAGTAGGGCCCGCGCCGGCCTAAATGTTTACGGTTTTATACGGGTTATTTTAAACACGGCGAGGAACCGTGGCTCACCGGAGCGAAACTGGAAGGGCGAGGCAGCTACGAAGAGGTAAGGAAGTAGCACATCCACTGTCTCTGATACCAGCCACCTGCGTACATATGGTGGAGTTGAACGTCCTGTATACGGTTTTGTGCGGTCCGGAACTCAAAACCGTACCGTATTACCGTATACCCCCAAAAGGAGACCTGTAAATATAGTACGTTTGGGATCCCTACCTCCGACTGGGCAACTGCCAAGAGCCGTGCCGAGTTGGTAACCAGCTAAGAGCATTGCATTCCGAGGCGACAAGTTCGAACTCGGAGACGGAAGGTTCAAGGTACCGGATCAGATTTTCAATTCCACCGTCGACGCAAACAAACAACCGCTCGCATCCTAATTGGTTTGGTTATTTAAATTTTGACCGGCTTGGACGCAGTGGTTTTAGATTTTAGATTTTAAATGTTTTAAATTTTAAATGCAACAGCTTGAACATCGGACGGCGCCCCGCGTATCGATTTCGCTGTCCGACGTCCAACGTGCTGCGTGCTATGCTCGTCCGGCCTGCCAAGGAACGGCATGGCGGACGCAGCGTCGAAGGGAGTCCGCACCGGCGCCGACGCGCTTCAGCCTGAGGATCGGGGGTAGCAGGGTAAGCTGGCTCCGTAGCAGCCCCGTAGCAGCATCGCGCGACCGGGCGAGTCGGTCCACGAGCCCCCGCTATTCGGCCGGCATGCTGGGCGCCGCGTTTTGCGGACTGTTGGGCGGGGGGTGGGCAGACACATATTGAGGCGGCGTGTGGGGTGCGGGGTGCGGCGCGGGCGGGGGGAGTACGTGTAGGCGCTGCGGGGTTGGTGCTTGGCGCAGGGCCGGGCGAAGCGAGCGTCGATAGTGTCGGGCGGGTCGGGAGACGGCGCTCGAGGTCACGGTGGGCTGCACCGGCAGGCGCGAGGGTCCCTCTGTCGGGGGGCTCAAGGCCGACTCGACGTGCTCCAATCGTCAGGGGGATATACATACTCGTTGACGCAGGAGTCGAGGAACTCAGCGCAGATGGGGGTAGTAGTGGGAGCGGACAGCGCCACGATCAATGGATGGCTCGGAAAAGCGAGGGTGTTCCGCTTCGTGAGCTCTGCGCCAACGGTGGAGATAGGGCTAGGGCGTGTATCCACGACGACGCCGAGGCGGAAATGGAGGGTGTGTGTTTAATGTTGGATGCATTTGCCAGACGAGCGGTTAAATGACGGCGATGATCTGCACACAAATCTGAATCGACAGCCCCCTGCGCGCTCCTGCTCGCAGGTCCTCCACTACGCGCCCCGAAAAGCCCGCCCGACCCCTCTTGATCCGCGCGAGCAAGCCGAACGCTCGACGTGGCATGAAGAGACATGGATGCTGCCGGCAGGACCGTTATTTAAAAATCTCGAGTCGTCGAGGATGCCGTGGCTTCTGCGTTGATACATGTTATTCGTCGATAGAAAACGGCGATTTTGCAGGCTGAGACGTCCGATATGTAGTCTGAGGCATCTGAGACTCGAGCGGTGCCGTAAAGGAGATTCCCGCTCGGTACGTGGTGGGGATTGGGATCAAAGAGCTCGTCGTATTTGGTCCACGCGACTTGTACCACAACACAGCACAGCGACGTCGGCGGGCACGCCAGGTCGCAGTGGGCAGCTCATGTCGGGAAAGCGGCCCCCCCGGGGCCCACGAGCGCTGCTGGGCAACGGCAGCCAGAGCCAGAGCCAGACGGAGGCGCCCGCGCCCGCGGCGGGCAGCGGCTCGGCTGGCAAGCGGATTGGCGCGGTGCCCCCCACGGGGCCCCGCAGCCTCACCAACGGCTTCACGAGCGGAAAAGCCAAGAGCAACGGTCCCAACGGCCACAGCAGAAATAACGCGCCCGCGGTCCGTTTGCTCAGTTAGGCTCGGTGCATTCGATCTCTGACTACACGTTTTTCTCTTGTCTTGTATATTTAGGTCCTATTAAATGGCCATGGACACACGGACGCGTCCCCTACGCCCTCGCCACCGCCCCCACCGCCGGACGACCCCCCGCCACCCCCGCCGCCGGAGGACCCGTTTGACGCCAGTTCCACCCGATTTGAAGGACTTGCGGGGCCATCCACCCGGCCTGCGATAGCGTTTTCTATCCGAAAGACAGTGGCAAAGCTGGGAGGTCTCTCGTCGTTTACCCCGCGTGCAGTCGCGTCGAAAACACGGCCCCCGGAGCCCAAGGAGCCGCATCAGCCACCCCCGCCGCCATACGACCCGCCCCCGCCAGAGGAGGACCCACCCCCGCCCCCGCCGCCGCCCGACGACCCTCCGCCCCCGCCCGAAGACCCCCCGCCCCCGCCTCCGCCGCCCGACGACCCGCCACCACCACCACCACCGCCCCCGCCTTCCGAGCCTCCTCCGCCTCCTCCGCCCCCCTCAGAACCTCCGCCGCCCACCCCGCCCCCTCCAATACACATCCCGTACACAATCCACATGAAAAGACCCGAAATAAAGCCGCCGCACCCGTCCGTCTTTGCCCCGCAACCCGTCGCGTCCTCTTCGCGCTCCCCCCCGCCACCTCCTCCACCACCGATCTCACTACCGCCACCCCCGCCCCCACCGATCTCACTACCGCTCTCACTCCCCCCGCCACCGCCGTTTTTCCTGCCACCCGCCGCGACGCTGCGCTTCCCGCCGTCGCTGCCCCCGCTGTCGACGCTCCGTTTCGCGCCGAGCCTGCCCCCGCCTCCGCCGAGTCTCCCACCCCCGGCTCTGCCGCCCCCGACACCGACACTCCCCCCGCCGACACCGACACTCCCCCCGCCGCCCCCCGAACCACCCGCGCCCGTCATCGAAGTCGAAACCCCGAAGCCCGCGCCCCCGCCAAAGCCCACGCTGCCCGCCTGGCCGCCCCCGCGCAGCGCGTACCCCGCCGACACGCGGTCCTTCCGCGTGCTCTTCGACCCCGCGCTCGACGCGCCCCCCAAGGCCGCCGAGGCCCCGAAAGGCAAGGACAAGGAGAGGGACAAGGAGAAGGACAAGGAGAAGGAGAGGGAGAAGGACGCGGAGAGGGAGCGCGACGCGGCGTACTGGCGGCGCATGATCGAGCACGTCCGCGCGCGGAGCACGCCCGCACAGCTCGCGGAGCGCATCCGCGGGAAGGGCAAGGGGCGCGAGGTGCTGTACCGCATGGAGGGCGAGGTCGTCGGGCCCGCGCGCGAGGACGAGGCCGAGGCCGACGGCGAAGGCGAGGACGCGCTGCGCGAGGAAGAGCTGGTCGTGTGCGACCCGCGCAAGGCCCCGACCGTCCGCCGCGCGCCGCCGCGCCCCCCGCGCACGGAGTTCACGCTCGTCGCGTACGAGGTGCGCTGCCAACCCACTACTCCTCACCGCCGCCGCTGACCGCCCCTAGCACGACGCGAACTCGCCGCACGCGCCGCCCACGACCGTGCTCCTCACGGGCTTCGCGCCGCTCACGCCGACCGCGCTCCTCACGCGGCACCTCGCGGCGTACGGCCCCGTCGCGCACCTGCACCGCCCGCTCGACCCTGCGACGGGCGCCGCGCTCGGCGTCGTCGCCGTACGCTTCGCCGCCCCCGACGACGCGCGCCGGTGCCTCGCGCGCGAGGACGGCGCGCGCGGGGGCATCGGCGGCGTCGTCGCCGAGGAGCGCCGCGCGGCGCTCGACCCCGAGGGGCTCGTGCTCAAGGCGCTGCTGCGGGAGCGCGAGGAGGTAAGGAAGCGCGAGCTGGCGCGCAAGAAGGAGGCGGGGAAGGAGAAGGAGAAGGAGGGGGGGCGGGGCGCAAGGAGGCGACGCCCGCGCAGGCGCAGACGCCGTCCGCGGCGAGCACGCCCGCGGCGAAGCACGGCGTGCGGCCCGCGCACCCGTCGCTGCCCCCGAACCCGCTGCTCCAGGCCCCCGCAGGCCCCAGCACTAGCGCCAGCCCCGCGCGCGCGCCGATCCCCGACGCGAAGCCCGCGCGCGGCGGGTACGGGCCGCGCGGCAGGGGCGGGCCCGTGCTGTCCGGCGCGAACGCGATCGGCGCGACGGGCACCGGGTGGAGCAGCCGGAACGCGGGCGCGGGCGCGAATGGGGGCGGGAGCGGGAACGGGAACGGGAACGGCGGGAATGGCAATGGTAATGGGCGCGGGAACAACAACAGCAACAGCATGCACCGCTGGCGGCCGCTGCCGCCGCGGCCGGTGAACAGCTACCGCCCGCGGCTGTCGCGCTCGCCGTCGCCGGACCGCGGGCTCCTCGAGGCGGCGATCGCGACCGCGACGCGCACGCGCGACATGGGGCGCGGGAAGGGCAAGGGCGCGCTGCGCGAGCGCGCTAGGGCAGACGCGGTCGCGGCGCTCGCGCGCAACGGGCGCGACCACCTGCGCATCCGCGTCGAGTCGGCGGACGCGGTGCGCGACGAGGACGTGCTGGCGTTCTGCAGCGGGTTCGAGGTCGAGGAGGTGCGTTTGCGTCGCACTGCTTCGGCGCGCGGGGCTGGCTGGCTAACTGGCGTGATTGCTTTTTTTTTTTTTGTGTTTTTTTTTGGGCAGGTGCTGCGCGACGACGTGGATATCTACGTGACGTTCCGGGACGGGGGGACGGCGCGGCGCGCGGAGCGCGTGCTGGGGGGGCGGACGCTCGGGTTCCGCGCGGCGACGCTGGCGGTGGGGAGCGCGCCTGCGCCGGGGGTGGTGGAGGCGGCGGGCGCGGTGAGGTGGGACGACGCGCGGATGGTGCAGCGCGCGCAGGAGATGGTGTATGCGGAGCTGCGCGAGCTGCTGGAGCGGGATATCACGGACCGGGTGGTGGGGACGCTGGTGAGGCGGATTGCGGCGGAGCAGCGCGAGCGCGGGGGCGGGAGCAGGGGCAAGGCGGGGAGGGAGGGCAGGGAGGACGAGCGGCCGGCGCCGGCGAAGCGCGATCTGAAGAGCTTGTCGTTCAAGAAGCAGAAGAAGGACGTCGGGGTGGAGGTGGAGGTGGAGGTGGAGGCGCCGGTGGAGGAGGAGGAGGTGGAGGAGGAGGTCGTTGTTGAACGCCCGAAGAAGAAGCGGAAGAAGGAGGCGGCGCGGAGGCCGAAGAAGGCCGTCGTTGAGCCGCGGGATGTCGAGTCGGAGGACGAGGAGGAGGGCGCGGACGAGGTCTGGGCGGGGCGCAAGCGGCTCGTGTCGGAGGACCGGCAGGAGGGGGACGACGACGAGCCGGCGCGGAAGAAGCTCAAGCTGGAGAGCGACGCGGTCGTCGGCGCCAAGAAGGCGTCGAAGAAAAAGAAAGCGCCCGAGAAGAAGCGGAAGGGCTCTGTCGACGATGTCGTTCTGCCCGACGAGGAATACGACGCCCCCGCTGTCGCCAATCTGCGCCTCTCCCCGGGCTTCGAGTCGTCCCTATCCCCGTCGCGCTCCCCGTCGCCGCTGTCCGAATCGCCCGTCCCGCCACGGCTGCCGACGCCGCCCCCAAATGTCCTGGACGAGGGCATATGCGAGGACGACGAGGATGTGTACTATGCGAAGCTCGTGCTCTCCGGCCTCGACATCGAGCCGACCCTGGACCCGCTCCCGCCCCCGCCGTCCGCCGAGCTCGCGCCCTTTTTCCGCAAACACGTCACCGGCTCCGCGCGCACGGAGGGCTTCTACAAGATCACGCACGCGGAGAAGATGGCGTACGTCACGCAGTACCAGGCGCGCGCGACGGCCGTCGAGGCGGCCGCGCCCGCCGAGGAGGCGCCGCTGCAGCACGTCGAGTCGTCGCGCTCGAACCGCGCCAACGCGCGGCGGCGCGCGCAGGGCCTGGAGGAGATCAACCAGGTGCAGCGCGCGGTCGCGCTGTCCAAGGGCGAGGGCGCGGCGAGCGAGCTGAGCTTCAAGTTCAACCAGCTGCAGACGCGCAAGAAGCACCTGCGCTTTGCGCGCTCGCCGATCCACGACTGGGGGCTGTATGCCATGGAGCGCATCGCGCGCGGGGAGATGGTCATCGAGTACGTCGGCGAGGTCATCCGCGCGCAGGTCGCCGAGAAGCGCGAAAAGGCGTACGAGCGGCAGGGCATCGGGAGCAGCTATCTGTTTCGCATCGACGAAGACTTGGTGGTGGATGCGACGAAGAAGGGCAATCTTGGGTGCGTCTGCCGCGTTGGGTCTTTGACTGGGATATGCGTGCTAACTGGCTATGCTGCATAGGCGTTTGATTAATCATTCCTGCGATCCTAACTGTACAGCCAAAATAATTACGATTAATGGGGAGAAGAAGATCGTAATCTACGCAAAACAGGAGATCGAGCTCGGCGACGAGATAACCTATGGTGGCGTTGCTCTCTTCGTCCCCTCTCCTTCCGGCGCTAACCCATTCTGGTCAGACTACCACTTTCCCTTCGAACAAGACAAGATCCCTTGTTTGTGCGGCTCTGCCAAGTGCCGTGGCTTTCTCAACTAGACTCCATAATCGTCGTAAATTTTTTTATACGCTTCTTCTTATTACATATACCATCACACTGCATATCGTTTTTGTTTGTATCGTCCAATATCATCGTTGCTTTCTGTTTTCTCTCTCTATATCTCTGTATATACATCCATGTGTATTTTGCAGAACATTGTTACAGTCGGGTCAGTTGACCTTCTACAGTCGTTGCGAGATGATGAAATGAAATGTCAACATGCGATTTCGGCCGCTGGCGATTCATTCCAGGTGTTAGATTGCCCACTAGCGACAATTTCATGTCTTCCCTTCGCCGACTAGAAAGTTGCTCACTGAGTCAGAAACGGAAACGCACGGGGCTGGTAATTCATTAACGCGTTCTTGATTCAGATAATTGATGCAATAGGTTCCGACCGACCACCGGCGTTAGTATTCCGGACTCTCTCTGGAGAAATACCTGTGTACTGGGCGCTGGGTGTAGGAGTTCTGAACGCCAGTTCGAGCCCTTGCAATCCCGCTGCCAGTAGGTATCATAATTACCCGCTCTTGGAACGCACTTTCAAAGGCCGTAATCGAGCGCCGGAAGACGGTGGGCGGTGGTGGCGGGTACCGCCCCCAACGCAGACGATCCACTGACTTTTTGATGACCGTCCCAGAACTTTGCGAGCGGCTCGATTGGATTTGAGGCGGGAAGGCGGATTGGCGCATTGAAATGAAACTCGAGTTATCCTATAGTTCCTGGGAAATTACACGAGCGGTTGAGTAGGGCACGAGGTTGGTTTGAATATTTAACAGCAGTCAAAATGGAAGCAGTAGACAGTGTCTTAAAGTTGAACTGCTTAGTGCACGACTGAATCGGATTGATGACGAGCGGTGGATGGGTTCTAATTCAAAATTTCCACGACGACTGGTGTGGCGGAGGGTTTAACGAAATGCTATATACAAAGCTGAACGATGCAAGACGGGAAATTTAGAATAGAGTTCAAATGCCATCAATGATCAATTATGCCTTCCCACGGTTCAAGTTAAGAACCGTTTGTGTAATTGCATCTGGTAATTCGAGAGCTCTGGCAAGATGGTCATACAAAGGCAGAGCTTTTTGATTTTATCCCGAACCCGCGAGCCGTACACGGGACAAAACTCTGGTGATCGGGTCTGGGTTTCAGTGCGGAACATCGGTGCATGTCCGCTTAAATGTGCGCGACCCAGCGGTGAATATGTTTGACATGCCAAACATTCGTAGCCGCGACCCCTCTTCGGAGGTATAATACCTCTTCGGAGAAAAGCATGGCTCGCCTGGTGCGTGAATGTGGTGAAGATGGTGGCCATGCCCCCCATATGTGTAGCCACAAGCTCTTCGGAGCGGTCTTTTTTATTTCAACAAATCTAGTAGTCATCGGACTCACGAAAGATAACAGAAAGTCCTGCAATCAGGGCCGCAGCTGGAAAGCTCGTCTTGGTGCCCCCCCCTGGAGTGTTTAAAACCGGTTCGAGACTAAGTTCATCCAATCAGCGCAGTCATCCAGCCTGGCGCGGTTCCGTCTCGGTTCATGCCCATTCCAAATATGTACTAGAAAATCTTAGGCTTGGGCAATGAATGCACACATAAATATGTACCGAGTGCATTGGCCTCCTGATGATAAATATTGAAGGGTCACATTTTGCCAGGGATACTTGAAAAACGAACAACCAACGGGGTCGGGATCATGAGGCGAGATTTCTGGAGAAGGAGAATTTTGGACTTGGAGTCGATTGGCAAGATGGTGGGATTACAAGTCAAACCACGGAGTTTTTATAGGGTTGTTATTGCCCTCAGGGTTCTTCGCCGATTACGCGCTGAACCATTCGGCAGAACATATGGGGTGAATTGAGCGCCGGAATCGAAATGGTTGAAAATAATAGAGTGAAGCCAGCGTCGCGGAACACCCACGACAGTAAATGTGACCGTCATATCGCGAGTAAGACCACTGATTTTTTGAAAAGACCTGGGTTGATACAGGTGCGGTAAGAGAGGATTACTAGTTTCACCACGGCACCTCGCGCCACTCTGGCTGACACGAACCAAGTTGCGTCAAGATATATTGTCTCCGAGATTACGCCTGTCATCGGAATTGACTGTCGATCGGCCTGGGCCTTTGAATTGCTGCGGTTCGGGCAACGCCGCCCGTAGAATCAAAATGACCACCCTCCAGTGAAGTACAAGGGTAATTCGAGGTGCATGCCCGCTGGGTTTCCGATATTCCTAAGCAGGACCGTGCCGTGTAATTCTACCTACCTAATACCTACCTACTTGATCAGCTGTTCGCCTGTAGATGGGGAAAGGGACTGCCCTCTTGAATGATTTCAGGATCCAAGGGGGATCTGATACGCGTCGTGAACTCCGTTCGGAGGTTCGCAAGGTTTAAATACGAACGCGTCAACAGAAGGACGAAGGACGGGTAAATATTTCGGGCTTGAAAACCTTCACCACAAGCTTTTCAAGATGCGTTCTGTAGGCATTCATGTGAAGACTCCGAGCGCAGAGTAGGCCCGAACTCCGACGCGAAAAAATAGCTGACGCTGTTAAAAAGTTAACGCCAAACGGACGGCGGCGTTGCCTTCGTGACAAACAGCTCGGGCCGCTTTTTACATGAAGTTTTTTTTACGCGTCCAAGACGCTGCGGGACACAAAGCGGAGATTTCGCCCGACTCGAAGGCCGAACTTGAAGAAGCTTGAAGTCGTGGTGCCCAAAATCCAATTTGTGCGTCACGACTGAGGAGCGCGGTCACGTGAAGTGTGTTTGATTCAAACGCAGGCCTGTTCTAAAGAGAAAATCAAGTCAACGCGGAAAAAGGACGATACCCACTGGTTAATTATGACGGTGCCAAGGTACGCGACGACATCGCGGACGGAGGAAATCGGAGCTGCGAAGCTCGAAGTCGTCAACTTGCTGTTAGGCACAGCCGGGACATTTGCCCGTGGTTGGTAGGAAGGCGCCCCGCATACTCTCGCATGTTACCTACAGCCGACGCGGGAAAAAAAAACTCCTCCAAGAGCCCATTTACACAGATCATGATCTGTGTTTCCTTTTCCAGTGCACTTGCCGCCGGTTTGTTGAATTCTTCAGTGTGGTTGAACGAACAATTCAATTACTGGACTGCAAGGCCGGCCGAAGTCACTTGCTTCGAGCTGAAAGCAGAAGAATGAAAATTGGACTCTGGGAGGGAAGTGATTAGTCGGGTAAGGTGCCCGAGGCTGCTGAGCGATTTGACCCTCGGGCATGTCTCGGTTGACTCATCCGCTGCACTAATTTGGGTTGATTCTCCAAGATGGATACCAGGGCGAAGCTTGATAAATATGAGAGAGTTTCCGCCCAACTTTATCCATTGAGACCGACCAGCCATGGCTCCCAACACAAAACTAATTCTTGTTATCGGCGCGACCGGTGCCCAAGGGCAGGCCGTAATTGACGCTCTGCTTTCACCCAACAAAAGTGGCCAGGCGTCACCGTGGCGGGTGCGCGCGCTGACCAGAGATCCAACAAGCAGCCACGCGCAGGCGCTCGCTGCACGTGGCGTAGAGTGTGTTAAAGGTGAGCAGCAGCGCGCCTCGGTTGGAGATAAAATCAACCAGCCGTACGTGCAGGGTCCTTCTCCGACGCCGTCGCAGTCGCCACAGCCCTCGACGGCGCGTACGGCGCGTGGGTCAACACGGATGGGTTCACAGTAGGCGAAGCGGAGGAGATCGTGAGTTCTCGTCTGTGCTGCGATAAAAACTACTCACGGGCTGCAGTATGCTGGCATGCGCATCTTCGAGATCGCAAAGCAGACAGCATCAATGCGGCACTACGTCTGGAGCAACCTGCGCTATGTGTTCAAGGTGCCGTCTCCTGCCTCCACGACGCGGTGATCAGTATTGAACGATTGACACATCCAGAAAGCAGGATATAATACCGAATACAAAGCGGAACACATGGACGCCAAAGGCCGCGTCGGGGAGTGGCTGAACGCTCAGCCGTCCGACGTCGGCCCTGACGGGCTCGCGTGGAGTCAGGTTACCACCGGGCCGTACATGGACACGCTTCAGGGCGTGCGTCCCGCTGATTATCACAAATCCTTGCCCCGCTGATAGAAACCTCGAACTGGCAGGGAATTTTCTCGCCACTGAACGTCCGAGCGGACGGAACGGTTGTATTCGCAGCACCGGTCGAGGGCGGGCGCGTTCCGCTGATCGCGCTCAAGGACCTCGGGTGGTGGGCGCGCTGGACATTCGACCACAGGGAAGAAACATCCGCACGCGAGCTGAACGTCACAACCGAGCGCGTGGACTGGGAATATCTTGTCGCGGTGCGTCTGCGGTCTGCATTATTGACTGCGCTCGAGTCAGTGGGCTTACTTACGCGGCGGGTGCAGACTTTCACTAAGGTCACCGGAAAGCGTGCGGTGTTTAAGCGCCTGACGCTGGACGAGTGGTGGGCCAACTTCGACCAGGAGAAAATACAGAACCCCATTGCAAACGCTAAGCAGCGGGGTGATGGCTCGACAACGATCCGAGAAAATATATCTCGGTTTTGGCGAGTGCTGAGGGACGACGTAATCGACAAGGATATGGAGTGGATTCGGAGCGTACACCCGGACACGTATACACTGGAACGTTGGATGCGGGAGAATGAGTACGATGGACAGGGTACATCGATCTTGAAGAACACACAGGACGGAAAGAATCTGTTTTGGTTTAACCCGGAGGTTGCTGCGTCACTTTGACTGCATTAACCTTCAACCACAATGGGTATTAGTAGCCCTTAGTAGCCAGAACACACTGTGTCGCAGGAAGTTTATGCCAGAGAGGATTTGAGGATGTAAGAAACTTGCCGTTTATAGCATACACTGGCCAAATTTTCAAATATGATATCGAGGACAATGCCGGTAGAGGAAGCGCGCTCGAGGAGAGGTCGTAGTGTAGTTGGGTCAAGATCAGGAATCGGCTATGATGTGTCGGCCAAAATGATGCGGTTGATGTCATCAATCATTCCTTCGCACGGTTCGCTTTGACCAACTGTTTCTGAATAAACGATAAAAAAGTAATGTTCGAGTTTTGCTTGGACCCGTGGGCCACATACAGGAAAAAACTCGGGTGATCGGGTCCATGTTTCAGCGCGGAACATCGGTGCATGTCCGCTTCGTGCGCGCCCCAGCGGTGAATCGGTTTGACATGCCAAATGGCAAACACTCGTAACCACGAACCCTCTTCGGAGGTCAACTACCTCTTCGGAGAGAAGCATGGCTCGCCTAGTGCGTGAATGTGGTGAAGATGGTGGCCATGCCCCCCGTGCGTAGCCACACAACCTCTTCGGAGGTCGGCCT
Source organism: Mycena rosella (assembly GCA_029378255.1). Taxonomy (NCBI): domain Eukaryota; kingdom Fungi; phylum Basidiomycota; class Agaricomycetes; order Agaricales; family Mycenaceae; genus Mycena; species Mycena rosella. The sequence continues at coordinate 138,331 of JARKIE010000010.1, read as the reverse complement.
TTTTGGCTCGGAAGATTTGTCGTTGTCCTGGATTGGCTTGGATCGAGCGACGTCGAATTGCTTTTAGTAAACAGCACAGGGATTCTGAGCACGGCCTCCACGAGCACGAATACAACAAGCCCCACGACACCGGTGATGAAGAACAGAGATAGCCTTGAGGCGGCAACGATGGGGGCAGGTAGCACTTCCAAGCCAAGAGTTGGAGAAGACACTGTCGAGCAGGCGGCGCCGACGCCCACAAGGATAAAAGTTTATTTTTCGAGCATATGTACTAGAAGCCAAAGATTCCAGAAAGCTCGATATAGTCGAACTCGGCAACTTAATTATAACTCATCCGCAACTCATCCGTCGGACTCTCCCCATCGCCCATTCGTCGCATTCCCGTGAGACACCACAGGTCAGTGTACAGCGCCGTCGGTTCGAGGCACCGCTCGTCCTCGTCACACTGCTTCTGCAGAGGTAAACTGTCTCCCGGCAGTGGCGCGGCCATCACCCTGACCTTGTTTGTAGGCCTCCCGCGGATGAAGGCGAGAAGGGGGAACCGGGCCGAACTCATGGCGAACAGAGTACGCGTCTTGTCGACCAGCCCGACGTACACCGACTCGGGGAAGGGTGTGTCCTTCTTCGCGAGGTTGGGGAGGATTGCGGACAGTTGCGGGCGCGGCTGGAGGAGCGCAAACGTGTTCGTAGGGGTCCGTAAGATGTCGAATGCCGCTACGCTGAAAAATTGACGTCAAGACTTGGTAGGGACGGCACGGGAAGAGCAGGAAACATAATTTACAACATGGATTCGTTGAATAGATACATCCAAGAGGCGCCTTCTACCCGGGTGTTGACAGCGAGAATGCTGTATGGCCGACTTTGAGCGTACAGACCGTCTTTCGTCTGCTGATACGCCGCCTGGAGCACGTCGTCCTCCTCATGGGGCCCGTATCGCGCGAAATATAGATCCAGCACGGGACTCCGTGGGGTGTGTACGGCGACATGGTATTCTACGTGTGTGATCTACCCCAGTTCCACGAGACAGACAGGTGAGACGCACCCTCTCTAGTGATAGCGACTTCGGTCGCGTCCAAGTGCACGTCATCTGGCGCCCCCTGAAATCGGACGCGGGAGTGCTGGGCGGGGGCGACGGCGACGATGCCGGTCTCCAGGTCCAAGAGTAATACGGATGTTTCCTTGCGCGCCACGAAGACGCGGCCATGGTACGTGACGGGCGACATCGAGGCGAGCTCGGGCATCGAGAAAGGGAGGCGCTGGAGGGGGTCGGTGGGGCTGGGCATGGTGAAGATGGCACCAGATTGCGGCTCGACGAGTAGCGTTTCCTGGAATGTGCCACCGGCTGCGGGGTCGTGGCTGGTGCGGACGAGAGGCCCGAGCGGCGAGGAATCATCATCACGCGTGCTCGGTGCCGTGGACCAGAGAGTGTGCCCAGTCGACCGGTTGAGGGCGTGGAAATTGCCGTCGACGGACGCCAGGAGGAGGATGTCGAGCAGCTGGGTGTCCGCCAGTGGATCCGCAGCAACGTGAGGATTGAACGCGAGCAACAGAGGCACTGCGAGGTAGAAGGGGATCATGTCGGTGTTAAAACGAGCACTCTACCCAGGAGATGAAGTATATATATGCGCGAAGCCAACGCGAATCGCCTTCATATGAGGGTGACATAAAAGCAGTACTAGTGATTTATGACATCCCTGTCATGCCAAATTGGGATGTCATAAAGGGGCTCCCGGTAGATCACTGCCAAATCACTGCGATCTAGGCGAAAGAGGATGGAGGCTGTCAGAGAGATACAGATACGAAGCTATACTTGGACCGCCAGCGCATGGGTATCAGAGCATTCGCTGGGAAATGGAATCGTAAATTTGGAACAGGTGCGGGCGGCGCTAAGATGAGCGCCTCTCCCAATGGAATCCTCGACGGTGGTCCCACACTCGCTCAGCAACGTGCCTGAAATAAATGATACCACCGCCAGGTCTGCTCGTAATAGCAGTAGCGGAATCTGCCGAAGCGGATGCCGAATTTAAACCTACGGCATTCCGCCAGCACCCAACCTTCGCTGAGCTGAGCCTGCATTCTGTGCATTGTTGGTGTTCTGCGATCCCAGAAACTGGGGTCTGGATATCCAGATCATGATTAATATTGTCCGAGCCAACGGCAGAGTAATCGGGGCACCTTATCTTAGCGCCATAAAGTCGAGCTTGGTTTCTGTAACCCGGATTTACTGTGGCGGAACGATTTCTTCAGACATCGATTCGGCCAGGGTACATTCAAGGAGGTGTTTCAGACAGTGCACCGAGTTTGCGGCTGAGATAAAGAAAATATCAAGTTGTTCTTGACGAGACACAGGTGATGGGGAAGACATATCCATATATGCAGTACGGGAAACCAACACTGGAGACGTACCAGTTCGCGAAGGACTTGTTGCTTGCTCAGGCAACAGAGCTGGGAGGGGGCATAGCGCCTGGGGGCCATGGAATCCAGCACTGCTGTATGCGCGCCGTTCATCTCTCAAATGAGATCGGACTGGTTATTTTATTTCTCGTTACGGTCGGCGGTAAGTACTACCCTCACATACTGTGGCACTCACAATTTTCCTTGTAGACAATCCAGAGCCAGGTTAGTCGTTTACGCCCGTCTTTTATACTGTTATGCAGTGTCGCTAACGGCACTGTTTTTGTCCGGCGACCGTTTGAGTTCTTGCAGGGGCTAATGCAGCAAAATGGTCAGCGTATACGATCCTTCCGCGGGTCTTCTGCCCGCTCATCGACCTACTGTGAAGCTTGAGAATGTGAAGGATGCAGTAAAAGGGAGCGGGAAGAAGGAGTAAAGCTTTAGAATTGGGCTGCTTTGGGTGACCACTGAGAAAGTATTTTCCGTTCGAGGAATTTCCTGTTGCGCATCACACAGGGAGGATAACCAGATAACCCAGGGCAAAATAGGGAAAAGATATTGGGAAAGTATTTACAATAAATTTCGCATTTCTCAGCCTCGGAATTATTCAAAAGATCCTGAAGGCATTCAGAAGATATTCTTAGATTAGAATATCTTTGCAGTGTCTTTTACATGCTTTCTCCACCCTGAGCCCACAGATATGCAGAAGTTATTGTAAGTACTTTCTGCATATCTTTCAAGTATTCCAGCTCAGATTATTTGGTTATCCTTCCTGTGTCAGTCATAGGAGTGTCTTCCAATACTGAAAAGGCGTCACCCCAAATTTCAAACTCCGCCACGTGGCAATCACGGTATTTTCAGGCACCGCTTTCTTCCTATCCAATTTTCTACGGTTACACTTGGCTACCCGCTAAACTTGTGAATTGCGCTGGGCTCCTACTTCAAACTTCTTACCCAACCATATCGAGTCACCCAAAAGAAATTCCCTAGGCGATGAGCTCGCCCAAAGTCAAACGCAGAAGCACCTTGGGCTTCATGAACAGCATTGCGTGTCCCCCGTCGTCCCCCCTCTTCCGCAGCCCAATGCACATGCTGCACACCACCAACTGCTCCGACGCGCTCATGGCGCGGCTACCGCTGCGCTCGTCATTAGGCCACATATTCTCCATCTCGTTGGGGTCAAACGTTTCTCCCGGCTTGGGGAGCACGACCTCCAGATCCTCCGAAACTATGTTCTCCCCGATGTCCCTGTTCAGTTTCAGAACTAGGCCGGCAACCGCCGAGATTCTGTCCCCGAATTCTACTTCGATTACTTTCCAATTTAGCGCTTCTCCGCATCTCACGGTCAAGACATCCATAATGCGGCGAAGCAGAGAGTGCGTAAGGCCGGATGAGGAGTTGCGTTCGATGAGGTGTTTTCGGGTCATCGCTCGCCATCTCGCTGCATCTTTGGAATCCTCTGAACTCGCTCGTCAATTTTAGCGTTAGCACGAGAGACGTGTCTCGCTCACCGGAGCGACGAATATCGGCGTACAGTTTAGTCCAAAATGCGTCTGGACCATGGTCGCGCCTATCCAGCACCCATGAACCGACCTTCAGCCAACTCCACGTCGACATCGCAGCCTGCAACGCGGTCTGCACTAGAATTTCGGGTGCCTCCTTCGCCGACAGCAAACCCACCAATTCGCTTCCAAGGACATGGGTTACGCGGTTGTGTAGGTCGGGATCGAGCTCTGGGCGGTGCATCTGCGAACGACCACTGAAGTCGAACTCCGACAACGCTGCAGCCGTTTGAAATATCTCGGCCTCCAGATCCTCCATTATCGCCCGAACGTCCGCGGTTGATGTCAAGTTAGCCGTCCCGCCAAACGCCTGCGCTTGGATAGCGTCCTGTACAGCGGCCTCGCGGATCTTCAGCTCGTTAACTTGGGCAATGTACTGCCAATTTTCTTCTGCCAAGCGATGCATTTGCGCTTGCATTCTCTGCATCTCTTCTTTGAGCTCGCCGTTTTCTCTTTCCAGTAGTCCCCGTCGAGCATCTTCGCCCCTCCATCTGGTCTCTGCTTTCTCTGCTCGCTGGGTGGAGTTCGACACTTCATCGGCTCGGCGTCCGGAGTTCTGCTCCAATTCCTGTGTGGGTGGGTGGGGTGGGACCAGCGATGGCTCGATGAACGGCGAGGTGAACATGGGTCTCTCGACTTCGGCCCCCCGAGCCTCCGATCTTCCTTGTGGGTCCAAATGCCTGGCCCTTGTCGACGTTTGATAAGGACCCCCCTGCATCTCTTTGCCTCTCCTCGATGTATTCGTAGAATAGTCACTTTCTGCATCGGCCGATGCACGAGACCCTCCGGTGAAGACTGAGCGGACCTTGGAGTACATGGTCGAATCTGGGCGCGTAATGCAAGGAACCGTCTGCAATCGCCGCCGTCGAACCCCCACCTGTTCTATTTACGTTGGCCTCGTTGTTTCCATGCACTTTTAGATTCCGGTAAGCGCCTCGCAGCCACCTTCGTCTTCCCTCCACTATGGCCCCCAGAGCACCATTCAGTGGCTCGGTTCGGAAATTTGTTCTGGGGATTGATATCGGCACGACATTTGCTGGAATGTCCTATTGGTGCGCATTCGCGCCGTTCTCGAATATCGGCCCTCTGAAGAAATCGATTTTAGTCTGTTGGAGCCCGGCAAGGTCCCCAGCATCTTGCCCGTTACACGGTGATTCATCTGCCTACCCTCCTCTGAGTGTAATCCGAGCCGCTGATTTCCTTAGATTTCCCGCACAAGATCACGTCGGTGGCGATTCCAAGGTGCCGTCGGTAATCTACTACGATCGATCGGGGAGCCCGAAAGCATGCGGAGCGGAGGCGCTGCAAGAGGCTGTCGTGGAAGAGGCAGAGGCTGCAGGTTGGGAAAAGGCCGAGTGGTGGGTACCATATGTTTGGCTTTCTTGCCATGAATCGAATTTCATTCATCGTTCTACCAGGTTTAAACTGCACTTGCGCCCTACCACGAGCAGCTCCATCCGCCCGAACACCCTCCCGCCACTCCCGGCAAATAAAAGTGCGCTCAACGTCCTCGCCGATTTTTTGCGATACCTTTTCCAATGCGCGAAATCCTACATCGGGGAGCACTATCCCAACGGCAACGCGATGTGGATCACCCTCGAGAGCACCATAGAGTTCGTGCTTACGCATCCTAATGGCTGGGAGGGCGAGCAGCAGGCGAAGATGCGGACGGCCGCGATCATCGCAGGGCTTATCCCCAATACCAGCGAGGGCCACGAGCGGATCCATTTCGTCACAGAGGGCGAGGCGAGCCTCAACTTCTGCATTACGAACGGGCTTGCGACAGACCCGTTGCGGGTAAGCATTGCGCGGATTGGATTCGGTATTTTTGACCGGCCCGTAGCTTGGCCAGGGCGTGGTCATCGTCGACGCAGGCGGCGGGACGGTAGATATCAGCACATACCGCAAGGTGACAACGCCGCAGGGCGAGTCGTTCGAGGAAATCGCACGCCCTGAATGTGAGCGATTTGCGTCCTTCAAGGTAACGGTAAACGACAATCAATTCAGGTCTCTTCGTGGGCTCCATCTTCGTGAGCAACCGTGCGGCCGAATATCTCCAAAGTATGTCGTGCCATTTACCTTTGCTGCGCAACTCGACATGCATTTCCTGTGGCAGCGTACTTGCGAGGGTCCAGATACGCGGATGACGTAGAGCACATCCGGCAGTGCTTCGACAAGACGGCTAAACTGCGATTCCGACGCACGGATGAATGGTCGTACACCAGATTCGGCGGTCTGCGCGACAGGGACGAAGCACTGAACATCTTCAACGGCCAAATGAAGCTGCCGGGGTGAGTAGGAGGCTAAGTGGTTGCATTTACTTTAATGGGTTGTGCAGTACGGTTGTGGCAGGGTTCTTCCGGCCATCTCTGGACGCGATTGTGCAGGCGATCATGGATCAACAGCTCGGTGCGTTGGCCCTGGTGTCGGTAAGCGCTTTCGGACAGTGTGAACGGGCACTAGCTAATGTGGACTCAGTCTGTCCTCCTCGTGGGCGGGTTTGCGGCCAGCGAATGGCTGTATTCAGAGCTCAAGAAACAGATGAACGCTCGGGGATTGGAGGTGTCTCGCCCGGATTCTCATGTGTTGGTGCTATTCCGAGGCCGACGCAGGCATACACTCATTCTCTTGGACAGAAACAAAGCCGTAGCTGACGGCGCGGTATCCTTCTACCTCGATCACTTTGTGTCCGCCAGGATCTCGAAGCACACCCATGGGATCGAGTGCATGATCCGTTACGACGTCAATAACTCGGAACATCGTGCAAGAGAAACCCTCGTAGATGCGGCAGGAGATCTCAACGTTACAAAGATGTTTTCCGCAATCTTGAAGAAGGTGAGTTCTGCTGCATTTCTTTGCAAGCAAGGCGAATGATACAACACTGGAAGAACATCCATGTATCGGAGACTAAAGAGTTCCGGAGGCCTTACTTGATAACGAACCATAACCCTTCTGGTCTATGGAGCGTAGACATCCCGATATTGCGCTACTCGGGCGTGGATGAGGATCCCCAGTGGGTGGACATTGACCCCGGTAAGGCAGTTCGTCCTCTGCGACCATCCAACACCTGAAAATACCCTAGACAAATATTCCGTGCTCTGCACAGTACACGCTGATACATCCAAACTCGCCAACAACCTTCAGCGATTGACGGGCCGCCTGGGAACATACTATCAGCTTAATTTTGAGGTGATTTTAGCCTTCGGTTTGACGGAGTTGAAGGCGCAGATTGCCTGGGTCGAGAATGCAAGTCCCTCAGTACCGTTTGACCTGTGGGCCATTTCTAATCCATTCCCGATTTAGGACGTTGAGAAAAGGTAGGTGCAGGTCTGGCAATTATTTAGTATATGGTTGACTTTTTCGCCTCAGAGGGCCTGCTGAACTTGTGTACTGAATTTTTACTGTACTCGTACTGCCTCGTTGAAAGCATGCGCACCAAATGAACGGAGGATGAGCGGCCGGATGCTAACTGCGCGCGGCGCAGATTTGGCGCGGATCACCATGACGGTCCTGGGGCAGTGCAGCTGTCATTGTGGCAATGATGTCACTGCCTGGCGCGTAAATCGCTTTAAGACTCGACTCCAATGCAAATTCTTTCCCCACAACCACCATGAGCAACGCACTACTAGGAAAGGCCGGCAAGGCCCTCTTCGAAAAACACTTGCAGCAATACACCCCTGCAGACCCCATGTACGAGGAATACACAGATGCCCGTGGCAAAAAGCGGAGGAGAAGAGTGAGTCCCTCGAACCTTGCCCCGCCCTCCGCGCTAACCCCCTTGCAGCGCGACATCCCGCTCGGCCTCACCGCGCGCGACGCCAAGATCCTCAAATCCGTCCAGCGGCGCGCGCACTACCTCGACAAGGGCTTCTCCCTCTGCGGCATGCGCTTCGGGTGGACGTTCATCATCGGGATCATCCCCGGCGCGGGCGACGTCGCAGACGTCTCGCTCAACTACCTCCTCGTCGTGCGCAAGGCCCGCAAGGCGGACCTCCCGACGTGGATGGTGCGTAAGATGCTCGCGAACAACGCCGCGAGCGCGCTCATGGGCCTCGTCCCGTTCGCGGGCGACGTCGCGCTCGCGGCGTTCAAGGCCAACTCGCGCAACGCCGCGCTGCTCGAGGAGTTCCTGCGCATCCGCGGGGAAGAGTTCCTCAAGCTGAAGGCGGAGCAGGATGGCAAGCTCTCGAAGAAGGACGGCCCGGTCGCGCCTGCGTCGGATCTGAAGCAGATACAGCCTGGCTCGGGCAAGGAGCCTGGGGAGGTCGTCCCTGGCGAGAAGCCGAAGCGGGGCCTCACGAAATGGATGTCGGGCGGCGGAGGCTCGAAGAGCAAGGGCAAGGCAAGAGCCACCACCGCCGACACCGGGCGCTTCGTCGAGGACGTCCCTGCGACCAGCAACAAGAATTAACGACGATACGACCCGCACGCGCCACACGATATGGACCATCACACTTACACTATCACCCCATCCACGTTATATAATGCATATCAGGACTAGTTGTACACCAATATACACTCAATCGATACCCATGCTTGAATGCAATTCCGCTCGTTGAGGACTTGGAGGACGACGGCTTTTTTTGAGTTGACCCGCAGTTAAAAGGCTGCATGACGCCAAGTCTGGAGTCGGTAACTTGTCCATGTTACATATGTCATAAGTAAACAGTCCTACTTATCGAATCAGTCCTACACCTTTAATTTCCATTCCTCAAACTCAATACCGCGCCTTCCCCGCCCCCACCGCGAAACTCCACCCGATCATGCCCAGCGTGAACAGCAGAACCACCAGGCACCAATAACACAGCGCGCGGCGGCACCGCTCGATCCACGGGTCGATCATGCGCCGCGGCGACTCCCTTGCGAGCCTGACGCGCGCGAGGCGCGAGCGCGTCAGGTCGTCGAACAGGCGGTGCAGGCGCGGCGGCGGGCCCGGGGCCCGGTGCCCCGGCGGGCGCGAGACGAACGGGTAGTAGTACGAGATGCCCTGCAGCGCGGCCGCGGGGTCCGTCGTGCCCACCCAGCGCGGCAGCAGCAGCGGCTTCGGCGGCGCGGAGGATGAGGATGAGGATGAGGATGCGCGGCGCCGCCCGCAAAGGCAGAGCGCGGCGCCCCAGCGCGTGTCGAGGACGTAGTGCGCGAAGAGCGAGCGCTGCGCGGGCGCCTCGGCGAAGAAGGTGAAGTACCAGCCGCCGACCCACCAGAGCGGCGGGAAGAGGAAGCCGAGCCAGAAGGCGCAGAAGGCGGGCGTGGCGAAGGCGAGGCGCTGGCGCTTGCGGCGCAGGCTCCCGCCCGAGCCGAGCGTGCCGCGGCGGGCGACATGGCCGTCGTGCGACGAGATGGGGAGGATGCTGCTCGTGGCGGAGCTGATGGGGTGCGCGTTCTCCTCGTTGATGGAGGGGGCAGTGACTGGGATATGCAGCGAGCCCGACGCGGTGACAAAGCTCTCCGCGTGCAGGGAGCCCGTGCTGCTGTTCGCGGGGCCGGTGCTGTACACCGAGGCCGGCGCCGGCATCGTCAACACTCTAGGCGGTCGGCGCGGCGGCCCGTCTCCGTCTTGGCTGGGGTGCGGCCCGGGGAACGGCGGCGCGAAATTGAGCGCCGGGATGCTCGGTGCGTCGATGGAGGGGGTCTGCGACTTGCTGAGCGTGCGCTGGATGAATAGCTGCGGGCGCTCCACGGGTCCTGCATAGAGCCGTCAAAATTCCAGAACCACAATACAAGCGAAGACATACGAGGGAGCTCTAACACCGATATCTCGCTCTCGGGGAGCGGGCTGGCGGGCTTGAGAGATGCGGGCGAGGCGCACTGCTCGAGGATGGGCGACAACGGCCGGCGGATGTCGTGGAGCGGCGAGCACGAGTTGGCGCGGGCGGCGGCGGGCGAAGCGAAGAGGCCCGCGCTTCCGCTTGGCGTCGAAAGCGGCGGGCAGACGAGGGTAGGCAGCGAATACGAGCGGATGAGCGGGTAGGGACTTGCAGAGGCGTCGCGAGCGGGGGGCGGGTGGCGAGGTGGCGGAGGGAAGAAGGCACCAGGAGTGAGGCTGTGCGTCCCAGAGCGCTGCGAGCTGCTGCAGGTGAGGGGGCCCCGCGCATGGTCCCCCGCATAGATCTCGAAACGCCGCGGTAGAGAGAGCAGGACCGGGACCCCGATGGCGGCCTTGTCTATTCGCCGGCCATGCTCCTTCGTCGCAGATGGCGAGCCCCGAGTGTCGTCGCGTCGCCAAAGAGAGAGCAGTCCATGCATAGCTGGTCGGGAAGCGGGAGGCAAGACCGAGAGAAAGTGGGATCAAAAAGCGATTAAGAGTGTTATATAGGCGCCACCCCGGAGTGGCGTTCATTGAAGCGAGCGGGCATGTGGGATACACTTGAGTTCGTGAAGCCCCGCAGAGGCTGATCATTCGTTTCGATCACGGAGCTTTGCGCCTGCGGTCGACTGGTGAAAAGCACGGGAGGGGGCTGCGTCGGGGTGCAAGGCGCAGTTAGCAGACTGTGATCCGTGCCGGCTCATATAGATAGGTAGAATGTTGGATCCAAATGCATGGCGAATAGACTGATGTGGAAAGCACTGAGCAGACTCGGAGGATGTCTCGGGAAGCAGAGGTGTAAGTTTACCTAGCCCTATAAATGGGCTGGACAAGACTATCTATTTAATGTAAACCAAGCAAAAAAGACGCAGGAGCTTTTCGTTACGTTCCGGATATGATCGAAGCGCAGGGTGCCTGCCACAATGCATCCAGAGTCCAAACGACACTTGAGTGTGTACAGCACCAAAACACGAGGTCCGATGATACACGCGACAAGTTGTGGGCAGATTGCAGCTCCATATAGTGCGAAATGACCAGAAATCTGAGTACCGAGAGGTCCAGCTTCGTGAGTCGCTCGCCAGAAGAGGTTGAGCCAAATTGGATGAATGTCCCAATTAAGAGGACTGTTTGTTTGAGTTGGGAATCGTCGCTCCAGGACAATGTGAACACACAACCTCGACGCGTCGAAGCTTTTGAGAATGGTCCCCACGATCGCTTTCCCGATGCGGTAGCCATCACACGTGATGATCCGTCCGCCGAAACTTATTTGGGCCGCCGCGAATAACAATGCGAGTATCACATTGTGACGATCGTGAGTCGCTCGCGTCCTCTCTCTCTCCCACCCATCATTCCCGATATGGTTACATCAGCACGTGACTCCGGTGGCGGCGCGATCAACGGCGAGAACAATGGGGGATTTATTCGGCGCGTCTTGGTCTTGAGTGTGACACACATTTTTGGCGCGTCTTTCAGTGGCAATAGCATCCACGGCAGCACCAGATTCAGTTCAAAATACATATATTATGAAGTACCACTGAGTGTCGTGGCTGCCGCTCGTCGAAAGCGCCGCGTCACCTCGGCTCATGAGTAATACAATTAAACTCCCATCGCCATCCTCGCGCATCACAGCTTTTGAGAATGGTCCCCACGATCGCTTTCCCGATGCGGTAGCCATCACACGTGATGATCCGTCCGCCGAAACTTATTTGGGCCGCCGCGAATAACAATGCGAGTATCACATTGTGACGATCGTGAGTCGCTCGCGTCCTCTCTCTCTCCTCCTCCACCCACCTCCATGCTTCCCCCCTTCCTTCCTGCTACCCCTGGCCTCCGTGCGGCGCCCCCACGACGTCCCGACCGCCGCCCGCTGCCCGCCGCATCACATGCTCCTTGGCCTAAATCAGACTCAGACCAATTGCCACCGAAAGCATTTGGCAGGCATCGGACGTGGACAGATGGTATTGGCGGCATTGCATCTGTAACTAGGGTGTGACCCTGGGGAGGTGGTGGTAGGAGGCGCGCAATGGCACCCTCGGACGCGTACATGTAGTAGGGACACGTCGAGACTGTGATGCGCGAGGATGGCGATGGGAGTTTAATTGTATTACTCATGAGCCGAGGTGACGCGGCGCTTTCGACGAGCGGCAGCCACGACACTCAGTGGTACTTCATAATATATGTATTTTGAACTGAATCTGGTGCTGCCGTGGATGCTATTGCCACTGAAAGACGCGCCAAAAATGTGTGTCACACTCAAGACCAAGACGCGCCGAATAAATCCCCCATTGTTCTCGCCGTTGATCGCGCCGCCACCGGAGTCACGTGCTGATGTAACCATATCGGGAATGATGGGTGGGGACCAATCTGGCGATCTGCGCGTCGAATTTCACGCTAATTTTTTTTCAGCAGTCAGAAAGGCCTCACGCTTCTCCATGTCTCCCCCGGTGCTGCATCCAATTCGCCAGATTGACGGAGAGGCCGCCATAAACCTTTTCGTCGCGTCGTTGGAAGACCTCCGCCACCCCAAGCAATGCCCCGCGTGTCTCACCGGCTGTCTGCTCGCCTTCTTCCACAACACCAACGGCGCGTACATCTGGGACAACGTCTACGCCCTCCGGGCGCACCACCACGTCTTTCTCGACCGGTGCATCGCGTTCTTGACGCTCGAACGCTCGCTGGACGAGCTCGATGTCGCGTGCGCGAGGTGGATCGGCTGCGACTGCGATCTCAGCGACGCCTTCATACGAAAGCTGCACGATCTCCTGCCGCGGGGGGCGGAGGAGCCGAACATCGACACGTTCACGCGGCACGTCGTGTCCGTCGTGCACACCATTCTGTAGCCCGTGAAGGAAAAGGGCGGCGTCCACAAGGTAGCTCACAACGCGGAGAAAGCGGCCAAGCAGGGGAAAAACGTGCTGTGGCCCACGAAGCCGTCTGATCTTCTCCCTTTCGGCCCCGAGTCCTCGGTATGCCGTTGGTCGTTATTCGATCCTGACGCTGATAATATGCACCCAGGTCCGGGCGCTGGACTACTGGATCGAGCGCTCCCCGACGCCCTTGTGGATCGGCCTCGTCGGGTCGATGCTCGAGATCTGCAAGCGGAGCATGATCCCCGCGCTCATAGCCTCAACATACATCCCAGAGAAGAGCGTAGGCATGCTCGAGGTCCCCGTCATGGTCTACCTCGTGCTGTCCTCCGGCTCCCGCTCCCAGGCCACCCCCGCCTCGTGCCTCGCCGACATCAAGCGCTGCGCGGTGTTCTTCCTCCAGCTACAATCCTTCTGCGACCGGCACGAGCTGCTCAAGTTCTTCGCCGGGCAGGAGGAGTTCCTCTTCCGCGCCACGAAGACCGCGCTCGACTCTGTGCGCAACATCGCGCGCGACGTCACGCCGTACACGCCCGACACGGACCAGGACGCGGGGTACATCCAGAGCGTCCTGACAACGCTCGCGGCGACGGTCCACTGCCACCTCGCGCTCCCCTTCGACGCCAAGGCCTACCTCCCCGTCGTCCTCGCCCACTCGCTCGCCGTCCTCAAGACCGAAAAGGACCCCCCGGTCCGTATCCATACCCGTCTCTCGCCGCTGTCCGCCCCTGACCCCCGCGCAGGCCATGGCGTTCCAAGCACTCTACCAGCTCGCGTGCTACGAGCGCTGCTGCGCGCCCGGCTGCCGTGCGACCTTCGCCGGGCTCGGGCGCAAGTTCTCCGCGTGCGCCGGCTGCGCGCGCGTGCCCTTCTGCTCGAAGCCGTGCCTCGCGCGCGCGTGGAAGCACCCACGCGTCGCCCACAAGGACGTGTGCAAGAAGATCCGCGCGCTCGGCGCCGCGACGGGACTCGCGTCCAAGCCCGCGCCGACGGACATCCTGGCGTTCCGCGAGAAGTGCGTGGCCGGGGTGGACGAGAAAGACGTCGCGGACGTCGCGCTGCATATGCAGCGGCTGTTCAAGGAGATGTCCTCCGCTTTTAGTGAGCTTAGGCCCGTGCACACTGTTGGCTGGACGCTGACGTGTTCTTGCTTTAGGCGAAGAGGATGCTGATACGCAGCTCCTTGAGGAGCTTGGGAACAGTGTTGTGTCCTTCGAGACGCTCGAGATCGAGGACAAGTAGAGTGATTCATAGATTGCTCTGGCAAGCGCCCTGCAGAGTTTTATGCTCCAAGTAATGTTTTATAGTTCTCGTACATAGTCCGCTATTCCAATTTAATGTACACTATATTCTCCGTCAGATGGACGGTTTCTTGAATAAATACTTGCCTTCAACCATTTCAGTTTCAAAGGACCGGTGCATGAACCATGAATTCCCCCAACAACGGCTGAGACTCGGACAAAGGAACAAACGGCCGCACGTGGAACGGGACCACAAGACCAAAGCCAAGTTCCGGTCGCGTTTTGCGGTGTCGCTTTCACCGCCATCCTCCTGTAGACCGACCTGCGCGCACAAACATGTTCAACCTAATCCGCCGCTTCTCAGGCTCCGTTATCCCGCGCCCCGACCGGCCCTGGGAGGAAGACCGTGAGTACACCTCACCCTGCGCGCCTTACGTCTTTCATTCCGGAACGCGTGCATTCTGCGCCCCCCCCCCGCGCCTGCTCCGTTTTCCGTTTCCATTTCATGTTTTCGTGCTCGCTGACGCCCGTGCAGCGACGTCGAACGCCCCGCACGCCGGCCGAAAGCGCCGCATGGCCGACGAGGACCGCGACGACGACGAGGACGAGCAGGCGCGCCAGAAGAAGGCCCGCGCGGCCATCGTGGATGGCACGCGCGAGAGCTCGTCGACGCCGCTGCCCGCGGCGCCGGAGACTGCCGGCGTCAAGGAGGTCACGCAGGGCGTCGAGGAGGTGGAGCTCGAGGAAAAGCCGCACGCGCTCCCCGAGAGCGTGCCGCTGCCCGAGGAAAAGGCGGGCGAGCTCGACGCCGATGTGTCGTCAACTGCGTCCACCCCGCCGGCCGCCGCCGAGCCTGTGGAGGCAGAGGACACCACCATCGCCGCAGAAACCGCGCCCGCGGAAGCGGGAGCGGAGCCGGAGGCCGCGTCGGGAGACGTTGTCTCAGAGGCGGACGCGGACGCCAAAGCCCCGTCTACAACTACAGCTGCGGACGAAGTTCCTACTGCACCAGCCCCGGCCGACGCAGCACCCGCCGACGCGCGCCCCATCAAGAAGCTGCGCGCAAAGCAGAAGACCGCCGCGGAGCCCGCCGCGGTCGCGCCGACGGAGAGCTAATCTAGGTTGGGATACCCGTGGAGACTTCTACTATTATTTTCTTGCTTGTCTTACGTCCTAACAGTTGGAAAGCTGTTGGGACGTTGTATTCCAATTAAACCATCTGTTGCTTGTATACACGCATGGGATGATAACTAATACCACTGTCGTGCGTGGATGCGTCGTGCTACAACTTCAGCCTACAAGACCGAGAGGTGTTCCGTTATAGTATTCGAGTCGACAAATTACAGAATGTTCAAGCCATACCTACATTATGTGGCGCGTTTCGGATAGCATGCATCAACGGTTGATAATCCTGCTGGCCTTGCCAATCTGCCGACAAGGTGAATGACATATCGGACTTCAATGTAACGAATGGAGTCAGTAACCACGGGTCGCCGACGAACTCGAGCAGGCTCGTGTGATCGTGGAGTACAGCCATTCCGCTCGCAACCCGGTTCAGGTCCGCCTCCATCCGCTCGGGACCGCCTACAAGCACTTCCAGGCTTTTCAGCCCCATGTGCATCACCGCCAAGATGTACGGATCGCACAACTCTAGGGGCAGTGCTTGAAAGGCTAGTGTCGTCTGCAGCTGCTCTTCCCAAGAGTAAATGTTGAGCATATGTTCAACCGCGTGGTGCATGCTCAACTGCTGGAATCGGTCGTCTTCTGCCTGAACATATTGCTGAAAGAAGTCGGGCGCCCCGGCGTCGCCCCACCTGGCTGAGAATTTCATATAATGGAAACTATTCTCGTCGGGCATGCAGTACACGAACCACTTGTAGCGGGTGATGCTGCTCAGTGGTTTGTGCGCGGGGAGCGGGAGGTAGGCGAGCTCCAGGGAGTGGTGGAAAAGCTCGCCGTAAATGACCCAGGAAAGGAGCGTCGTTTCGGGATCGTTGCATATCGTCCATCCATCCTCGGAGGCGGGCCCCGCCTCCAAATCAAGGCGGCGGTTGAGTGGATTCAGCACGTCGCATTTATAGGCGCAGAGCCGGCGGATGTCGGCCATCGTGAGACCCGCCACACGGAGTGCGAGCTTGAGGAGTTCGTCGACACCGCTCTGGATGGCTAGCTCGAGCAGATAGCGGCGGTCATCGTGCTGGACGGCCCAGTCTGCTACCTGCCGCGCGGTGAAGGCGATGAGGATGTGCGGATGCGGGCGGAAGAAGATGCGGCCAGAGGTGGCTGCTAGGCGGAGCACATCGTTGGGAGCTGGGTCGGCGCAGGCGCGGTAAAGTGCGCGACAGGTTTCGGAAAGGGAGAGGAGATCTTCGATGGAATAAAGATAGTGCGGGAGGGTTGCGAGAAGCTCGAAGGGTAGGATATTCGCCAGCGACATGATCGTTGGGAGTCAAGAGGTTGCGGGTCCGGGCTCGAGTCACTTCTGAAGTTTCAACTGTTCCACCTCTCCCACATTATCCAGCTCGAAGCGCCGTTCCGCCATGATCGTACCGAAAGCACTAGTCGCTAATTACATGTTGTGTTGAGTCCTGAGGTCTGAGTGCTCGAGAAAGAGGCGCATCAGTGGCGGTGAGACTCGGCCGGCTGTCGGCCGACGAATCTTCCTTCTGACGACCATGGCCCGAAAACCTCAACCAACCTGACTTCATGTCGAATCCGCTGCCAGCGTATGGTTTCATGGCCTTCCTTGCAAGTACTCATCTCACCGGCATCATAGCGCAAGGAAAGCCCACCTCTAACTCTACCTTTCGGACAAGCGCCCCAACTGTCGTGGTGTCCGCTCGCCAAGCGCGCCCCTCTCCGGCCTCAGATGGCGAAGCTCTCTGCGGAAAATCCTCAGCCGGTACCCGGATGTGGACTGCCTGTGGGTGCAAATCCTCGGCTTTCCGTTGAACCGAGCTGTCATTGCTCTTCGTCAAACTCTCCACTCAAGCGTTTTCTCCGTGCCCGAACTTCTAGCTTCAGTTCCTAATTTTCGTATATAGTCACTTGGACCTCATGGCGCACTACTCTGAGAGAAATCCACCTTGGAGAGCCTTCTCAGGCCTCGAACCCATCCCCCAAAGCCAAGCCCCCACCTCATAATTTAAATTGCCCCAGCGACGACGGCACTGACGCAACGAGGCTTCTTAGGTTTGCGACTCCGAGTTTGCCTCAAAACACCATCATCAAAGACCCAGCCGCCAGAGACAGAAATACCTGGGAGAAGGCGTCAGGCTTCAGGAATTGGTCTGCTAATAGAGTGTACATGAGTCGTCACCGAAGATGTATAGGCGTGGATCCGCGGGCCTAGGACGTACCAGTCCCCGCCGATGCCCCGTTGCCCTAGCATCTAGAGGTCGTCACTCGTTCTCGCCGCCGCCTACGCCGAGCCGCCAGTCGAGAGGATTGCACAAGTTCCAGCCACGTACGGAAGGACACGTCGCACGTTGCAGATGGATAGATGTGGGTCCGCGGGACCAGGACGTCAGTCTCCCCCCCGCCGATGCCTCGTCGCCCCCGCATCTCGCCGCCGACCCTCCTTTTCGCCGCCGCTCCCCGCGCACTCCTCAACCGAGGAGACCACCTGAAGACGTCGAGACGGGCACCAGCAGCATGCAGGATGGATGTGCCGCGTAGGGATGAGTGGACGTGGGTCTGGTTTGCCCGACGCCTCATCGCCCCGGCATCCCTCGCCTGTACTTACCCTGCCCGCTGGAGACGACGAAGACAAGTACCACATTCCGTCCCATCACCACCACCGACTCCGCTCCAGAGAGGGCCACGGCGCGAAGACCGAGATGCGCGGCAGACTGGGGACGCCTGGCCTTCCCGCCCGCCGCGGTACGTGGTCGATCCGACTCAGACCGACGCTGGCCCGCGGGTGGACGCGCTTCGACGCGGGATGCGTTGGCTGAGTAGCTCTCGGATTGGGTGTCGAGGTGTTATTGTGGTTAGTTCTTTCCTTTCTTCTTGGCTTACTTAATGCTTATTCACCCTTTTCAGGTCTCGTCTTCGTCGTCCGCCCGTCCCGCTGTCTTTGACTCGGCGCTGAGCGCCGCACCACGCCGACAAGGCACCCGACGCCCACCGGTAGCCTCTGATTCTCGTTCACCCTTCACCACACGCCGGCAAGGCACCATGCCGACAAGGCACCCGACGCTCCTACTCTAACCCCCGGCTATCCGTGCCCACGCCGCCAAGGCACGCAGTATTTTCTAAACCTAAACTCACCTGCCGCCGCGCCACCTCTTCTACCCCGGCGCTTGTCTCCCGCCGGTGGTCGATTGCCTCATGCCGACAGGACTCTTGACTCGTTCGACTGATTTTCTTCATGTGGTGCTTGTACGGCCTACCATTCGTCGTGGCCTTGAAATGGACAGTGCTTGTATATTCATTTATTTATTTTTCCGTTGGCTGGGTTTCCGCATCTTCTGTTGTGAATGGGTGAACTTGAGGCGCGTTTAAGGCGCGTTCTGGCATTTGGCTCGCGTACAATGCTCGCGGTAGGGCTTGCGGACTCGACTGAAATACTATATACATAGTTGTCTTTTTCGCGGGATTCATCCATGTACTCATTCTGACTCGCGTTGAGTCGCGTCGATGATTCGACGAGCTTATGTAATACCCGCTATAAAAGTAACCTCCACCACGCGAACGACCACTGTAACATGACACTCGATATACTGCACTTCATCGACAGCAAAGGCGGGAACTCGGCGGAAATCCGCGAGTCGCAGCGGAAACGCGGCCACTCGGTGGAATTGGTCGACGAGGTTATCCAGATGTACGCCGATTGGGTCAAGAGTGCATTGTGTTCCAGTGCTCATCTGTAACAGCTGCTGATCCCACCATTCGACAGTGGATTTCGATGCCGCAACCACAAAAAAGCAGGCGAACGAGATACAGAAAGAAATCTCGGCAAAGAAAAAGGTGGGCTTGACGCTTTCGTGCTGCTGGCGCGCAGGTTATCGACGCATCGTTTCAAGGCCAAGGAATCAGCAGACGAATTGGTCGTAGCCAAGAAGGAGCTAGACGTTAAAGTCGACGCGATCCGGAAGGAGGCGAAGGAATTCGAGGCGAAGATGCGACAGAAGGCGGGTATGGTGGGGAACATCGTCGGTAAAGATGCGCCTGTCAGCTTGACGGAGGTTCGTCGTCTATCCAACTATTTCTCTTGGCCAAGATATACTTATGAAATCCGTTAGGACGATAACGTTACACTACGGACGTGGTTCCCTGCTCAGGAAGCGGACGAACCGCCTGTGAGAACCGGGATAATGCCTCACCACGAAGTACTGCTCCGGCTGGACGCGATGGACCTCGATCGGGGTACGTGCTTCTGACCTTTGTCACTTATGCTGAGACTGACTTGCTTCATTAGGTGCCAAGATCGCAGGGCACCGAGGGTATTTCCTGACCAACGACGGGATAGATCTCAATCACGCTTTAATCGCGTATGGCCTTGAATTCTTACGCGCACGAGGATACAAGAAGATACAACCGCCTTTTATGATGAACAAGGAGCAGATGGCCAAGACGGCGCAGCTGGACCAGTTCGACGAGGAGCTCTACAAGGTATTCATGCACCCTTGGTCGCGTCACCACTTTTGTTAAAAATCGGGTCAGGTCATCGGTTCGGACGACGAGAAGTACCTCATCGCAACCTCGGAACAGCCCATCTCGGCCTTCCACTCCGACGAGTGGTTTGAGCAGCCCGACTCCCAGCTGCCCATCAAGTACGCAGGCTACTCGACGTGCTTCCGCAAGGAGGCGGGCTCCGCGGGGCGCGACATGTGGGGCATCTTCCGCGTGCACCAGTTTGAGAAGATCGAGCAGTTCTTGATCACGGACCCGACCAAGAGCTGGGAGATGTTTGACGCCATGATCGCGAACAGCGAGGCATTCTACCAGAGCCTCGGCCTGCGCTACCGCGTCGTCGGCATTGTGTCGGGCGCACTTAACCTCGCCGCCGCCCAGAAGTTTGATCTCGAGGCGTGGTTCCCGTTCCAGAGGAACTACAAGGAGCTCGTGTCGTGCTCCAACTGTACCGACTACCGTGCGTCGCAGCGATCGGCATGTAACTGTACCATCCGCTCATCGTCTTGTAGAGAGCCGGCGGCTTGAGGTGCGGTGCGGCATCAAGACCAAGGAGCAGACGCGCAAGGTCTACGTCCACATGCTCAACGGGACGCTCTGCGCGACCGAGCGCGCGCTCTGCTGCCTCGTCGAGAACTACCAGACGCCAGACGTACGTACTCTCCGTGATATAAACGCCTCCGTACTGACGCCTGTGGCTAGGGGCTTATCATCCCGGAAGTGCTGCGGCCGTACATGCGGGGCCGCGACTTTTTACCGTGGGTGAAGGAGCTGCCCAAGGGGCTGCAGAAAAAACAGGCATAGAGTGGGGTGGTGGCCCGTGTACTGATATCGACCGTTCCAGCGAAGTACACCAGCCCGTTAGAATATGAATGTACTTACTTTCTGAGTCAGACCTGGCCGTGTTATCATTATTTCAGGTGTTGCTGAGCGAGTGCAGGGACCACCGTTGACGATTGGCCATTGGGGGCGCTCATCTTAGCGCCGTACCTGTCCCAATCAAATTACGATTCCATTTCCCAGCGAATGTTCTGATTTGGTTCTGATACGCGTGCACTGGGGCCAAGTATAGCTTCGGAGCGCTGTATTCCTCTGACAGCCATCCTCTTCGTCCCCCCAGGTCGACCTGCGCACTCAGATGTATGTTGTCTTGCCCCTTGTCCCCGTTTACCTCCTTTCGGAGCCTTCTTTAATTGATAATATTAGATATCGTTCGATTAGAACCATGGCCACGACCGATATCCCCCAGGATCTAAGCAACGCGTAAGTACAAGCTATCTTCTGTGTGAACCACTAGCGTAATTTCAAGTCGTTGCCCAGGGCCGGAATCGCAGAGCTTATTAGCCTGATGAAATAGCAAATTATTGTTCTAAATCACATCGACCAACGACAGGCCGCAGCTGGTCAAGAGATCCATTCTTTTTCTTTGCTAGTCGTTGACACCTCCGCCAGATGTATCCGCTCAGCCTTTCCCCCAAGTACCCGCAACAAGCAGCAGTATCTGGGGCGCTCTCCTTCGATCCAGGCTCGCCGAAACTATCCAGCCAAAAGTTGACCGATGGCGCAGCGGCTTGGACGCCTTGCTTGTCTTTGTGAGACCATTGCCAACCTATATTGAGCCTACAACTCAACTATGCGCAGCTCGGTTTATTCTCCGCGATCGTAACCGCATTTCTGGTCGACTCTTTAACCGGGCTACAGCACTGCAGAACGAGGTTGCCCGCACCAATGAACTGCTAGCCAACCTCACCGAGATTTTAATCCAACTGAGTGCCGGTGCTACTCTTTCAACGTTCAAAGTATCAGCCCCGGTGCCTTTCCAGCCCGACGTGGTAGATGTTCGCCTCAACTCATACTGATCGATCTCGCTTATATTCAGCGTGCGTTCGGTTAATTAAGAGTTTCGAAACGTATTGATGAGCATTCTAGCTCTCCATCGCTGCCTTGGCCGTCGCCTGCCGGGGATTTGTGAACATGACCACGTTGTCCAGTCGTAAAATCGCTGCTGATAAGCTCATGGACATAAACACGCGTTGGAAGGATGCCGATAAAATGCTCGGTCCTGCCCTCGAAGTAATCCCCCAATTGCTTGTCATCCCTGTCATCCTTTTTGTCGTCGGCCTGCTCGACAGCGTCTTCTCCAACATCCTTCGCTTGGAAGTGCTACCTGCACCCATCCTTGCCGCCTCAGGGCTATCTCTGTTCTTTGTCACCGGTGTCGTGGGGTTCCTTGTATTCACACTCGTGGATGCAAGTTTCCGGCCCGATAGCTCGCCATTTCAGTCCACTCTGTCCAATGCTATCCGTAAAGTGATCCCCATCAAGGGTATGAGGCTGGCGCAACGACAATGGATTCAACATATGCGGAGGTGGTGCAAGCAACACACGATGATGAAACCCTCGAGAAGGCAGCAGCAGCCCTGACTGGAATCTTCTATTCAGGCCTTGATTCAGGGCCCCCTCGGTCGATGAGCCATCTTAACAATACTCTCGTCCACCTCCTCTCACCAGAAGCAAGTACACGGTGCAATCACACTGCCGCTCAAGTTATTGTTCATCTGCTTGGGACCATGTATGGGCCGATCCATGGCCCGGCTTCTCTGCTCAAAATCCTCCTGTCCCCTCTTACCGAGGCCACACGCAGGTCGGCAAATTATCGCCCTCCGGCGACCTTGTGGAGTTCTGCGTATATTCAGGCAATTGCCCTCCTAGGTGGGGCTTTGCATCCGGAACATCCCGGTGTAGTGTGTGTTCTCGGGTCAAGTTTGGTCGCGAATGACCAGTTTCAACTACTGCTCGGCCACTCACTGATACTCGATATTTTCTTCGACCATCTGTATTCGCTTTCTCCAGATGGTTCCTTGACGCCGGCAATGGTGCGATGGTTCGAACCCCATTTCGTCGTCCCGCGACACGTTCTTGGGTTCCTCGGGCAGCTTATCATAGATGCTCAGGAGGACAGAGCCACCCTTCTCATATCGGTTTTGATGGCCGTCAAAACTCCAGCGCTCGTAATGGCTGCTGCCCGGGAGCTCATCGAGCTTGATTCCCATGATAATCAGCTCGTGGAAGGCTTGCTCTTTAGGCTGCATGTACACGCAGGATGTTTGGTTGTCAAATGGTTCCTCCGGTCGTCTGCCGCGGATTTGCCATTAGACGACTGTCGCTTGCTTGCAGAGCTTTGCTCTACCTGCATTGCTGCTGGCAAGCGACAACTCTCTCTTTTGACAAGTGACGAGCGTAGATTCAAGCTCAACGGCTGGAGCTGGTTCGAAATTCTAACGGTTGTGGACGCGGCCTTGGCGCGGCTGCCTCTGAGTCCAGTGTCGACTGCGCTCGAAGAACAGATGTCAGACTTGAAGGAATCATACCCCGACCTGTTCGTGCCCGTCCAAGCCCTCACTCAGGCAGGCAGCGCAAACCCGGGGCTCCAATGGCTCCAACTCGGTCGACCCGGTTCCCAGGCCTGATTGAATGTAGTATGGCCGTATATCTTGTTACTTGCGATCTGAATACTCCAGGATAGTGTACTAAACCGGGCAACAATGAAGTCGAACCAAACACGCCGAAACTTTAACCTGCGCTCTTTCCCGTTGAGGGGCACAGGTTTATGCAGACTGTGATATCTTAGGAACCGCGGGAGCGCCGACGTGCGACGTTCGCGATTCATCTTGAAGTCGCCAATCAATTTTGTGTTCTGCCGTTGAGCTCGTAACTTCTCAGTGTGCAGCCCATACTCGGGATCCCTGTGCCGTTTACTAAAAGCGATTTGACTTCCCTCGATCCAAGCCAATCCAGTGACATGACAAATCTTCCGAGCCAAAAAGATTGACCTCCGAAGAGGTTGTATGGCTACGAATATGGGACCATCTTCACCACATTCACGCATTAGGCGATCCATGTTTCTCTCCGAAGAGGTAGTTGACTCCCGAAAAGGTTTCGTGGTTACGAGTGTTTGGCATGTCAAACCGATTCCCCACTGTCGCGCACGAAGCGGACACGCACCGATGTTCCGTACTGAAACCCTGACCCGATCACCAGAGTTTTGTCCCGTGTGCGGCGCGCGGGTTCGGCGGGAAAAAATAAATGAACATCTCTGTATAATCCTCTCTCTGGGGCTCGACCCGGTACCAGCTCAGTACTCCTGTCAAAACCGGTCAAAGCGTGTGCTCGCACTGAACCCCAGACCCGATCATCAGAGTTTTGTCCCGTGTTACGGGAGAAAATCAATAAAGCTCTGTCTTTATATGATTATCTTGCCAGAGCTTTCGAGAGGCAATTACATAAACGGTTCTCAACTTGAACCGTGGGAAGGCATCACTGATCATTGATGGTATCATCACTCGTCTGTTTTTTTAACTCTTTTCTAAATTCAACTCGTTTTGCATCGTTCAGCTCTTTATAGTGTTTCTTTAAACCTTCCGCCATACCAGTTGTTGTGGAAAATCTTAGATTTGAACCCATCCACTGCTCGTCATCAATCCGAGCAGTTTACATAAACAACGAAATGCGGCCATGTAGTCTCTTATAAACAGACGCTATAACATTATCAACTCGTACCTCGTTTATTGTAGCGGCCATTTTAGTTAAACCAAATGCTCATGATGGTCCCTACTCAGACAGTCATGTCGCAGGAGCTATAGGATGGCTCAAATTTCGTTTCAATGGCCCAATTTGCCTCCCCGCCCCAAATCTAATCGAGCCGCTCGCATTCGGGGAGGGTTATAAAAAAGTCACAAGTGGGTCGTTTGCGTTGAGGGGCAGTACCAGGATCGCCACCACACGCGTACCCGTCGCTCGCCGTCTTGCTGTGCGCATTTAAACGTAAGTTCCAGGAGCGAGTATACCCGCCGTCATCCATGAGGTCTAGATCTGAGGCCTGGCAACAATCCTGGCAACGGGATTGCAAGGGCTGAAACTAGTGTTCAGAACTCTTACACCCTGCGCTCAGTACACCAATATTTCTCCAGAGGAAGTACGGAATAGTAACACCGGTGGCCGAGTAGTCGGTCAGAAACTAGTGCATCTGGCCAACTATTCAGGAGCGTTTGCAATTGCCAGCCCCGTAAGTTTCTGAGCATTTTTTTGGTCGGAAAAGGGACGACATGAGGTTGTTGAGTAGGCAATCTAACATCGAAGACTGACAGCGACCGGAATCGCATGCGCATGAAATGAGCGGGCGCCCCAACACGGTGTTTCGACTTGAACATCGACCCGAATAACACGCACCCACTAGTCGAGTCGCATATCAATTTCAACATCCTACCCACCAAATGCTCTTCTCAGGCTGTGGAACAGCGTCCATGCAACGAATAGAGTCAGCAACCACGGATCGCCAACGAACTTCAGGCACGCATGGTCGTGGGCAGTCATTCCGCACGCGGGGTCCGCAGGATTTGGAATGTCGCTATGCTGGAAAATCGTGGCATAGACGTAGTATAGTCGCGTTGATTGGGGGCTTCCGTAGCAGAGGGACTCCGGGCACGCCGTCGAGCAGCCGCCGCATGCGCATCTCGGGGCCATCCCCGTCCCCGCCCTCAAACGGTCGGATGCCCACGAGGCAGCGTCGGTCGACACACCGGTCGCATTGTGAGGCATAATCGCGCTCCCGCATGGCCTTCTCCCGCTGCGTGCGCGCGCGCGAAATCGCATCAACCTCGCCCACCGCTGGCGGCGCGTTCCGCAGCTTGACGCGGTTCCACGTCCCACCGAAGGCGACTAGCGGGAAGCGGTCTGGGCTCATGGCGAAGAGGCTGCCCGTCTCCTCCACCATCCCGATGTACGCGGACTCGAGGTGCGGCAGCTGGTCCATCGAGGTCGTGGGGGTGAGCTTGGGGAGGATGGTGGACAGCTGCGGGCGCGGCTGGAGGAGCACGAATGTATTTGGGGGGTGCTGCGTGGGTATCCGCAGGACGTCGAATATCGCCACACTAAAAGTATTTTAGAGACAGTCATGAAATAACCGAATAGACGCACATCGGGTTGCTGAATTTGTATACCCAGAGAACCGAGTCGGATCCGGAATGCCGCTTGGCCTCGCCCCGGGCTTTGAAAGAGATGATTTCGCCGTTGGGGAGGCTTTGGATGTAGGCGGCGTCCTTGGTATTCCGGTACGACGCCTGGAGGACGTTGTCTTGGTTGTTCGGCCCGTAGGTCGAAAACGAGAGGTCCTGCACCTCCAGCGGGGTCCGGTGTTTACCCGACGGTCTCGTGTGAATGGTGATATGGTAGTCTGCGTGCGGGTCACAACGGTTTCCACCGCAGGTTATGAACGCACCTGTTCTGCCAATGAATACCTCCGTCGGCTTGGATATCTGGGGCTTGGTCCCGTCGAGCTCGTCCAAATCTAGTTCCTCGTCACGCAGATCCTCGAACGGATCCCAAGGGCACTCGGAGTCGATCGTGGCCTTGATGGTCCCCGTTTCTAGCTCCACGACCAAAAGCGATGTTTCCTTCCGCCCCACAAACACCCGGTGATCATCCGCGGCGGCAAAGCTGAATGGAGACATGTCGACAAGCTCGGACACGGAGAACGGGAAGCGCTGGAGCGGGCTGGAGGGTGTCGCCATGACATAGATATCGCCCGACTGGGGTTCTATAATGTATTCCTCCTGGAATGCGACGTCGTCTGGGTCGTCCAGGTCGTGGTCGATGTGTCTCGTGCGAACGAGGGGCGCCAGCGTCGCCGGCTGCGCGACACTCCTGCTCGATGATGCAAACGATGCCATGGACCAGAGGGTGTGGCCCGTCGTCCGGTTGAGGGCATGGAACTTGCCGTCGACCGAGGCCACCAAGACGATGTCCAGCAGCTCCGAGTCCCCTAGTGCATCCGAAGTGGGGCTGTCCCGCTTCGCTGCTGGCCCAGAATGCGACTGGATGTTGTCCGTGTGGGTGGTGCGGAGGTTGACTATCTCTGCGCAGCATGCGAGGATGAGGGTGAACGGAAGGGCCGTGAAATAGAATGAGGGCGCCATGATGTCGGTGTTGAAAACGAGCACACTATCTAGGACATGAGGTATATATGGCTCCAGTAGTAGCGTTGCATCTAGAGATACTGAACTGGACATGAGATTTTCATCTGATGCAACGTGGGCGTACGTGGCGACACGACTGGGGTTTTGGGCGCTTGTGTGGGCAGATATATACAAGATATAAGGCGCTGGACTTGATATGAGCCTAGGGCTTAAGGTGTAAAAGGCCCTGACGGAGCAGCTGAGAGGCGCGGGCTGAGAAGGACCGGTAAAGCTTGACCGGTTGACCACCTGGTATTTCAATGTCCTAAGTTGAGAAGGGTTGAGATAGGTGATCTGTACATACTTATGAATACCTTGTCGAGCTCTTCAGCTTGGTCAAGCTTATCTCCAGGCGGATCGGGGGAGGTCTACCAAGGTACAACCTTTTCCAATGTCCGCTAGTGCAACTCCTCTGGAAATGAGTCTGGGTCTGATATTAGAACTCAACAATAGACCCTGGTCAGATTTCCTTAGACACAGTGATTTACCCTCGCGTTTAAGCAAGGGACACCGCTAGAAACTTGGGCGTCGGAATACTGTAAGCCGACCAAGCGCACATATAAGAAGCGTGGAGTGGGGTGGATCAAGGCTGGAGCAAGAACCAAGGTCACAAGAACGGTGTCGGTTCTTAGCAAGGCCCTTGGCTCCGTTTCCTGCGAAGAGGGTCCAAGTTACTTCATTGGACAGCATTCACTGGTTGACGTCCGACGAGGAGGGTGTGTCCTGTTCGCTTGGGACCGCCTTTTCTGACAACAACCAAGTTTTTCTGGGCTATGGAAGACCAGGAGTAGGCTGGGAAAGCGTCAAGCAGATGCCAAACTGAGAGCCACGGATTCGTGCCCTAGCTGGGCTGAGTTGGCCAGGCCCAGAACGTTCGAAAAGAAGCCTGAAGCGTTCAGTACACAGACCAACACACCGATTATCTCACACAGTCTCACACTGCTTTTTGGATTTCTGTCATTCGCAGCCTGCTACCTCCTACTAGAGCTTTCAAGCGCTCTCGACTGCCCCCACTACATCGCGACCCAAATATCTCTTGGTAGATCCAATTACGGCGCCCCCTTGCGGGAATGACTGAATGGCGCCCTTATTCTACTTCACGGCGTTCCTGTTCACCCTCATCCTCGCATGCTGCGCAGAGATAGTCAACCTCCGCACTGCCCACACGAGCAATGTCCAATCGCTTTCTGGGCCAGCAGCGAAGCGGGACGGCCCAACTCCGGATCCACTAGGCGACTCGGAGCTGCTGGACATCGTCCTGGTGGCCTCGGTCGACGGCAAGTTTCATGCCCTCAACCGGACGACCGGCCACACCCTCTGGTCCATGGCGTCGTTTGCGTCGTCGAGCACGAGCGTCGCGCAGCCGTCGACGCTAGCGCCCCTTGTTCGCACGAGACACCTCGACCACGACCCGGACCTCACGGACGACGGCGCATTCCAGGAGACGTACATCATAGAGCCACAGTCGGGCGATATCTATGTCATGGCAACGCCTTCCAGCCCGCTCCAGCGTTTTCCGTTCTCCATGTCCGAGCTTGTCGACATGTCTCCATTCAGCTTTGCCGCCGCGGATGATCACCGGGTGTTTGTGGGGCGGAAGGAAACGTCGCTTTTGGTCGTGGAGCTAGAGACGGGGACCATCAAGGCCACGATCGACTCCGAGTGCCCTTGGGATCCGTTCGAGGATCTGCGTGACGAGGAACTAGATTTGGACGAGCTCGACGGGACCAAGCCCCAGATATCCAAGCCGACGGAGGTATTCATTGGTAGAACAGGTGCGTTCATAGTCTGCGGTGAAAGCCGTTTTGACCCGCACACATAGACTACCATATCACCATACACACGAGACCGTCGGGTAAACACCGAACCCCGGTGCAGGTGCAGAACCTCTCGTTCTCGACCTACGGGCCGAACAACCAAGACAACGTCCTCCAGGCGTCGTACCGGAACACCAAGGACGACGCGTACATCCAAAGCCTCCCCAACGGCGAAATCATCTCTTTCAAAGCCCGGGGCGAGGCTAAGCAACATTCCGGGTCCGACTCGGTTCTCTGGGTATACAAATTCAGCAACCCGATGTGCGTCTATTCGGTTATTTCATGACTGTCTCTAAAATACTTTTAGTGTGGCGATATTCGACGTCCTGCGGATACCCACGCAGCACCCCCCAAATACATTCGTGCTCCTCCAGCCGCGCCCGCAGCTGTCCACCATCCTCCCCAAGCTCACCCCCACGACCTCGATGGACCAGCTGCCGCACCTCGAGTCCGCGTACATCGGGATGGTGGAGGAGACGGGCAGCCTCTTCGCCATGAGCCCAGACCGCTTCCCGCTAGTCGCCTTCGGTGGGACGCGAAACAGAGTCAAGTTGATCGAGGCGCCGCGGGACACGCAGCCGCTGGCGGGCGAGCTTGCTAGCGAGGTTGATGCGATTACCCGCGCGCGCAAACAGCGGGAGAAGGCGATGCGGGAGCGCGACTACAGTTCGCAGGACGACCGGTGCGTCGACCGGACGTCGCTGTGGGCCGACCGCCGCTGCCTCGTGGGCATCCGACCGCTTGAGGGTGGAGACGGGGACGGCCCCGAGATGCGCATGCGGCGGCTGATCGATGGTGTTCCCGGCGTTCCCCCGCCGCCGTGGGAGCCCCCGGTCAACGCCAATAAAGGCCTGGACGCGCCGGTGGACAGCGGCGGGAACGGGTCCGCTGACCGTCCGTTTCCTGGGAATGCTTCGCAAGTTGCAATGAGGGATCGGGCGACTGAGGACGGCTTGCTTTGGCAGGGTGTGGCGTTCGCGCTCGTGCTTGGGGCTGTGAGTCTGTGGTTCGGGGTGGGGAAGGTTCGGGGGCGGACGAATGGCGGTTCCCGGGTCAGCTTTGAAGCGCTCAATTCCACGAACGCACGTCCTGCGTTGGCGGAGCCCGTCCCCTCGGCTCCTCTCCCAATAGAGGCCAGCTCTTCGACGGAGACCATGCCCTCGCCTGGTCCGCCGTCCCCTCAAATTATAACAACGAAAAAATTACCAGCGCTCCCGCCTGATGCCGACGACGGGGATGACAGTGATCGCGATGGGGACGGGGATGGGGATGCGTCTGCGCTGCCAGGCACGAAACGCAAGGGACGCAGAGGGAAGAGAGGCAAGAAGAAGAAGCCGGGGGTTGCGGGGATTGTGGATGAGGGGAACGATGCTGATCCTGGCGAGAAGGAAAACCAAAAGGAAAACGGCGTGGTGCAGCACGGCGATTTGCTCTCGCCGTCCGGCCTGTCATTCACCGTCAGCACGCCCGTACCATCGCCGGCCGTCGAGCCCTCGCTGGTGGTTTCCGACCATGTTCTCGGCGAGTTCCTCCGCTCTTTGCAGTCGTTTTGAGGTACTCATCTGTTGTTGTAATCAGGCTACGGCTCTCACGGGACTGTTGTGTACCGCGGGTCGCTACAAGGGCGCGCAGTTGCCGTCAAGCGGCTTCTGCAGGACTTCGTAACGCTCGCGTCGCGGGAAGTGAGCATCCTGCAAGAGAGCGACGACCACCCCAACGTCATCCGGTATTACTACCAGGAGGCGCACGCCAACTTCCTGTACATCGCGCTCGAGCTATGCCCCGCGACGCTCGCGGACCTGATCGAGACGCCGGACCGCGAGGCGTGGCGGGACATCGCGATCGCGTTCGAGCCCAAGCGCGCGCTGCGGCAGATCGCGGGCGGGTTAAGGCACTTGCACGGGTTGAAGCTTGTGCACCGCGATATTAAGCCGCAGAACATCCTCGTGTCGGCCGGCGCAGTCCGGGGCGGAGTCAAGTCGTATAGGATGCTGATCTCGGACTTTGGGCTGTGCAAAAAGCTGGACGTCGACCAGACGAGCTTCCTGCCGACTTCGCACGGCGCGATGGCCGCGGGGACCGTTGGCTGGCGCGCGCCGGAGATCCTGAGGGGCGACGTGAAGCTGGACGAGCTGGGGTCGTCGGCGGATAACGCGTCGGTGTCGTCGCAGGGGAGTGTGGCGTCCGGCGCGTCGGGCGCGACGGCGGGGAAGCGCACGCGCCTGACCAAGTCGGTGGATATATTTGCGCTGGGGTGTCTATTCTTCTACACGATGACCAATGGGGGGCATCCGTTTGGGGATCGGTTCGAAAGAGAGGCTAATATTATGAAGGGGACGAAGAACCTTGAGGGGCTCGAGCGGTTTGGGGAGGAGGGGCAAGAGGCTGTGGATTTAATCGCCGCCATGGTCCATGCAGAAGCGCCAGAACGGTGCGCTACATTTTGTTTATTCTCAGACGGGCTCATTCTGATCCTATTTACAGACCGGATACGACGACGATTCTTTTGCATCCGTTCTTCTGGGACCCGGGCAGACGCCTGACCTTCCTGCAAGACGCGTCTGACCGCTTCGAAATAATGACGCGGGACCCAAAAGACCCGTACCTCCTCGTCCTGGAAAAGGGCGCGCTTGGTATCGTGGGCAACGACTGGCTTTCGCGCCTCGATCGACTCTTTATCGAGAATCTCGGAAAGTTTAGAAAATACGACGGGAGGTCGGTGCAGGATCTGCTGCGTGCGCTTAGGAACAAGGTGTGCCTCTTGTCGTGCTTTGTGTTCTTCGATGTTAATTGTGTGTGCGCAGAAAAACCACTACCAAGACCTGCCGGACAACGTCAAGCGGCATCTGGGCCCGATGCCAGAGGGGTTCCTCGCGTACTTCACCCGCCGGTACCCCCGGCTCTTCTTGCATGTGCATGCGGTCATTGGGGACACATCACTACGGACCGAGTCGATGTTTAGATCGTATTTCGAGCTCCATGACTGACTTCGGCTTCCACCCCCTCCCCTGCTACAGTATCTTGCTATCGTCCGCATGCACACAACGCACATCACCGCATTATTTTATTTCACCTCCCTCATCTGTACTCATCTCACCTGTATTTCTGTCGTACGTACTATTGGCTCTCTCTACACTCACCCCCCGCTTTATTTTTTACATTATCGCTCGTTGTATGTACGCTTGTATGCTTTTTGGGGCGGAAACCACTCACGGACTTTCAGGAATCAGAATACATCAGAATTGTTCGCTGCTTTGCTTTTGCGGGAGTTGCTTTGCCCATTTGGTTGCTATCAGTTGCGTCGACGCTTCTTCCTTCTTTTATATCTGGAGTGGGTTGACTGAGATGATGTACCAGAAACACGACGACCAAAGCCTATCACTGCGAATCTCGAAGATTCACGACCATTCTGATTGCCGATAGCTGTGGATCGCGATGTCTGGATGTCTTGCTTCGATGGATGTTCGTCTATGTTCGTCTATTCTCGTCTATAGCCATGCTTTGCTCAACGTTCAACCGTTGATGGGACTCTGTGCGTTGCTTTGCTATATGGTGTTGAGCAGGTTGCGCCTTGTCTTGTCTTGCTCCGCTCGAGACCGAGATGTGCTCTTGGTTACCTGGTATCAAATCAATTTGGCACACAAGTTGTTGTACGGGTTGTTACCCAGGTGGTGAACATCATGACTAGTAGGCGGGGGCCTGGAAGAGGTTCGGTCGACGTTTAGCTTCGCCTCCCGCTACGATGACCATTATGTACCACTGGATGGTATTGTTCTTCTTCCCAATGGGCGCCCTGGCGGCCTTCATCGTAGACGATTCGTATGTCGCAAGCGAGCCTCGGCGTTCGGCCACTGATCTGCCGACAGCACCAAGCCGGCGTTGACCTGCGAGCCATTCCTTATCCAGTGGCAAGGCGGGAAAGGTGAGCTCGATTTTGTCAGTTTACGGCCGGCAGATCTGACCCCAGTGAATCAACGAAGCTCCCTGGACATTGGTGCGTTTAGGGGTCACGTAACTGCTACCTGATTGGTTTGTTGACGTACTTTTTTTTTAGAGGTTGGTGCTTTGCAGACGGCTCAACTTCGAGTACTAAATTGAACTTCGCCATCCAAGGGTTCTTCAAGCCAGTGATTCCGCAGTCTTGGAGAATCTAGGGACACTCAAGGTCACGTCATTTAATTGGAATGTTGATCTTGCGGCTGGTAAATACTTTCATGCCCTTTCATGTCGAGCCTAAGGGCCCTCCAGGCACATCGGTCGTCATCCAGATGCAAGATTCTTTGGGGGCGACCGCGACTTCGAAAATTTTGACGATTCAGGCAGGATGTAAGTTTGTTTGCATCAAGAACGAGTGCCGGTATTTTAACTGGACCTAGCCACGGACTGCACCCTGAGTACCGTTGGGAATCAGCAGACGACAACGATCTTCACCCGGGCAACAACCTCCATCCGGGCAACAACCTCCACTCGGTCAACAACCTCGACGTTAACGACGCCGATCCCACCAACTGCCTCTACCGCGCCGTACGTCCAGTACAAATCAATAGAATAAATGCAAAATAACGCTGTTTAGACCAACGTCCTCCACAGGTGCAACAAACCCGGAGTCAGCGACGTCCATCCAGTCCCAAACAGCGCAGCAGAGTTCGAGGTCCGTCGTATTGTTTACTAGTCATGCGCTCATATGGATTCCCTTTTCCCAGTCTATCATTGGTGGTCGTTCCTCCATCCACAAGCGCTCAGGGCCCGCCATCTGCCAGCGCTACGTCGGACCCGACAGCCCCAAACTATGGTGTGTTTTACGTGTGTTATCCCGCTCAGCTATTTATCTATCACAGCAGTCGGCAGTTATACGCGGTAAGTAATTCATCGACTAGCACGCCGTACTATCCCATTCTAATCGGCGCCTGCAGCTCGGACACGGACACGGGCGCCTACTCGACAACCTCACCAGAGGCCGTGAGTGCGCTCAATAGCCCAGACTCAGCCCCAATCGGCGTCATCCTCGGCACCCTGATCCCCGGCCTGTTCCTGCTGCTCTTAGTCGGTGTCCTGCTTTTCCGACGCCGGCGAAGAAGGGCGTCGACGGCCGGTATCGAAGAGCTCGCCTACGGAGGTACGTATGCATCAAATTAAACGACCCAGTTACTAACATTTTTCGAAGAAGAGCCCAAGTGGTTCATGCAGCCGGCGTACCGCCCCTCCCCAGCGCCAACGGAGGCGACCCGGGCCGTCTCATATGGCTTTCAAAGCTCCGGGTCGTATCGCACACGCCCGCCATCCTCTTTGCCGAGCCCGTCCGCGGCATCGAGCGACTCGGTGTCGCGGTTCGAGCGATCGTCTTTCGCAATTCCCGAGCTTTCTTCTAATTCTGGTCGTTAGCTTGGGTCAGCCTTCCTGGCCGAGCGAGAACCTGGAGGCGCGGATGCACGCGTTCAGATTTCCGATAGCTCCTGTAGAACCGCTGTAGAACCGACGCCGCCTCCGGCTTAGATGCTACTCTCAGTGAATTATTGAAGGACCGAGTCGGCCTTCCAATTGTATTGCTGTTTGTATCTTGATTCTCATACCTCGGGGATAAAATTTATCTTCGTTCTCGACCGTCTTGTCGATCGTTACTTTTTCCTGAGGGATAAGTACCAGTCCACTCCTTTATCCACACCCAGGCGAATAATGAATCAACGCTTAACTAGACTCATATAAGTCTCAATGTTTTCCTCGGCGGCCCCCTTCCAACTTGTTCCTTCCATCTGACAGGCCCACGACTCGCTTTTCCAAGTCGCAGCCAGGATTCCATGGATGGTCGCCTGGACTAATTAGACCAGGTCCTACGACGAACCCACCGTTGGCCGCAGAAGGGAGGGAAGATGACGGTACGAGGGAAGATGCCGGCGCGACGGAGAGGTGGCTCGGACGCTGCCGCGGTGGCGGCTCACGTTTGAAGAGATTTTTTTCTGCATCCCAGACGCCGTCACCCCTCAGCACCCAATCCTGCCAAGGTACTTGCGAAAGCGAGACTGTCTGGGCGGCGAAAGGGTGGAACCCACGGACGCGCGCTTCGTGTATCAAAAAGGTGGCGGGAAAAGGTGCGCGATGGTCCCTTATATCCAGCGCTATTGCCTTTCAGTGAAATATTGCCAGCTCACGCATGCCGGAGTGGTTAACGAAGACGAAGCGCCCTAGCTACGTCTGTGAGCATACTTTCAACGCCACGGCGAGGACTCCAAGCTCACATCGAGCATAAATCGTACAAAAAAGGCGTCGCCGTGAAACTGGCAGCGGTGCGTGGGGCACATTGTTACCGCGTTTCGGGACTCGTGCGCGCCTGATTTCGCGGCCCATGGAATCCAATCGCGCCGCCGCAAGTTGGCCCACTGGATCAGGAGCAATTGAGCAATCCTAGAGGAGAATAGCGAGCGTACGGTAGTTCGAGCCTCGGAAAGCGGGATTATACGGGCGTGGTCCACGGTTTGGCTTCCGCAGACCACACACCTTGGGTCGCCGAGGAACAAATCCCGGGAATTAATTTAATTTAATTACAATTCGAAGACGGTAGTTGTTGAGACGTCTGAGATGGGACGATCGTCCAATGAAAAACCCTCGACAGGTGTAGAGAACGGAAGCGAGAATAGTGCGATGTCCGTTGACAATGACATGGAGGAAGTAGGAAAGGGGCTAGAGCCTGAAGCTGTCACAATCAAGCGCCGGATCGGGCTCTACTAAGTACAAATAAAGAAATAAAAGGCCACTTGAAAAGAGAATTATAATGATTTATATGATACCAGGCACCGCGTCCTTCAGGTGCTCCTTCTTCAAATGGCGCACATGCGCGCCGCACGTTCTACACTCCCGGTCCTTTTTCTCGAATGAACTCTCAGCGTACCCACTTCCCGCCATCGGAGGGTGCCTGTCGCCGTGGTATGCTTTGTCCCCATCCCCGTCTAGGTAGCTTGGAGTGGACAAGCAATAGCTAACGCCAAAGTTCGATGTCGGGCAGCGGCACGTTCCGGTTGGACGGTCGAAGTACGGTATACCTGTAGTAAATCAGAATAAAAACGGGAATTCAGATGCGCGGTCGACGGTGCTACCTTGGTTCTGCGGGTGCGTGCAATCTTTGCAGATCGTCCAATCGCATGCCGTGCAATGTTTGAACTTGTCTCCAGCATCTGGGGTGTTTTCATCTTCCTCCTCCTCAACCCGAGGCGGCACCCCTCGGAAGCGGCGGAAACACCCATCGCACGCCTCGATAGGTTGCGGGTTCCGCGCGCGCTCCGCCCATACAACTTTTTCTATAGCGGTGATGCTGGCCATCGGGGATCCAGGGCCGCTGTGTTTTTTCATCATCTTGTCGACTTGGTGAAGTATCGCAGGTTTGGTGCAGACGCTGCGCTTCAAGTTGTGCTGCTTCCAGTCTTTTTTCTGGCATTCCACTCTAAGGATGGGGTTTACCCACGACCTGTGTAAGTATACATCGTCACGTAAGAGCAGTAGCTACGATCCACGGAGAGAAATAGCAGGGGAGTTAAAATCTTGATTCTTGGCTGGGCTGGAGTCTCTGCAACTCACATGGTTTTCTGACATTGCGAGCACCGTAATGGCCGCCGGGGCTCCTCCTTACAAACGTGGCAGCGTGCCATGGGAAATCAAAAGAGATGTGGGTCCGGTTCTTTGTTCGGTGTTTGAGCCTGTTTGAGCGGCGAAGCCTTATAGATGAGGCTTATTTGGTTCAGGAAATTGATGTTTATCACGTGTGCGCGTTCCCGTTCTGTGTTCCGGGACTTCCCGGGCCCGGACCTTGACGAAAAGAGCGCTTTGGCGCCCCGGCACTTCGACTAAGGTACTGTCGTGGCGCTAAATACGTGGTCCACGTCCTGGGGCGCTAAGATCCTGACGGAGTTTAAAAAGGCTTCGGACACACCTGGACACGCGATTTTATAAAGAGAGAGATAGTTGTCCGAGCACTCGTTCAATTTCGTTGCTGCTTGTCCTGGGAGCTCGAATTGGTGCCGACATCCGGCTTCCAGTGCGCCAGTCAATTTTGAGCACAATCGACCCGTGGGCCGCGACCCGGATTGCCATTAAAGTCTCTTGTGAGCTCTTCAAGTGAGGCGGCTCAGGCTCTAGTTTCCTGCTGGGCCCCTGCTCTGAATTTCCGCAATGCCCGTCTCTTTCTGTCCAAGAACGATCAACAGCCCCTTTACAGCCCTTAACACTGGATTGTGACTCGGCAGCGCGTCCGCGAAGGCTCCGAACGCCTTTTAAAAGTTTCAAACTAAGTTACACCACAAAACGTCTGGATCCCCCGCTATGATCGTGTCCTCACTAACCAAATCCGAGCGCAGCCAGCTCGCGCGCAAAACGGTCAACCAGCACATCCCCGCGGTCCTCCAAGCTTCCGCGCGCGCGCGCGCTGGAGTGCGCACCTCCAAGCTCCTGCGCGACCCCGCGCCCGCTCCCATCCATCGTGGACCCCAGCAGCCCCCGACGATCCGGGTCGTCGCTGCCGACACACTCGAGGCCGCGTTCCCGCTGTGCACCGACGGCCGCGGCGCGGTCGCCCTGCTCTCGATGGCGTCCGAACTGCGCCCCGGCGGCGGGTTCCTCGCAGGCGCGAGCGCGCAGGAGGAGAGCCTCTGCCTGCGCACGACGCTCTACGCGGGGCTGCATGACTCGTTCTACAGACTACCCGAGCGCGGGGCCGTCTACACACCCGACGTGTGCGTCTTCCGGGGCACGTACGGTGACTCCGATGCGCCGCCGCACAATCCCGCGGCAGTGAACTCCGTGGCGGCGTGGTGGTTCGCGGACGTCATCTCGTGCGCGGCGGTGCGGGGGCCGGACGTCGACGCGGCGGGGCAATACGCGGACGCGGCGCAGCGCGACCTCATGCGCGAGAAGATCAAGTGCGTCCTGCGCGCGGCGGCGGCGCACGGCGTCCGCCGCCTCGTGCTCGGTGCGTTCGGGTGTGGCGCGTTCGGCAACCCGCCCGCAGAGGTCACGGCGCTCTTCCGCCGTGTGCTGTTTGGGCGCGAGGGCCGCGGCGGCGGCGAGTTCACGGGCTGCTTCGACGAGGTGGTGTTCGCCATCAAGGGCGGGCGCATGGATACGTTCCCCGCGTTCAAGGCGGGTTTGGACCCCGATTGACTATGCCGCGCGCGCACCCAATGTACTGTAATTAGAGAATGTACTAGTATCACGACTCGTAGCTCGCCTCCGCGCGGGCGCGCACGCCCTCAGCTAAACTACGCGGGTCCACGATCCAAATCGCCGCCGCCTCAGACTCCTGCGCGTCCGCCTCGCGCGCCTCGGAGTCCTCGAGCACTGGCACGCCCACAGCACGCACCTCCCTCAGCAGCGCGCGCACACTCGTCCGGTTCGCCGTCAGCGTCGTCCACCCGCGCGCCGCGCCGCACAGCATGCTCCGCACCGTGTGTGCCGTCAGCCGCCCGTTCGCCCGCGTCGTCGTCGCGCGCTCGCTGCCTGCATTGCGCCGGAAGCCGTTGGTGCTGTACAGCACGGGCTCCGCGCCCGCGGTGTCCGCATCTGTGGCGTCCTGAGCTGTGTCCTCGGCATCTGGCTTTGGCGGCGCCTCCTGCGCGAGGATCCCGCGGCACGTCGCCTCCATTGCGCGGAAAAAAGGCGCGCGCGCTGCCGCTGCCGGGGGCGCCTCGGCGTCCTCATCCCCCGCGGGGTACACGCCCACCGGCAGCAGCGGGATAAACTCCGGGGCGTAGCGCGACGCCGCCCAGAAGCGCGCCTCTGCGTCCGGGTCCGCGGCGGGCGCAAACAGCGCTGCTGCGCGCTGCTTCTCAGCAGGCCCACCAATCTTGCCCACAATGCGCTCGAAGCGCGCGCGCGCCTCTTGCGTCGTCCAAAATCGGAGCGTACCCGGGGGCAAGCGCGTGCGCAGGACATGGAAGAACGCGCCATTTGCCATCTCCTGGAGCATCTCCTGCATGATCTGGCTCGTGAGCGCGCGCGCCTGCGTCGCGGGGACGAAGCGGCGCTGCGCGGCGGCGACGGACGGGGGGAGCGGTGCGTGCGTGAGGTCCGAGACGAGCGCGATGAGCACGGAGAGGTCGAGGTTTATGTGCGCGGTGGGGGCGAGCGGGGCGGGGGTGAGAGGGCGCGGCGGGGCGGGAAGGGCGCTGGGGGGGCGGTCGCCGAGCTGCACGTCGATGCCGAGGGCGCGCAGGCCCGCGAGGGTCTGCGCGATGCGCGGGTCGGTTGTGGACTCACGCAGGCGCGTGAGACG
The DNA here is from genome assembly GCA_029378255.1 of Mycena rosella. Classification (NCBI taxonomy): domain Eukaryota; kingdom Fungi; phylum Basidiomycota; class Agaricomycetes; order Agaricales; family Mycenaceae; genus Mycena; species Mycena rosella. The sequence goes on along the minus strand of JARKIE010000010.1, from coordinate 99,739 downwards.
CATCGTCACCTGGGGCGCGTCCGTGGGGTGCGCGTGTGCGGCTGCGGCAACGAGGCCGCGGCCCATCCGCAAGACGGAGTTGTCGAATTCGGTCTGCGCGAGGGTTGGCCCGTCGGTGTCGTCCGAGTCCGAGTCGGTTAGATACGAATCGATCTCGCGGAACTCTGCCATGAGTCGGGCGTTCTTTATGCTGGGGATCCGTGAGACGAAGGTGGAATAGGTTGGCTAGTAAAACACACGTATTGACCCGGATCCACCGCCGGCCGCTATCCGCCACAACGTCCACCTTCACGGGGATCGTCTTCTGTGCCAGAACAGTGGGCGCAGGCGGAAAAGATTTGAAGATGGACACTATCGGCTGCGGGGCGCATAGAACCTCGTGGTAGACCGCGATCAAGTACGGTGCATTCGTGGACAACGGGGCCAAGTTTGCGCAGTCGGGGTCATTGAGGAACTAACTGAAGTATCAACACAAAGCCTGAGAACGAGACTACTTGGAATGTACACCGCAGACCAACCCTTTCTAAGACATCCAGGTCAATTTTGAGGGCGTCCCGGAGCTGCTTGAGGCCCGGGATGTTCTCCTGTTGTAGCCATTGTGCGTCGTCCGTGGAGTCTGCGCCTGACTCGAAATCGGTGGAGGAATCGAGGATGGGAGGGCGGGGTGCCAATGGACGGAAATCGGCAAGGGACTCGTGGATAGAGCGCAGACTCGACTTTAGGAGATGCAGCTCTGGATGCGCAGCGGAGGACATGATGGTCCGGTCAAAGCGACAACTTTCAAGCATGTCCTTTCCGGGAATTGATCCCTAACTGTTTTTCCTTGCCGAGCTCCAGCCGGGACTGACCAGAAATAATGTCAGCCACTCAGCCCTATATATTCAAAAAAATACTGTCAGCCACCTCAAAACGCATCTTGTCTTCTACTCCCACCCCACCCTCTCTTCACCGACACTATGCACGCATCCACCCTCATCCTCCTCCTCCTCTGCGCAACCGCTGCTCACGCCTACCCTACCGCGCCCGCGCCCAACAGCCCCGCCCTCGGCGTCGCAGCCCGCTCGGACCACATGCTCCCGCCCGCGCCAGTGTCCATCCTTATGCCCATGCCCATGTCCGAGGCTGTAACCAACACCGCCGGCCGCGACCCCCACGCACCCGTCGAGAAGCGTCAGATCCACAACGCGGACTACCACGCCAACGGCCCGCCGCCAGCCCTCAACCCCGCACCCGCGCCCGCTCCCGCTTCCGCACAAGAGGGCCCCCCTGCCGCCGCCGCTCCTGCCGCCACCGCCGCACCCTCTGAGCCAGCCACCAAGGCCGCACGCTCCCTCACCTTCGGCCCCGGGCCCGTCATCCCCCCCTCGAGCGCGTGCAGCAACAACGACGAACACATGGAGGAATCCGGCGCCCGCAAGGTGAACAAGCGATCCACGGACGTCTCCCACCACGCCCTCGCCGAGCTCAAGAAGAACACGCCCGCGATGTGGCCCGGCTGGCGCCGCCGCACCGCCGAGGAGCTCACGAACGCGCACAACCCCGCGCTCGACCACGACGCGCTCACGCGCTGGAGCAGGGAGGAGGTCGTCAGGATGCAGGCGTGGAGCAGGGCGAACGTGGATTGAGGCGTGCTTGATTCTTCAGTGATTGCTTCGTGCTTGATTCTTGGATGGACTTTTTATTGGGTTTATACTTGGGCGTCGTGATTTCTTGTACTTGTACAACAGTCGTTGTGTATACCCGTCCAGTCTTCTATTCCATGGGTGCTTCTTTGGATTGCTACATATCCTGAACGAGAACAGAACAACAAAACGCGAACAGAACGAAGGGGGCTTGATGTCGTATCGTACTTTGAGCCTCCGTCCAAGTTATGCATCCATCGTCTCGTAGTCGCCGGCATTTCTCTGCGTCGAAAGCACAGGTGCACGGCGGGAAGTTCGTGGCCTCGAGCATGTCACCCCGACGCAGAGGCCGCCGCGGGATTCGGGTTCGGCGGGACTGAGGCACGCGAGGTTTGGGTTGCTCTTCGTCGTTGCGAACGCCGAACAGTGCCAGAATCGGTTCGTTGGCGGCGGAAAGCTGGCATCATAAGAGGGAGATTGAAGAGACGGACTCGTCGGACAAGTGGTTTGGGGCCAAGCCCTGTTCGGCAATTCCCGGGCTTGGACACTTGCAGCAACTTTCCACTTCGGGAGCTCTTTCGTCGACAGGCAGCGACAGGCGATGAATGTAGTGTCTGCGACTGCCAGTCCATCCAGCCCACTGGAGTCAGCAACTCCATCTGACTATTGGGCGCCAGGCAATCAACGCAGACTCAAAGTTCAATGAAGCCCATCCACGAGCGGGAGACGGGGGAGCGGGCTCGAGCTTCAACGGCACGACATGCACTTGAATCGAGCTTGAGCCAGCAAGTCGACACGGTTAGATCCTCGACGCTGGCTGGGTAAGCCTTATAGTGCTCGATAAGCTCGCTTCGAACACGAAGCCGCGGCGGAGCAGGGAGAAACGGGCTTTGTGAATACAAGAAGGTGCCGTCCTCCGGCTCGTTGGGCTCTCTCTAATCTACCACTGTCCTTTCTGTACGCCGAAAATCTCACGACTACGCTGCAAACCTATTACTCGTTCGTTCTCGCGAGGTGCGTCTCGCGCGTCTGGCTCTCGTCGCTTCCTACACTTACTGCCCAAGGTCTGCAGCTGACTTATTTCCTCGCGGCGGATCGGTCTGGCCCCTGTCCTTCGCTCTGTATATATACTATTATATTCGCTGCGGGAACAGTTTCTGAACGCGACCCCGCCAAAATGTACCTACTTACCCCCCAGCATAGGGCTGCTTCGCGTAGTCTGCGATATTGAGCGTGCGAGGCGAAGCGTCCCAGGGTCAGGGCGCTCCGCCATGTGATTCCGGATGCTTAGGGAGGAAGAGTGAAGAGACTGTTCATTCATCATTCATTCATACGTACTGGCGGTAAGCACGGGACTATTCAGACTTGCACTTTCTTTCGCTTGTACCATCCGTGAATTTTATTGACGAAGTTATGCAGGGTTGCATGCGAGGCCTCGGGCTCGTGTTTCCGGGGTGATTCAGCTTAAAGATTATTCCCTTCGAGCGGGCCATTCGGAATGAAATTCTCAGTTGGTTCTCGGAGGCTCTATCCCTCCGAGCCGCCCAAAGTAATATCCATATTCTAAGCTTCACCTCTTTCGCTCATAAATTCCGGTTGATCGAGCAAGCCTGGTCGGTTCGAATACAACTGGGGTTAACCTCCGAGGGGTCGCCCTTCGAATGATCTCCGTGATTCTACGATATCGATGAAAGAAGCTGATAACTTTAAGAAGCCCCCGCCGCGCTGCGCCGGCTTCCTTCCTTCTTTATAATCCGCTTCCGAGCAGCTTCGAGTCGTGTCTCCTCGCCAGTCCCTTCAAGATGCCGCCGCAGCGCAATGTCATGGACATTCGATTGAAAAACATCACAGCCTGTTTGACCCCTGCCGTCGCCCTTCTGAACAACCTCCATGACACATTTGGCACCCCTTTTGTCCTCGCGATCTCAAGCTCAGCTCTGGCCTTGATTACCGGTCGGTTTTGATCGAAAACTCGACTACTCTGAGGCGATTTCACAGCTGGTGAAACGGAATAAAGAGGAGTGTGTCAAGCTTATGGAAAGCCTTCACAGTCTTCTCTATGCCATTGTGAATCTCCATATCGCCAACACGGGAAGCCTTCCGCCAGCGACCTTGCATCATCTGGGGGCATTTGCCGAGTATGTTCATCGTAAATTATATTCCTGACGACTAATCTTCTGCAGAACGCTACACCAGATGCAGGCATATGTTGAATCCCCGCAGGATGGAAGTAGGATCAAGCACTTCTTTCGTCAGGGCGAAATGGCCACACTGCTGCAAAATTGTCGTACGGGTTTGCGCCAGGCTCTAGAGGTGTTCAAGGTACGCTTTGTTATCTTCCGAATAGCGGTGTACTCAAACAACGTTCAGATCGAGGCTGGTGTTACTATTTTCGATAGCATTTCTGAGATGCAGGCGAAAGCGGAACTTACGCAAAAGGAACTCCTGGAATTGATTTCAGGACTTTCAGATGGGACGATGTCGGACAAGTCATCCTCGGTAAGTGGATCTTTACAAACTTTGACACAACTCACTATTTAAATTAGATGTACTACAGGCTCAATCATTCGCAAAATAGGTAAGCACTTCATACTCACCATAAAATTCGTACTTATACTTCGTTTATTTAGCTCCAATTCGTTTTCTATGTTGCCGGCAATGCCACAGATATTCCATGGCTGCGAATCCGAACTCACTGAAGTTGTTGACACTCTTAATCAGGAATCTGCCAGGATTGCCATCCTTGGTGCAGGCGGAATGGGGAAGACTAGTCTAGCAAGAGCTGTGCTACACCATCCGGAAATTATGGCCAAATACGAGCACCGTGTCTTTGTGGCTTGTGATTCAGCTACTACTAGGATTGAACTTGCAGCGCAGATTGGGATGCACATAGCATTGAAGCCCGGAAAAGACCTGACAAAATCTGTTGTCCAGCACTTTTCAAGGCTGGGTTCCTATTTTTTAATCTTGGACAATCTGGAAACCTCGTGGGAGCCAAAAGAGTCTTGCAGTGCAGTTGAAGAGTTTCTTTCTTTACTTGCAGATGTGCCACATCTGGGATTGCTGGTAATTTATTCAGTTCGGTTGAAAACAGTCACTAATGTATATCACCAGATTACGATGCGAGGGACTGAAAGGCCAGCTAAAGTCCGCTGGACTCGGCCATTTCTGCAGCCTCTGAAGCCCTTGACCAACGATGCAGCTCGACAGATATTCATCGACATTGCAGATGATTCACATAACAGCGAGGATATTACCCAACTCCTCAATTGGACAGATAATATGCCCTTGGCAGTAAATCTTATTGCCTATTTGCTGGACTATGAAGTCTGTTCCAACATCATGGCTCGCTGGAAGACAGAAAAGACATCACTTCTTTCAGATGGCTATGGGAGAAAATCCAGTCTAGATGCATCTATTGAACTATCACTTTTGAGCCCTCGTATAACTGCATGTCCTGGTGCTCTGGATTTATTGAGGCTTCTTAATTCTCCCAGACGGACTTTCCCATGCTGAGCTTGTGCAAAGCAACCTTCCTATCCAGGATATTTTACTGTGCAGAACTGCATTGCTTAGTACATCTTTGGCTTACAACAATGACCACAAGCGACTGAAGTCTTTTATGCCTATTCGAGAACATATGCAGCATTTCCATCTCCCCACACCACTGCTGATTCACCCTCTGCTCAAGCACTTCCATTTACTTTTGGATCTATATCGGAGACATCAGGGGGCTCACCACACGGCTGTAATAATCAATGAAATAGCTGTGAATCTTGGGAACTTACAGAATGTGCTGCGCTTTGGATTGTATTGTGACAATCCGGATATCACAGACACCATCAACTGTGCAATTTCACTCAACTCTTTCAGTCAATTGACTGGCCGTGGCTATATTACATCAATGGATGAAATTCCCTCGGCTTTTCCTCTGCCTTGTGATCACAGAGTTGAATCCAATTTCATCACCGAAGTGTTCTTCTCGACAATGTACCATCCGGTTGCCGATCCAGAACTCCTGGTTTCTCAAGGAATTTCTCAATAACTTCAATGGTCCTGTCCTCAAGTATAAGCACTCTACATTTCTGCCCTGATTTTGGTCTAACATGAATTTGGCACTAGCTCAATTCCATTCTACGGTTGGTGAACATTATTCTGCCAATCAACATAATGTGTCTGCTGCGACACACCACTTTGAAATGACACTTTAGTTATCAATAACCTCTGGAGATATTGCACAACAGTCCACTGCCTTGATCTATATGGCCTGGGTAAAACATGCTACCGGGGAGTATCATGCTGCTCAGTTGTATGCTTGGGAGGCTCAAAAATCTGCCAGGGCCTCCGGTGTAAGACTTGGTTACAGTCTAGCAAAGGGGAATCACTGTCCGAAGACCCTGGCGGGAGATAAGGCGTGCAAAGTGGTTGCCTGCTGGCAACAACCCTGCTCGAAGGTAGGAATAGTAAGATAGCAAGGGATAGAATAAAGGCTTCTTAGCTGTAAGCCCTTATTCGATAGTGTAGTGTTTATGTGGTGTCGCCTAGTGCGCAGTGCCGCATCTCAGAATGAGTACGGCTTGGCGCGCAGGCGAAGGCTTGTAGTTCAGAATCGCCTATGCTCTCTCGGAGGTACTCGACGAGACTGCTTGGAGTTACTCAACAAGTAGATTTGAGGGCACAGAGGCGATGGTTTGGGATGAAAGATGATTATTCTCAGGTGACTACTGAACATATGACTTGTAGCTAAAGAGTCCATCAAAGTGAGTAAATAATCCCTTACATCCGGGAATCTATATCAGGAAGCAAGAGCCTTGTACACTGAAGCTACCAGTTGCACATCCATGGGTGATTATAGAAGTAGCTCCTCCCTCCTCCATAGTGCAAGAGAGCTCCTAAGCATTTGTGGTATGTCTGGCAGTAACTTGGATATTAACATGATGGATTGCGAGGCAGATATCCACCTTTTTAAATCAGAATATGCCGAGGCCCGCAGCATTCATGCTGGAATTATTCAGAGTACCTCTGAACAAAATGCATTTTCGTATGCACTGGGCCCACTCAACATTGCTGAGATTGATGTGATAACTGGAGCAAATGCATCAAATGTGAAGCAAAGTTTGGAAAAGGCAAAGGCAATGCTCACTGCTGTTTCATTTCATCGTGGAGTCGTCTTCTCTGACATGATTCTTGCTGACCTGAACATAAGAGAGGGGGATATCTTGGCAGCAAAGCCCCTGTTGAAGAACTGCTTGAATTTGGTCTGGGGAAACAGTGCTGAACTAGTAACTTGTGGCCTAGAGAGGCTTGCTAATAGCAGCCGCTGGATAAACACTTCCTATGACTGGACATGGTCGATAGTGTACTTAGGACATGCAACTAAAATACAGGATTGGCTAGCCCTTCACAAGTCTCTCTGCTTTCTTGGAGACATGTTCCTCTCTGCCAGGGATGAAGAAGTTGCAGAAAATTTGTTTATTATAGCTTTGGAAGGTTTCACCTATATGGATGTTCATCAGGGCAGGGCTGACTGCATGCTACGGCTTGGAGATATAGCTAAGAACAGAAGAGATCTGATGAAGGCAATGCGGTTGTGGAAGGATGCCCGCCCGTTGTACGTTCGTTCGCTGCAAGACCTTGTTCAAATCAATTTAAGACTTGCACTACATGCTATTGAAATAGAATAGTGTATGCATTACATGTCCTTTGAAATTTTAAATTTCCGCTGTTTTCCGCGGCCAAGAGGAGCGAGTTGAATTTATAACGGCACGTAAGTTCAAGTCTGGAACAGACCTATCATGATCTAATCTATTTCCAAATTCGTCTTATCTTTAATCTTAACCCCGGAAAGTTTTTTCACTTCAACCACGATGCCAGAAATCCCGGTGGGGGCGCAGATATTCGATCTCGTCTTCCATCCGACGCACTCCACCGTATACACGGGTCTTCTCACTGGCCATATCAAGGCCTTCGCGTACGACCAGTCATCCCACAAAAAGACCTTCTCCGTCCGGCCCTCAAAGCGCTCGTGTCGCGCCCTCACCATCAACGACGATGGCACGCGCCTATATGCGGCGGGCAAGGGGAAGGCCATCCAGTGCGTCCTACAATGATCCACCCCACGCGGCTCTCATTTCGCTCACCAGCACAATCGACACGACGACGGGGGACGTAGTCGAGACGCGTGCAGGTGCACATGAGTGAGCCACCCTCTCGATCCCGGCGCACTGACGCTGACTGCTCAGCGACCCAATAAACCGCATCAAGCACATCATGCCATGGATGTTTGCGACGGGGGACGACGCGGGGGTCATCAAGGCAGGTGTCCTCCTTACCCGGAATAGTGATGTTCTGGCTTTGAATAACGGCTCTTGCTGGGCTCTGCCTTTAAACCCTTGCATTCGCTTTCGAGCAGAACATCACTGACCCGGAATGCAACTGACGGCTGACACGCCCGGGCAGCTATGGGATCCACGACAGCAGGATGCCGTCCGCTCGCACACGCAGCACTGTGATTATATCACCGACTTTCTGTGGCTTCCCGACAAGCACCATCTCCTTGCCACCAGGTGAGCATGACCTCCGGATGCGTACACGATTAATCAATTCTATGCGCAGCGGGGATGGGACGCTCTCCGTGATGGACGTGCGCTCCAAGAAGACGACGCCGTTCGCACAGTCGGAGGACCAGGACGACGAGCTCCTCTCCGCAACAACTATAAAAGGGTCCGTCATTCTTATTGTGCATCGTATGTATATCCGGTAGCTAACGACCCCCAGGGGCGCGAAGGTGGTGGTAGGCACGCAACTGGGCATCCTCTCGATATTTAACCGCTCCAGCGGCTACGGCGACTGCGTCGACCGTGCACCCGGGTGTGTCCCTTCCCCCGTTGTTGTATGTGTCTTTACGACTCACGCATACACTTAGGCACCCCTCCTCGATCGACGCGCTCTGCGCGCTCCCACGGGGCATCCCGGGCGCGGACGAAGCGGATACACTTCTGACGGGCTCGGCGGACGGGCTCGTGCGCGCGGTGCGCGTACTGCCAACGCGTCTGCTCGGCGTCGTCGCAGACCACGGGGACCTGCCCGTCGAGCGCATTGCCGTCGGCGGGGGCGGCGCGCGGCTGGATCTTTCTGTAGATGATGATGATGGCGATGCGGGTGATGATGAAAGTAACAGTGTAAAAAGCTCTAAGGGGAAGGGAAAAGCGGCGGACTCGGACGGGGAAGAGGAGGAGGATCGAGAGGAGGAGGCGCAGGGGCAAGGACAGTGGTGGGTCGGAAGCGCGGGGCACGACGAGGTGCTGCGCCTCACGGACCTCGCGGGGTTCTTTCGCAACCCCGGCGCGCTCGAGCCAGGGGAAGGAGGCGCGGACGCGTCAGAGGATGATGATGATGACGATTTGGACGTCGGTGGGGAAGACAGGGAGGTGGAGGGGGAGAACGCTGCTGAGGACGCCGCTGAGGACACCGTGGGGAAAGAAGAAAACACCGCGGACGGTGCGGAGGAGGCAGAGGCAGACGCGGATTCGGACGACGACGACGGTGCATTCACGGCGAAGAAACGCAAGCGGAAGCCCGAGAAGGACCCGCTGGTGGTACGGCGGAAAAAGGGGAAGAACGAGGTGGACGTGCAGGGCGCGTTTTTCGACGGGCTGTAGCACGCCTGGCGCTTGAGTTCGGGTATCGTGCAATAGAAAACGAGCCTATGCAAGAGATGGACCGATCCTTGATTTCGCATCTCTACTTGATGTCTACCCGGTAATTCCTTGGAGCGCGAGATTCACGACCACCGCCGTTCAATGGGAAAATGATTGAATAGTCGAGAATTCGCCGGAGACGGGACTCAGTCTCCGGTGAATCTGACCGATCCTCCAGCTTCGGGCGTTTACCGAATAATTTCTTGGACCACAAACTGCCAGAGATATATTTGTGCCCGTGAATAAATCCTGGTTGTGAACTTGGAGTTGAGTTGGCTCAGAATTGAGTTTAGAAACGATTATGCGACTCCTCTCAGGTATATGTTCAATTTATAGGTTGGAGGGCCGAGCACAATTTAGGGTTTTGCACGTAGGCTGCCGCCAAGCGGTTCGCGAGCGCTCGCGACGCCGTCGGGCTTCAAGTTAAATTACTATAGAATTCGAAGACCGGGCGCATCGGGCCTGCGAATGATAATCAAAGGGGTACGCTGTAAGTACTGTGTATCAAAAAATTGAGCGAGGTGAGGTCCATCAAGGAGAGGAAAGAAGCATCTACCGAGAACACTTCACGATTTTGGTCAAGAAGCTAGACTGGCAAGCAATGCTGGCCCTACCGAGTCTCGACCTTCTGGGAGGAACGAAGCCGCGGAACTGACAGGTGATGCCGCGGCCCGCTTGAGTCTCGACCTTCAAGTTGAATCACTATAGAATTAGATGTGTACTTACCCCCAAGTCGCGGACCTAATTATAATCAAGAACGTCGTCTTGCCGGTTCATCTGTTGCGGGGAATTTTCGTTGACATTTCTAGCTCCAATCTCAGTACAGCTGACCATTAATTTTGTCTCTGCAGTAATCTCGAGCCAGTCGCTCGTTATCTCTGGAGACTGGCCATGACATTGTTCCTATCGTATGGACAAGTCGCGAGTCGTTCCGTGACATATCAACCGCGACGCGGCGGCGATGTCGGATTGTCAGAGACCTGCTTCTCTGTAGTGGCCCCATCCCAATAGCAATAAGGACTTCGATACGGTTGAACGAGGACAGGACAGTTGGCGTCGGTTGGCCTTTAGCGAGATAAGAATCTGCGTTGCAATGGGACCTTTGAGACGGGTGCTTTTGCGTGCCATTGATTTCGAGTGGTGTGGGACGTTGCGAGAAGGAAGTCTGAATCGAGCCGCCGTCTGCGTTACGTGGTCTAAGAATATTAATCGACAGGTGTGCATGCATATGTTTGCTCCATGTTAGAACGTGGCAGCTGACTCGAGAGAATAATAGAAATTAGAATAGAGTCGCAGAAGTATGCGATTCGGATGACGGAATTGTGTGGCTGCCACAAGATGCGAAGATGATCGCAGCAGTGCACGCGGTAATCCACGAGGAGGGACGAACTGGCTGGAAGCGGGGGGTGACTAAAATGCTCCAAGTTGGTAGGTTAACTACAGAGGTTTCGCCGTTCGGCCGGTTTCGGTAGGTCTACCGTTCTTCCGTTCCGTGGCAGTTCCATGGCCGATTGTCGTTCCCCGCAGTTTTGGTTCAGTGGTTGGATCGCGAGATGGTGGTGATGCGCCTGATGCTGTGTATGCACGTCGCGGAAGGTCGCGGATCGTTGCATCATCCCAGATGGTTGCCGGACGCCAATTGCCATGTGTTTAATGGTTGGTTTTGCTGCGGGATGCAGTGTCGCGCCCATACTTACCTAGTTATTATTTTGCTGAGCGGCGGCGAAGAAAGATGATTGCGCATTGTTGCGTGTGAGAGTCCATGTATATGGACTAGCTGTGTTCAGGATCTGAATCCACTTGCCAGAGATAGGTTCGGATTTTGGAGCGTCAGTAGCTTCAGTTGAGATACCAGGCAAAAGTCGAAACCAGAAAAGTGCAACGAAGATTGAAACGAAGCAGGAAGCCAAAACGAAGCACCCTGGGTTGCCGTTCCGGCGATCAACGCGGAAAGCATGTGTTGATTTCCCGGTTACTTGTGGACCACCTTCGACCAAACATTCGAAGCCTGCGAACCAGTTGTGGACTTAGGCTGTTTTCATTCCACCTTGCAGATTCACAACAGATTTCGTATCATGATTGTTTCTAGACGCGTCCTTCTGCGAGCTACGTTCGCCTCCACGCGTTCCTTGTCTAGTAGAGCCGCGAATATATTGTCCGCCCTCGACATCCCTACCACCGGCGAAGTCTGCGGCGTGTATGATGGCGAGTGGAAGGGTACAGGCGATCTCGTCTCATCTGTCTGCCCCACCACCGGCGAGATCCTTGCCCGCGTAAAAACAGTACGCAGACACCTGCTGATCAGCATCCAACTCAACAAGTTCTAGGCGTCGCCAGAGGAACTCCATGTCGCCCTATCCAAGGCCCGTGAGGCATATAGTTTCTTTAGAAGTAAGTCCCATTCTATGTGCCAGTAATAGGTCTCGAAACATACGGCGGTCAGACGTCCCGGCGCCGCGTCGCGGAGAGATTCTCAGACAGATCAGAGGGGCGCTTGCTGCCAAGGTCCGTGTATGTATACGAACCGCATTGACTCCCACCAATGCCCCATCTTAAGCGCACTGAACTCGGAGCTTTAATTTCACTTGAGATGGGAAAGATCAAAACTGAGGGTATCGGAGAAGTCCAGGAATTCGTCGATATTGTAGGTTACAGGTCAGTCAGCATACGGGCGCTGATCCACCGCTCTAGTGCGACTACGCGGTAGGCCTCTCCCGCATGATGAATGGGCGGGTCGTCGCCTCCGAGCGCGCCGGCCACTCCATCTTGGAAGGTATTGCGTTTGCATCGCGTTGATGCAGTTCTATTTCCGTGTATTCTTATTCACATCGCCGAAGTCCCCAATCCCCTGGGCGTGGTAGGCGTCCTGAGCGCATTCAACTTCCCGATGGCAGTCTACGGCTGGTAGTGATTTTCGAGCTGAATATATTGCCGTCTAACCACCGCCGCCCAGGAATCTCTCGCTCTCGCTCGCCGCTGGCAATGCCACCATTTGGAAGCCCTCACCCACCACACCCTTATGCGCCATAGCCATCACCACTATAATTGCCAGGGTTCTCGAGGAGAACGGCGTGCCTGGCGCCGTCGCTGGTCTTGTTACCGGGGACAAGGAAGCCGGTGAGGCTATAGCAGAAAGCCGTGATGTCGAGCTGGGTAGGCGCCACCATGTGCGAAGTCTGCAGATCTAATTGTGTGTGCAGTATCATTCACTGGGAGTGAGCACGTTGGGCGCATCGTTGGCAAGAACGTTCAATCGCGCTTCGGAAAGGTTATTTTGGAACTCGGCGGGAACAACGGTAGGGATTCCGTGATCAGCACGGGTTTCACTTAAAATTACTTATGCACTGGCAGCTGCGATCGTAATGCCCGACGCGGACCTCGCCATGGCGGTCCCGTCGGTTTTCTTCGGAGCCATCGGGACAGCGGGCCAACGGTGCACCTCGACCCGGCGGCTTTACCTACATCGGGACATCGCGGACGCATTTCTTGATCGCCTTCAAAAGGTCTACTCCGGTTTAAAGCCCGGCGATCCGCTCGACGAAGCGACGCTTCTAGGACCAGTGCACAGCGCGACCTCGGTCGATATCTACGAAACTGCCGTACGGCATCTCAAAAACACGGATGCGCGGATTCTTGCGGGGGGTTCTCGGTACGAACGCACTGGCAACTTCGTACAGCCTACGATCGCCCTGCCCAAGAGTGTTGATCCATCGGATGCGTTGTGGCAAACAGAGTGTTTCGCACCTATTCTGAATTGCGCGGTCTTTGACGACCTCGAGGAAGCAATTCGGTGGAATAATGCAGTGCCGCAGGTGGGCACAGTTTATTTTTATTTTTATTGTGTGCTTATTGGTTGCTACTTACTACTACTAGGGCCTCTCCTCGAGTCTTTGGACGCGTGATGTTAGGAACGTCGGCACGTGGATTGGACCCAACGGATCAGACACTGGGATCGTAAATGTATGGCGAGATGTTTCACCAATTCACTTTTGCATCCGCTTATTCAAATAGGTCAATGTCGGAACGAGTGGTGCTGAAATCGGAGCAGCATTCGGCGGTAACAAGGTACGGGCGTAGAAGAACCACAATTGGGACTATTCTGACCTTCGAAATCTCTCAACAGAATACTGGATGGTCAGTCCTATCAAGCATATCTCTTCTAGCATTGTTGCAATGATACAATCTAGGGGACGAGAATCTGGAGGCGATGCGTGGAAACAATATGTGCGCTGGAGTGCATGCACGAGTAAGCAGCGGCTCGTTTCCGCTGACTCGCCCAGAAAATAAGAGTGCTGACGAACTGCTGCAGTTAATTTTTCGGATTCCGCTCCGCTCGCGCAGGGAGTAGATTTCTCCACCTGAGGGAACGCGTCAGGCAGGCCGGGTCAGGAGCGCCGGCATCTCAGTTCGCTTGGGCAGCGCGATGGCATCTCAACATATCAAACGATCAGAAAAAGACTAGCGGTTCTCCTTGTAGTAGTTTGATATACAATCGTCGGATCGCGTTCTCATAGGTTCTCATCTGTTCATCAACACGCCCCGCACGCGACGAGACATACGTGGGAGATGGGCATCCTGGCAACGACGCACAGAACATGTGCAATATCAGCATATCGGCAATTGGCCTGATTCAGATGCCATCAACTGTAGCTTTGATCGCGACTACCAAAGATAACCTTTTTAAATCCCCGCCGGAGCGGAGATGTCGCTTGAATTTCCGCCCAATCTCATTGTGCTAAAGGCTTGATTCCTTCCCGCACCCTGTGAATTCCCTTGCATTCTTTCTTTCCACCATCCGCCATGGCTGCAACCGATGATCTCCCCTGGCCTGAGCTCGGGAACGTGTCCCGCGGCGCCACCCGCGGAAACCAGGGCCAGAAGGGCGTCTTGGGCCCCGCCGACCGCGAGGGGCGCTGCATTCTCCAGCTCAGGGTCCAGCCGGGCGTTCTCGCCGTGCGCCTCAACCGCCAAGCAAGCGACTGGTACCGCTCCCTCGACAGCGAGGTGAATCGCGCGCTGAAGCTCACTAAAACATACTGGCGCAAGGCCCGGAGACGGCAGGACTACGACGCGCGCGCCGACCAAGACCACATGGAACTCCACGAGTGGCTCCAGCAATTGAAGGATAAAACCATGTCCCACCTCGAACTCCTCATGCAGAAGGGCGATATACAGGGCCCGCCGTATGCGATGCCAGACGAGATCGAGCTGTCTTTCCTTCGCAAATTTATCGAACGCCAAGCTGCCGGAATTCCCCACAATCCCCGACTCCGGAACGGCGAGCACCCTTTCCCAATACGCCAGCACTCTGTCGAATCTCTCTCCCCGGAACCGTCTGAGCGTGCATTCATGGAGCAAAAGACGCGTAACCCAATGGGTGAGCCCCGCCTAGTCTTTATTCTATCTTTTATTTTTGCTCACCGCCGGTTAAGACCACATTTCCGATGCCTCGAGCACACAGATTCCCCACTCGACGCGGAATTCTGGCTCTCCGCCTCTCCGCAACGCCGAATCGCTATCGCAAGAAGCTACTACATCAAGTACGTCCTCTCTCTATTTCTTTCTCTGATTATGATGCCAATCAAAGTCTAGAGCAAGCCTTGCAGAGCTCCCGAGCCGCATTTGCCCGCGCACAAAAAGACACTCAAGACGCCTTCCTGCGGTACACCAACTGCCTCGAGACTGAGCGCCAGGCACGGGCTGCAGTCACCACAGCGGAAAAAAGACGAGACGACATCAGTGTGTATTTAGCCTCGGAACTCTTGCCGCCGTTCTCACCAATCAGCTTTTTTAGTGGCTGCTTTGCTTACCCGGAATCAAGCCGTCGGTACGTTCTTTGCGCGTTCTATCTTCAATTGCTGTTATTTACGGCTGCTTCACAGACAATCAATCTAGACAGTCTTCCGTGTCCGGCGATGAGCCCAGTCCGAGATACGAGGTAACTCGTCGCTTCAGCTATTCTGACGTCTTTGGATCTCATATTTTACTAGGATTTCCGGACGACGGACCCCATGCGATCTGCGCTGCCAATTGCGAAAACGATGGACTGGTCGACAGTTGATGGCCAAGCTCTCTACTCAACTGAGCCGACATCGCACCTCGAGGTAGGCCACGAGACCCATTCCCCCACTTCGGCGCTGATCTCTTCTTTTAGGACCAGTCGAAGTCGCGGAAACACCAGCGTACCTGGGAGCACAATCAACTTCAAGGTGGGTATTGCGATGATAGCAGCAGCCCGCCGCTTAATCATCCGGCAGATGCCCAATATGGCGATGCCCAATACGCCTGCCAGGTACGCTCCCGCTTTGAGCTTCTATGAATCAGGCTTTTAACACGCCTGTTGCTTCCTAGGATATGACGGGCCTCCCTCCACCACGAAAGCGCGTCCACCACATGATGCCTGGTTTCGACGTCCTCAGCAATGCAGCGCTGCAATCCAACATGGCCTTACAGTCATAGCATATCGACTGGTGTATTGTATCTCCCGACGCATCCCCACGTCACCTTCTGGCCCGCTCTGTTGTCTTTCGTTAGCTTTACATATGACAAACGGAAACCGGTTTGCATTGTAGATGTACTTTATGGCTCGCTATATTTTTATTTCTACTGTATCATAATTTGTCGAATGTAAATGCCAAGAGGTCTGCCCGTTATAAAACATGGACTGGGCCAATTGGAGTCCGAGCCGCAGTGCCTTTCGTGGCCTACGAGTATACAGATAGAGCTTAGGCCCCCACGTCTTCCTTACCCTCCCAACTTTAAGTTGACGCCTTGAGCGCTTGAGCTTGAGAACTTGAGGTACGCCGTGACGTCGTGTCGAACATAACGCCACGTGTAGTGACATATCGCGTCAATCACACGAACGCGACTTGCGCGATCACCTCAAATTAAGTCTCACCATCATGTTGGCGTTCACCAAAATTGGCTTCGAACAGTGGAACTAATTCAGATCACATTCTTTTGTTGACTAGGCCGTTGATAATATCTATTCATCCACAAGACGCCGGTCAATGTCTCATTTATATTTTGTGAGATGGCATTCGCTTGAACGATACTATAAAGCGCAGGCACTGAAGGAACGATGATTCTTTGCTAGGGATCCCCCTGGAGTATAGCTCACTATGGAACTACTCCGCTCTCGAGATCTCGAAAACAAACTTTACTGACCGAAAATCACAGACACTTGCTCTATTTGTTTGAAATCTGCTCAAGGTTCTTGTATTTATGGGCTGTCCTGCAGGTCCTACCATCTCTAGGAGCGCGACGTCCACTTCCCGCTGTATTTCCGGTCTGATCTATTCCGCTTCAACAAGGCATTCTTGTGTGTGGATATTCGATCGCAAGAAACGCTCACTTGCCAAAAATAAGTTTCTCGCCAGGTTTAACCCGCTCTCGTGGAGAACGGCTCCCTGCGGGCACCTGATTACCTTTAGGCGATCAGTGCGGTTTTTACGTTGATTTTTCACCCAACTATACAATATTAGTTCCGGTTGGTTTCCGCCATTACAACCGACACAACCTGTCTCTTCCCAACTCCGCCGCGCAGTCGGGAAAATCACACTGCTAGCTCCACGTTTCGTTTATACTGAGCTGCACCGTCCAAAAATGCAGACATATTCATCCTCAAAATTCCGTCCCGTGTATGTATGAGTTTCATTTTCTTTCGAGTCAACCGCGGACCGACCCGCAGTAATTAGGCTGGAAATGTACTCCTTGCCCCACCTGTTCCGGTCGCGGCGGCGGTTGTCTGTTCAAACACCCAGAGCCATTGCGTGCTCGCGCATCTCCTCCACATAGTTGGGTCACCAGCCCAACGCGTTATAATATTTTCCCCATCAGCGTTCCGCAGGCAAATGAAACGCGGGCTAACGCGGATCGTTCCGCGGTACGGAATGACTCGTAGTCTCTCGTAGTGGCGTTGTGGGCCGTCGGCCAACTCATGCCAGGCGCATCACTGCCAACTCGACCCTGAAGGATATTGGAGTGTGAAAGTGGTCCTCTTGCGTTTCACCGTCGCCGTCACTGGGGCTGTCGAATTACGAGGGGAAAAAATCCAGATAGCTCCAAATATCCTGTTTTTGGAGACTGTACATTTTAGAACGAAGGGGACGAAATGCACGGATCTCGTCGTCGTCTGGAGATCCTCGGACTCACTGGTAAGTTGGGTATTTTCATCCGCAGCCCCGACCCAATGAGAGAACCGTGTTCATCCTCCGAAACATGCGGATAACGGAACATGGGAAGGCATCATTTCACCAAAACGTTTCCATCATCTCATCATCTAGGTTGCCAAGGCTCGGGAGTAAGTTATTTCAACGCGGGGATTTATTCCGGGGCCGATCGCATGATAAGGTTAAAGCCGCTGTTGCTGTACCTGAGGGTACAAGTAAATCCTCGTGTCGGAATCCCATTAGGCGTAAAGGAAAACGGGCTGTGAACGCGTCAACTAGGCGACAGTGGCTAGCTACTACTTGGCTGTCAACAAGGTCGTAACGAACCAAAGATATCCAGTGCGACTGTCGGCTTGGCCAGCGCTAACCGTTGGGTTTGACGGCTATGAACGGATATAAATATCAACTAAGAACTTTATCAAGAATACTTGATGTGGACGAGTTGGGACGAGCGGGAGAAGCAGCCCTATTGCCGTAAACACAGCTTTATTGACGTCCCGCCGGCGACCCTAGATGCTAGGAAATATCATAGGAGCGAAGGAAGGGCACGATTGCCGTCAACCGTCTTCGTCAGGATACTTTGTAACACAGCGTCGGGATAAAAGACGTTCTGCAATGCAAGGTGGGTTACGGAACGTAGCCCACGCAGGACCGACTCCGAAAGGGTGATGCGGAGAGGTTCGCGTCCGAATGAAGATTGGGCCCGCGTGAGCAGCGAGAGTGACCTTAACACCAGGTGGTGAAAAGGGAAATGTAAATTTTGGAAGAAGCTCGTGAGTCGGTTGTTGGAGGTGCCTGTCAGAGTGATGCGTTCGACGCCGGGCATGTCGAGTAGGGGCCAAATAGGCGGGGATATCCAGCCTTTGTAAATAGAGCAAGAAAACGTGCGGACAGAAGGCAGAGAAATGGGGGGTCCGGTGTCGGCACGCTCTAGAAGCTCATTCGGCATCGACAAATGCGTGAGATGCGGAAGACCAGTTAACAGGGTCCGCAAGTCAGAAAGGGTCACGAGAGCCAGGCCCGAGATATCGAATGTGGTCACTGAGGTAGGGGAGTTGGAAACATAGGGGTGGGTGCTCCAAAGCTGGATATGAGGAGTGCGGAGGCAGGGGTATTTGGACTGGAAGATGTCGAAATATTCCATCTGCACAGTCGGGCTATCATGATCATTCCATCGTCGCTGATTTTTAGGAATTCCGATCACGGTTCATACACATCTCGGAATGGACGCAATGCGGCCACCATTACCGGGCGACGAATAGACTGAACCCGCAGTTGCGGTCGATATGCTGAATGAGAAGCGCGGTATGTGCCTTAACCTCGGCAGCTTCGTGCCAAGTCCAGAAAGTGACGCTGATAGGATACAGCTGAGACCGCACAAGGTAGCTCTCGAAGATGGGAACCGGTATGAATTTGGGAACCGGTTGAACGCGGTTCGTGATGCTCGTCCAAAGCTGAGGGGTGGTGACAGCAACTTCTCGAAATTGTCGGGAGACATGAGAAATTCTGATTTTGGGGAGAAGACAGAGATGAAGGACGTCTGGGAAAGGTTGTTTTCGCGTGGGCAGTACCCAAGCAGCCTGGCCCTGTAAAAAGATTTCGGACAGAATTTCGAAGGGAAGGCTGGAGACATTCAGTAAGCGGTGGCTCAAAGAAATGACGTGGAATATACCTCGATATCTCGCATTGAGTTGAACTGGCCATAACCTTCTCTTCCTCGCAGTGGTCCACAGTGGTTTAAAGCAACAGTGATATTGATCGGATCACTCTCGGACGTACGAACTGTTGACGGAGTCGAGAAAGCCCGCCGTTCCTGAGGCCTGAGATCCCACCGCCTCGTTTAGTAATCGGTTCACTTGCTCAGTTACGGACACTGCAGACATGGCAGGAAGAACGAGTGTTCAGGGACCGTGGCGCGGCACGAGCACGGCCATCGCCTATCAATTGATCCATCACTCATTCGCGCTCACGGCTCGAAAAGGACATTGCCACCCTTCCTCCTCCCACCAAGTACGCGCTTGAAATGCGTGAAGTTCCCAAAACCCCGACACGGCGCTCAAAACGCGGCCAACCCATCGCCGCTCTTGTCAGCGAAATTACTACTGACGACACATGGTCTGGGCAGCAGGTCCACGCGCGTTCTTTGCAGCCCGAAGTCGACATGTCGCCGGAGAAGCTAGCAGCCTGGGAAGAGCAACCCGAGGACGAGCGTCTCGACTACAAGGCTGTCTTTTACAACGCGTTTCAGAGGAAGAAACACGGAGCTTCACCCACCACATTCTCTGTTGGGGACACGGTCGCGATCGAGACCCAGGCGGTGTACAAACGCGACAAGAAGGACAGTATCGCGGTGATAGTTGCCATGTGGGAGGTTGTTGCAGAGAATAAGGATGCGGTGGACCACAGCGAAGAAGAGGATAAGGACATGATGATCCGCATCCATTGGTTTTTGAGACCTTCCGAGTTGGCGGCCATTCGCGCCAAGCGCGATCATCTCGAGGTATGTCGCGTCGTTTCTATTCCTTTATTCGTGTCTCAATCTTCCAGAACGAAATCTATTACTCGCTCGCCTCCAGTGACATTTTCAAGTCAAGCTCACTTAGGGCCCGGTGCACCGTGTCGGATGAGGTTCCACAGCCCGTAGCCGCGAAGTCTGAGAAATCACCTAACAAACGCTGGGTATACGCCGACGACACACAGAAACTCGATACGTTATACTGTCGAGTAGCCGTGGACGCACGACGCGGCCTCTACTATGATTTTAACTGGCCTGCTCTTCACAAGACCGCACTTGGTGGAGAGGATGATCCCTGGGGCTCTGGGGACCGGTGGAATGTCGATCCGGTCGAGAAGCGGCAGGGAATGCCACCGCGCAAGAAGCAGAAGCGCAACGCTCCGGAGTGCGACGCGCCCAAGCGCGCTAAACGGGTGACCATAAAGGAAGATCCCGAGGATGAGAAAGATGCAGAATACGCCGACCAGGGAGGGAGCAGCGACGACGAGGACGACGATCATCTACCTACACTGGATGATGGCAGCGATTCCGCACCATCGGACGCGGACGCGGACAGCGACAGCGGCTTCGACGAGCCTAAGACACCTCGGAAACGCCCGCGGAACATGGCGCACCCAACCCCGCACTCCAAGGCAGCCCTCGCTCGACGGGCCGCGCCTGCCTCGCCTCGCAAACGCGCCAAACTCGCAGTTCGGTCGACCAACACGACCCTGGGCTACGACTCGATGGCGCACCTCCCCCACGACCCGTGGCTGCGCGCGATGCACGTCTTGCACGTAGGCAGCCGACCGGACGCGCTGCCATGCCGCGAGGATGAATTTGACCGCGTCTTGGGCTCCGTGAGCGATATTCTGGAGGAGGGGAGCGGGGGTTGCGTTTGTGCGTTCTCCTTTCTCACCAAAACGGCCAGACTTACGGGTTGTGCCAGACATCTCCGGCGTGCCGGGCACGGGCAAGACGGCGACGGTCCATGCCGTGGTCCGGGAGCTCAAGCGGATGGCGGAGTGCAATGTACGTCGGAGGATTTCCTTGGCTTAGTTGGGCTAATGTAAACGGCGTCAGGAAACGAACCCATTCACCTACGTCGAGATCAATGGCCTGCGGATACCAGAGCCTACCGCGGCGTACAGTCTCCTGTGGGAGGCCGTCTCGGGACACGACGTCGCCAAGGAGGGCCATCTCCGGATTGGGGCCAAGGAGAGCTTGAAGGCGCTCACGACGCACTTTAGTGGCGGCGGAGGACGTGGGCCCGGCGGGCATGCTTGGTATGCGATTTATTCGTTCTCATTCGTCTGCTCGCGCTGACGTTGGTCTTTCTGGAACAGCGTAGTCCTGATGGACGAGCTCGACCAGCTTATGACACTCAAGCAGGATGTCGTGTACAACTTCTTCAATTGGCCGACGCTAGCTGGGAGCAAGCTTGTCGTGCTCGCCGTGGCTAATACCATGGACCTCCCCGAGCGGGCAATGACTGGTCGCGTGCGCAGTCGGCTCGGTGCGTTTTCTCCTCTCCGTTATCTCGCCGTGCTTACCAGCACGCAGGAATGACGCGAATTAATTTCCAGCCTTATACGGCGCAGCAGCTGCAGGCCATCGTCGAGGCGCGACTCGAAAGTGCCAGAAGTGGGCAGCCCGCTGATGCGCAGAACGTCCTGGACACCGATGCCATCAAACTCACCTCGAAGAAAGTCAGCAGCATCAGCGGCGATGCGCGGCGTATCCTCGACATCTGCAGGTTTGTCGTCCAGGCCGGTTTCTCCGTATGTGCGACGCTGACCAGGATCCGGCAGACGGGCGGTGGAGGTCGCGCACCAGGACTGCCGGATGGCGGTGATCAGGGACGTGAACGAGGTGACGAAGCAGATGCAGAACAGCCCCACGGCGGCGTTCCTGCGCGACTGCAGCTTCCATGAGCGCGTGACGCTCGTGTCGCTCATCAAGTGCATCAAGCGCGAGGGCGTCGAGGAGATTAAATGGGGCGACGTACGTCGCTCGGCTCGAGATCGTAGCTCACGCGTGCTCATGGATTGCAGGTGCTTCACCAGCATGGGCTCTACGTCAAGGTCCTCGAGGACCCGGACGTCCCGAAGCTGCGCATGCCGACGCCGAGCGAGCTGGCGCTCGTGCTGGATTCATTGGTTGCGTCGCGGGCGCTGCTCATGGAGGGCGGGGCGGCGGCCCAGCGGAAGGCAGAGGGGGAGAGGAAGGTTGTGCTGAATATCGAGCAGGGCGAGGTGGAGAGGGCGCTGGGCGATGTCGGGGGCGAAAAATGGAGAGTTCTCCTGGCGGGCTAGTACTTGGCTCGGTGTAGTGAGTTGTCGCAAATGTAATATCGTTCCTCTGCCACTTTACAGTCACTTCGGGGACTCTCAATAGTGTTTGCTGCGAGCTTTCGCATTCCTCAGTGTGCATCAAGATCATTGAAGCTCCTGGGTTGAAGACCACAACCTGAACCGCCAGGCGGCTCTGAATCGTTGAGAGGTCCGTAACTCGTCCAAAGATGGTCGCGTTTGCCTCGCTGTGCGAGGAAGGTAACGGATAAGGACGGGGCATGTGGTCTATTGAATGTGGGTTCACGTATTGATTTCCTGCAGGATGTCGACCGTCGAGAAAGCCCGCCGTTCCTGCCAGCCTGCTGATCGATTCCCGATCAGGACCGCGGCGATCCTCATGCGGTGGCGGTGACTCGCAATTGTACCCACTTTGGTTTCCTGCAACTACCTTTTTATATATATCTCAAACCACTACTTGCGATAGATGCACTATCCGCCTCTGATGTCGTTCCTGCTCAGGAACAGCTTCCGCCGGTTCCACATCTTGAGGAAGCCGGAAAGACCCCGAGGAGAATTTGACGGCGTGGGCCGACCGAAGGCAGAGCCGCCGCCAATGCCCCTACTTATTTTATTGCCGTGGGTCTGAGCATGCGAATTCGGCGCTTTGGCGTAGTGGTTATTACTTGTGGGTCTGAGCATGCGTGAATTCGGTGACTGTATATTTGTCCGTCTCACTGGCAAGGGACGGACCCCCAGCAACAATCGAAATAACCTCGCACAAGTGAGGAATTGCCTGAGATAATACCGCTCCCTGGACGACACTGCCGACGCCGCCGAAGGGGTCGTAGTGCCGCGTTGGAGCTTTCCATAGCTGTACATGTATTTTTTCCATGAATGTTCCTCGTAGCATGTGGCTGTGCAATATTCCTGCGCACGATCACCACTGTCGATGCCATTGCTTGGCCCGAGCGGGAGCCTTCCGCTGCATTCGTCCGCGGTGCGAGAAAAGGAACAACTCCAGCGCTCAAATAATACTGGCTGGTTGAGCCCTGTCCTGGTTCCAATACCAGGCGTCAGATCCCGCCGGCTGCGTGTGCTGGTTCCGTCAATACGCCTTCGCCGTCACCGCGGCCCGCTCCTCGTATGCTTCGCATGCATGGCCGTTGTTTTCACCGTCGTCCTCGTCTCCCGAGGCTTCGGTCGAACCGATTGGGAGAGCGCTCCCGGACAAACTTCGACACTCGTGTTTCGCCGCGAAGACCTCCAGCGGATATGGAGGTGGGAGATCGCAAGCGGGCACTTTCCTAGCAGACACAGCAGTGAGTGTTTTCATCTTGCAGCGAGTGCTGTCGCTTGTCTCTGCAAACTGACTCTCAGCCCAGTCCCGAAACAGATCGGTTTGCTTGAATCTCCGTTAAACCCGGCGCTGCCCCCCAAATCACGTACGCTAAGCCCGTCGCGTTACAGGCCCCCCTCCACCGCCCTCGTCAACGCAGACACAGATACCCTCGGTGTGGGTCCAAAACGAACATACCTCGACATCCAGAGCGCTCCTCCGAATGTCTCATACCCCCCGCGACCTGTCCCCGGAAGCGTCGCGGACCTAGATATCATAATGAAACACTGCGACTTTTCACAGGGAAAGGTGACGTGCACACTCGTTAATTGACTATAGGCGCCCGACTAATAATACGCGCCATAGTACGTGCGTGACTGCCTTGAAGTGCTGCGTGTGGGGGCGGGCCTCGACAACGGCCAGCGCACGCGCCGGGGCTCTATCCAAGACTGGAAATATATTTATCTGGAGGAAACCAACTCTACGACGTCCGAGCCAGCCGCACCTCCCCAAGAGGATCCACTCGCACCCCCGGTATATCGCCCCGCTGCAGTCACCAAGCATGACGAGGACGAAAGCGACCTCGTGCTAAAACGCGGGGCTAAATGGGAAGCCGCAGTTACTCTACCCCCACCACTAACGCACCGCCCCGCCGCGTCTCTCCCCGAGCCATGCGACCTCGAAAATCCGCGCGTATTCCACATGTTCTGGACGGGCCCCTTCACCGACAAGCCCTATCTCGCGCTCCTCTCCTTCCTCTTCACGCAAAACACGGGCCTCCACGAGCCGCACGACGCGCCCGCACCCACCACGGTTTGCCGCCCGCAGTTCTGGATGTGGATCAACCCGGGGCCTGCGGCGGCGATCCCCAACCCGAACGCCCTGCGCGACATGTTTTCACAGCTGAAACAGAGTCCGTGGGCGTCGCCCTTTCTGCACCCGCGCTTCAAGGAAGTCATCCGCTTCAAGCTATGGAACACCACGGAGCAGCTCGACGGCGTGCCCGAGATCCGCGATGACTGGCGCGATCTGCAGAAGACGCTCTTCAATTCCGGTGGCCACGTTATTAGAGTCCCCGACGAGGAAGTCCCCGACGAGGAAGATCTCGCCGAGTCCGCGTCCGGGACCGCCGACCCGAGCGCACCCGCCGAATCGCGTGCCCCGAAGAAAAAGGCGGACGGCGCGGGCGCGGACATGTTGCACCGCACCGGCTCCAAGTCGTCGTCGGAATACGACCGGCTCTCCGTCATCCTCTCGGACATGGCGCGCTTCGTGCTGTGCCACCGTTTCGGCGGCGTGTACATCGACGCGGACACGCTGCTGCTGCGCGACTGGGAGGAGCTCTGGGGCTGGAAGGGCGCGTTCGCATACCGCTGGTCGCGGCTCGAGAAGTACAACACCGCCGTGCTGCGGATGCACCGCGGGTCCGCGCTGGGGACGTTCCTCTTCCGCACCGCGCTGCGGAATGGGCTGGATTTCCATCCGGTGCGTATCGAGTATCTCGTCGGAGCGGCTTGCCAAGAGACTTACACCCCGCGGTAGATGACGGTGTCGCTCTACACGGCGGACGCGCACCTCGAGGGCCTGCTCCTCCGGCTGCCCGACGCGCTCTTTGACGGCGCGTGGCTCAACACCGAGTTCTACCAGCGCGACCGCCCTCCCCAGCCGTACTTCACCGAGTACGTCCCCGCCTCTTTCGATGTAGATACCCCTGACGCCCAACCACACCAGATTCGGCGACTTCTTTGACACGCCCGAGCAGAACAGCGCCGCGCCGCAGGCCCTCGGCTTCGACGGGTTCTTCAAGGGCTCGTATTCGTATCATTTCCATAATTTCTGGTGCGCATTCTTTTCTTCTTATGTTTTGCTTTACTTCGGACTCTTATTCTGGTGTCGGCAGGTGGAAGCCCTTCGACCCCGCGCGCAACTGGCCCGACCTGGGCGCGCAGTTCCTCGCAGGCGAGATGCAGGCGCGGCGCGCGCTGCGGGAGGCCGCGCTTTCGCTTTCCCAAGATCTACTTACTCCGACTACGACTACAACTACGACGGCCGGCCCCGGCGCGGACGCGGACGCCGATGCGGCGGAAGCGGCGGACACAAATACCGACCCACACGAGGAGACCGTGGAGGACGACAAGCGCGACCTCGACTGGGCGGCGGTGCTAAAAAGGACGTTCGAGGCGTATGTGCGCGGCGAGCGGGGGAATATGTACGGGGAGTGGCTGGTGTGGTAGCGGGGAGCGGCTGGTGGTAATGGATACATGTAGACGGACCGGGAGGATAGGTTATTCTTAAGCTTACTCTAGTATTAGTATGTGTGTCATATAGCGGTCTTTTCTTTCGTTTTTATCAATGTACAGGCTCGGGCGTGAGATGGTGAGGAAAATGGGTCTGGAAGTTGACTTTTTTCCCCTCGGGATTTCCTTTTTTGGTACCTGGCGGGAAATAGCGATCCGAAAATTACATATGCTAATTAACCTGGTGAATTAGCTGCAAATTAACCCAACATTCTTGGAGCCTGAAAAGGGCTGGTAAAATAGGGTCTAATTGACCGCAGACAGGTTGACCCAAGGGCCATTGTTGACACAATATTTCCGGAGGTCCTGGCGGAAAGCTTTTGACCACATTGCAATGAATAAATATCTGGAACGAGTGTCCCATATTCAAGTGTGGCCATCATATCAGTTTAATACAGATTTTTTACCCCGGGAACATTTCATCTGAAACTAAAAATAAGAAAGGGAAACCACCCAACATTTTTTTTCTCAGACCAAATAACTTCTGCTGTTGCTCGAGAGATATTTGTACCTTATGCAAAATACAAATGATGTGGCTGTGCTAGCCCTAACTAATGGTACGGCATCACAGCGAGACTCAGAGCAACTCGGAGCAGAGAGACTTGGGTCAAATCACTCTCCCTAAAGTTACTTGAGGAATTTCAAAAAAAACACAATATGTAAGTTCAAGGTCCTCAAAGGGTGCCTGTCGATTTTCTTTCCCGGAGTATTTTTTGAAGCAGTCTCCGTCCGACCTTCTACGATTGATATCCCCATTCGAGGTGCATCAGAAATATTGAGCCTAAAACGGAATCTACTTACGTGCATGTTAACTAAAAACGGACTAATGTATATGGGCACTCAAGAGCCAAAACTTCAACGTTGCAACTGATGATGTCACCTGCAAGCTTCGCTTCACTTCAAATTAATGATGCAACTTGCAAGTAGCCTGCTCCGTTTTTTGAATTAAAAAATTTCCATCATCAAAGCATGGCTATATTGATAAGCAGACAGTGCACATTGCCTCTCAACTTTGGCCGGCCGATGTTGAGCCAATGGGGGTGCGCGCCAGAAAACGTGCCGCCGTTGCGGCATCAGATTTTGGCGTGGTGGACTCTGTGTCTCTAACATGTCTAAACAAACATCAACAACACGGTCCCATTAAGTCGTCACTCTCATGGGCGAGTCTGACTCAGAAAACATACCCTGCAAGTCCTTCCTCGAGCATGCGACCTCGAATAATCCCTCACAACTCCCACCTGCAATTTTATCCCTCCCGAACGAGCTACTTGTAGCAATCGCCACTATCGAGTCCTGTTGCACGAAAATGGATGGTGCCGCCCAGAAGACGACTACAAGTCTGAATGGGCCCTGTCCCATGTTTCCCGCCGCCTCCGTGATACCCTTATTGGCGCGCCCACGCTCTGGAGGTTCGTCGAAACCGACTTGATTCTCAAGGGCTCGGTAGAAATCTTCAAACTGTACCTCGAGCGCTCGCGGTCGTGTAAAATCCGCGCACTTCTATGCGAGCGCTCACTGGCCGGCGTCGAGCCCCAAATCATTGCGGAACGGCTCGGTCATATCCTTCCCCATACGCATCGGATTTACCGACTGGGTATCATAGCCAAGGAGGGTTCGAGTCTGGCTGCAATGATGGACGTGTTCCGGCATGCAACTGTTTCTGCGTTGGAGCGTCTGGAAATCGAGATCGAAGGCAGGCGCTTCGATGGTCCCATGCAACTGTTCGCTTCCGACCCGCCCCCGGCGCTTACCTTTCTTCAAATGAGCGGCGTCACCCCCCAGCTTCCAGTGCCTCCGTGGACGGCATCCCTGACACATCTGGAATTTTGGAGAGGCGACAAGGATCATTCGAGTCGTATCAGCTTCTGCATGGCTATTGCTACACAATGTTTCTCCCTCGTCCATTTGCTCATCGACACGATTTCCTGGTACCATGTCGAAGAGATGAACCGGTTCAGCCTCCCCTCCCTCAAATCGCTCCACATATTAGTTGACCCCGACGACGATGAGACCAACCTGTTGGCGGTAGTCTCTCTCTTCGATATTCCCGCGGCGACGGACCTAATCATAGATCACGCCCACGGGGACTGCATTTGTGTCTTATTCAATGCAACGACTTACCCTGACCTGTCCTTCCCCGCCGTGTCCTCCCTCTCCTTCTTCAGCCGCGACTGTTCATGCGAAACGTCTCACTTCGTAGCCCAGCCAATCCCAGCTCTCCCGCTCCGGCTTTTCCCAGCCCTGTCATCGCTCACTTTCATTGAGGGGTGCTTCACCGCACACATCGTCGAAGAAATTTTAGGTCCGGCCGCGCAGCCATGGCCCCTACTCAAGACCCTCACAATGTGTCCTCAGCGCTGGGCCTAGCAGGATGTGTACACTTCGCTCCAGCACGCGGTGCGCGCGAGGCAGGCTGACCTTCCGAAGCTCAGATTATCCTCTGCGTTGTTCGACCAAACTTATTGGGAGGAGAACGGGGTGGAGGTGGAATTGTTTGACCCGGCGGAGATTGTTCGCGCCCGGTCTCCATGAGGCCGAGTAGATAATTCCGTTGAGCGATTGTTCCTTATTCCTTATCTGACAAGGAATCTTGAGGTCGTATCGCTGCCTGTTTTAGGCTCCCTAGTCCAAACTTTTCTTTTTGGAAATTTTGGAGTCTGCGAGCCTGTTTTACGTTTGCCTTGAGAGTTAAAAAGACGTTCCTAAGTGTGCCGACGCCAAGGCCCATGTTTATATTCAACTAGCGCGGAACGCTCAGTCGAAATCCTAGTCTCCAATTATCTCAGTAAGTACCAGCCTGCCACGACATTCCAATTCGGTGCGTTTTGTCGGCTCCAACACTTCACCTCACTCTCGATTTTTAACGCTGCTTCTCCTATGTTACATAACACAATCCATGAATAAAAAAAGTGGAAGATAGAGAGATGATACACGGTGGTACAGTATGGTAGGTATGCTGATACTATAAGTACAATTTGAGATATGATTTGAGATTCGGTTTCCGCGCGCGTATGCGGGCGTGCGGGCGTGCGTGCGTGTGTGTATATAGTAGTCCAAGAAAAGGAGACGAAAAGAAAGAATGAAAAAAAAAGAAAGATGAAAAAGAAGGGGAACTAAAAAAGTAACAACGAGCGTGGATCCCGGCCGTTCCGGATGTACATGTTTTTCGATTTGTGCGAGGATCCGGTGCGCCGTTCGTGTGCGGGGCATGCGAACGCGCTGTCCGTCCCTCAAACAAGCAACCCCGCATCAACACCCAACCCCGCCCCGAAATCCAGCACGACAATCTTCTGGTCGTGCGACGTGCTTTAAAGAAAATCAGCTCGCGTCCTCCTCGAATTAAGATAGTGGGAAACGGGAAACGCACCTAACAATCCGCCGCTCATCAAACTTGACATCGAATATATGGCTCGTATGGCTCTCCCGGAACTCGCGCACGAGCCGCCCGCTCCCCAGATCCCACACCCGCACGCTCTTGTCATAGCTCGCGCTCACGAGGCGCCCCGACGGGACGTCAAACGCCAGCGCGCGCACGAGCGCCTCGTGCCCCGCGAGCGTGCGCAGGCACGCGCCCGTCGACGCGCTCCAGATCTTGATCTTGCAGTCGTTCGAGCCCGAGATGATCAGGTCCTCCTTTGCGCCCGCGTGAGCACGCACTACACTATGTATGGTATAAAGAAGAGACGAGACGAACCTTGAACTCGATACACGCCAGGCCACGATCGTGCCCCTCGAACGTCCGCACACGCTCCCCGCTCGCGATATCCCACAGAATCATCTTCCCGTCCCCGCTCGCGCTCACCACGCGCCCGCTGTGCCGCTCGCGCCCGCTGTCGTCCCCGTCGTCCGCCGCGTCGCCGTAGGATCTGCAGTCACATCAGCATCACCTCGAAAATATATATTCGTGTGCGAAACGTACCCGCTCTGCAGCCCAACGGCATTCACCGGGCCCTCGTGCCCGCGCAGCGTCCGATGAAGCGCAAGCGTGTCGCGCGCCCACACGCGGATCGCCGCGTCCTTCGAGCTGGGGCCGCCGCATCAGTTCCAGTTGTGCTTGTATCGGGACGCAGACTCACCAACTCACGATCCACTTGTCGTCGATCCGCAGATCCAGCACCCCGCCCCCGTGGCCCCGCAGCACCGCGCGCACCTCGCCCTGCACCGGCGCGTCCTCCCCAGCGCGCGCTCCGCCCACAAGTCCCACACACACACCGTGCAGTCCGAGCTACCCGTAACCATGAACCCGCGCACCAGCCCGTCGTCGTCGTCCCCGTCCGTCTTCGCATCGAAAGACGAGAACTCAAACTTGAGACACAGCACGCTCCCCTGGTGCCCGCCCGCAAACGTGCCGAGCAGACGCCCCGAGCGCAGCCCCCACACCTTGACGCTGCGGTCGCGGCTCCCCGTGATGATGTGCGTGCGCGAGAACTCGAGACAGTACACGCTGTCGGCGTGGCCCGCGAGCGCCGTCACGCGCGGTTCGGCGGGGCCCGCCCAGCTGCGGTCGAGCTCGAGGCGCGCGCGGTAGAGGGTACGCCAGTCGCGCGCGAGGGCTGCGGGGGTGGGCGCGGGGGTGTGGCTAACCTGCGATACCGCATCGGGCGGCAAAGGGGGAAGTTTCTTCATCCGTGCGTCGAGTGTGCTGCTGTGCCGCAGCATGGGCGGAGGAGCGAGAGGAGGCGGGAGGCGGGGCAGGCCCCAGCGGGCGACAAAGGCGGCCCGCCAGACGGCGCTGTCGCTCGCGAGCAGCGCCCACTTGCGGGAGACGCTGCGGCAGGTGATGAGGGCATGGAGGGCGGCGGTGGCGGCGGCAGCGTGATCGGTGAGGCCGGCGAGGACAGTGGGGGCCGGAGCGTGCGGGCTCGGGGGGGCGGAGGACAGGAGGAGGGCGAGAACGTGGAGAGCAAGTTCCGGGGGTAGGAGGGTGAGGATGTCTGTAAATTGATCAATTAGCAAATAGCGAGACAGAAGGAATTGTGTGGAGATAAAAAAATTCGTATGGGATACACTTTTTGGGCAGCAGAGTGAAGAAAAAAAAGAAACAACGCTCACCGATTCCAGTCACAGCGCGCACCGGGGGGCAGAAGAAGCAGGCCTCGTCGTCAACGAGCTCGCCCTCCTCGCCGTCGAGTGGCGGCAATTGGGTGTAGTCGATCGGTTTTAGGGCCCAGATTGAGCTGGTGCTGTAGTTGTAGGAAAAGGGCGACTGCCTGCGGGGTGGCGAGGCCGATAAGACGTCCCACAGCCGCGGGAGCAGCGAGCGAAACGGAGAGCGCTTGAAGGGCCAGTCGGCTTCACCGTCCTCCCGCTGGACGACCTCGAAGCCATAGAGGCCGAATTCGCCGGGGTCGGGTGACGGGGGGCGGGTAATGATGTCGGAGTGGGGCACGGCGGTGTCGTCGCCGTCGACGAGGTCGAGATGGGGCGGTAGAGAGGCCATCTCGGCTGTTGTCAAGAATGGGGAGCCTAACACCGAGGTGAGCAGACGGCTGAAGCGTGCAGAGGGATTGGGAGGGGCTGCAGGGCTGCCTCGACGACGCAGACGACTCGGCGGCGTCGAAGGCGGCGTGGAGAAGGGGACGAGCGCCGCGTTCATGGCGTCCAGCGACGAGAACAGGTTGGTGTCTCGTGATCTTCAAGTCTCTTCATTTTTCGCATCCACTCCCTTTCTTTCTTTTCCGTTCTGCTTGTCAACTAAATCCCTTTGTGTATACGTCGCAACAGACTACGTGTACGTGGCTACCTGTAACCTCGGGCTGTGCAGCGTGGCAATGCGTGTTCTTGCGTGTTAATTACCCTCCGTCCGCGTCACCCGGCCGCGGCTCTGTGTCTTCTCTCAAATTATCCTCCTCCGAGTCTCGTCAGATCTTTCAGATGTGAGACCTTCAAGTTTGAAACATAGGGTCAAGATGGCTTCTCCGCGCAAAGGCAACGTCAGTCTAAGACTACGACAACCCCTATTCCCAGACCACTCCAACTCTGACCCTTCGGGAAAATGGATAACCGGATCACTGTGGTCAACATCGGAAATATTCCGCGGTGCAACTATCGCTCATTCCTCTGCCCGCCGGAAACTCGTGGCCCAGGAGATCTGATCCAGCAATTGGGAATACCCGCCGCGGATGTTATAAAAACAATCGTATATGTGGTATGTTCAAGTCTTCGTGTCCATGAATCACGCCGATATCCCATATAGATCAAGCCCGCGATTAACATATTCAACGTCGGTGGTCCCGGGCTGGTGTCTAATGCAGAGGAGATCCTCAGCCACTGGGGCGATACACTGACCGCCGCGGCTCCTCGTGGAAAGACGACGGTTACCGTCCTCGGACAGCCTGAGCGCAACATTCCTTCCGGCGAAGCGTTCTTTTGGGGCGACATCGACCTCTTGTCCTCTCTCCAGCCGGCCTTCGTGGATCTTGAGCAACAGGGCGTACACTGCATTGTCCTCCCCCTCACCTACTCCTCCCGCAAGAGACCTTCCTCTTCAGCGGATGGTGTGTATTCTACCAGCTTGTTCAATATTTCTAATGATCTCCATGTTAGATGATGTTCGACAACATATTCTTGAGCGGTCAGATGGGCTTTTAGCTTCTCTCAAGTCATTGCACTCAAATAGGGCCGATATACATGATCCTGAGCACACCACAATCATCCCTTTCCCCACCCTGCATGCGTTAAACTCCGACTGGTCGCGTAGCTTCAATACGAGCACCACGATCGACAACCAAACTGCATTCGCGTACAAAGGCAGGAGAGTGTTGGATCGGGAGCTCCTGCCCACTCTCAAGGGCCTCTACGAAAACCAAGGATCGGCCACCCTCGGACTGTTCGGGACTAGGGGAGCAGGCAGGTCCCACCTGGCAACGGCAGCAGCTTCTTTGCTGTTGTCCGAGGGCATCCCCACGGTTTTTCTTGGATTCTCCTCGGGCACGACACCCAGGACCTCTGTAATGCGCGATGCATTCATCCTAGCACTAGCGACAAGAGAGGACCTCAAGGTCTACATCAACCATCTCTTCGTTAGTTGCCGTAGGCATGCTGACAAGGCTAATCCCCGGAGGGGGATTGTAAACTTCGCCGATTATCTTCTATCTAAGGGAATCAAGCTCGTATTTATCATCCTGGGGATGGATACTTTGACCGACGACGAGCTAGTCGACTGTCAGACGATGGCTTCTGCACACGTGCTGTGCTTCACCGCGGGCGGCAACAGCAAGCTTCGGTTAGAAACTGAGGACAGGGTAGCAGGCGGGTACGAGAAAGCTTTATACCTCAATGGGGGACTGGGCAAAGTGAGCATTTGTTCTAATGCGTTAACTCTTTACTACCGCCGGCTCACTCTTGAATTAATTAGGAAGATCTCCCGGGCTGGCTGTCTCAGTACGAGACTGAGGCAAAAACCCAACTCCAAGACGGCCAACGCGAACTTATCAAAGCAACAACTGGGAACGTGCCGTCCCTCCTGTCGGCTGAATTCCGGGCCATCAATAATACACGTTCTTTCGACGCGAAACATCTAAGAGTAGCGATAGATATTCACAGTCCGCTCAGCGATTGGCTGCAGGAATTAATGAAAGAGTGGCCGGAGAAGACGCAGTGAGTGTTGCTTTACCATCCCAGCAAAAAGTATCTGATCTGTTGCGCAGGGACCTGAAAAAGCTTTTGGTGGCCGTTCTTGGGAACGACCACCTGGAGCTGGCGTCGCGCTTCACCGACCAACGCTTTATCTTTCGAGACGAGGATGATAGATGGAGCTCCACGAGCTTGTTGGCCTACGAGGCTATTTTCCAACTCGTGATAGAGCTGCAAGACTGTTTCCAGTATTTCGTGGCGCAGAAATGGGCAGAATGCATTCCCCTCGTTGCGCATAACCCTTCCATGCTCGGGTATGCCATCGAGTGCGCGATCACGAACGAGTTGTCACACGGATTCAAGTTGGAGCACTCCAACTTGAGCATCCCGCAGCTCCCGCTCTTCGTTCTCCCTCCGGGGGGGAAACCTCGCACGATCGTGGAGGCCGGCATCTATGTCCCCGTGGAATTCAACCCCATGTACATAGATTGTGTCATAGTGTGGCTGGAAGAGAAGACCGATTCTCATCCAGCCACTGTACACATCGCACCCGTGCAGATATCGAACGTAGAGAACGTGTCCGACCACCTGAACTCGGAGGAACAGTTTTTCGAGACGTCCGAAGACTGGAAGCTCTGGCGGGACGCAGTCCACGATCTCAATCGACAGATCGTTTGGGACTTCGTGTGGATTGTGAACTACCCCACAAATAGCAGCACAACTCGTCCAGCTTATCAAGGCGTCCCTGCTCATGTGGTCCATACGATTTGCTTCAAGACGATTAGCGAAGTTATAGACGATGCCTTAAAAATGTATTAATCGAGACTATGGCGCTCGCCCCGCGTCCCACGACTTGACGCCCCGTCCTTGCTATGTGGAGCTCTCGCCCTTCGTTTTCAACCCGTACTCGACCGACGAGTGCCGTTCTGCCGATGCCGACTCGGGCGTCGCGCAGATGTAGTACTCTGACCAGCAACTCGGACTCTGTTGATTCACGCGCAAATTTACCGTATATTGACACACCTCCCTACTAATCTATGTTCATTCGGACATCATTCGCTATGTGTTTGCCATAATTACTGTACGCAGCCATCACCTAAAGACGCGGTTTCTGGAAAAATATGGGCGGTGAAGCATTCGTCAATAAGGGTCAGCGATGATAGGGCCGGAAAGAGTCGGAACGAGGAGGATGGAAGGGCCCGGAGAGCTGCACGGGTGGGTGCATCCGCTTCGCATCTACAGTTGTGGCTGACGAAGAAGAGGGAGGACACGGCGGGACAAGCCAGCGAGACTCGACGCATCCAATAACACGCAAATTTGGTCCCCGTGGGCGTTGTCTATGATTATATAGGTCCGTCACCGCAGGAGCGTCGAAAAGAGCAAGTAGTATCGTCAACCGGTTGGTCTCCTCGTAGTCGTCCACAAGTATCTGGAGCGATTGCAGGGAGGGGATGGTGACCCGTTTTATTCGTTCTGGCCACCACCTACCGTGTCGATGCATAAATGGACCAAGGAGGGAAATTGTGCGGGAGAGCCATCAAGAACCTTTTAACATTCTCGTTCCCACTTGTCCATTCCAGATGCGTAAGAGATGTCATCCAGGGAGGAGCCAGGGTGCCGGCTATTTTGAGTGAGGTGAGCAGGGGAGGGCCGGACGAGAACGTTGGCAGGGGAGAACGGGAGGACATGTCCTTCATTTCAATGTCCAGACGCTCCAAAGCGGGAACACCTGCATCCCGGAACATGGTAGCCAGCCTGTCCCTGGCGATGATACTCAATCGCCAAATCCGATGCGTATGGATGACCGAGCCGTTTTGGGAAAGTGATACTAGAAAAAGATGGGCAAACTCACCCGAAGGTCGGTTTGCTTGTAAATTCGCCCGAAGGCGATTTACTGTACGGAAGGTCGTTCGTGGACTTGTTTAGAGCCCAACTGAACTCAACCAGCTACTGGGACCAGGGGAATCCTAGATTTCACCGGGTAGCGCGACACGATAGACGGCCCCTGTCAACGAAAATGCCTGCGCACGTGGCGAAGTGACCAACACAATCATGCACCTTGCCCCGCACACCGGGTGAGTCCGGAAGATCCCGGGGTGCTTACTTCGGTTGCCTCAGGCCTCACTGGCTGGCTGTTGGCTGCAAGTTGGCTGAGACTCTGTGGACATCACTGTCATCAGGGACATCAGATATATGTTTCAGAGTAACAGTTTCACATCAGCTCACGACACCGTGGTCCTTGCACGTGCGCGTTGGGTACAAAAGCACCGCAAACACGCGTCCCAATTTGGACTTATCATCCTCGACCTCTCTCTCGCGCGAACCATGTCCCACCTTAGCCTTGACACGAGGATGAACGCCGCGATACGTCTCGCCGTCCAGCGCTCTCGCCCGAGATTCGAACACTATTTGGATACGCTCAAGCTCGCGCAATGTATTGAAGGGGCGTCAGCGGAGAAGATTCAGGGCTACTGCTTCGCCGGCGAAGTCGTTGTTCTATCCTGTGTGGCTAGATACCTCCACCAACGCTCGAACCCGGATACACGCGTAGAGTACCCCAAAGTAAGCTCTCCAATACTGCCTTGCAACCACAACGCTGAAGGCACCGAGCACAGACAATTCGCACTCGCGTCCTCTCCCCGCCAACCTATGAACTGCTCATTGCTCGCGCTCGGAAGCTAGATCTCAAAATCGCACCGGGCGAGTACTCGGATGTCCTACTTATGTTCATAGGCGCGCTTCTCGCCAAGCTCGGTTTTCTGGCCACGTATGAATGGTTTGTCGACACATTTGGGCCCATAATCGACGACACGACCATTGCGTACAACAATTATCAAGCGTTAGCTTCTTCCCCTCAATCAATAGCTTAAGACTCATTTTTTCTCGCTCCAGACCTAGAGAATTGCCTATCCCTACCTCACAAAAGCGTGCTTGTCCCGATGACGAGGAGTCCCCTTCAAAACGAGTCAAGCTAAGTCAGAGCAAGAGAAAGGAATTGCACTTCACAAAAGGTTTGTCTCCCTATACGCTCGTGGGTGGGGGCATGCACTTATCTACTACAATAGTCAAAACTATTTTCCGTGGACTTGGCTCGCTTGTTGCGCCCACCTCAAGCCTAGACGACAAAGCGACCACCACTCATTATTTCATCGATAATATCGATCTATCACCTCTTTTCCGAGACCCGACCGACACGAACACGTCTACGGCGTTGTCTATTATCCTCGCAACATCCACTGTACCCCCCTCCCTCGGTTTGTCCACATCTATTTAGCAATAACACAATTCTGACGCAAATCCAGCCGACCGCCTTTCCCATTTCGCGGCGGTCGCTCAAGACCAGACGCGCGACGTGTGTATTACGTATCCTGCCTTGCCTCGGTTGCTGAACGCGACATAGCTCATGGCGGGGGTCACGGCGTACACTAAGCGCGAGGTGGAGGCTTTTAGGAGGGCCGCGGGCGGTAGATCTCTCTTCTCGCTCCCGAAGGCGTTCTACCAGGAATTTTCGTCCGGACTGTCTGGGACCTCAAGAAAGCCGACCACGTCCTCGCCGCCGACCACCCCGCCTTGGTCCTCGCCCTCTTATCGTCGCCGCTCACGGGCACCTTCCCCGCCGTCTCCGCACTCTATCGCAACTACATCTGTCCCTAGGAAACTCGAGCGAACCGCAAGCATGCCCGCTACGTATCAAGCCCTATCCTCCCAGAGATCCCGGCCCCCAGCACAACCTACGTTTACGCGCCGCAAGCCACATCAAGGTCACTCAAGCTTGCTCCCGCGTTCCGGTGATTCCTCGTCCTCGTCCTCATCCTCGTCTTCAAGCCCCATTCCTGGCGGTCACGGACGCTACCAGCAACGTAGCTTTTTCTAGGTGCGCAATGTACAGCTACATATTGTTCAGACTACTTCCCGATCCCAGCACGACCGTTCTTCATCCTTTACCTGTGTTATTTCGTTTATTTTGTTATAATTTACTGTATAGCTTATGAATCCTCAGATACAGATACAATCTCGTAGCGTTTGATGTCTTTTATTGTGTAGCGTCGCTCAAGCGCTCAAGAGACTCCTCGCCACTCTTAAGGTCTTTCAAGATTTTGGCTGAGGCTTGTGCCCAACGTTTCTATTCTGCAAATAGCATTCCCTCTTTAGAATAGTCCAAGAAGCGTTCGTGCGATTCATTGAGCGAGTAAAGGACAGTGCTCTACATAATCGTGTGTGGTAGCAAGTCCTGTCTTCAGTGTTCAGCGAGGTGTGGTAAATGTCGTCACAGCACAAACGGGACGGCAATTTTGCGCTCCTTGGGATATTTATCACCAAAGGTGTCGTGGTACCAGCGGTGGCCGCGGTACGCGCGCGGGAACATGAGGACGACCTCGGAGATGAGGAAGACCCACGGGGCGGAGACAAACGGGAGGAAATTCGCGGCGGGCCCGCGCAGGGCGGCGCTCGCGCTTGCCATCGAAAAGCCCCCGCTCAAGAGGGAGCCGCTGAAGAGCGCGCTCACCAGGCGCGGGTCCGCGGCGACCGCAAAGCCCAGCCACTCGCACCACTCGCAGAAGTAGTTCGGGTACGAGACGAAACGGTAGAGCAGCCCGTGCGGGATTGCATAGTGCTCGCCCTTAGGCTTGTCCTTGGGCTTGTCCTTCGCGCGCCGGCGGATGTTGAGCAGGATCTCGTCGTGCGCGATGTTGCCCGCGAAGCCGAGCGCCCAGAGCGCGAGGCCGGCGTAGAAGTACGGCGCGGGCGCAGGCGGGGTGGGGGAGGTGAGGAACGCGCCCATGAGCGAGCCGTTGAGGGTGTTGAACGCGACGGCGCAGAGGGGCACGATGAGGTGGGCCTTGGAGCGCGAGGGCGTGCGCAGGGGCGAGACGAGCGCGCGGTTGAAGTAGTGCACGAGGAACGCGCCGACGAGGATACTCTTCGGGCTCCCGAGGGCCGGGGGGTGCGCGTTTGGGCCGCTGAAGAGCGCGTAGAGGAAGAAGGCCGGGGAGACGAGCTCCATGACGATCCACGCCTTGATGCCTGTGGGTCCAAAATCATTACGGTGCGCAAGTGGAGAGAACGAGCGAAGAGGAGGCACCGTCGACGAGGAATACACTGTGCTCAGAGGGCGTGAAGCGGCCAAAGGGTGCGTCGATGAAGAGCTGGGCGGGCGCACTAGCGACGTTGCCAATTAGGAACCATTTTCGGGCGCCTGGGGATGGGTATTGAAGCCTAAGTACGCGCTACACATAAACCTCGAGGCGTACCATCTAGAAGGACCTGCAGATGCGCCGCCGACAATCCGAACATGGTCGCACGAGTAGGCGTCGATTCCACGAGTCTCCCACGGGCACGGGCCGTGTCTGCACGGCCCATTGAGAGCAGTTCCAGATGTCTGACGGGTGATCAGCATCATAGACGGAAAAAACTGGACACGGAAAAAAGACACGAGGGGGGGACATGACGACAGGAGAGGAGGAGGATGAGGGCGGAAGGAGGAAAAATTGTTGATACTCTCTGCCAATCCCCTGTAGACCGCTGATCACTGTCAGCATCATATCACTCGCTTTGACGGGAGAAAAGTTGTATAGCAGCCTCATGCCTCGCAGAGAAATATGTGCTCATGTTCTATTACGTAAATATTATTTACTTCACGGTTGAATGCGGAGCGGCACAATACAAGTAGAACGAGTCAAAGAGATTCTCTGCGCTCGCAATCATCCCGTCATTCCGCTCATCACCTCGTACATGCCCTCTGCGCGTCTTCGACTCAAGCGCTGGCTCCAAAAGCGCATAATAGGCTCCCACTCGGGCTTGCTCGCGGGCATGCCGCCCCCCACGGGCATCGCGTGCTCCACAATGCTCTCGAAACCCTTCTTGAACGCCGCCAGTGAGCCCGCGTCTCCGCGGTGGGCGATGAGCAGCGGGGTAGCGCTGCGGGTCGGCCTCGTCGGGTACGAGAGAAGCGGGCCACAGACGGAGACGACCGAGCCGAGCGGGGGCTGCCGCAGCGCAAGCTCCGCGGCGAGGGTGCCGCCCTGCGCGAAGCCAAAGAGGTGGATACGGGGCGCGGGCCACGCGCAGTCCGCGGTGAGGTGCGCGACGACGCGGTCGAGGAGCTCGAGCGCGGGCGTCGGGTCCGGGTGGGCGAGGAGCTCGCCGAGGCCGTCGAAGGAGGGGAACCACATGTAGGACTCCTCGTAGAGGAAGGGCACCCTGCGGGGCGGTCAGGCCCGCGCAGGGCTACGGGCGGGCGACGTACTGCTCGGGGGCGCGCAGGGCGAGAACGGCGGTCTGGGGGAGGCGCAGCTGGCGCGCGAGCTTCGAGAACGGCATGTGGGTGTCGCCTTGGGGTTGCGGTCGGGATTTACCCTGGAGAACAGAGCGGTGACGACTTGCCTAGGCCGTGAAGGAGGATGAGGAGGTTCTCGTCCGTGCCGTCGTCGCTGGGTGCATAGAAGAATGGGACTGGGATTTTCTCATTCTGAGGTGGGGGCTTGACTTTGGGGGATGGGTTCGAGTCCTGAGGAGGCTCTCTAAGGTGGATTTCCTTCTCAGTGTCGTGCGCCATCGGGTCCAAGCCACTATACACGAAAATTAGGAACCGAAGCCAGAAATTCGGGCACAAAGAAATCGCTTGAGTGAAGAGCTTGACGAAGGGTGATGACAGCTCGGTTCAACGGAAAGCAGAGGATTTGGACCTACACACCAGGAGGAGCTGTACCCGACAAAGCTAGAGAGCCTTCAATTGACCGCAGTTCCTGGATCCGGAGGATACTAGGTCTGAAACCAGTAATTGTCTGTCTTACACTCGATCGCTCCCATTATTCCCACGATCTCTTTGCGCTTGTTTACCCATTTCTCTGCCATGCCGATGCCGATGATGAGCGGCATCGCGGCGTCTGAAAATAAGACGTTGCCGATCACGCCGTTCCCGACAGAGTCTTGCAAACCAACCTCGAACACAAGTGCGAAGAGTGGAAAACTGCATAGAGATCATTCAAGACCGCCCATGTATCGGGTAATCACTGTATTGAAAAGAGTTCCCTCTTTTCAACTTCATAAATCACCCGGCTGCACATGCCGAGAGCACCGAGAAATTCCGCCAACCTGAAGTTTGCTTGGATTTTAGGAGATTTAGCAAAGGCAACGTTTCGGGACATAAGATGCTCTCGCTGTAACTATTGAATTCATCCAAAAGGTCACAGTCCAGCACAGTCTGGGCCATATGTAATGAACCGTCTTAACTCGCACGGCCACAATCCAGGACTCGGAACTGCATATTCCTTTGATTTATTTTCTCAAGGTCGCAGTCCGGCCGGAGGCGGAAAGCCACACCACATTTATTGAATTCATCCGTCGGCAGGCTATGGTCTCGATTGATTTATCCATTCAAAGTCCGGCCTGAGGCGGAACTTGAAAGCCACAGTCTGGCCGGAAGCGAAAATTCACAGCCTGGCACAAGTAGAGCTCAAGAGAAAAAAATGCTTACCATCAACAAGTCCATCAACCGTCGGAGGATCCAGGTCTGCCCGGAGGGCGTTAATATTGAGAGAGTGATCGAGAAGGGTGGACCGAGACTGATGCGGTTTGTCAGCCCAACCTCCACGGTCTTGGTTCTGTTCACGTAGGCTCGTTTCAGCCTCTATGATCTGCCTGGCGTGAAATCCGAAGACAGTCGTTCAGATCACGTATACTATAGATACGTCTAGCCGACGCAATTTCCCGGAATGCGAGAACTATAACAATCGAAGACACGAAACGACGCCAAAAATCCCGGCCCAAATTTGGCTCAAATCGGTATCGCAAAGGATTTATTAGAATCTAACTACCGGAAGCTACGCTACGCGGCTGCTGCTTCGGCTTCATCGAGCGAGCGACATTGGGGGGCCTCGGCGCTCTCGCGGGCGCGGGCTTGCTGTTAAACGCGTGCTGTCGGTCGCCGGTCGCGCTCCGGCTGGTTTTACAGGGTGGCTGGTCCTCGTCCTCGTCCCCGGCCGCAGCTTCCTCGTTGATTCGGCCCAGGTGATTGAATGGGTCGTGCAGCTTTTGCTTTTGCCCTTGCCCTTGCCTGGGCTCCCCGTACCCCTCTGGATCGTCGGCTTTCGACCAGAGGTTAACATTGGGGAGCGTCCCAAGGGCGCCCTGCAGCACGCCGAGGACCGCATCGTAAGTCAGACTCTTGTCAACATACAGTTTCCTCCATGCGGAGGCGCAGGTTTTGAGGGGCGCGAAGTACGGGGCGAAGCTGTCGAGGACGTCGGAGGTCCAACAGTCACTGTCGACCAGCGTGAAGCCTTTCGCCTTCCCGATGGCAACATAGGTTTCCCCTGTAACCCAATCCCTCAGTGGTGATTCGTGCATGTCGAAGTTTTGGCGCTCGACGTTGCCGGGGCCGGCGTAGTGTATACATATCCAGATTAGGACGTAGAGCAAAGACTCGAGATCGTGTCGGGGCTCATGTGCAAGCAATTGGTCGCCTTTGCGCAATACTTCAATCGCCATAAAAGGGAGAGTGCCCTGGATGAGAGTTTCATGTCAGCGGCGATACTGACGCATAAAGAATTGGGGGTACTTACGGTGCGGTGTCCGGTGGCGGTTGGACCGCGTTCGCCTTCCGGTTCGATAACTAATGCGTAGTCGAGATCGATTAGGAGGCCGCGGCGTGGACCAGGCGGCGCAGTTGCCCCCTCATCGTGGACAATGACCTTGGGATCGGCGAAAGATTTGAGAGGATGGGGCCCTGCTAGAGCGGCCAACTCAGGCGCGGTTGGTGACAAAGCGACCGAATTCCACGTTCTGGGACAAGGGACTATCAGGATGTTGTTGACGCTGATGTCTCTGTGCAAAACGTTCGCAGTGAAAAGCTCTCGATGCGCTGTGGAGAGAAAATAAATGCGAGGAATCAATAGCGAGCTGGTTGGGCATACCTATCATGGCATCGATGAAAATTGAAATGAGTTCCTTTCAGCTTGCGAAGTGGTATAGGGCATGCCCAAACGGTGTGAGAACCAGACGCCGGTGGATCCGCTGCTCGATTGTAGAATATTTCTTCGAGAACTTTGAGGTCGGGCCCGTCGTCGACATGATAATGGAACGCAGGGCATCGGTGGACCCTGGGACGCCGTTGATCTCCACGACAACGTCGGCGATGACCTTGGGAACACCCTCTACATCCTGGGCCTTCCGCAGAATCCCCGCCTCGGTATGAGGACGGGAATTGTCGGCCCAAGTGTCCTTGATCACAAAATCCTGACCGTCATGGCGTGCATGCCAACACACCGTTCCTCTGCCGCGAACAACGTCGCTAACGAAAAGTGTCTTGACCAGGGTGTACCTGACCCCATCGACATCGATGAAGCGGCCAGTGGGGGTCTTGATGATCGAGGTGTCATATCCCAGAACAGCGGGCTCGGCGAACATAAGCGCCGCCATGACGCGGACGAAGCTTTCAGGTTCTTGGTGGAGGTCGAAAGGCAATGTGGTAACCAATCCCGCCCGGTCGAATATGAAAAGTCGGACATTTGGTCCCATGAACGATAGGGAGATGATGAAACGTCGCATGTCTTGGGAGGAGAAGATGAGGTAGGCGCCGTTGAGCAATTGGCCGAAAATGTCCTTGCGGTTTTTAGAATTATCGCTCGATTTGAGCTCCCCGTGAACGAGGATATTTGGCCAGCGAAAGTCGCCGGCGGCGGCACAGAGAAAGTCAGGCTTCCTGACGTTTGGCGCATCCTCGACGCCGGTATCCGTATGCTGAGTCGTCCAAAGCCGTTTCTCGGTGGGAAGTGTTTTTCCCGCCTCACGGCATAGGTCAGCCACTCGCTGACCGAAAGTACGGAAGAAGACGACCAAAGGTCTCTCCACATTCCCGCGATCGGACGGAACAGTGAGGTCGGGGCAGCCGACCCACTGGTCTCCGTGGTAGAGGGGTGAATCGCCGGTGGATAGCGCGTCGAGGATGTCAGAGGGAGGGAGTGGCAAGCACTCGTCGGGAAAGAGGATGGGAAGGAGACCGGGGACATCCTCCAGATAGGATGAATCGATCTCGCTGGTGAGCATGGGGTCGACGGTTTTTTTGAAGAGGGGCAGCTTGTCGAGTTCAGAGGCGAGTTTATGTCTGTGAGGGGTCTGTTGGCTTGCAGGTGCGCCCGTCTTTTTCGCCGGGGTTGACACTGGAAGCACAACTGGAGCAGTAAAATATGAGGTCGGGGCCATTGTGGGGAAATATTGGACACTCACAGTTCCTTGACTTTTATATACCCCGACCGCAAGTGGCAAGTCGAAGCTGAAGACGCGCTTAGTCACAACACGTGATCCCATCAGTCACAGAACAATGGACGAGGCAGAGCAGGCCACCACAGCGAGGCCACCGAGGCCAGATCTAGCCACATCGTCACGAACACCCGTGAGTCATATTCAAAGCTGATTACAGAGCCTGTCCCAAGCCTGTCCAATTCGTTTGGCAAATGATTAAAGAACCTGAAAGCTTGGGGAATTGAAGGCAAGGAAAAGGCGGAGGGTTCGAAACGAGATTAATTCAGAATCACACCAGAGTTGGACGGAAACCCAG
The DNA here is from genome assembly GCA_029378255.1 of Mycena rosella. NCBI lineage: Eukaryota > Fungi > Basidiomycota > Agaricomycetes > Agaricales > Mycenaceae > Mycena > Mycena rosella. The sequence goes on along the minus strand of JARKIE010000010.1, from coordinate 55,692 downwards.
CCAGCTGGAGAAATGAATACATAAATATTACAGCACTGCGAGTATTGTCGCATGAATATAAAGCGGCAAGGCCCGGTCGGCATTGGAGTAAGTAATAGGGCATGCCTTGGGGCGCGGGAAGCCGTGACTTGCAACGAGCGTCGGAAAAGGAGCGACGGGCGCAGGGGGTGGTGCCTTGCCGGCGTGGGGGTTGCTCGAAAGCAGATCAGAATGAAAGGGGGCCTGTGAGCGTCGGGTGCCTTGTCGGCGCGGTGCGGCGGTCAGCGCCGAGGAAAAGATGACCAGACGGGCGGACGAGGACGACCAGACCTGGACAAGGCGAATAATCATCCAGGAGGACGGAAAGAAGGTAAAGCACTAACCACAATAACACCTTGACACCAACAAGGAACTCTAATTCGAGGGCTGCTCAGTCCAACGCATCCCACGTCGAAGCGCGTCCACCTGCGGGCTATCCTCGGTCTGAGTCGGGTCGACCACGTACCGCGGCATGCGGGAAGGCCAGGCGTCCCCAGTCTGCCGCACATCTTGGTCTTCGCGCCGTGGTCCTCTCGGGTGCGAAGTCGGTGTGGGCGGTGGGGCGGAATGTGGTGCTCGTCGTCGTCGTCGTCTCCAGCAGGCAGGGTAAGTATCGGGCGAGGGATGCCGGGGCGACGGGGCGTCGGGAGAACCAGACCCGCGTCTATCCATCCCTGCGCGGCACATCCAGGCGGCTGGTGCCCGTTTCAACGTCTTTGCTTGAGGTCCTTGGCTGAGTAGTACGCGGGGAGCGGCGGCGAGAAGGGGAGTCGGCGAAGGGATGCGGGGGCGACGAGGCATCGGCGGGAGGGAGACTTTCCTGAAAGTAGGGTGTCCTGGTTCCCGCGGATCTGCATCTATCCATCTACTACGCGCGACGGCTCCCTCCGTACGCGGCCAGAACATGCGCATTCCTCTCGGCTGGCGACTCGGCGGGGGGCAGCGGCGGGAACGAGAGGCGGCCTCTAGATGCGGGGGCGACGGGGCATCAGCGGGAGGAGACTGGTATGTCCTAGGCCCGCGGATCCACGTCTAACCATCTTCGGCGGCGACTCGACTTGCCGCAGCTGGAGCCCGCGGAGTGCAGACTGGGGGCGACGCAATCCCGACGGAGGACGGCGTCGAGAGGAAGGAGGAGAGGCGGCGCGTGGAGAGGGTGATCTATCTTGCGGCATCGAGAGGAAGGGTACCAGTGCGGTGCGAGAGTTGTAAGAACGGATGTGCGAAATGAGGGGAGCCTCGCGGTGTTGACGGAGGACGGCGTCGACAAGGAGGGTGGGGCAGGCGGGGAGGCGGCTGACAGTCGCATTGAGCATGTCGCTGAGACCGAGGAAGAAGAGGTAGACGGAGAGCGGCGTCGACTTGAAGCTAAGGAGTTGCAAGTTGAACGCGTCACTAACAAGGCAAGGTAAGTACTCGGGTCGCTAAGGTCGATGGAGGGGCGGTACTTACGAGAGGTCGTTAGCCGCATGCCCGAATGCGGCGAGAAAGAGCGTGTGCTCGAAGGCAGAAGGATGGAATGGAATGCCCAAGGGCGAGAGTAACGACAGGACACCAGAGGGCGAAGAGGAGAAGAACGAGTGTGAACATTTCAATGAACGTAGTGGGAGGAAAGGAAGAGAGGTGGGGAATGTTTGCGTGTATGTGGGATTCGAGTTGGGCCTAACCGTCAGCCGCAAATCGCGTACTCAACTTTTAGGTGGCGGTGCGCTTGAAACACAGCGGAAACAATTGGGTTGAATAGAACGCGCTTGAGCTTGTATATAGGGACTACATTGAAGAACACAATGCGCGAACAGAAACACTCCTTGGATTTCAAGCCTTGGGAAGAATAGGAGCAATTCCGACGACGTGATTATTTTGCTCTGAAACGAATTTCGCTGGGATAGTCTACATGTGGATGGAGGTGGATGGGAAGATTCGATCCATGAACGCAGTTGTTTTCACTGTCTTGCTTGAGTCGTGCAATGTAAATTGAAGTGGCTCCAGCCCGAGACTTGACCTGAATTCTTCGACCATGTATAAGGAAGGAGACCCCAGGGGCTTGACGCCAGAGTGTGGTAGCCGTCGTGAGCCGTCGTGGTCGCTTTGGAAGACGCGCGGTGAACCTAACAAGCGCATACAGCTCTTTGTCGCAAACGTTCACCTCGGCGACCTCGCTCGTTTTGCGAGTTATCTAGTGGACTCTGAATTCACGACCAAGCTCTATCTACTTGAAAATCACTGGGCCCATCATTTCTGTTGAAAATCGCCAAAAGGATAGAGAGAGGGAGAGAACTCGGATGACGGGCAACGCTCGATCTTGTCGCCTCTTGAACGTTATGAGAGCTCTACTGCCACTTTCCCTGATCACAACTTTATTCCAAGAGGACGGCGGTTCATTCGATAGGCCGATGTCGTAAGTGGGTCCGTATGGGACATAAATTCCTGTCGCCCGGAGGAAACCAAAGCCCAATCGCTCTAACTGATCCCCAACCGATGGATTATTCTGTGCCTGTCGAAGCTCGCAAAGTGAGCAACTTTACCTGTCCCGACTGCCCTCCGTCTCATCTCGTGCTGTAGATCTTTTTGGACGGCATCATATCCCACCCAGCACATCGAAACCTGCCGCCCCTAGTCAATGACATTGCAACCAACATCATCTTCGAGGGCAACGCCGCGCCTTGCATGCCGATGAACTGGCGCTTTGCAGAGGCTGCGTCGGTGCTCAAGGCCTTGGAAGTAACACTTATAAATGCGCTCGTGGAGCACAAATATCTTGCTAAAACAGGCGCCACGCGAATCGATACGTTGGTAGTTGCCCTATTTTATTCATCTTTCGCCGACTCTTTCCACCCAGAGATAGAGCCAACCTCTTGTATATGGCGGCGCTGTTGACTCGGGTCGATCCAGATGGCGCTAATGCACAGGTACCTCCCCCCCTCGATCAGGTATGTTTTCTGGCGTTTTGAGAAGAGCTTGAGCTTGAGAACACTTTCTTAGTTCATCAAAGACAAAGATTATCATAAAGCATTGGGCTCAGAGCATTGTAGGAACACTACCAATTTCTACCGCGCAAAGGACGGGTGATACACACTGGGGACAATAAGCAATATACGGAGCCTGTATATCCTAAGTATATCCTCAGTATTTTACAAAAATCCCCAGAATATACCCCCAATATACAGGGTCTGTATATGCTCAGTATTTTTGAAACATACTAAAGATATCCTTACAATATCCCGAGGTCTGATGGCTACCATATATGGACTCAGGATATGCTCAGTATTTTGTAATACAACATGTACAAACAATGTCCAAAATGCCTGGATACTTTAGTATCTGGGTTCTTGTCATATGTATTTTTTTACATCTGGTGCCCGATTAGGGAATTTTAACCCTTTTGGGCCAAATCGCACCTCTCGAGTTTTCAAAACCGTACAGCCACCAGTTGGCTTTGTAAGCCGCCGTTTCCGAGGAAGGATGGTCTGACGCCGGCACGAAGGGATAGGAAAGGGAGAATTGGCCTGTAATGAAAGGGTACTTTCCACGCTGCCGTATACACGTGACGACTGACATCTTAATCGGTATTTAACTGCTGCTGATTCCCATTTGGAAGAATCATTCTACCACATCTACCCAAGGCTTTTGACTCTCTGAAGGCAGGCACAAACCATCTATTTATCCATTTGTTTGTTTTTTTCTTTCTCTTTTTGTCACTGAACTCAGGTGCATGACCGAATTTCATACTTAAATAGGTGATTTCCCTCACCAGACGAAATGCATCTCATCAACACGTCAATTTTAAAATGCCCGAGCTCCCTGTATTTGCTCCAACACTTGTCTGGCAACGATAAACTGGATAGTGATGTTCCCGGTGATGCTATGCATGTAGTAGTTCGCCGTGGTATTTGCATACTAGTTTCCTTGACATCGAGCAGATTTACTGAGTCAGGCAATAAGTTTATGTGGTCGCAGGTGTCCCAGAAGACAGCATGCCCAGTCTGCAAACACGTGGTAGATGGAATGGGACTCGGTGTCCACCTTGCTATCCATTGCATGCAAGGCACAGCATGGTGCTGCAAAGGCATACTCGAAGAAGATGCTGGTCAGCATCTGGAAGGCATGTTTCATATGTTCCTCGGAAGGGAGCGCGTCAGCAAATGTCTGCGAGTCATTGTGCATAGGTCGGATTTGCAAAAGCATCTCTGCCAGACCTCGTCTACCTGTGAGAGTACATTGATTGGAAAGAGGGTTGAAGGCCGAGCAAGTGTTTGTATCCCCACGGAGCTACTTAGGTAAGGGACCATCAAATGTACCGCTTTAAACCATCTCAATGCCCCTCTCATACACTCATTGAATGTAATGTTAAAAAGACAGAAGACTAGTCAAATATGCTTGGCAGCTGACCTATGATAGCACTATCCTGCGATCTCCGCATCACTGCTCAACGGGTTCCCTTGGACATAATTTTCCTGATTCTGCATCCCTTGACGTTTAAAGATGTAGTGGCCCTTTTGATGGTTAATATGTATGCCCACTCTAATTGAAAGTCAAACTTACATTTTCTTAGACTTGCAAGCACTTTTTTGCATTTTCGAATTACCGGACATTCTGGGTTTATGCGAACATTGATATGGACTGCTGCAGTCTCTGCAATAGAGAAATGACGAGTATGTTCTGCTGCATCAAAGGGACCCAAAAAACGCGGAAGCAGACTACACAGAAGCCTTCATGTCTAGACAACAGGGCCGTGCAAGACACATGCGAGCTCCAGTCTATAAGACGAATGGTATTGTCCTCCAAAACCATGAGGATCCATGTCCAGGGCACTATGCATAGTTCTTGGGCTTCGTCGTGAATCCGAACAGAGTGAGATCGGATCGACGCTATGATCCTTGACCTCCACACATCGTAGATGCACCATGCTTCGACCAACCTCTCTTGTAGGTCGGGGATGGTCATTGGGCTGTAATCAAGGTGGCCCCATCCTGGTCTACGTTGAAAAGGTGTAAGGATCAATGAGTCCTAACTGGGTTCCGATAACGCAATAAATCCTGAGCGGGTTCAGAGATGCTTATATTGTGGTATTGACCTATCTACGGTCTAAGTTCCAAAGGATGCTTAATCTGAAGCCGGATATCCAAGCTTCTCAAGACTAAGATCCAATCTGCTCCGAATATTTAGAGAGGAGAACCTCGACTGCCGTCCAACGTCAAATAGGTAGGCGATTGAGCCTATGTAAGTTGGTTTGGCACCGGCGGTCCTTCTAGGACTGTTGCCTATGCTTTCATTGGTCGGAGGTACTCAATGAATGCTTGGAGTTACTCGACGAGAGACGAAAGCCTTGGGTGACATGGAAGTTTGGGGTAAAAGTGGATTGATTGTCCCATGTACTTGACTAATCTAGCTATCCAATATCAAATACGAAGACTATCTCTGAAATAAGATTAATATGAGTAAGAATTTCATAGATTGTGTATGTTCAGTCAATATTAAAGGAATCCTTACACAAGGGTGATTGTCCTGCTTTGTGTGCCGTGTTTTTTTTTTTGACACCAAGATGCAGTAGGTTGCCGCGTAACGAGTTACAGCTGTTTGTTGTGGATCCAGAGGGACCGTCTATCAGCCACTTGGTTACCATCAACTTTCCACATGCAGTTTCATGATTTTTCTTGTCTGATGATCATTTGGCGGTGACTGGCCACAGCGGAATACGAGTGTATTACATCCAAAGCCTCCACATCTTGTATGACCATCCCGTGTCTGTCTCAACTGATGGGTTCTCGCGCATCAGGGCCCAGGCAAGTTTCAAGGTGTCACGGTTAGTGTGTGGCATGTCTCACCATGCTGTCCAGTTCCCTCTAGCAGCCAGTTCGTTTGCTATCTTGGACCCCACTCATTTCCTCTTGGCAAACCAGGCAGGACTGGCCATCTACAGGCTTTCAGCAGGCTCTGTTGTTGATTTTCAGCTCCATCCGACCTTGTTAGCAACATCAATGTAAGACATCCGACATTGTTGCCTGTCCACCTCTCAGTCCAGTACAGGTCGACTGTGTGAGTGGCACAAAATCCATCTCTGTCTGCAGTAGATTCTCTCTTCGACATATTTCCATGACGAGTGGACAACAACCCCGTTTCAGTATTTCGAAACAAGTGTTGCTCGATTGCATCCCAGCGGACTTGGCAATCGTCGCAGGGTTCACAGTAGGGCTTTATCAAACCCCTTCCTCCTCTCCTGTTTTTGTATTGTTTCAACTGGACGATGCTGTCACGGATTTCCACCCGTTCTCATATGGATCAGAATCTGCCAGGGACAACGGTGGGCTCATAGGGGATTTATCCGGTGCAGAGGTTTTTGAACCAAGACCATTCAATATAGATGAAGGGGAGGGTAGAATAGTATTTATCACATGGACACGCAGAAGATTCCTGGTCAAGGCTGTTATTCTAGAACTTGCATACTGTAGTATTACATTCAATTCGACCATCACATGTCACTCCCCCCTTGGTCGATGGGCGAATATTGGTGTTTTGTCACGTGTCACCCACCCCTTGGTTGAATGTAATTTTCGTCACACAGGCGTCAAAACTGTCCTTCGTGACACATAAATTTGAAAATTTTCATTCTGGTGGTCGAAATTTCGGTTCTGTCACGCGAAATTTCGGCCCTGGTCGAATGATTGAACTGGTAATTTGGGTCACGTGTCACACCCCCGGTCGAATTGAATGTAATTATACAGTAAATGAATGAAACCGAGTATCTCCGCACAAAACATCTAGGACATTGGGTATCCAGGCACCGCCCGGCAGGGCCATTACCTTGGAATATAAATAAAAGAAAGGAGAGGCTCAGCTGAGGGCAATTAAGAAAATTAAAATTAGGGTTAGGGTTTCCTTATAAGGAAATAGATAAGATAAGATATACCTGATAAGGAAACCCTAACCCTAGCATCAAGTTCCCAATTTCACCTCAGCTGAGCCTTCTCCTTACAAGGAAGGTCTTTATTTCTATTTTTGGACATTGTTTGTACATGTTGTGTTTCTAAATACTGAGCATATCCTGAGTCCATATATGGTAGCCATCAGACCTCGGGATATTGTAAGGATATCCTCAGTATGTTTCAAAAATACTGAGCATATACAGACCCCATATATTGGGGGTATATTCTGGGGATTTTTGTAAAATACTGAGGATATACTGAGCAGTGAGGATATACAGGCCCCGTATATTGCTTATTGTCCCCAGTGATATCTACATTCACGGCATGACCGCACTCGTTGCTTCTAGCGTCGTCGCCAACTTGTTTAGGTGGTATGAATCCCGATATAACGCTCACCGCTCTGGGGCTTCCCCTTGAAAGTGGCATAAAAGGAGCTGAATCGACCAAACTCTTCCAAAATGCTGTTGCCCGATTCAATTCAGATACTCTTGAAGTGAAGCGCCTAGCATGTTGAAAGAATAGCATCTAATTGAAAGTTAGAAATGTATGCTCGAAGAGTTCAAGCAGGCGGCCTCCGTAGCATACACAACCGAGCAATATAAACTAAGCAAACAGGTATATTTTCATCAGGTTTCTCTTGGTGGATTCGCTTATGCTTCAAATCAGGGCGCCGCCAACGCCCATGTGGGTCTCTTCGAGGTCCACCATATCCCAGGGCCGTCCCAGAAACCTGGCTGGTGGCCCGATTCCCCGTCGTTCCCTTTCACTCCGCAAAGACCGCTAGCTGGTCTAAAGGTCGTGGACTTGAGCCGTGTTATCGCTTCTCCTGCTTTGACACGCAGTCTGGCCGAATATGGTGCTAGCGTAATGTGTGTGACTGCAGGCCATATCTGCAATTACAGTGCTCTACACGCCGAGCTCAATTGGGTGTATCTTTCACGTGTTCTCCGCCAAACTTGAGCCTCAAACGACGACCAGGGAAAATGGAACAGGTATGCGTCCGCCTTGATTGCAACAAATCTCGATTTACACTCGTGCTTCGCCCAGCGAACTCGATCTGAGAAATGCAGCCGATAGGGAAAGCCTCAAAGCACTTATTCTAGGTGCGGACGTAGTCGTTGACGGGTACCGGCCCAACACGCTCGAAAAATATGGATTTGGCAAAGATGGTATCCTGAAGCTTGTCAAGGATGCTCGGCGGGAACGTGGCATCGTTTACGCGCGAGTCAACTGTTTCGGGTGGACCGGGCCATGGGCTGTACATCCATTATCATTTTGAGTCTCAAACCCAATGTCGACAGTGCGCAGAATCGCCCTGGCTGGCAGCAGATCAACGATGCGAGCACCGGCATTGCAATGGGTTTTGCAAAGGTAATATGGATCCGCCGAAAGCGCGGTGTGCTCGTGGACCGACACCGCCACGGTCTAGACCTCCCCTTTTACCTGGCGCAAGTTGTTTTCGGAATTTTCCCCCCTATTGGCCCAAAGTCCGGCACCATTCGAATCACCAGACAAAGCCCCGTTGAATGGAAGTGTCCTCATCACGATATCTCATGGATTGAATGACTTTGAAGCCTTTCTTTCCCCAAAGGATTGTCAGCCACATATGTTTTTTTGTTGCACTTGTTTGCCCCGGCTCTTAGCCCTCTGCCTGGTCACGTGGTAAGGGTAGAAATGCTCGCTGCGCTCAAGAGGTGCTTGATCGGAAGATCTTGTCCTCTGATGTGGCCACGCGAGCGAGAGATTTGTAATATCCGATCATCTCGCGCCGATTCGGCATCGGTCGGCGTCTCGGTGTGCCGACATAAAAAAAGGAATTCTGCGCACACTCAGAGTCAGAACCCTCGACTCAAATAGTCTTTCTTATGTTGCAAAATATATGATTAGTACGTGTATAAAATATTATGTGAATACATCTGCCCCGGAAGTTGTACGTGGCTCGGAAATCATGCTCGGGACCTTGAAACCTACTGTCAAGACGCGACGACCATCTGCGCCGGGAGGGGATATTTTGAGGACGCGCGTCGACGTTGGACGCGACGCGTTAGGCGGACACGGTAAGCGGTGGAAGACAAGTTGATGCAGAATTGCCGCAGTGATCGCCTCCAACCTGCCGGTATTTGCCAGCACCAAACACTCTCCTTATTGGGGGGGGAGGGGTCGTGGGAACGTAGGACAGGATCTTCCGATCAAGCACCTCTTGGCTGCGCTCGCAACAAAGCCTTCAAATTTTGCTCCGCCTGTTAAAATTTACATCCTTTCTCAGGCTATGGGATTAGAGAACGGAGAAGCGGTTATCCCGCTCTTTCCCACCGCCGATTATTGTTGCGGCCTATCAGGATCGAGCGGGGTCCTTCAAGCACTCATCGAAAGGAATGAAAAGGGCGGATCATACGTGGTCGACGTCGGTAGGCACGCTAACATATCCTTCAAGTCTCACAAGCCAACCAATCCTTTAGCTTTTGAATTATTTTAACTCCTGGCTTGCGGAATCTTGTGGGGAGTATCCCGCGGACGTCTGGGCGAAGATCAAGAAACTCCATGACAATCCAGTCTTTCTTCCCCATCAAAACCTCCTCGGGATTAGTATCTGTTGTATTCAGCTCCTGATGAAGAACGCCCCTGGGCGTGTCATCCGCCCGAACTGGCTCGAGGACCGGCAATCTGACGCGACAGGCGCGCGGGTAAGGACTGTCAAACTTATCGCAGAGTGGGACGACAATTTGGACGGGTCGCAGGGGGTTCAGCCAGGCTTCAACGTCGGGACGCGAGGAAATGGAGTCGACGTGGCAAGATGGCCAGAGGACCTCTTGCAGGAGGTCGTAGCTGAATGACCTGAGGTGTAACTCTGAAATACACTTGCCCTACGACTACTGTCCATGAGATAAGTAGTATTGCGACTACCGTGCCGAAAATCGTATCAGCGACACCATGAGCATGAACAAGAATGTTACGAGCAGGACAATGGCCAAGACGAGGCACGTCGTGGAGCCCGTCTTTCCTCTCAAGTCCCTCGTCTGCACCCTGACCTTCTGCATGTACCCATAGTTTCCCTCGAGTTTCACGTCAGCCTCCTCCACCACCTGCTTGTCTTTCTCCAACAGCTCGCCGAAATGGATCGCATTCCGCTTCAGCTGCGTCGCCATGCGCGCCATCTCCTCGGCCATGTCCCGCTGGCGCGCGTTCGAGTGCTGGAGCAGGCGCGGCTCCACCGCGGTCGTCGTCGATTTCGTGGCAGAGGGGAATGAGGGCGGGAGGAGGGTCGTCAGCGGGGGCGAGACACTCGATGAGAAGGATGTGCGCTCGACATCTGAGACGGAGAACAGCAGGTTGTCTGTGGGAAGAGACGCGGAGCCGGGGTCTTCGCTGGGGACGGCGATAGCGTCCGGAGGCGATGAGCGCTGCAGCTGCGGAGGAGCTGGTTCCGGTTCTTCTGGAGGCGGAGGGATGTGCGGAAGCAGAGGCTCAGGTCGGGTTCGTCTTGGGGCAGTTCTCTACCAAGCCAAATCAGCTCATGAGGTCCATAAAGTCCATAATGAATCCACAACCTTCTCCAGCGCCTGCATAAACGCGTCGATTCGGTCGAGCTTCGTCCTAAAGTCCTCATACCGATGTATGTTCTTCCTGACGCACGGATGAGGGGTTGTAGCCTTCGCAGCTGAAGGTACACACTCACGGCGTTGGATCCGCATCTTCCAGCTCTACATTGCTCAGCAGTTTCCTCGCGTATTTCACTTTCTAGCAGCGTTATTCCTCAGTCAAGTCATCAAAATATTGTGTGGCAGACAATTTGATTACCTGGAGGGTTCCCTGCACTTGAATCCAAGTTTCATCAGGGGAGCCCGGCCATTGTGAATCCGAAGCAGACTTTTCAAGTCTTCGAATGAGTCGTCGCAGGTTGATTTCGTCGTGTACGTTTCCGGCCATGTCAGTTGTGTGTCCCTATGTGGCAGCAGCCTCCGTTTCTGACCAAGTTCGGACAAACGCAAAAGTCGAAAAAGCAGGTTTCTCCAATCTTTCGAACCGTGCCACGCCAATAAATGAGTACGTACCATCCCCCGTTTACGCCGTTCAAAGGCCGTTCAAAGTTCGTAATTTCGTTCCGAGTCCCTACTGGTACAGTCAAGTACATCATACATACACGTCTAGATCCCTTGGGAAGTTTTATGATTTATCACTCTTTATGATCCCATTCACTCGCCGGCGCGTCAAGCCTATACGCCGGCCCCTTCCGCCGCTCCAGCATTTGCCTCGCCAGTGCAATCGGCCAAAAAAGCCGCATCCAGAACGTCACATCCGGGCCGAGGAGGTGCTTGCTTTGGAACGCCATCACCGTCCAGACGGTGAGGAAGGTGAGCGGCATCGCGGTCTCGAAGTAGTGCGAGAGCGAGCCGTGCGTCTCGGGGACGATCTCTTTTATGTTCATTCCGAAAATCGCCTGGGTATATATGTTAGTTTATTCAGGAGATGGGAGACGGAGGGAGGAGTGTGTGGCTGACGGCTACGAAGGACGCGGGTAGGAATACCATCGACAGATAGGCTATTTGCTTCATTGCTGGAGAAGTAACTTAAGATCACGAAAGCGGGTTTGTTTAGGCGAGGAACCACCCACCGGCACTGTCTCTCACGGCCGCCTCAGTGAGCTGCTGCATGCGCTTACTATCCCCAATATTCACCGAGCTGAAGACCTGGATGCACAGTTAAAATACCGCGCGCTCAGCAGCCGGCAACACAAACGAGATTCATAACGTTCTTCAACCGCTTATCCTGCATCCGCCGCCCCATCTCCAGCCGGTGAATCTCGTTCAGCAGGTTCTTGCACTCGCGCTCGAGCAGATTGCGGCTAAACATGCGCTCCTCCTCGGGGCGTGCGTCCATCGCGGGGTTCGGCGTCGCGCGCACAAAGTCGACGGCCTTGCGGAAGTCCTCGAGCAGCGCGGAGTAGTGCAGATGGTGCGCGCGGATGATGTGCAGCTCGCGGGTGAGCTCGAGGTCCGAGGTCGTGATCACTTTCGTCTCCTACACAACAGCCCGTCAAGGAAGTAATACGTTATTGGAAAGAGGAGAGGCGCACGATGTAACAGATGTGCGAGTAGAGCAACTCGAGGCTCTCGTCCCACGCGTACATGGCGTGCCAGATGAACGTCAGAAGGACGAAGGTCGGGTCGGGTGATTTCTGAAAGATGTTTTGCCAGTACACGCTTTGTCCTGGTGGCGGGTAAACCCTTTTAGGTTGCGCGTCGGGAGGGCGGCTCACCTGCAAACCGGATCCTTTCGTGGAGATACGTGGCAGAAGTGGTGCTGTCGTTGTCGTTGCTGTGATATGATATAATGGTATTTCCGTCCGTACTTCTAATAAGATGAACCGCCAGCAGATCCAGGATGAGGAAGTGGTCGCCTGGATGGATCCGTGGGCATGCCGATCAAGTATAAGTGACAGAACGTACTGGAGTGGAGAAACAGCGGCGCCTGGGTATCGATGACTTGCTGACCTGTGGGTGTCTGCATTAGCAACGATACGCCGAGGACGGGGAGAGCGGACAAACTGAGAAAGTCGTACTGGGACGTCATGGTGCTGGACGCCGACCCGCTCGGGAAGGTGTGCATCGAGGACGCCTCGGGGTGGTCCATCGTGCGGAGAAATGTGAGAGTGATGGTTATGTCTGCATTCAAATCAGCCTCGGAGAGCCAGAGTTAAATTGATCCAGGCCTTACGGTCTCCTTGGTTTGGTCGGACCTCCTCCTCATATCGCGAGGGTATCCAGCCCAGCGCTGAGGAGAAGAAGAACGGCTCTATGTTGTATCTATGGTGCAAATTTAGCAATTCGGGCTGAACGAAGGAGTAAAATAATTTGCCTTGCTCCCAGCATCTGCAGAACCGGGCCTGTCATATTTTCTATAAACAACGCACGGACGCGGATGTTTTCCGGTCGCTGTTTTTGTATAAAAAATGCGTTGGGGTTGAGAAACCATTCAAGCAAACCTCCTCATTAATCAATCTGTTCCAGAGGTCGTCTTTGGTTTCATCTGTAGTGACCACTTTCCCAGAGTCGGTGAAAAATCCAGAGTCATTGACATCGACGTGATAAATCGTCGACGGTACGGCCTTGTTGTACTCCGTGATGGCCCGGTGTATGCGGCTTCTCCGCACTTGGGACGGCGTCCAGTTCGGGAATCTAGATTGAGGATACCCTGGAACCAGGTGAAAATGAGATAATTATTTTATTTTATTTTACCTTTCCAGCATCCGTCGCAAGTGCTGTGATCGCAGGGTGGGGGAATGGGGGGAAGAGGAGACTCCAGTTGAACTTGGTCCACCTCTACGCGGTCTAGTTGAGAATGTGTATGAGAGAGCTATAGATATTGCAAACCGTCATGTAAATTGATCCAGGGCCTGTAATTCCATGAGATATTTTCGGAGGAGGAGAGATATTCAAGTACCAGGGTGCACTGGGGCCATTATGTCTATGGGAGGGAGGGGGCCGTCGTACTGGCTCCTTCCCTCCGCGGGCGTCTAAGACGCGACGAAGTGATGGCATTTACTATGCGGAGGTTCGGGTCTTCGATCCTAACGTGTGCCGAGAGTATGAGCTCTGAGGAAAGAAGTATCTCTTGGAGGTAGAGGGAAGAGGTAAGAATCGTGAAGCAACGGTGAAGTGAGAATCATTGTATAGGCGCTGACAAGGTGAACGAAATTGTCGCCGCGTTGATCGGCGAGGCGGTGGTGGTGAACCTCATCGGGCCTCAACGTCAACAGCGCGCCCGGGTCAGTCTCTAGCTTCAGTCCTCCCATGCTGCTCAATCTGAGTACCCACTCTGTAGAAAGCATCGAGCCCAGATAGCTTCAGGCAATCAGCGCGCCCCTTCGCCTACACCGTTGGCCACATCGAAAAACAATAAATGCAGAAAGCGGTTTTCAAGGACACTCTACTCTCGCCTTTCATCCTAAATGGCCATTACACGCTTCTCGATCGTCACCCTCGTCATATTCATCCTCTCCATTATATTCGTGATATATCCCGTCGCATTCAGAGTACGAGGTAGACGCATTCCCCTCAACCTCAACACTGCGCCGATTCTCGCCATCGCCATACTCTGGGCGTCTCAATGTCTCGGACCCACACAGGTCGGTTCTCGTATCTTTAAGCTGGAATACATCCTAATGGAAGGTCGAGATTCGAGACGGAATCGTTGGAACTGGTATGCAGCGTTTCCGCCACTGCGCACCGCCCCCACTGAATAATAAACACATAGAGGGCGTCAAGCCATACAACATCCTCATCCTGTTCTGCTCCCTGGCGTACATGGCAATCACGCTTGATATAAGCGGGGTCCTCCAAGCTGCCGCCTTTTGGGTATCCAACAAGGGCGGGACCAACGGCCGCAGGCTGTATTTCTACTTCTATGTCATGCTCACGCTCCTCAGCGTGCTGCTCGGGAACGACCCGGTGATATTATCCGGGACGGTCTTTCTCGTGTACTATACGCGTGGGGTCGATCTGGAACCTCTTCCCTGGTTAATCGCCGAGTTTGCGTCGGCCAATACCGCAAGCATGGTCCTAGTCGTTGGAAACCCGACGAATGTGCGTCTCTTTGATTCTTGGCGCCATGCTTTATCTTGGCTTGCGTTTCTTTAGTTGACTTTGCTTGTACTCGCAGGTGGTGGTATGCGAGGGCTTCGGTATCAACTTCGCCGCATTCACGCTGTACACCGTCCTGGTGTTCTTGGCCTGTAATGTGGTCTGCTACTTCGCGTTGGCCTTCCAGTTTAGAGACGTCAAGCACATCCCGAAAGAGATGAAGCCGATAGAAAAATTGGATGTCAGACAAGCGCTTCGAGACCCCGTGGCCGCTTGTGTCGGATCTGCTCTGCTCTTTTGCTGCATTGTGGTCATCCTGGTCGTCAGTTTCTTCAAAATCGATATTTGGAAGATCTCCCTCCCCTTTGCTGTGGCGAAGCTCATCTTCGACCTCGTCTGGGACTACGTTCATCCCAAACCTCCCATCGCCGAAGAGCCAGCATCTGGGGATCCTACTTCCGAGGACGACATAACTTTTAACATGCAGCGAGCGATGACTATGCAGAGCTCCATTGGCACACATGCCACGTTCGCATCTGCCACGATGACGGAGTCCCAGACGCTTCCGACATCCCCAACCGCGAACGGAAGCCGATGGCAACGATTAAAAGCCCGCCTGGAGTCCAGATACGACTCCCTGGCCCTCCGATTCCCTACGTTCTTCACCGCGCTCCCGCGCCTGCCCTTCGCCCTCGTGCCCTTCGCATTTTCTCAATTTATCCTCATCGAAGCCCTCGCGCACCAGGGCTGGATCGAGGTCTTCGGCCGCTGGCTCGCGCGCGCGTCGCACGGCCAGATCTACCCCGCCGTTTGGCTCGTCGGCGTCCTCGGCGTGATCCTTTGCAACCTCGCCGGGACCAACATCGGCGCAACGATCCTCCTCACGAAGATCGTGCGCGCCGCGGCGATGGCCCCCGACACGACGCGCGCCGCGGGTGTCGCGCTCGCGGTCGCGAGCAACATCGGAGCCGTCAGCTTCACGTTCTCCGCGAGCCTCGCGGGGCTACTGTGGAAGACGATCCTGAAGCAGAAGCAGGACGAGATCGCGGAGGACGAGGCGAGGAAGCTGGCGCTGGCGCAGAGGACAAAGCAGGAGGTTCCGGCAGGGGCGTTTCAGTTTGCGAAGCGCCTCGAGATCACGCAGGGTGTGTTTGCAAGGTGGAATTTACTTCCGTTGGGCGTGATGACGGTCGTCGGACTTGCGGTGGTGTCCGCGGAGATGTCTGTTCTGTATTAATTGTACAATCATAGACATTATTCGGTTTAGAGAAGTTCCACATTTCTTGCACGCCTAGAAAGCTGCCGTATGAATTTTACGGGTGCCAGACGCGGGTCTTGCGCAGATCGGTCGAACTTTCCGAGAAGTCGTCATTATTCATTTCCGATACTCTCATCTTTGCGTGACCTACTGTCCTGAGCTCGCGCATACAGAAACAGGACAACCAAAAAAAGCAATCGGCGGGGCCGTGGTCCCAGTTTCCCAGACTTGAGTGAATCGGGACGATTGATCCGTGCCAGCAGCGGGGGTGGGGTAAGTTTGATCCGCATCTTCAACCATAACGCTGTTCTTGCACTGTTTAAGTCAGGGCCGCCTGAGAGACCCTCATGGGGACACTCGTAATACTAGGTCGCAATTCCCGCAATGAACCAATCCTTTGATAAACCTGGGCCATGATCCCATTTATCCCCCGTCCCGCTGGGTTGATGGGAGACATACTATCGGCTAGTTTCAACTGTTTTCTCGATGTTCATCCAGGCTGTACCTGAGTAAAAGCAACTCACAAGACCTGTCCGGTATCCAAGACTCTGGCCGCCTAGATCTAAAGATGCAAACTGTCCAGTTGCCCGAAGAAACCTCATTCCTTCATGACAGGAACACAACGTGAATGTTCATAAATGTCGCGCCTCTAATAACCCCCCTCCAGTAAACCGTCAGCTTTTCACACAAGGTCATAATGTTGTTGAAAAGCTGCAAGTATCCAGTCTTCACTTCCCAGATCATCCGGCGTGCTACAGTGAAGTTGGGTTCACGCTGTGTTCCGGCAGTGCACAGTACCCCTCGACTTAACCGGTCGGTTCTACGCAACCGGGTAGAGCCAATATACTGATAGCTTCCAGTCACTACACTGCGCAAAATCGCGACCTCCAAGACGCAAAGCACGGCTTCGCTCAAATAGCCCCGCTCACACCCGCTGAATACGATACCACAATCCCGTCCGGTGTGCAAGCAAGATGCATTGCCCGGACTCGTATTCCGACCCCTCATGGCCCGGTGTTTCTCCACCTCTACCATAACAATGTCGACTCGAAGGAACATTTGGCGATCGTCATTGATCCTGCTCAACTGTCGGGTGCACCTATGATCGCTCCCGCCATACGCAGCGCCTCCTTGGATGCCATCTGGGCCGGCGATGAAACCCTATGGATAGATTAGTACGGGGCGCGTACACTGGCCGCCTCACCTCGGATATTCAGATACCGTCCTCTTCCCCGGGCTCGTCCATTTTCACACCATCACCCGACATTCCTATTCCTCCGTTGGTTTGCATTCACTCGGAGTGCTACACAGGGGAGACCATCGGTAGTATGCGCTGCGATTGCGGAGAGCAGCTCGACGAAGCCCTGCGTCAGATTGCACTGCCTATTCCTGTCGTGGAGTCCCCTTCAGGTACCTTTCATACCATCCCTGGCCGCGGCGTCGTCATCTACATGCGCCAGGAGGGGCGCGGCATAGGACTTGCATCAAAGCTCCGTGCTTACAATCTGCAGGACATGGGGCATGATACCGTCGCGGCGAATCTCATCCTCGGGCATGGGGCAGATGAACGCGGGTATGAGGTCGCGGGACTTGGGTCTGTTCGAAGTGTCAGAAAGCACACCGCCAACTGAAAGTAAAAGTTTCATCGTCTTCTTGACATTTCCTCGCGTTGATTGTCGCTTACGCGTCAGGATCCGCCTCTTGACGAATAACCCGGATAAAGTCCAGGCGTTGACTGCTCAGGGAATCAATATTCTCGAACGAATTTCTATGGTCCCAAGAAGTTGGCAACACAATCATTCCGACGAGCAAAATGGTATCGATGATGTTTGCCAGGTTGGCGCGACATCATTGATACAGCTGTTTTGTGAATAATATACGGGTTTCGTAAATCGTTGATGCTCGATTTTAGTTTATGTCTGTTTGCTGTTGCGTCCTCGGCTCCACACTCCGAGCCACTGCCCAATGGTGTTGGTCTTTTGTGAAACCTCGCTGGACTTCGCAGGGCCACAACTATGCACATTCTGACAAGATTGAAGACGAAGAGTCGGCCATCCATGCTGAATGGCCCGAATTGCAGTGAGTTGCACCGTAATGCGGCAGCCTACGGCAGTGTGGAGCCGCTCTAGCCGATGACACTTTCACAAACAGAGATAAGCACAAATCGAGCATCAACGATTTACGAAACCCGTATATTATTCACAAAACAGCTGTAGGTGCAGGTGTGACTTCCGGTGAGGAACTAAACAAGTACATAAAGACCGAGGTAGAAAAGATGGGCCATATGCTGCATCTGCCTGCTTCACTGTAATCACGTTTGCCCGGACCGCCCCGCACTTGTAATTCTACGAAGTAACGTGTTGCAGTTGCTGTCTGAGCCGAATTTCAACGCGATTGATGGGAATCGTCTAACCGGGTTACCGGGATGCCAAGTTAAGCTAAGTTAAGAGTATTTCCGCAAAACCATATTATACCATCTCGCTACAACTGCGCAACTTTAGCTTCGGGTAGTTCTTAAGGTGGAGCTATCCGTAAAACGGTAAACGGTAAACTACTAGTTACCGTATTACCACTTACGGTAAATCGGGGCTCGCCTCCCTCCGAATGTTTGGTGTAGATCGGGGTTTTCGACTTCCTCGGGCCGTTCGCGGTAAGTCAAAGACGGTCAAACTAGGCGACTAGGCCCCAGTTCCCGCACAGATCATAACACAGTATCATAATTATCTCCTTACTGCACTGGCAGTGGGCGCGCATCGGGCAGGTTGTTCCGATTTAGTCTGCCGAAGGAGATAAATGAAGCGACCGACCGTACTATATAGCCGTAAATATTGCAGCCAGTGAAAATCTCACCAGTGGTCATGTTATCTCGCCATATGGTCGTCCGGCCTTTTTCCACAACCACTCGACAACATCTACAGCCTACAGGGCGAATCTGTGCGACCTAGGGTTTGTTCTTTTTATATTGGGATCGCTGAAAGGCGCAGATCCCCCCAGTATGTAATATGGTCTGCTCATGACCAGTACGCGCAGGACGGAGTGCTGAGACACGGACCTTCAATGCTAGAAGCAAAGCGTGTGCTTGCCATATTGGGTGTGAATTGTATATGAACCGATGTAACCAAACGCTCCAGTCAAACTTCGTACATTCTGGTTTTGGATCGTTCTTAACCGCATACTGGGATGGCTAGAATAGAGGCGGATCATCTGAGGCGGATTGATGCTTGGAGTCCCAGTGAACAGTCCCCATTCGCACACGGGTCGCAAACGCTTAGTGCATAAGTAATACACCGTAGTCGTCCAGCTCCTCACATTGTTGATCTGTTCCCGCCTGCTCAGCAGTGGGTCCCATAAGAGCTGCAGTAAGTAAGTGGATGTTAGGCATAATGCATCGACACGCACCCCGGTCCTGGGGATCAATTCATGAGAATAACCGATTTCGAGTTTCGTCCCTCATACCTACTAGTACAAGAAAATTTAAGAAAATTTATCAACAAGTGATGGGTCTCCCCATCCGAGACAACTCGAGTCGCGTCTCAGATCAAGCCGCACGTGATCGTGACGGCGGATTTCTCCCAAGCTCGCCCATAAACTTTTCAAATGGGATGGGTGCTCACCGCAGTGGAGAAGGCCCCGATCTCGTGGCGGAGGCACGCATAGGGATAGTTGGGGTTGGTATAGACGCCATCGGCTGCGAAGGTTGGCGGATGGGACCGTAGATTCACTTGGATGATTACGCAAGATTCACGCAACGGGAGAAGGCAGGGAAGCTGAAGATCAAGCAACTCATCGAGGAGCATTGTGTCGTCCTCCGTGCGGACCCGAACCACCTCGCCGAGGCGCTTGCGCCGCCGCGGGCGCGTCTGCGTCCTTGCCTCCACCCAACGAGCTACGTGGAGGCCATGGTATCCCCAAGGGCGGCGTATACCAGAGTAGCAGAGTTGGACGGGGCCTCGATCATATTGACGACGGGCGCCGTCGCCTGCATGTGCCGCTACTTGCCTGTCTGTTCAGCCTCGTTCTAGATATTTTTAGTCGGGAAGCTGGTAGGCAGACTGCAGTTGACGTACGGTTAGGGTGTCCACTGTCCGGCGGTACCGGTAGAAGCTCGTGGACTATAGCGTCTTTCACTCTAGTTTCCAGCTAAAAGCCTCGATACGATAGCATTTTACTCTGGCGTGTCTCCTTGAACCAGATGGGATTGAATTGTCGTTGAAGCAATTGCCAAAGCGGTTGCCGTTCAAATTCAAATCCCTCGCTCCCGGTTCCTCCTGTCGGAGTCACTGTCTGACTCGATATTTCATATACCACTGTATTTAAGGTGGCGCTTTCAACCAGATTAATTCCTCGTCTGGCCCAACGTCCACTCTTGAACTTGACCAGAAAGCTTAGGGCGGTGAGGGCAGGAAGAAGAAGCATCAGTTGCTGTGATCTAAAGCTGCAGCCAAACCGAACCAAGCGGCCCTAGCTTTCTTTCCTCAACTGATAGAGGTCGGTGGAAGGAGGACGATTGGAAGCCCAGCGACTACTACTCCCGTTCGGTGGGAAGTACTTTGTATAAATGCATGCCTTGCATCACGAAATACTGCCTCCCAGTGGGGTCCAGTTTGCGACAAGCCTCAGACTAACGCCATCCACCTTGGCTGCCCCTCCCAATGGCCTCGTGTCTTCTACGCGGACGCTCTGCAATTTAGTCCTCGCGCGCTCGAACCTCCTCCGCATCTTCGAGGTTTGTGAAGAACAGGCCCCTTTCGCGTCGCCAGTAGACGAGAAGGATGGACGGGTCAGAAAGGGGACGGAAGCTGTGGAAGGCGAGGTTGAGATGGACACGGGCGGGGACGGTTTTGTCAACATCTCCAAGGTGATTCGAGTACTTCGCGGATTGGATCGTCGTTTTATGTGTCTTCATACCTCTAACTTGACCATGCTTTCCTCAGTCTGCGAGCCATAAGAGCACTGTGTTTCCTCCCACTGTGACCCGAATTTATTTTGTGCGGGAGCATTCCCTCCACGGCATCGTTACTGGGATCGAGGGAATACAAGTCATGGCGTCCCTCAACGATAAACTCGACCGCCTGCTTATTTCCTTCAAGGACGCCAAGGTTGTCCGCTAATAAATCTGACATTGCAGAGACTTATTTCCCCGCAGATCGCGCTCATGGAGTGGTCAGACTTGGTCCACGATCTTGTTACGGTCTCGATTCATACCTATGAGCGAGCTCCCCAACTCGTACGCGACGTTTCCTTTCGGCGGCGGGGCTATGTATTTAATGCATTGAAAATAGATATCCATGGATCCCTCATCGTTCCGCGCAATGCTGAGAGTTGATCCCGCTTCCCGTTGTGCCGCCCTTTCTCTTCCCAAGGACGCAATCGCCATTTTGCCCTTCTATCAAACTCAAGCTGACCTAGATGTCATGGAGCAAGAAGCGACGCTCTCGAGGTAGATTTTTCAAGGCGCTAACGAGCAGTTAGGCTGATGGTATTTGTGGCAGAGATGTTCCATACTCCCCGAGTTTTATTTTGGATCTCCCAGAGAGTGTTGAAGAACACATGCGGAACGTCATCGATTTTGCCTTCCTCCCGGGCTTCAACAACCCGACAATGGCGGTCCTTTTTCAGACTCAGCAAACATGGACCGGGTATGCATTCCCAACTCCATGTTTTTATTACCCGTCTAAGCATGCATCCAGGCGCCTCAAGGAGTACAAAGACACCGTAAAGCTTTCTATATTTACGCTCGACGTCGTCAGCCAGCATTATCCAGTGATCTCGTCCGTCAGTGGACTCCCTTACGACTGCATCTCCCTCCTTCCCTGTTCCACATCTTTGGGCGGCGTCGTGGTCCTCACCAGCAACTCCATCATCTACATCGATCGCTCGTCCCGCCGCATTGCGCTCCCGTTGAACGGCTGGTCATCTCGGATCACCGACATGTCCATGCCCGCCATAGCGCCCGAAGACCAGACCCGCAATCTCGCATTGGAGGGCTCGCGCGCTGTCTTCGCCGACGACAAGACGATCCTCGTCATTCTCAAGGATGGCACCGTCTATCCTGTCGAGATCGTCTCGGACGGTAAAATGGTGTCAAAATTGGTCGCGGCGCTTCCGCTTGCGCAGACCACCATCCCGGAGGTTGCGCGTAAGCTGGGCCACGACCTGGTTTTCGTCGGCAGCTCAGTGGGCCCTTCGGTTTTGTTCCGGGCTGCGCGGATAGAGGAGGAGATTCAGGATCAAGAGGCCGATGTGCACGCTGTTGCACAGGTGGACGAGCCGATGGATGTTTACGAAGATGATGAAGGTGAGTTTGTTGCGCTTAATGCGAGATTTTGAGTGTGACGTTTCCGTTGGAAGACATCTTCGGTCCCTCGAAGACCCCGAATCCAGTTGGCAACGGGCTGAGTCGGAAACCCAAGAAGATGCGCACCGTCACTCACCTGTCCTTGTGCGATACTCTCGAGGCGCACGGATCGATAGCGGACATGGCATTCTCCGTGGCGTGGAACGGGGTACGTTTCTAGCCTTCCTTATATCTCACTTTTGACAATGTCTGCAGGATCGTCCGGTCGCAGAGCTGGTCACAGCCACCGGGACTGGGCCACTCGGCGGGTTCACGCTGTTCCAGGTAGGCTCAAATCCTTCTCTACCTCGTATACGACCCTCATTTATCTACTGTAGCGCGATCTCCCCATTCGTACGAAGCGTAAAATTCACGCAATCGGAGGTGCCCGTGGCCTGTGGGCGCTAGCCATCCGCCAGCCGTTAAATGCGTCTGGCCATTCGTATCCCTCTCAGGGGGATAACGACAATCTTATCATAAGTACCGATGCCAACCCTTCCCCAGGCTTATCGCGGGCAAGTGATATCTATCCGGGTTCTTTGCGGCTTATTGACGACGCAGTTGCTCAGCAAGCCCACCGTGGCCCCAAAAACGACATCACGATCTCGTACCGGACGCCAGGGACAACCATTGGAGCTGGTTCGTTTTCGCAGGGAACTGCTATCCTTGCGGTCATGACCAACGTTATTCGTGTTCTGGAGCCCGGTACGTTGTCTCGTCCTCTTTCGCGCCAATGCTCATCATCCGTACGTAGATGGCAGCGAGCGGCAAAGCATCAAAGACACGGACGGCACCATCCCGCGTCCCAAGATTAGAGCATGCAGCATCTCGGATCCGTTTGTGATTCTGCTTCGGGAGGACGACTCGCTTGGTATGTTCATCGAAACGGACAAAGGCAGAATCAGAAGAAAGGATATGACGGCCCTAGGCAGCAAAGTGAGTAACTCGTCATCTTTATATCACCGCAAACATATTGAATACCCTTAGAACTCCCGATACTTAGCTGGCTGCTTCTTCAACGACGTGACGGGAATCTTCGACAGTTGTCTCGAAAGCGCTGCCGTGCCCGACAGCGCAGTCAGCGCGGACAGGCATCAGATGGCGACCGTTACTGGGGTAACTTCTGGGAATTGCAGCAAGTGGCTGGTTCTAGTTCGGCCCCAGGGCGTCGTCGAGGTACGAATGTTGTTTGTCCGCGACGCACTTTCTAATAGCGGTGTGTACAGATTTGGACGCTGCCGAAGATGACGCTCGTTTTCTCCACGCCCTTGCTGGCCAGTCTGCAAAACGTAATAACGGACTCCCACCAGCCTCCAGCCCTCTCGCCTCCGGAAGACCCGCCGCGACGACCGCAGGACTTGGATATCGAGCAGATACTGATCGCGCCGCTTGGAGAATCCTCTCCCAAGCCCCATCTTTTCGTGAGTTTTCTCCATCGGGGTTGTTACAGTGTTGACAGCGCTTCAGGTATTCCTGCGGTCGGGGCACCTTGCGATATACGAGACGGTGCCCGGTGCTATTCCGGAAGAGCTTCCAACGCCGCCCCGCGCGTCCACCCTGAACCTCAAGTTCGTCAAAGTACTCTCAAAGGCGTTCGAGATCCAGCGGTCCGACGAGGCCGAGAAGAGCATCCTTGCCGAGCAGAAACGGATCTCCCGGCAGTTTATACCGTTCGTTACCTCGCGCCCTTCGGGACACACGCTGTCTGGGGTGTTTTTCACGGGCGACCACCCGAGCTGGATCCTCGCCACGAATAAAAGCGCCGTCAAAATCCGGCCATCGGGGCATTCTGTAGTCCACGCATTTACTGCGTGTTCCTTGTGGGATTCCAAGGGCGATTTCTTGCTCTATTCAGAGGAGGCGAGTTGTCTACTTACTATTAACCTTTGCGCATTATTGACGAGGCGGATTAGGGGCCCACTCTCCTGGAATGGGTTCCAGACTTCAATTTGGATACGACATTACCGTCTAAATCGGTACCGAGAGGGCGATCGTACTCGAGCGTCGTCTTCGACCCTTCTACATCTCTGATTATTGCGGCTTCGTCTCTTCAGGCGAAGTTTGCATCCTTCGACGAGGACGGCAACAGGGTGTGGGAACCTGACGGTTCGTGCTCCATTTCTCAACAAAAGTCGTGTTTTGATGTCTGCTCAGCTCCCAATGTTGCGGATCCTCTATGCGATTGCTCGTGCTTGGAGCTGATTTCTCCAGACCTGTGGATCACCATGGACGGGTGAGCCAGCAAATATGTATGTCCTCATGTTTTTCCGACGAATGCGTCAGGTTCGAATTTGCGACAAACGAGTTTATCACGGCCATGTCGTGCGTGACCCTCGAGACCTCCAGCACCGAGAGCGGGAGCAAGGAGTTCATCGCGGTGGGAACGACGATCAACCGCGGAGAAGATTTGGCCGCCAAGGGGTCGGTATGTAACATCATCTACTCGGATTCCATCGTGTTTGATCTCATTTGCCAGACGTATGTGTTCGAGATCGTGGAGGTCGTTCCTGATCCAGCGTTGGCGCCTAAACGATGGTATAAGCTCCGCCTCCGCTTCCGGGACGATGCCAAGGGGCCAGTCACTGCTATCTGCGGCTTCAACGGCTATCTGGTGTCGTCCATGGGCCAGAAGGTACGCAGTTTTACTCTTTTTTTACAGCGAAGCATCTTACCCTGAAGTTAGATATTCGTCCGTGCGTTTGACGACGACCGGCTTGTGGGCGTTGCGTTTTTAGATGTCGGCGTCTACGTGACCTCGCTCCGAACCTTGAAGAACCTCCTGCTTATCGGAGATGCGGTGAAGAGCATCATGTTCGTCGCGTTCCAGGTTAGTGCTTCTCTCGTGTCTTGACACCAGTCCACTCATCATCTTGCACAGGAGGATCCATACAAGCTCGTCGTCCTCGCGAAGGATATCACGCCGGTCTGCGTCACGACAGGCGACTTTTTCTTTGCGGAAGGCGAGATGGCTATCGTCACGGGCGACGAGGAGGGCGTGATACGCATGTACGAGTACAATCCGAACGGTGAGCACCTCCATCAATACCATGGCTGTCTGCCCCTCAACGCGAACGCGATGTGCAGACCCCGAGTCCAAGGACGGGCGCCACCTCCTCCTCCGCACAGAATTCCACAGTCAGTCCGAGTATCGTACGTCCACGCTTATTGCGCGGCGGACGAAGGAGGAGGTGATACCCCAAGCCAAGCTCATATGCGGTACGCTCCTCGCAATCAGAACTTGGCACTTTCAGTAAATGCTTTTGTTCGCAGGCTCGACGGACGGGTCTTTAAAATGCTTGACGCCCGTCGACGAAGTGACGGCGAAAAGACTACAGCTGCTGCAGGGGCAGCTCACGCGAAACATCCAGCACGTTGCCGGGCTGAATCCCAAGGCCCTCCGGTACGTTCAACGTACCATACCCGCTGGTCCCTAACCTAACTCGGCTCACAGCATCGTCCGAAACGACTATGTCTCGAAACCACTGTCCAAAGGTATCCTGGACGGGAACCTGTTGCTGCATTTCGAGGATCTGCCTGTGACGCGGCAGAACGAGATGACGCGCCAGATTGGCACGGAACGAGCGCAGGTTTTAAGGGACTGGGCGGCGCTTAGTGGGGCGTGGTGAACTATACCGGGTATATGTAGGACTAGTAGGAACGTAGTTGTATTGCGATTTATCAGTACATATAAAAGACTGAGAGCAAATGCATAGTGTGAACTAATGTGAAATACATATTGGTTGAACGGAACCGTGGAAAGCGCAGGTACGATTAACCATCAAGTTACATCTAACCTATTGGGCCGGGAAGAAACGGCTCCAAACGTTGGTGGATCCTCCGACTGTGGTCTTCTTCGGGCTATTCTCTCCAGCTATCTCTGCGATGGCGCGAACCAACCCCTTGAGGGCGAAATTCTGGATAGGTTTAGAGCGGACCTTCTCGCGGCACTTCGGGCATGAGTACTATGGGTGGTGTGAATCAAATATGCGTGAACGGGCAACCACTGCGAGCGTACCGGAGGGAGAGGTAGTGCTTGCATAAGGCCATACACATTGACGGCAGGCGCGTTGACATTATAGTGGGGATACGCCGTGCGGTGTTGCTTGAGTGCAGCCGCGAACCAGTCTTCGAGGTCTTGTTGGCAGAAGGTGTGGCCGCAATCAGGCAGGCTGTCAATTGCGCTTTGTTGAGTTATGTGCAAGAGAGGAGTTGCAATGAGACGCACATGAAAGGCGTCCACATCTTGGTATCACAAACCTCGCAACTGACCAAATCCGTCTTCACCAGAGATTATTTCGTGCAGCTACGAGTGGCAGATTAAGGCTCACCATGTCGGACGTCTCAGTTGGCAAGATTATTTCGTGCAGCTATGAGTGGCAGATTCAGGCTCACCATAATCTGACGCTTCTTGATCTCCTCGTTCTCCTTCGTGATACGGGCGTTTTCCTAGAGGACTGAATGAGTTGGGGACTTGAAAGCCAGCGTGAGAGCACACGTTTTCGAGGGCCCGGATGCGTTCCTTCAACTTGGATGTTGCCGCCACTGTGCTTCTAATAGCCACAGGCTCGTCGTCTTCATCGGAACTTATCTCGATAATCTCTCCTGTGGATGTCGTATGATCGTCAGTATAAGAGGTGTTATCGACACGCGCCGACGCACCTGTGTTAATGGGGTAGTGGTTCTCCTTCCTTGCTGGGTTCTGCTTTTGCTTCGGCAATGGCATGCGTTTGGCAGCCGGGATATCGACAGGGTCTGAGAGCAAGATAACCGAGTTCCACCTTGTTATCCCATTAGAACGCGTGTTCGTCGGCATTCTGGACGAAAGGACAAAGAAAGGAAGAAAGAAAGAAAGGGGAGTGGGGGAGTTCGAAAGTCACGTGAGCGCCTTTGGCTTTCACGGAACTTTCCGGAAGGCCTGAGCCTCAACCGTAGCGCATAACGCTCAGCCTCCAACCACTCCGAGCAGATAGCTGGGTTGAATCGAAATATCGTACATGTACAACGGATGTGGGGTGCTCACAGCGCCCTTCCCCCTTTCTCAGCAAATCCCTCTTCGGCTTACGACACTCAGTCCACATTCATTATCGGAGCTCAACTTGCGACGCTCCAGGGACTAGCTCAATTCCAGCTCTAACAGTCTGTTTACTGGTCTGGACACTAGCGAATGTCTTATCCTTCGCCATTTGCTTTCTCCGAATGGTCACCTGCTCTTTCCGAGACTCAATTGGAAGCACTAACCCTGTACGCCACGGAAAGAGCCGCATACGTCGGCGACGTACGCGCCGCCGCTCCATCTCCCTCCCGTCAGGCCAGCCGCTCATCCCAAACTCGGCGATCCATGCATTATCTGTGTTCCCTTCACGCTGAGGCTGTTTCTACTGGCACGGCGGCTTCGTTCTCCTTGATACGTGCGTTTTGTTTTCCCTGAGGGATTCAATGAGTTAGGGACTTGAAAGATAGTGCGACAGCGTACCTTTTCGAGGACCCTCCTTCTAAATCTAGTGACCTTTTACTCTTCCCAATTATGCGTTGTCAACTTGATAACATATCCGAAAAACGTCTCCTGAAGTGGGCACCCTTGCGGCGGTAATATCTGCACTGCGAGCATGTCCTGGATCACCAGTCAGTTGGTCATGCGGATAGCTAGGTTGTATTGAAATACCGTAATGGCCACGGCCGGTCCGCAATCAAAGCTCTCAACAATGGATGCGGGGTCCTCACAACGCGCTTTCCCCTCCCAATTTAGAGTATGGTCATTGCTGTCAGGCCCGGACAGGAGCTTGAGGGTCCCTTCTCCCAGGACGACGTTCCGCTTCGCTATCCGGTCCCCTACAGTAGACGCGACCTGTCTAAGAATGTACACCCTGACGGATGAAACCGTCGCGGACCATCGGAAGAGCTGGTCAAGGGATGCTCCTGGGCAGGAGAGTTGCAGGTGGAACGGGATTGAGTCAGCTACATAGAATGTCCCGACGGATGGCGTAAATAACTAGGTATTATAAGCGGCACTCTTTTTTGAATATGCAGCAGCACTTACGTCGCATGCCAGATGTTTTGCACTGAAATGGATTTGGGACCATTCTTCTGGGCAGCGCTTCACAGTATCGAGCAATGAGGCGTTTGAGAGGAGGGGTTGTGACGGCCGCGTGGGTGCATGATAATCCAACTCAAAAGAAACGCTTCAAGCGGGTCAGCGTACTTCCAAATGAAAAGAAAGCCAAGAGCTCACCTGTCTTCCTTCGTCAGGAACGAAGTTCGTCGATGTCGGATGGAGACCACAGTAACTGTGATTCGGTAGGTGCATTTAATGAATTGCAGTCGACTGTCGAAAGATATGTGGCATGTTGGGGGAAGACGATACGTGTTGCCGTCGCTGTGACGGAATGCGGAAGGGAAGATTTGTGTGAAGGCAAGGCTGTGGGGACAGGCTGATGGTGTGCTCCTTCTGTTATACAGGGTGTTGGTTATTCTAACAACAGGAGTGGCCAAATATGACGCTGGAAGAGGATTGGTTTCCAAGAGGCCCTCAATCTGCGAGAACAGGTCAGAATTGACGAAAATTAAAGAGGGAATAATTGACTGTTAGGACGACCGAATTGATGTTTTCGTTGCGTTGAAGCAGTACAGATCCAGCCAGTTGGTTGGCGGGTCCAACAGCAGGTCGCTCAGCATTGTCTTCTTGGCCGAGTAGAAGCAGGGTAACGTTCCCAACACATTTAATGCAGACCCCGGTTGGCGGTGTCCGCAAGTGTCTGCGCGACTGTTCAAGGATTTGTTCCGTGGGTCTCGGTATCGCGGTGTACGGGGGAGATGAATCCCGGGAAGAATATTCAGGGGGCGACTGGCACTCGGGAAAGGAGCACATCTTTTTTGGGGGTGGTCGTTCATTTCTGTTGTAGCAGATGTTAAATATGCGTCGCAGCTAGTACATATGACTAACTTTTTCGCGACCACCACCCAATCGGCTTTAACCAAGAGTGATTTGTGCCACTGTCTTAGATCGTACTGGAGGGCGTTCAACGCGTATCGAACGCGTTGTGTCACGTCCCATAACGTCTCGACTCTCGTTCTTGTTCCATAACTCTTTGGAAGTTTAAATCAATATTAAAGGTTAGTAGTAGGCCCGCGTTTGGAGGTGCGCGAATTAGGATAGTACTTAATGGAACGCGCTGACTCACGATCGATCGACGTACCCTCACACCATAATCTGACAAACATTCAGCGCTTATTCAGCTCCATGCCTTGTAAGCGGGCCCAGGCACAGCCAGGTCCCGCGCCACGCTGCTGCTGTTGGACTTGGTAGAAAGTCGGTACCGGCGGCGTTGGATTTCCTTCAATGTAAATTCAAAATTGGATATATTTCAATTTTCTTCCTTCCTCCGGCGTATGACGCGTTTGCTTCCCCTCGCCGAGTCGTTCACTACATATCGGCCGAGAACATCGCGATCGAAGCTCTTGTGTTTCCCGAGCCATCCACAAGGAGGGCATCCTGAAATTCCAATCGATTAGGATGGAATTCGTGAGTGGAAAATAACGACGTACCGCACAACTCGAGCCCAGACCTTCACGTTTGTTTTGACCTTGAGCGACGGTAAGAACGGAAGGAGAATCAACGACGTACCAGCATTGCCAATCTAGTCAGGAGATGAGGTTCAAGATGGCGTGCATGAGCGGAGAGACTCACCCAGGCCGGCTCCCAGTAGACGATTCCGATTCCGTGGCCGCCGGAAAGACCGGCCAGAACGTTCTTGATGCCAAGCACCCACTGCTGCTGGCCTGCGGGTGAGATGGCGATAGACTCGCTCATCGTCACCCCCGAACATGATTCGGCCCAGTCAGTCTCCACGACCATAACATTCTGCATCCAGGGTCTGAGTTAGCACTGACGATACATATGTTGAAGAATTGCGAGCGAACCTTGCCATACTTGGTTACCATTGCCTGCAAGCTCGACTGGAGGGCCGAGAACGTTGCACCGGTCCCGTAGAAGGGATAGAAAGAGAATCCCATAACGTCCACGTCGGCCAGTGCGAATTCGCCGGCGATGAAGATCTGCGAGTAGAACGAGCTGACGGCGGAGCCTTGCCATCCATTTGCTAAGTGAACAACGGTCTTAATGGTCGAAGACGCGTCGCGAGCACCATTGACGGCCGAGTGCATCATCTGGGAGAGGGGGGAATAGCCGTTGACCGAGATCTGGCCTGTGGGCCAGAGGAACCCATCGTTGATCTCGTTGCCGATTTGAATGAACTGTGGAGGGGTGCCCTGAGCCACAAACGCTGCGACGACGCTATTCGTATAGCTACAAAGGTCCCAGTTGAATTACCGTTACTTTGAATAAAAATGCAGCGACCGACGTGTAAATTTTGGTATTCAGCCCGGCCAGATCCGTCGGCCTGAGAGTCTGTGAGTTTGTACCGCTCGAACACAGTGAAAGAGCATACCATCCGGCAGGGATCGACTGGTGACCCGGGTCGGCCCCTCAATGACGCATAAATATGGTGGACGGAGAATCTGGGCCAAATTTAAACGTACAAGTGTCGCTGTAGTGTAGATCTATGAGCAGAGACATTCCGGCGGCAACAGACCTCTTCGCAAGGGCCAGGCCGTAGGTCAAACTATAGTCGGCGTTGTTCGTGCTGGTCCAGATACGGATACGGGCAAGGTTCGTGCCATGGGCAGCGAGGATGGTCTCCAACTTGGTCGAGGACGTCGCGGAGTCGTGATACACGCGCCCCGCATTCTCCAGGTTGACGAGGGACGAAAAGTCAGCACCGTGGTACGTCAGCGCGTGGCTGATGCGGGGTATAAGACCAATCGACAGCAAGACAGCCGAAAGAGAGAAACGCATGATGGGTCAACGTCACAGAATTCTGCCTGCATTCACGCGACTTTTAAGTAGCTTCGCATTGTGGACGGTCCGAGCGGTGGCCCGCTGGAGCATGTCACAAGGAGGATCTCGGATATACTTCATCCTGATCATTTAAATGTGAAGAAAGCCCGGATAAAAGCTCGAGTCCTCGAATCACAAGGAGGAAGAGAATCTGCCAAGGCCAAACAGTAGTTGCCAAGCTTATCATCAGGAGATGACTGTCATGTGCGAAAGTTAGCCAGAGACTCAAAGGAAATCCGGATTAAGAGTCTTATTGAGAGAAAGCATTTGAGAGGTAATTCGAAAGCTTGGAGTCTTTCTTGTCAGGCTTGAGGGCTTCAGCTTGGATTCACCTCAGCACAAGTACTTCGTTCCAAGCAAAGCCCAGCGAACCTTGACCGAACCGAACCGCGGGAGCGGAAGGTTTTTGGAGAGAGTTTCTGAAGTGCGTAATTCAAAGAAGGCAGCATGGAGTGCAATGTCCTCGAGTTCGTCGACCATCTGCACGAACACTTCATGTTCCATTAACAAGAACGGGCGCTATAACGTGCCAACGAACCCCAACGAGGAATACGGGTGCCGCACATCGTGGTGAGGATCCATACGAGCACCAGCAGCGGCGTAGCCCATAACAAGAATTGTGGATGTGGTTCAGGTCCAAGACCCGGACCAGCGATTGCCGACGCTGGCCGAATTCGTGATCGTGTTGCGCTTATCGAATCTTATCTATCGTGCTTTCTCAGCAAGTGCTCTTTTCTTCAAGCCTTGTTCAAGCCTCGGGCTCACGCTCCAGCTTATTCCAGCTGCATCAGTTTTGATTACTGGGATCGCTGTCTGACGCTACCGAATGTCTTCTCCTTCGCGATTTGCTTTCTCCGAATGGCCACCTGCTCTTTCTGAGACTCAATTGGAGGCACTAACACTGTACGCCACGACGTACGCGCTCTCCCATGGGCTGCTCTATCTCCCTCCCGTCAAGCCCCAGCCACGCGTCCCAAACTCGGCGATCCACGCCCCGCTATCTGTGTTCCCATCTCCGTTTCCGCTGAGGCTGTTTCTGCTGGCGCGCCGGCTCCAGAGCGCATACAACATTCTTTATGCGCGCATCGCGATGGACGTGGAGTTTCTGGACAAAGTGATGGGATCCGTCGAGGGCGTCGGGAAGGTGGATGATTTCGTGGGCCAGCTTTGGACGGGGTGGAAGAATCTGCGGGACGAGGGCATCGTCCAGGTGCGCAGTCGTCGGCTTTAACTAAATTTATGCTGATTCTACGGGTAGCCCTTGCAACTAGGCCTGTTCCGCTCCGACTATTTGCTGCACGCAGGCCTGAACGGCGAACCATTGAGCCTCAAGCAAGTCGAGTTCAATACCATTTCGTCGTCGTTTGGGACCCTTTCTCAGCACACTGCCGCGCTGCATCGGTAACTCCAGGCTTCTAGCTTCGCGTCTTTCATGCTGATTTTGCGCAGGTATTTGTATGCCACCACGTCATATTACAACGTCCACCCGGATATGAAGCCCGACGACTTTCCTCCCAACGACACGACCGCCGGCCTAGTCGAGGGACTTGCAGCAGCGCATGCGGCCTACAATGCCAAAGAGTAACACAACGTCT
Organism: Mycena rosella; assembly: GCA_029378255.1. Classification (NCBI taxonomy): domain Eukaryota; kingdom Fungi; phylum Basidiomycota; class Agaricomycetes; order Agaricales; family Mycenaceae; genus Mycena; species Mycena rosella. The sequence goes on along the minus strand of JARKIE010000010.1, from coordinate 23,088 downwards.
ATCTCGGCGACGGCTCGGTTTTGAATGATACGCAGGTCCAAGATCTTGTTCGTCGTTCAGGCGGGCGAACGCAACGTCTTCGACCAACGACTGCTCGAATACGAACTGCTGGAGAAGTAAGAATACGTCTGGGTCCTCGTAGAATGCTAACGGGATCCAGACACTCCATCCACGTAATACGCCAAACCTTCGACGAGCTGGCGGCCAGCGCCTCGATTGATTCGGCGACGCAGGCGCTGGTCATCTCAGGCGCCACCGAGATCTCGACGGTGTACTTCCGCGCAGGGTACACACCCACGGACTACCCCACCGCCGCGCAGTATGCGACACGGTTCCTCCTGGAACGCTCGAGGGCCATCAAGTGCCCGTCGATCGCGCTGCAGCTCGCGGGCGGGAAGAAGGTCCAGCAAGTCCTCACCCAGCCCGGGGTGCTCGCGCGGTTCCTCACCGACGCGGCGCAAATCGCGGAGCTCCGATCGAGCTGGATGGGCATGTGGGGGCTCGACGAGGCGGCGGGCGCGCAGAGGGCGCGGGACATGGCGGAGCGTCTCGTGTTGAAGCCCCAGCGGGAAGGCGGCGGGAACAACGTCTACAAGGAGGCGATCCCCGCGTTCCTCGACGCGCTGCCGCCGCTCGAGCGACAGGCCTGGATCGCGATGGAGCTGATCGTTCCGCCGGAGGGGACGGGCAACTATCTTGTGCGTGCGGGCAGCGAGGGCGCGCAGAGCGCGGTCAAGGCGGAGGTTGTCAGTGAACTTGGAATCTTCGGCTGGGCGCTGTTCGGTGGGCCGGATGGCGGCCTGAAGGAGAAGGAAGTTGGGTGGCTGGTTCGGACAAAGGGAAAAGATAGCAACGAGGGGGGCGTGGCTACAGGGTTCTCCGTCCTCGACTCGATATTGTTGGTAAACGATTGAGGAGAGGACGGTCATTAGAGAAGAAATAAATGTATTTGAACCGCGATTTTCTTCACCAAACTCAATCATGTTTCCCTTCCTTGCCCAACTGTCGAGAAACATTTTCTTGGCGTTTTCTACGACCTCGTCGTGCAACTGCGGCAATGGTCGGCGAACTGCTCGGCCGGCACAGGCTGTGCGAGAAAACGCTGACAAAGCGGTGATAGGCGTCAAGAACGCGTTAAATAAACGGTAGCATATAGCTTCCTACGCAGCACCACCGCACATGCCCGCCCGCGCGGCCAGCGCCCTTCATTACAAAGGCACCTAAGCTCTAATGGACGTACAAGAAACCCTCGTCGCCGGCCCTTCCAACATGGAGCCCTCCTTGACGGAAACTCCCAATCTGGAGCCCCCGACGGAAACCCCCAGCGATCTGCGTCGCCGAATAGCCGCGCTCGAGATCGACCTGCAGGAGGCCCAGGTGGCCAAAGAGAGCGCAGAGGTCGAACTCGCGGCTCAGGCGAAGCATTCTGCGCACGCGCATCATGTGCGTTCGCAAAAGACTGGGAATGCAAATATCAGGGTGCTAACAGCACGCATAGGCTGCGCGCAATCTCGAGTTGTACGGCCATGACGACGGGATCATATTTGTCGAGCCTGAGGACCGCGACCAGGGCCTGATATGCCGACTCGCGCGGGGAGAGGGCACGGGCGCCTCCGTGTGCCGATTTATGGTCCGCTACAACATCGACCAGCTCCTCCAGCGCCCCGTCCTCCACCAGTGGCTCCAAAACGGAAAGCTGTACCGTGTACGGCGTTTCCTCACCTCACATTCACCGGAACACTCATTTTATGGCCTTATAGGAAGCAGGAGAGCAGCAGTCGTCGCGCTTCGAGCTGTTCTTCGACCTGCTCTTCGTCGGCATGGTCCACCAGATCTCGGAGGCGGCCGCGGAGGAGCCGACCGGGACGGGCTTCGCGCGGTATTTCCTGACGTTTGCGCCGGCGTTCAGCATCTGGGGCGACGTGCGGGACATTGCGAACCAGTATGCGAACGACGACGTGACGCAGCGGCTGTATATCCTCTGGATCATGATGCTCCTCGTCGGATACGCCAACAACGCGAGCTCCATTCAATTCGGCGAGGCGGAGGCGGGGAGCGAAGTGCTCTCGGAGGAGAGTCTGACCTCCATGCGGTGGACTCTGGGGTTCTTCGTCGTCGCGAAACTCTCGAAAGGTAGGCTTCCTCGACTCTCGCCATCCCTTCGCTGATGCGTTGTTTGACAGTCGCTCTTTCCGTGATTTATGCCCTCTTCCTGCCCATGTCGCGACGCCCTCTGCTTGTCAGCACTTTGAATTCGCTAGTTTTAACTCTTATTTTCTTCATCGCGATCTTTACTTCGCTCCATGTCGCAATTGGCCTGGTGGCTCTCGGGATCCTTACGGACCACGTCTTGCGGATCGCGGGCGTGCTCCTCTTCAAGACCATGGAGGGCCTGGGAAAGAAGTACGAGCGGCGGAGGCAGCGTCACTACCGGCAGAAGTTAGCCCGGCAGAATTCCCGTCCGTGGTCCCCCGCCGACGATGCCGTTATGACGCCCGGAGTGGAGAAGCGTACACCTGAAGCAGAGCTCAGCGGGCCATTTGAAGGCATTCGGACAGGAAACAGCTCCTCGACTGCCATCAACGAAGAGGCCCCGCTTGGAGACTTGAAAGTGTGCCAGGACGCCGCTGCTCACGAGTCGTACCGATTCCCAGGTGCGTTGCAGTAATGTAGCCAGTGACTTGACTGACGCCTTCCAGCCACCAACATTGAGCACCATGTCGAGAGACTGGGCGCGTTCGTCATCGTTGTCCTAGGTGATATCTTTCACGTCTCAGGAGAGCAATATATTTACCTACCCGCAGGTGAAATGGTCGTTAGCGTGTTCTTCAACGCCTCGGGGACGGTGGGCCTCAACTTGTACGCTCTTCGCTGCCCGTATCGTGTCTCGGCTCATCTGAACGCTCCAGGGAATCTGGGCGCGCGCTGCTGGGCCTCATGATCGCCTTCAACCTCAACTGGCTGTACTTCGGCTCGCAAGCGTGCAAGCACTTCGTGCACGCCATCCGACGGCACTGGTTCACGGGCTTCGTCTTCACGTCGCTGCACCTCCCGCTGTGCATGGCACTGCTCCTCGCGTCGTCCGCGATCGGCCGCCTCGTCACGTCCGCGGCGCCCGACTCGCCGCTGGGTGGTGGGCTGAAGTGGTTCTTTGGCGCGGGGCTGGGCGTGAGCGTGTGGACGATGGCGACGATTGGGCTGCTGCACCGGAACCTGGACGACCAGGCGGGGTATACCGAGCGCCGCACGGGGCGCATCCGCCGGACGATCAGCCGGCGGGTCGTGCTCGGGACGCGGTATGCGGCGGGGTTGGCGATGGTGCTGGTCCCGCTTGTGGACGGGCTGAGCTCCGTGCAGTTTTTGGCGATCTATGTGGGTATCACCGCGTTCTTGGTCTTCGAGGAGACCATTGCGCTGATCGAGAGGAGGGAGATGGATTTGGATTTGGATGATAGGATAGACAGCGCCGAGGAGGTCATTTGAGTCTTAGAGCTAACTTATGCACGACGAATAATGATATTATTATAATCCATCCATCCGGGGTTGAAAAACGAAGACCGTATAGAGAGATGTTCCGTATAGAGAGTATGTAATCCATCCATCTATCCAGGGTAAACAACGTAGACCGCATAAATAGGGATGCTCAGAAAGTAGAAGGCAGAGGTGATGTGGTTGTTTTAGTGACGTTTGTGATCATGAGCAGCGGCATGTACGACGCGAACAGCGCCATGATGCACAGTCTGGAGAGAGGTGAGCCCCAGGAAATAGAGAAGGAGTTGTGGCTCACAGAAGACTGGACAGTGAGGCCCCGGCGCCGCCGCCGTCCTTGGACCGCATGGGGTGTATGTTGATTATACTGGCGATGCCGAACAGGACGGCGGGCCAGGCGATGAAGCTGGGGCTGTCAAGCGGGGTCGGTGTCGGTGGGGGGGAAATGCACGCACCGGTTGCGCGTCACCATGATTAGGCCGGAGAGGAACATGCCGGAGGTGCTCAGTCCATCTGCGAGGGGTGAGTGCTGGAGAACGAGAGCGGGGAGGAGGGCGGGGCGGGGACGGACCGAAAGACTCGCGGTACCAGGACCCTGGGAGCGTGAATTTGGTCTCAAGGGACGCGTCTCTGGGGTCGTCGGTGACTTTCGACATGGGGACGGCGGAGAGGTGTGTGCGCTTGTTAGGTTCGCGCGGCCTTCCGAAAACGACCACGGCACCGAGGCTCACTGCAACACTGCACTCCGGCGTCAAGCGACCCAAAAACGACCACTGTTCCTTATGCAAGATATCCCAGATCGTCGCACAGAATTTATTCAAGACCCTGTGAAGCCTGAGATAGAGTGAAGACAGCAAGAGAATCACGTCGTCGGAATAGCTCCCATTCTTCCCAAGCTTTTATTTTAAAAATCCAAGGAGTGTTTCTGTTCGCGCATTTTGTTCTTCAATGTAGTCCCTATATGCCAAGCTCAAGCGCGTTCTATTCAACCCACTTGTTTCCGCTGCGTTCTGCTGTTCTGCTTGGTTTTCAAGCGCACCGCCACCCTGAAGTACTAGAGTGCGGCTGACGCTTAGGCCAACTCGAATCCCACATACGCGCAAACATTCCCCACCTTTCTTCCTTCCCTCCACCACCACCGTCTTCATTGCAATGATCACATTCGTTCTCTTCGTCCTCTGGCGCCGTGTCCTTACTCTCACCCTCGGGCATCCCACTCCTTCCTCTTGCCTTCGGGCGCACACTCTTTCTCCCCGCCTTTGGGCATGCGGCTGACGACCGCCCTCAGTGAGTACAATTCCTTCCATCGATCTCTACGACGCGAGTACTTACCTTGCGTTGTTAGTGACGCGTTCAACTTGCGCCCGCCTCAGCTCGTCGACGCTACTCTCTGTCCGCATCTTCCTCGGCGACGTGCATCTTTGCCTTGCCCTGTCAGTGACCCGACTGTCAACCGCCTTTCCGCCCTCCTTGTCGATGCCGTCCTCCGATGCTCGTTTCGTCTCGCCCCCCAGTTCCTATAACTCTCGCACCCCATCTTCCTCTCGATGCCGCCCCGTCAAGATCGCACCATCCTCTCCGCGCTTCGCCCCTCCTCCTTCCTCTCGACATCGTCCTCCGTCGAGATTGCGTCGCCCCCAGTCGTCTGCACTCCGCGGGCTCCAGCTGCGGCAAGTCGAATCGCCGCCGAAGATGATTAGACGTGGATCCGTGGGCCTAGGACATACCAATCTCCTCCCGCCGATGCCCCGTCACCCCCGCATCTAGAGGCCGCCTCCCGTTCTCGCCACCGCCCCCCGCCGAGTCGCCAGCCGAGAGAAATGCGCAGGTTCTAGCCGCATACGGAAGGACGCGTCGCGCGTAGTAGATGGATAGACGCGGATCCGCCGGAACCAGGACACCCTACTTTCAGGAAAGTCTTAATCCCGCCGATGCCTCGTCGCCCCCGCATCTCTGCGCGCCGACTCTCCTCACCGCCGCCGCCCCCCGCATACTCCTCAGCCAGGAACCCAAGCGAAGACGCCGAGACGGGCACCAGCTGCATGCAGGATGGATGTGCCGCGCAGGGATGGATAGACGCGGGTCTGGCTTTTTTTCCCGACGCCCCGTCGCCCCGACATCCCTCGCCCGGTACTTGCCCTGCCCGCTGGAGACGACAACAGCGACGAGCACCACATTCCGCCCTACCACCATCACCAACTACGCTCCAGAGAGGACTACGGCGCGAAGACCAAGATGTGCGACAGACTGGGGACACCTGGCCTCCTCGCACGCCACGGTACGTGGTCGACCCGACTCAGACCGACGTCGGCCCGCGGGTGGACGCGCTTCGACGCGGGAGGCGTTGACTGAGCAGCTCTCGGATTCGAGGTCGTTGTTGGTGTTGGTGTTATTGTGGTTAGTTCTTTACCTTCCTTTCCGTCCTCCTTGATGCTTATTCGCCTTGTTCAGGTCTCGTTGTCGTCGTCCGCCCGTCCCGCCGTCTTTTTCTCGGCGCTGATCACCGAACCACGCCGACAAGGCACCCGACGCCCACCGGCACCCTCTCGTTCTGGTTTCGTAATTATCAAAGCCCGACGCCGACAAGGCCCACCCTCCTTCACCCGACGCTCGTCCCAACGCACGGCTACCCGCGCCCACGCCGCCAAGGCACCCCAGATGTTCTAGTTAAAGTTAAACCCAGCCACCGCCGCCCCACTAGCCTCCCGCCCCGGCGCTCGTCTCCCGCCGGTGGTCGACTGCAAATTTCAATGCCGCCAGGGCCGATTACTTTCTTTGTGTGCTTTATGGACTACTCGTCGTGGCTTCGGACTGCTTGTAATATTTATTTATTTATTTCCCAGCTGGCTGGGTTTCTGTATCCTTTGTTTTGAACTCACACGACCTGAGACAAACTTGAGTAAAATTTAAAACCGCATCAGTGGCGGTGTCGTGGCGGATCCTCAGATCAACGGAGAGTCGGGCCTCACTTTGTTCTCAACTTGCAGGCTTTTGCTATTGTACAGCGGAAGGAGCGCTCGCGACAGGAAGCACATGTCTACACCAGCATTCAAACCGAGCGCGCTCCGACGGCTGTCTACAGCGCTCAAGCTAGGAAAGACACCCACCCCATCTGCGCCAGACGTATCCTCTCTCGCGAATTTTCTCGTGACGGCCAAAGAGAAATACCTGAGTGACATCCGCGCTACACCAAGCAAAGGCGGCGAATGGACCGTCGTGATGGGGAACGAAGCAGGAGGTGCGTGGTCCCGGTCCCGCTCGAACTCCTCGTAACCGCAGCGCCCCAGACCTCGACTCCGTAGCGAGTTCAATCGCGTACGCCTGGATCCAGTCGGAGATCCAGAAACGGCCTTCCATCCCGGTCATCCAGATTGCGCGGGACGACTTGAATCTGCGCGCGGAGAACATCCATGCGCTCAAACTGGCCGGGATAAACGACCCCGCACAGCAGCTGCTGAGCGTCACGGAGATCCAGGACGTCAAGCCGTTCCCGTCGAACACGTTTGCGCTCGTCGACCACAACCGCCTGGGCGGCGCGTTCTCTACCGAAAACCCCAGCGCGAATGTCATAGCGGTCATCGACCACCACGAGGACGAGCATCTCCACCCCGATGCAGACCCGCGAATAGTCGCGCCGGCGGGCAGCTGCTCGTCTCATGTCGCGAATCTCTATCCGAGAGACGCGGAGATGCCGACAGAACTGGCTATTCTGCTGCTCTCTGCGATCCTCATCGACACGGGCGGCCTCCGCGCAGGCGGAAAGGCGCTCCAGCCCGACCACGACGCGGCCGCGTACTTAATCCCGCTCTCGACCTTGCGTAGCTCTATGTCACCCAGCACCCTCTCCATCTTGTCCAAACAACCCCCGCCGAACCCCGCGATGTTCGCCGACATCCCGGAGGTTAAACAGCTCTCGGACGATCTCGCGGCGAAGAAATCGGACGTCTCGCATCTGGGCGCGTGGGATCTCTTGCGGCGGGACTACAAGGAGTATACGTATACGCTAAACTGGCACCCCGCGACGCCCGCAATCAAGGCCGGGCTCGCGACGGTCCCCGTGAAGCTCAAATCATGGGGCAGCGGCGGCACGCTCGAGGGCGAGGCCCAGCGCTGGATGGAGCACCAGGGGCTCTCCGTCCTGGGCGTCCTCACCTCGTTCCGCGATGCCGGCAAGCTCAAGCTGGGGGGAAGCGGTAAGGGCAAGCACCGGCGGGAGATGGCGTGGTTCGTCCGCGACGCCGAGGCGCAGGGCCTCCAGCTCGACGCGCTGGCCGCGCGGTTGTGGAAGGGGTTAGAGGGGAGTGAGGAGCTCAAAGTTACGAGGCACAAGAGGATGAGCCTGAGTAGCTCGGCGGGCGTACCTCCGGGTGTTCGGGCCATGGTGTACAAGCAGGGCAATGCGGATGCCACGCGAAAAACCACCGCGCCGCTGCTCAAAAATATCATGGAGAGCACGGAATCGTCCTGAAATTTCTAAACATGCACGGTTACCGGGGGTAGTCCGGCACAGTCTCTACCGTTGGCGCTACACACGCGTCTGTGGAGGTCGGTTAACACTTTCCCGTCTCGTGGAGTGGAGTTGGATGAGAGCTTTTAAAAAAGTAGTAATAATACATCGAGATAAATGTGTTCAGCGACTACTCTCCCCATCCTCCGGGTGAAAGTCGTGATCTGAGTTCGCGTGAAGAGGTCGTGGTTTTTTCGAGGACACGTCCCCATTTTCGAGCTCAGGGGCCGTGAAAATTTGGGTGGCGGCGAATCTGGCCACCCATTCAGGCCAGGGGTACGTCGCGTCGACGAGCGGCATGGCAGACGCACGGATGCGCGGTTTCTTTCGCAGTCGTGGACATGAATTCCGCAGGGAGGAGTTCGTTCTCCGCACTTTGCAGCGCGGTTTTTTCCCAGTGAATTTGGGAAGCGTCTGCCAGCTCCAGGGGTCTTCGGTAATGGACGAACGGGAGGATTCGAAGCGGCAAGTGGCTGAGGGACGAATTGAACATATAATAAGAGTGCAGCACGGTCCGCACACACCTCGGCGGTCGTTACCTGCGTAGTAACGCCCGTATCCTCCGAATACCACCCGCGGAAAGGGGTCGAAGAGATTAGTTGCAGTCGAGCTCAGAGGGGGAGGATTGTCGGCAAGGATTCGTGGCGGGCCGTCGTCAGCGTCGAAATGCAAGATAAAGCTCGAGTCATCTCGCGAACCACTGAACCGAAAGCAGGAGAAGCAGAGGAGGGGCATCGGGACGCGGACGTAAAAACCCAAGACGTAGATAAGGCTCTTATATGCAGAATCATTGGAACCGTAGCGAGGGAAAAGACAAGACCACAGCGCCACATCCGGTGACTGCAACACAAGGTACGGGAGGGAACTGAGACTGATGAGAGCCCGGTAGTGATGCGGGCCGGGTTAGAAAATCACATCGCTACCCTCCGAAACAAACAAAACATCCACCTTCCTGTTTTGGACGACGACGTGCATCGCGATTCGCGATCATATTTTTGCCCTCGTTGCCATGGGGACCTGTAGGCCCCTCTCTGCTCGTATGATGCGTCTGATCGTCCTTTCCAGCAGCCTAATTTCATATTAGCTAGTCTCGGGAACAACTTTCGATCGATCACCCAGAATAAACAATTAGAAATGTCGACTGCTATAGCATCCTCTGCAGAGGACGTCGAGTCCGCGGTGGCAGTTCCAGAAGCCGGCTGAATGTTCTGGACCACGGACAGAATATTGCGAACGCGTGCACCGACCGAAAACCTCACTTCAAGTCGACGTCTTCAACTTAGACAAACCCTGCATGATACAACCATCATCCCAACATCATCCCATCAGGAGTCTACAACGTATAGGGGTGAAGAATAGGACTATAAGGCACGAGCATGAAATTCCGATAATACAGGTATGTCGGATCCTCTGCGACGCCACGAAGCTATCTTTCTCCTGGGGCCTTGGGTCATTTTTCCTCCCCACAATATCTTCGTGCTTATTCATCCTGGTCCGTAGCTCGCAGGCTCCTGCATAGATATCTTCCTCCAGGGTGTGCTGACCTGCCAGGTATGTTCTTGCTCTGAATTTATTATCTATTAGCGTGCCTGACCCGCGCAATCCTCAAGATATTCAACTACTACAGCTGGTACCATGAAGACAAACTGATTCTTCACGTATATGTGGGCGGCCTTGCCATATTGTCGGTTCTGAAATCTGTCCAAGCCTTGTAAGTTCGCTCGCGCTGTATCTTTTAGAGCGGTCTATTCACGTCAGTAGTGCAATCATCTGGATCCAAAGCATCCTTTTCATCGGGGACATCGACGGAGCCATACTCCTTAACTATACGTCGTGGATCCAAGCTGGCAACCCCATGATGGTCGCCACATTCGATCTCTACGTCCAGACGTATTTCTGCTACCGTCTGTTTGTCATTTGCAAAAAACTCCCAGTGGTGGCGCCCGTCGCAGTCGTGTTCCTCTTTGCTTTTTGCTCCATGATACTCGCGGTGAGCAGCGCGCGACCCCACAACGAGCCCATCTATCTTACAAGCATGCTCTTAGACATACTACATCACCTTGGGCGTCTCGGCGTCAAGTAAAATCGCAAACTGGTGTATGTGGTATCTTTCAGCCAGTCTCTCTTGACTGACCCGAGCGACCGCAAGTTGCTGCGCATCTCAGTTCGGTATTTGGTTAGTCCTCTTTATTTCCTGCCCCGTCTTAACTGACTAGATACGAAACAGCCGCCGACATCCTCCTGTCGTGTTCTACCGCCTATTTCCTGATCCAATCGAAACGGAATGTGCTTCCGCAAACCGTCGGGCTCATCAGCGCCCTCGTGCGCCTCACCTTCCAGACTGCCGCCCCCGCCGCGATCTGGTCTGTCTCCGCCTTCCGCCTGTCCACCCGTCCTCCACTAACGGGACGCCGCCAGCGCGATGTTCAACCTCATCTTCTCGCAGGTATACACCGGCAGCAACAACCTCGTCAGCACGGCGTTCAACATGGCGCTGCCAAAGCTCTACGCCGTGTCCATGATGTGGACGCTCAACGCGCGGCGTACAATCCGCGCCGCGCACAGCAGCCGCAACGGCGTGTCCTCGAGCAACGAGCTCTCCGGGAACCGCACGCGCCGCACGCGCGCTGTCAGTACCCCTCTGTTATAACCCCCATGTACCTCTTTAACATTTCTTGGGATGCAGCGCGACGAGGTGGAACTCGGTAACTTTGGGGGGATTCAGGTGCACACGACACAGGAGACGGTGCAGCACATCGATGTGAGTTCCCTTCCCCAGATCCTCGATATTGATGTTAATTCCATGGGTGCAGGTCCGGGGAATGTTCGCGCACCCCGAGCACGAAACGAAGAGCAGGGAAGCCACGGCTGCGGACGCGGGCTCCGAAGAGTACAAACGGTGATAGATGGCCATCCCACGACGTTGGCTTTATGTATACCTTGTATCGAAACGTGTACCTTCCATAGATCTTCAAGTTGGTCTCCGAATATTCGCTTGATTCCATTTGTCTTGCCTGCGGTAATTTATTACTACCTCCACCGAAGTCTAGCCGACCACCGAGCTCTAAACGATTCACGATACAGATTTACATACAGTTGCAATAAAGATAGGGAGCCGAGCTAAATGGATACAGTACAGTTATACCGAGGGCAAAGTGAGGTGAGTGTAGGGCGTAGGGCGATTAGTTTGTCCTGGCCTGGGTTACCTACCCGCGCCGGGGAATAGATATCAGGTTAGATGTGACGAGGTTCTCGCGCAGCACGCGGTCGCGATAGGTAGGTAGGTAGGTAGGTAGGTAGGTAGAATTACACGGCCAGTCCCACTCAAGAACGCCGGGGCCCAGGAATTATTTGAATGTACAGGCATCGGTTGTTCACTACGGTCCCTGGACTCCTTCATATTCCCGTAGCCGAGCTCACGATCACAGCCTTCCGACTTGCCGCGGTAGAACTAAAGGAACGTAAAGAAGCATTTTAGTAACCAGAATCATAGAAGCCTACTGACTTAGATCGCCGACCGGGTAACCGGCCACTTTAGCATTTATGGCTGGTTCTCGAAAGCTACACTAGCTCTATACAAACCACCGTGTACTGGAACGAAGGCGGGTATCCCACGAGCAGTTCCAGACAATTTCCTCGAATTTAAATGCAGTGTGGATGGAGCAGTGAATTTTCTTCCGCTGACACCCCCAACAGGGCAAATACTAGGAAACCGGCCACCCGCCAATCAAGTGCCATGGGCACAAACCCGCTGTCTTTTCATTCATTAATTGTACAGGGTTGGTCTAGATAGTATCTGGTATGCTTGAGGTGTACTTACAAGGGATGGGACTGGGCAAATTTGGTGGGTGTAATGGCAGCGGTAACCTGCGGAATCGCAGATCCCGGCTACACCGGCCGCTCGTCAGGACCACCCGCCGTGGCGGCCCAAAATCAGCGATATATCGTTTGATATGAAGTATGTCGACATACTTGGCCACTCATTTCCCTGCCGAGATGGCACCAGCTTCCCAGAAAAATACAAATATCTTGGGCACCAAATTTCAGTGAGCCGAGGTAAAGGACAACGACAAGAAGGGACTTGAGTGTAGGAAAAAGTTGAGCACACACGCCGGTGGAGGTTCCTTAATCCCAAAGGCTCTCGAAAAAATCCAGACTCATAGCATGGATCGGTTGCATGCTATGGACATAACCAGCCTGAGCCACTCCGGAGTGAAGTGAAGGTAAAGTGGGCTCATAGCGAGAGTCCGTGGCGCAAATAAACGCAGAATGCCATCATGGATTGACGCCCGGAATAGTGCGAGTAGAATGGGCCCAAGAAGTCGCCGAAAGACGGAGAATCGGTAGAGATAGAGTGAGGGCGGTTGTGCCGAAATAGGAAAAGAGTGATCGAAGAGCTTCGGCCGGCATCGCATGTGCCATAACTTTTGATCCGACTGTCACTTTTGGTTGAAATTCGGTATGCACCAGCGTTCGAGGTCCCATTCCTTCCCTAAAACACCAGCTTAGACCCACCAGGAGGTCCTGTCTCAATGAGAGCCAGGTGGCCGGTTTCCTAGTGTGGCCGGTTTCCTAGTGTGGCCGGTTTCCCGGTCGGCGATAGTATATTCAAGCGTTGCTTAAACGGAAGACAGGGAGAGCGTAGAATAATTGAAGGACATCGTAGGCATACTTGGCCACAAGTGCAGTCGTAAGCCGGGAATTAATCACAGCTTTAAGGAACTCTACATTAGTGAGAACCGCCATGAGGTTTTGCAGATGCGGCAAGTCGGAGAACAGTCAGTTAAGAAACGAAGAGCATAAGGGCCAGTCCGGATACCAAAAGCGCTTTTGCTTTTGCCTTTGGGCCAGCGTAAATTCCCTTTTGCAGTACTCGTGAGAATAAATCACCGTTGCGACACTGGTCACATCAAAAGATTGATGGTCCTCCGTGAGCACCTCGGTCATCGTGCCCCGACGTGCTAACTATGTGTCGGGATGTGTCGGGGCCTCTGTCGGGGTCCCGCTTGCTCTTTGCGAAGTTGGATGGGCACAAAACAACATGGGGCAACCTCAAAGGCGACCTCAGAGGCAATCAAGTAGTCTGGTGCACAGAAAGTGTTCAATTATGTCAGTTAATTTACTCGCTAGGGCTCGTTGCAAGTCGGCGGCAGCAACGTCCGCAGTGAAGAAGATGCCTGCTCCTGTCATCTTCCAGTTTCAATCTTTCTGATGCGACTAGACTGCATCTTCTCACGAGTACCACAAAAGGGAATTTGCGCTGGCCCAAAGCAAAAGCAAAAGCACTTTTGGTATCTGGACTGGCCCTAATGCAACCAGTGCGTCTGAAGACTTGCAGGTGATTAGTGTGCTCCGGGGTTTCTACCTCTTCCATACAAAATCTGCAAAGCTTTCCGACTGATGCACGGGCTGATGCTGGTGATCGACATAGTGCAGAATTTCCACGGCCAGCTCAAGGGAATACCAATCTGCAAAATCTGCACTACACCCCGAAGTTCCGATTTCAAGGGCCTCGCCGACACCCCCCCCACCCATCAATGATGTCATATGCCCATATTGGGACATATCGAATTCTCACGATCTCAGCAATCTACCTCGGCTCAAATTCGGCTGCTCGGCGTCACTGACCATGCATTGCGCCTGCCTTCTACCGGCACACTCCATGTAAATGATACTATGGCAGCTTTCAGTACTTCCGATGTTCAATAATATGATTCGTACATACCCAAATTACGATCGGACGGCACCAGCGAGCCCCTCCCGATGCCAAGTCATGCATATGGTCAATATCTGCGTCCAGAACATCTGCAGGGCTAACCCAACCCGCTGTCAAAATTTCTGCTGTATTTCTGTTCCAGCATTTGAGTAGCACCACAAAAATGAAAATTCATCAGTGTGTATCCTGGCTAATCACATCAATCCTGCCAAATGATATGAACCAGACAGTTTCGGCAATCGCAAACACATGATTTGGTAAGGTATGCACCCACATGTTGCTCCTTACTGTGTGCGACCACAAAGGTGCTCAGGGATGACTGCCATTGTGTGATGTGCGTAGCTGACTCCCAAGCAGCGCTGCGCAGCATCCTCTTCACCTCACCACGCTCGGGCCAGTTCCGAGCAATCCAGTATGACAAACTCATCTGGAACGCACTCCTCTCCCGCCCCCACCTCACCATCCTCAACTTGTGGACACCGGCACATATTGGGACAGTGGGCAATGAGCTGGTGGACAAGGCAGCAAAGGAGGCATCTGAACACGATCCGGACCCAGACAAATTTTTCCCGCTCACCTCAGTCCATCAACGTATCCACCTGCAAATCTTTGATGCCTGGGACACCTGTTGGAGATCGACTAAAGTAGGCAGCGCGCTATGTTACCTGGACAAATTGCCCCCATCCCTCATCTCCATCCGACTTTACTCCTCATCTACACTATCTCACAAGGCCTCTTCCTCCCTATCCCAACTTCGAACAGGTTTCTCTTTCCTCAACATGGACCGCTTCAAATCAGAACTTGTGAAATCAGCAGCTTGCGATGCCTGTGGTGCGCCATTCAAAACTCGAGGACACTACCTCCTACAATGCCTGGCCTGGGAACCCTACCACCAGCCCCTTCATATTGCGTGTCGCGGCATTGGTTTATTCAGCACCCTCCACCTTTCACCGCTCCTCACCCATCCCAAGTTGCTCTTGAGCATGTTGAAATTCATTAATTCAATGGAACAATTCTCACGACCTAGCCCCCTGCCTTAATCTCCGCTGAACTGTCTCCTGTTACATTTTCTCTGCCTTGATTCCGGTCTCTCTCTCATCTCTCCCATTATCATACACTACCACTAATTACAACCTCACACCACCAACTTGTTTCGACCCAACCCGACTCTTGCATCCCGATGACCTGAATCACGAATTGTATCACTCCTACTTTACCATTTTATTTTCCTTACTCTCATCTCTCAACTTACACACACATCAACCTGACCATTACATACTGCAACCCCCGTTTGTACTGCTGTCCTCGGCTTCTTGACTACATAAAGTAACCACTCTGAAATTCAATCAATCAATCAATCAATCAAGCCCATAGAAACCCAAGAAAAACAGCACTGAAATTCAAATCCAAAACTTGGTAGAGCATTTTTTTTCGAGCTCGAGAGGGGCCCACCCACCCATCCAAATAAGGAAATTCCTTATTGCGGTACCCCCTTGGGCCAGCTTGTGAGTTGAAAGTATTAGTGAGGTCAGAGCCTCACGATGTGCTTGAGTCTTCACCATTGAGAGATAGTGCCACATTTTGGAAACAATTTGCGCTGGTGGTTTGTCCTTCTGACGCTCAAGCCATCTGTAGAGCAGGTATAGCTTGTCTGATGAGTCAATTGTGCCTTGTAGCCATCCTAGTGTGAGCTTTTCTACCAGTTTAGCATAATCCTGAACATTGTGGAGTGACATAGTCTCCGTCAGAATTAGCGTAGGGCAGTGGAATGGCAGTCTTGACACCACTGTAATTTAATCTTTGGCCTCTTCTGGAGAGTTCAAGTGATTTATTAAGAGCTGCATGCACATAACTCTCTTTGCTCATGCCAAGGAAATATACAAGGTGTCTCAAGACAAATAGGAGGTGTTGTGATAAGGACTGCGGTGCTACAGTGTGAAGGAAGTCAGCTTCATGGGTGTAGCAGGTCCATCCTCTAGGGGGATTAGTGTTAGACACTCGAGGGAGGTGTGCGTAAGGGTCGCAAGCTGTGTTGTTCCAGGTGGGAGTGAATTCAGGCGAGATATGCAGGCGAGTGCGTGTGTGTGTGCGCGGGCTGGGGGTGTACTGCGAGTGCAACGGGTTACAGCTGTGGAGAGTGAGTGAGGCGCGAGCTTAGGACTTAAGCTGCAAAGGAATGGTGAGTGGAGCCCAAAGGCGAGTCTGGACTGTGTTGTGGTGGTCAAATCCTATGTATTGGGTGGGAGAGTACAAGTGGGCAAACTCGTCCTGGGGATTGACTCCCAAATAGAATTGAATGAATTGACTCTGAATTTATAATTACTGCTCAGAATCCTCGCCTCTTTTATACCTGCTGCAGTACAGCCTCTGGGGCCCAGCGTATATCGAGACGATCCAAGGGAACAATCCATTGTCATCCCCCAAGGTCAAACACACTCGTATTCAGGGCGAGAACATGCAAGGAGACCAAAACACCCAAACACAAGGCAGGAAATACACCTGGATTCAGGGTATCTTGCTTTGGTGAGGACCCGAATCAACAGATGCACTGGTGCAAGTCTGAACACAAGGCAAAATATGACAGTGTTTGTGGTGCCTTTGCTGAGGTGAAGACCTGAACCAACGGAAACACAGGTACAAGCCCTCGGGTTGCTACAGATTCGGGTGGAGTCGATGGCGAACGATGGCTGTGCCCCAGAAGACGGGGTCCAAGCCCAAAATATGGTTGTGTTGGGGTGCGTGGATACGCCTGGAGCATGCTGCATGTCCATGCATGTGCATGGTGAGAGCTGCCTGGTCGTATTTGAGTGTGGTGAGAGCCGCCCGGTCGTGTTTGAGTGTGGTGAGAGCCGCTGTGCCTGGTCCTGGCGTTGCTGGCTGCGTCCGGGGGTGTCTGTCCAAATGTGGTTTCTTGGTGCGTCCTGATTCGGAAGGAAGGGTGATTCATGCATGTGGTTGTTGATACAGCATGGGTGAGATGTGAGGGCATACACAGGGTGTATACAGCCCTCACAGCGCCAAACCTGAATAGGCATTATTCCAGTCTCTGTGAATAGCGGTGCTACGATGGAGCACGAGTGGAGATTCAGCATGCTGCGGATGAACCAAATTTGAACTTTGATGATTTGGTTGACTTGCACGTCCTTGCTATCTGGGAATATCTCGCATCTATGTATAAGATGGCAGTCCACCCTAGCCATGTACAACTCTTTCAGTTCCTTCAGCGTCAGTCGGCCAGTCATGTCCTCGATTGCCATTATGTGATGTCCACAGTAGTGTTGTGATGTGTACCGCGGTGCTACAATGTGAAATAGATGGTATTCGCTTTGTAGCTTGTTCAGCCACTAGGGGGTTAATACAAGATGGACACCAGTGGTGTAGGTGGCTGTCGCACAGACACGGTGTGTTCTGTGAAGGTGTATGTGTGTGTGTGTGAGATGTCTCGCAAAAGACGAGAAGATGGTCAATAAACAATGCAGTCAATGAATGTAGATACCTTGGCAAAGGACAATTTGTCTAGGTGGCAAGAGTGAGCCTCAGACAGGAGGCTGCAGCAGGGAACATTAGATGTGGTGGTGGTGGTGGTAAACTGAGTGTATTGGTGGGGGAGATACACAGGTCAACTACTGACTAAAGATTCCAAAACCTCGCGCTTTTATACCTATGCTGCCTGTACAGCCTCTGGTGTCCATCACCACGTGCTCCCTCTGCAAAGGGAAGTTAGGCCCGCTGGAATCGAGAAAACCATGTGATTCCGAGGTCTAGAAGGGCAATTTTGGGGCTCCAAGGTCGAAATATTGAGCGATTTTATAGAGGGCTTGCTCCCTTGTTTCAGGCCAGGCCCAAATGGAGGCAGAACATCCCGCAGTGCATCGGCAGCCTGATGTCTGGGGTCCCTAGGGAGGGCAACAGATGGGCAACGATGCCCGCACTCCAAAACGGGTGTCCAATGCTAGGAAATCAAGTGATTTTACAGGCACAATCGTTAGAGTCGCTTATTGTTTGGTGAAAATCAAGCTATTTCTGTTGACCAGGAGGCTTCTTGGTGCGGTGTCGCATGGGCAATGGATGAGGCACGCTGCTGGAGTGCTGGGGCGTTTAGTGCACATCAAAGGATTTTGGCCAGGTCGGGGAGTGGACAGAAAATCATAGGATTTTGGACCAGGAGTCAGGCTGAAAGGCTCAGTGGGGCTCAAATTGATGGTGTCTGCTGTGGATTATTGGTCGTAGTTCATGTCCCAGTTGATTCCCTAGGTTGAGGAGCGTGTTTGTGAGAAGTCCGAATGCAGTTTCCAGGTGTGTCCCGATTTGGTGATATAGCCATGTGTTATATTCTGAGCCAGAGGAGGGAAGGACCTGGAGCCCACAGGGGTCCAGTCCGGCACAAGTCCAGAAACCGGAGCCCGGAACGGGACCAGAGTCCAAAGATGTCAGCTATTCTCACAAGCACCACAGCTCAGAAGGATGTGCAACAGTCTGGCATCCAAGCCAAGACAAACAGAGGGACAGATACTCCATGGCGTATAGCCAAGCCAACAGGGGCTACTCCGAAAATGGTGATCCGGTCGGAGCCCTGCTCCCAGAAGAACTCTGGAAGCAAACGGAAGGTCCGCAGATACGATCCAGTAGAAGATGGATGAGGATTGGAGGAGCATGGGAACCAGAGGTCCGGAGGTCGGAGATGGAGTGGAAGTCAAGACAGAGGATGAAGAGGACATCTGGAGGTTTTTTGCAACTCTGGAGTCAAGCCAAAGACAAGATAGTGAAGTGGTCTCAGTCCATGAGAGGAAACATGGAAACAACATTAATTTTACAGCTGAAGTACATGAGGATATTGAAGTGTATTTATACTAAGTCCGTTATTGTTAACCTAAATAAGGTAAATGTAATGTGACCAAAAACATAACAATAAGTGAGAGTCCATATATGGACAAAGAACTTAACTGAGTAAGACAAGACAATAAACGAGAAGTTGGGAAGATCGGATAAACGGATAAATGGAAAACACTTAGTAATATGGGATAGAGTAATAGGCCCGATGGTCCGAGACCATTCGAGCCAGCTCCGGACCGGTCCGAAGGTCCGAAATCTGGAGGACGGAAGGGGAGGACAGAAGATGAAACAATAGATGGGAAACACTCAGTAATCCTTCATTGCATGAAAACCCGAGATGTAACAGAACTCCGAAGGTCTCGGAGGACCGGAAGCGGAGTGTGACTGAAGTGTGACCAGGAGTATCCAAGCCCAAGTGCATGGATATAACACTGTGCTGTGGTTCTTCACCCCCGTTGTGCCAGCGATGCTACGCGAGGGCATATGCCGAGCATATACAGCCCTCACAGTGTGCTGTTCATGCCTTGGCTTTATAATGAGCAGCTAAAATGTTCTGGGTGTCTGTTCTGAAAGTAACCCCAACATATTTCTCCTCCAGTGTCACAGTAAGCGTAGTGGTTCCGAGCTTAAAGACCGGGAGTGGTTGCACAATTCTCCCGAAGATAAAGATCATGGTCTTGATCAAGTTGATCAGGATGAAGTTGCAGGCACACCAGCTCTGGAGAGTAACAAGCTTCATTTGGAGACCATGGGCAGAAAGGGAGAGGAGAAACATGTCGTCGGCCTGAGCAAGTAGCGAGATGTGGACCGCAGCAAGAAATACATCATCTCGGTCAGGCATCATGGCAAGATCAGCCAGAAAGAGGTTCCACAGAATCGGTGAGGTGGGATCACCAGCAGACCAATGAAGGCTTTGAGCTCTTCAGACTGCATATCCCCATGTCAAGTGTAGTAAGCCATCCGCTGGTACAGCATTCACAGACAGTCGAAGATAGCTCCTCCCATACCCAATCAGAACAATTTCAACCACAACATTGGTTGATCCGTGGAAGGGAAAGTGTTGCTTGCATCGATCACAGACACGTTGAAACGGTGCACCTAAGGATGGGCTGAAATGTGCAAAGACTGAGATCTAAGGCATGAACACCAAAAACCAACAACCAGCACACAACCAATACAAAGTGCTTATAATTGAGTTCAGGTCACCCTGCAGTATACAGGTAAGATTGAACCTTCTCGA
This sequence comes from Mycena rosella, assembly GCA_029378255.1. NCBI lineage: Eukaryota > Fungi > Basidiomycota > Agaricomycetes > Agaricales > Mycenaceae > Mycena > Mycena rosella. Next base: position 3,303 of record JARKIE010000010.1, on the reverse strand, counting down.
GAAAGTTGTCAAGATTGTTTGAGGATGTCTTCTTGGACTTCAAGAGACCAACAGTAGTTTCCGACTACCAAACATAAATTGTTCTCGAACATGAGGACAACAGGGTTATAGAGTTTGCAGAAGCTCTCAAGCAACCAGTATGTGGGACAACTCAGATTGTTCGTTGTGATCATCCAAAGGGGACGTTACAGACAACAGGCCATATTTACGCTTACGTGCAACTCCCTGACTGACTCTGGTGCTTATCAGAGATCCTTTCAGGTTCTCGACGAGGCCTAATCGATCGAGGTGATTGAACTACCATGACCTCCATGAGATAGCTATGGGACAAGAGACTATTGCAATGGAACTTTGCTGAACAACAGTGGTATAACCAGAAAACTGCAATGGGACTTCACTGAACAGTAGTCTGTAGCTTAGATGACCTTAAAGCTAATGTAGCCAACAAGAACTTTCTCTGTTAAAGAATCTACACAAAAGAAATGCTTTATAAACAAATCTCTGCGATAGGATACTGAGAACACAAGGCCTATTGACTTGCAGAGCTTCAACAATAGTCTAGGCAAAGCCAGGCACGAATGAGCTGCAGACCTGTGCGTTCTCAATGGTCTTTTATACTACTTCTCGAACTACATGACATGACAGATATGAATAAACAGAAATAAGAGGAAATGAGTAAAAAGTGATCTGCAACGGAAAATATTGGGTATCTTTGGCTTGGCCATGTGCAAGATTGGTGGGTCCACATGGATGGATGCCTAGCCAACCTGCTTTTGGAGTGCAATCGGTTCCGAGAACTGGTCCTCGAATCCGATCCGGTATATTTGAATAGCCCAGAGTGTTCTCGACCCCTCGGCTTGGACCAGCTTGGTTGGTAAGTCCTTTTTGTGTGTCTGGTCTCCTCTCGTAAGAGCAGAATCTCAGCTGGAGCCTACGTGTCTAGAGTTTGAGCTCCCGGGGGTCATCGGCCATCAAGACCATCAGGCTTGGACTTGTTTGGTGTCTCGAACATGACATGACTGATCACGTGTAGTCTACTGGAGCCTAGAGCATCTCAGAAAGGTCTGTGTCACGCTTCTCAATCAGTTTCAGCTGGTTCTCGAACGGGTTTAGAGTTCTCAAACGCTCCTGGGTCTGTAGGTCTCTGCTGATGCAGACCTATGTATAGTTCTCGAACTGGGTTCTGCCCAGCCGCCTGGTGTAATATCGCTCGCAATTGGGTGTCAAGGTGTTTTATAGTTATATCTCCTTGGTATGGTATCTAGCTTTGCAGTGCAGCTCGCCCCTATGTATAGGTTATGAACTGGATCTGACGGGCCACATGTAATACTTCTAGGACCGTTATGCTGATTCCCCTTTGGTAAGAACCCAGCATATACACTCCACAGTACCAGTCATTTCCCTCTTGCATCATTGATACACAGCCAGCAGCTCGGAGCTCACTCTGACTCTAACTGTATATCACCAAACAGGAGGTTCTCAAAGTTCGTATGTGTTCTCGAACTCCTGTAGAACTCGCAAAAATGCGTGATTCCACGGCTGGTACGATACCTGCCGTATCATCGGCTCCTGGAAATAGCTCAACTGGTAGAATACAGTTTGGAGCAAACCTTTCCTTCCCAAATACTTTTTAGCTTGACATACAGTAATATACGGGTCCTTGAGACACCCAAATTGGGAAATTCGAAATAAAATGGTTCCTCCTCAGATTTTCGAGATCTCAGATATTGCAAACAGAACACACCTTGCCTCCTAGCCACTTGGTTCCAGAAAATTCTGAATGTTGCCAAAGTTATATGCTGAGGTGTGGTGTCTCAACGAGTGATAAACTAAAACACTGCCAAATAAAACCGACTTTTCTCCCATTTCCTGGCCGATATTGGCCCAACTTTGTTCAGGAAGCATTCATATTGATATACTGGAGTGTATTGAACATATGTGGAACAGAAACCAGCTATAAACTAATGAAAAAATTGGGTGTCTCAAGGACCCATATATTACTGTAGCCACATCCCGTTGCTCATTGCTGACCTTCAGTTGTTCCTCACAGCAGGGCAATGGGGGGACAAGATGTAAATGATGAATGATTAAATACATCCAGTGTTCCTGAGCTCCGAATGCTGAGCACATATTTGGAATAACATTGAACCTCATTTCAGTTATAGGAGTACTAGTATTTTAGATATTTGGGAATGAACTGAAGCCACTGTTTTTTAAGAGGGGCACTTTCCATTGCTCTTGCATGACCAACAGTGCCGGCAATGGTATGGGCACTTTCTACACACTTACATGTACAGGTAATAATCATGAAGCTCTGCAGGTGGTGTCAAAGTTGTCTTGGATTCAACATAGGACATGGCATGCAAACACCTTAGTGGGTTTATTTTGAGTCTTGGTGTTATCGGGTAAGGCTTGAAAGGATGTCAGCTCCGCAACATTAGACTGAGAAGTGGAAGGGCCAGAAGGGGGAATATAATGCATAAATTTAACAGGGTGTTTAGGACCAGACACAGATACATGTTAACGGAAGAAGCAACAAATGTTACTTTCAGAGGTTTATTTAATTTTGTGGTGTATTGGGACAGGAGAACTAGAAAATTGTGTGAGAGGTGAAAAGCATGAGATGTGAGGCTTTACCTGGTGCAGGCAGAGTATTGTTACCAGGGGGTGATACATGGAGCAATGTATCTGAAGAAAATAAAAAAGGACGAGACCAGATGCCAGCACAGAGTACTCTTAGCAGATATCGAAATGTCGCTGCTGGGGGTGGAAGAAGCACCACCTGACCAATGTAAATGGTGTGAACAACCACACCAAACATAAAATACCCGAGAGAAGATACAGAAGATCTGAAAAATAAAGCCAGACATTGAAAGAGCTGCCACCACAGACACTCTGATGAATGAGGTTTCCGAGAACAGAAGACAACACTAAAAAAATGAGATGTGGAACGGAAGGAGACGGTAACAAGACTGTTGACTTGATAGGGAATGCCATGAATGGGCCCAGGTATCAAAGGACCTGTTGAGACAATATCCTTGGGCCATAAGAGATTCCGAGAGGCAGGCTGCCCAATCAAGGCTGAGCATAACATCCAATATTGTGAAGGACGAGACATTGCAGTTGAGGACCACAGACAGGGAGGGGTGGTTGGGAACAGCAGTAGTGATCAATAGCTGATGATAAGAAGTGTTGGCAAGATGAGCCAAGAATTGGGCAGAGAGGAGGGTGTGAGCATCACTGCAGTACACGAGGTAAAGGCAGATGGTTTGTATCACATTGTACCTGCTTACACTGGTTCAA